>CM053754.1:28834773-28940513 GCA_028658305.1 Pachyuromys duprasi | reverse complement strand
TTTTTAAACTATAGTTGTAGTAAAGTAGAGAAAACATATATTCATGAAAATATATAAAGTTTGTATGTGCTCATATTTAAGCTTCTAAAAAAGAGATAAACAATCTTATAATCTTTGCACTTTTGAAATGTGCTTATAAAACCATGTTCTACTTTCACAGTGATATTAAAACTTCTAACTGTGAAAAAAAAAAAAAAAAGTTGAGTTAGGATGGTCATGGTGTTTTCTTACAGCAACCAAAAACTGATATGGTTTTGTCCTTATGTCACAGGTTTCATTTTTCTTTTCAGTACTGACATTGAACACAGGCCTCATTCCTGCTGGGGAAGAGCTCTAGGACTGAGTTATGTAGCCAGCTTTTATTGTCTTTCTAAAGGAAAAAGCTCACAGACACCCACAGGAACGACCAGAATTAACTAGTTACTCACCCCATCCGGGTCTGTAGCCCATATAGTGTAGTTTGGTTTAGCATTTAACTTAGAAAAAAAATTTTTTTTACTGACTTCCACAGACGTCTTTTAAAAAGTCAGATCGTGAGCAAGGGGAGTGGAATAGAAAGAAAATGTTATTGAATGCTACAGTCCTAGGCAGCGTTGTCATCTGGAGAACACCACTGTCATAAACCACTGCCGTCCCCCTTCTTGAGTGGGAATAGAGCAAACTGAGACTTAGGTACTGTCACACCTTCCTTCCTACCTGCTCTAAGGCCTTTACTTCTCTTATGCTGAGAATGGGAAGTGAATCACTGTCGCTTATGCTCTTACTAGGCGTGTTCTCTACTTCCCGATTTTCTTGTTGGTGCTTCCAGTGAGTCTGTGTTTTCTTTTCTGAACTAGCACAGGAGTTGGGGGAAATACTCTGCTTTATAGCCAACTGGAAATTGAAGAAGATGGACAGAATGGAGACACTGAGCAAAGACTGGTGGCGCAGGGTGTGAGAGAGGTGACAGTTTCTTGGTGCTGTACTGGCCTCCACCACAGGTGATGCTCAGGTTCCTGTCCTGCCTGGCACACAGCTTAGCCTCTGGCCTCCAGCTTCCTTTAATTGGATGCTTCTAATTCAACCTGCTTGTCCTTGAGTTCCCGTTAACACTGAAAAATCATTTTCTTACCCAGTGTTTTCTTTTACTTATTGGAAATAACAAATTATAACTTATTTCACATTAAATTCTATGTTATAAAATTGTAAGTTAGTATTTTGTGGGTTAATCTTGGAATTTATCACTACCTTTTGTTTTCCTGTGCTGAGACTTGAACCAAGGGTGTTGTGCATTCTAGAAAAATGTTGTAGGTTGAACACTTAGATACTTGCCTTTAAAGACACGTTTTAAGTGAAAAATACGTGGGATCCCAAAGAAGTGCATCCCAAATGAACTTGAGAGTAATTTACTGAGTTCAAGAAGAGTTCAGAATTTATACTGTTTATGTCAATAAGAAACAGTCAAAGAGTAATGTGAAACAATGTATTTTAGAATACTCAACATTTGATACCACAATCAACTCACTTATGAACCTTACTCATTTAAGTTATTCCACAACTCAGAAAGAACACAAAGTAATGCTTGAAAAACATAATGAAAATTCCAAACAGCTCTAACAGGTTTCTTGAAGCCTTTTTAATCAAATACATTGCTCAAGTGACACTATTTTCCCATGACTCTTTAAAATGCTGATCTACAGTGAACTCCATATTCAGTAAATTAATGGCATATCTGTCTTGACAGTCAATTATAACACAAAGTTGTTGATGTTTCTTGGCTTCTGGCAACAACCTTCCCATCACTCTACACCATAGTTGGTACTGACTAAGAATGTGCTGCAGCCTGCAGGGATATCTGATGAGTATAATTGAGATAAGCAATGGATGGGCTACAGAGATGGCTCAGCCTGGAAAAGCTAGGCTCACAAACAAAAAGATAAGTCATGAATGAATCACTATTTTTGATAATTTCCTAATTTAGTCTTTGCATTAGCTAACGGTGTTGATTGATCTTGGACTGCTGACTGTGTACTGCATCCATGAGAACATTAATAACTGGGTAAGAATTTCCTCCATGATCTTGGAACTCGAGGGTTCTTATTGGTTTTAAATGTTTCTGCATGAATAAGTCTTGTGAGTCACTCACTTTCCAGGTTAGCAGGTTATCCATTGGGGTTATGTTGTTTAGTTTATATATTTCAAGAACGTTTTTCAGAGGTTTAGAGTCATACTTCATAGGTAAGGCAGTGAAATTGCGTTTGGGTGCTTGTTTTGCTTTTGAAAACGTTCTTTCAGATCTTTCTGATTTAGCAGTCTTTTCTTTAGCAAAGTATCCAGGAGCTATTTTGCTTGAGATAGGAAATGTCTGGGACAAGTTATAAAGTGTGTTCAGAGATCTTTTTGCTAAAGCCAGACTGTCATGGTTCTTCTTCTGTTTCTTCCTTATACTCTTTTGTTTCTTTCCTATACTCTTTTGGGCCAGTTTCTTCAGTCCTACAGGCTTAGATCTTTGAGGTTTAAAAACATCCATGGTTTCATTATTAAGCAGAGCTTTGCACCTGTCACAATTTTTTTGTAAAACAATATTAATTTTTTTATATGTCATCAGAAAGGGAGTAAACCTTTTTTTCAGAAACCATGTTCTTACATATGCTGTGTCATGAAAAATTATCGGATTTGTGTTGCTTTCTTCCTGTAGATTAAAGGAAAAAAAAAAACACCGATTCGTGAGCATATTGAGGCAAAGCTATATATGCATCTTAAACATGAAAATAAATTCGTAAATGACTATATAGAGGTACATGATATCAGCAATACTAACATTCAAATACATTTAAAACATGTGATTTTCTACAACACACTTACTTCTCAATAGCCAATAGCTTTCTTAGACACAAAATTTGAAGCCTTAACCTTCTTAAATTATTTCTGAAATAAGGCGAGGTATACAGAAATACGTACATTTTTTAAAAAAAATGCAAAGGGCATTCTGAACAGAGAGGATAGGAAGGAACACCATGTGGGCGTTTCCAAGTCCATGCTCTAGGAAAAAAAGGAACATACCCTCCCAAAATGGGTTGAGTAAAAGATCATATGAGACATTAGTGAATATAAACCCAAATGATCATGTATGCCTATTCTAATTTGAAAAACTTGAATTATGTCTATTATGGGGTGTTTACAATTGTATTTTAGGATTTGGTAAAAATGTCTAATATATATTTGAATAAAGTAGCCAAAGTAATAGACATAAAAATATAACATGCTTTAGTGTAGCAATAGCAAAATTTATAAAAGTTTAAAAATTACTATCCCCACAATTGCATAATTATTTTTCGCTATCCCAAATTCTTTCTCTAAGTTAAAAAAAAATTAAATACATGGAAACTAGTAAAATATGCCAGGATTTGATTTGCAAATATTAAGTCAATAATTGCTATGTTAAAAAAATAAACAATTAGAGATTCATTCTTACGGCATTTGAAGCTGGGAAGTCCAAACTCAAGGATGGAACGAGTTTGGTGTCTGGCAGTGTCTCGGTGTCCTTGAAGATATGAAGGCAAAAACAGCCCAGTCATTTCCCTGCAGTCCTTTGTACGAGTATTGATCCCATTCCTGAGAGTTGTTGTGGTCACCTCATAAGTGCCTCTCTTCTTGTGACTATTATTACACTAGCTCTTTTTTCAGCTTCTGGATTTGGGGGAACAGTGGCACTCAAACCACATCATCAGTCATGCTCGGGAGGAGACATTCTGTCTCTTTTCGTGGCCATGGGGAAAGTCTGCAGATGAGGGAGTTAAGGAGGGGCCAGAGATAGCAGATAGAAAGGGGTGGAGGGTACTGGCACAAAGGATTGGTTAGGTACCACTACACGTCTGGAAAGGGAGATGTATGGGAGAAGGACTTCTCAGCTGAGTCAGAGCTTTCCCTTCCCTATGAAACCCTGACATTTGCTCTGTCTTGGGCCTAGAGCTCCATTCCATTGAATGAGTGGGGCCACAGGTGGTTCCTCAGCTTGAGATACCCCTAGACAATGAGCAAGTCAGTGTGTTGTGCTAGCTACAGCTGGGAGGTCTCTAGGTAGAACAAACTAAGACAGAAGCAGAGCAGGAACTAAGGGCAGTGAGGCTCAATGAGCCCTGGACAGCAAGTCAGGAGTGGTCTTTCCTAGGATGAAATCAGAAATTAGACTGATGGTACACAAGCATTCTTAGCACGAGATGCATCCCAATGGCTGTCATTCCCCCAAAAGATGACCATCCCCCCCCAAAAAACCCCTAGTTTATTATCCTTTTGGTGATAAAAATATTACTAACTTAGCCACATGTTAGTTTTGGCCTTCACATTAGTTTTGGTTTACCCAACACTATAGGAACTTCCACCCTATAAACTCAGTGACTCTCAACCTTCCTAATCCCGGGATCCTTTAATACAGTTCCTCATGCTGTAGTGACCCCCAACAGTACCATTATTTTGTTGCTACTTCATAACTGTAATTTTGCTACTTTTATGAATCGTAATGTAAATACCAGACATTGCAGACTGATATGTGACCCCAAAGGAGTCATGAACCATGTTGAGAACAGCCACTATAAGTCTATGTATTGTTAGGTAGAGATAGACACTATCTTCACCAGCCTTCCTGGAATTAGGGTATGGGACTTAAGACTCTGCCAATCAAATCAGTATTGTGGATATAAACATGTTTTTGTTTTGGTCCCAGGTGTGGGATGTGGGACTGACTCAGATGGTCCACAGCAGCAGACTATTTGCCTCACACAGGCTCTGAGAGGAGCTCTTTGCCAGCTGTAGATCTGTAAATGAGGACTCTGGAGAGAGAATAAATGCCAGAGCCCAGACAGTGTAGAGATGAAAGAACAAAGCCGCTCCTGCTTCCCCCTTGCTGCTCCTGGTTGCTGTTGTGAAACAAGAAGTTGGAGATCCCCTGAAACAAGGATTGCACTGGCTCCAAGGAACCCGACGACCCTAACCAGCAGGAAGCAACTAAGAAAGAACTGTAACCCCCTTCCACTAACCCTTTCTTGTCTCCTACCTGGTGTTGGGGTGTTGGAAGGGATTGGGGTGGAGTAGGGAGAAAAAGATATAAGAAACGTAAATAAAAAGAGTTTTTAAAAACTAACGCCAATAGGTCACTTATATTCGTCTGTAGAAGGAGTTGCCATGAAAAGATAGAGATTGTTGGGGGCGGGGGAAACTAGTCTATTTAGGATTATAGGAGGCTATAGAGGTCTTAGAAAGAGTCCCTCCTCCTCAGCATCAAAGCTGTTAACTATGACCCGAGATGGTAGCATAGACTCAACAAAGAAGAGCAGACTGTATTTGGCGGATTCCTAACAAGACAGATTTCAATCACATTGTTGTTTTAACCTTCCCAGAGGGTTGTGGTTTTTTTTTTGTTGTTTGTTTTTTGGGTTTTTTTGGGGGGGGGTTGTTTTGTTTTGTTTTTTTCCTGAATAGTAGTAGAGCTTACCATGGAATAAAGTACTGTCACTTCTGGAGGAAGGGCAATAGTCTTGATGTTTGGGTCTTTTAGTACATCCTCACAGTCCAGGGGAAACAAGATGTTCTGTTTTACTGTTTGAGACATTCTTGGTTTGTCGTTTCTGGTTGGCTGGCTTTCTTTTGTTATTAAATCATTCACCTCTGGAGGGTATTTTCTTCTGAAAAAAAAAATGAACATAGTTTAGGGAACAGTTAGAGGGGATGATTTCAGCTAATCAACTCTCTCCCTACCGCTCTCTAGAGGTTACTGCCAACAACCCTGCTGATCGAGTAGAGATCAAGCAATCTGACAAAGCCGTCCTTTCCTGCCTGCTTTGTGGGAGAAGCAGCAGGAGCAGAGGTGGAAGCCAGCCAGTTACCGGGGTACCTGTTGCTTTTGAGTGGGGAGCATGCTGTGGAGACTGAGTTGAGCACTTTGGGCAGAGAGGGTCTGACACAGTCTCTGCTGGGGCCTTATAACACTTCAGTTAAGAGGATGTAATAGTGTGCATAGGCACCAAGAAAAGCTTTTCATTTTGAGTCTCCTTTGATTTATGTGGGAGATGAGCTTGTCCTGGCATGCTTTTGAGGTAACCTGTAGTACAGATTTGGCAAAGGTGAGGCAAACAGTCTCATTCACAGAGGGTAAGGATGGAGGAGATGAGAGAGCCTCGGAAAGCCTGTCTATTGGTGAGTCCTGGGAGTGGACCCTGACAGACCGTGAGATCATGAGCCACAGATAATTAGCTGCCACAGGGCACCCAGGAAAAAAACCTGTGATGACCAGTTCTGATAGTAGAACAGGGATCGCACTCTGACCCCCGTCTAGTGCCTAGATTTCCTTTCCAAAGTTTATCAAGGCCCTTATGCATGCATACTCTGCAGATACTGTCTTGGAAAGAAGCAGAAGGGTTACTTAAGCCTAAAGAGACCATTCATCATTGTTCCAAGGTTACAAATCAGACTTTTGCTCCATTACACAGAGATGCTGGTGAGAAGGATCTTAATGTTATGCAAAAATAAACAAACAAACAATAAATAAGCCATTTTTCACCTCTCTGGAGAAGTATAACTACATTTGTGCCTACTATAAAAACATATAGTCTCTCTCTTCATTTGACTGCACTCAGGATATTAACATTTTAAAAATAAATTACCCCTTTTTGATAGAATCTGATGAGCCAGCTGTAGATATCATGGACTTCTTAGCTCTGCTTTCATTTTGATCTGCAAATATATATTTTCATAAGACATGTAAGTACTGTGTTACCTAGAAAATGTGTGCATGAAATATCTTACAGTTTTAAACAACATATAAAACTTTTGCTATAGTGGCAAATCCATAGTAGTTTATTGGTGCTTCTTTGTGTTTGTGATGTGAGTGTAGGTGCCCAGGGAGGCCAGAGATGTCAGATCCCATTGGAGCTGGAGTTACAGGTAGTTATGAACTGTCTATTGTAGGTGCTGGGAATCAAAATCAAAATTTCCAAGAGTACTAATTGCTTTTAACCACTGAGCCATTTTACCATTCATTCTTCTTGAGTGAACAAGGTAGAAGAAGGAAAAATAGATCAAGACTTCAGTACTAAACTAAAACAGTGCAAACATAAAAGTAGCCTTAGAGAGTTTTCATGGACAAAAGGGTTTTTTTTTTGTTTTTGTTTTTATGCTTTTGATACAGGATCTTATGTGGCCAAGGCTGGTTCCGCGTTCCCTATATAGTTGAGGCTGGCCTTGAACTTCTGATCATTTTGCTTCTACTTCCAAGTGCTAGAATCACAGACATCCAATCAAATACCTGATTTTATGCTGAGACAGAGCCCAGAGCTTCATGCAGGCTAGGCAAATGCTTTACCAAGTGCACTAATATCCAGCCCAGAGAAAGGATATTTAAGAATTTTAAAATATTTCTATTCTATCAAGTCACTATTAGCCAGTAGGAAGCCTGGGGTAGTCACACACCGTTGGTATGGAAAGAAGTCAGCTAGTAGATAGCAGATGTCACCTGACATGAGGAATTCTTCAAGGCATATCTTGTCTTCCAGGTATGTCTAGTGGCCACTCTGGAGTTTTATTGCCTTTTTAAGTGATCCCAGACACAATTGGCTTAGATACTGTTCTATTGCTCTGAAGAGACACCATGACCAAGACAGCTCATGAAAGAAGGCATTGAATTGAGGGACGTGCTCACATTTCAGAGGGAGAGTCCATTATGAAGGCAGGAAGCAGACAGGCAGAGCTTTGGAGTTGTAGAGAGTTACATCCTGCTTCTCAGGCAGCGAAGGGAGGCTGGGATTGGTGTGTGCTTGGGAAACTTCAAAGCCTATCCCCAGTGATACGAAGTGTATCCAGTCCAAAAGAATTAACAATACAACACATCACTTCAAGAATCATTAAAGGTTGTTGGGTTTCCGACTCAGACAAGCTGCTGAGGTGCCTATTTACGTATCAGAGTGGACCTGGCCTCCAGGTTCTCCTAGCATCCCTCAATCTCTATTAGAGGGTATGGCTGGCATATCCTGCCCTCTACCCTGAACCTCCTTTCCCACTCCCCACCCCTGTCTCTGTGTGGCGATTCCCCTGGCCCTGTTCCTTGGGACTGGTGAACCCACTTAAGAGATGCCCCAATAAACCTGCCTTTATACTTTTAGTTCAGCTTGAACTGGTTTATTTCGTTGAAGGAGAAAATATTATCTTGGTGCTGAAACCAAGAAGACTTGATCTTCCAGCCCAGTGGTGTTAGGTTTTGTTGGCAATTCAACAAAGCTTCTGCCTTTCCAGGGCTCACCTTAAAGAGTGTTTATATTTTTAAGGTGTATGTCTACTGCCTTTTTCTATAATGTATATTTCACTGCCTATTACAGTAGTGATGCTAACATGTCAAATGTTTATCTCCTATGTAAACTTAAAAAGGGATTCTTGTAAGTTGTAGGAAATCCACCTGAATCCACCTCTCAGGTCAAATGGAATCCAGATAAGCACTGCCAATCAACAGCCTAAGTGTCCCACCTATTGCCTATCTCAGGGTGGGACTCCTTCCCCCTGTCTCTGGTTTTGGGACTCCCCTTTTCTGCCCACCCAATGGATACATTCCTTCATCCAACACCAGCTGATTGGTGAGTCTTCCCTTCTGGTTGGCGTAAACTGTAAATGGTCCCCTTTGTCCAAGAGACTAATCATTGATCATCTGGCAGCTCTGGGGTTCACTGAGAACAGAGGCACCCAGAATCACAGTCATCAAGACTACAGTTAGTCCCTCTTGCCAACCCTCATACAGACAACTTACCTTGGGTGAATAATCTTTTTCTAGCAGCACAGTTTCCAGCTTCCTTTTCTCAAAATCGAAAATCTAGTACTAAGTGAGGCAGTGTCTCTCCGGTGTCTTCCTGGCACAGCTGTGTCAGCTACTCTGGCAGCTTATGCTATCAAATCTCTGGTTTTCCTGTACTTGTGGGGATGCCCCAAGGTCTGGCAGAACTAATTTATTTTTCTTTTTTCACTCATGGGAATCGCATCTTCCACTGTACCTCTAGGATCTTCTCTGGAGTCTCCTAGATAGTGTCAGATCCGTACACTAGCGCCCTCTTTAAGAGCTTCTACATTTACACGCCTCTGCAACCAAACTTGGCCTCAGTATTTCTTGATGACAGATCCAAAACGAGACCTTTTTAATTACTGTCAGCAATTAGGTAAATGAAGGTTCCCATGTTCAAGTTTTTTCTCTTCTTTGCTTTAAAACCTTTGCTCTCTGCTCACTCTCTCAAAAAGTTTCAAGTGTACACCTAAAGGAGTTTTCTCCTTAACCTACTTAATTTTGTCTCTGTCCTTACAATTACCAGTATCCTGCCAGACCCAGGTGTTTCCTACATCCAAGACAGCGCCAAAGCAGCTACCTACAGGTGTTTTAGTCTAACCTCAAAGACTTCGTCAAACTGGACCTGCACTTTCCCTCCCAGCCATGGATGCTCTCGCAGATCTTGGACAGCATCAAAACAGTCTATTCTTCCTGGACTTGGCCATTATTTCAGCCATTTGGCCTCCATATTAATACCCCCATTGTCAGCAGGAAGTACCCAGAAAGGATTCTTTGCCCATTTATTATCAACAAAGGCTACAATGGGCTCTTCAGGCCTGGGACAAACAGCTCAGGTTCTCCCAGCATTCCTTAGTCCCTGTCTGTTACCGGTCATGGCTGGCAAAACCCACCCTCTACTCTGAACTTTCCAGGGCAGGGGCTTCCCCTTCTCCTCAACATGTAATCTGGACATTTTGGTGCTCTTACTTTCTCTCTCTCTTTCTTCTCCTCTCTCTCTCCCTTGCATGGCAGCCAAGAGCTGCTTCTAAGCCATTCTTAGCCACATAAAAACTGGGAACTGGTTCTTTTCTGCCATCTTTCTCTTGGCCTGACACAATCAACTTTGGGCTCAGTGGGTAATCCTTTCCCAGCCATTACCTAGAAGTACCTGGTATACTTATTCTGCCCCTGGGATACCCTGCCAAGCCTCCATAGTTCAGGGCAAAGCCTGTTCTGGAACAAAGACAGCCTTTGTTCCAGGGAGCCTTGGGAACCAGACACTTCTGATCCAAGGCTACCCCTTCCCCCCAACTGTATAACCCCAGGCTACCATGCAGGACACTAGTACTAAGTCCTTAGACTTCAGCATAAGTTTGGAAAATGGGCACCACAGGGTCTAAAATCGATTCTGGGGTGTGCTTGCTTCAAAATTGATCCAAAATGGGTTTGTTTCAGCTGTCAGCTGAGGAAAGTAAATGTGAACATGGATGGCTGTTTTCAGGAGTCGGTGGTAAGTACACACTTGAAGAAGTTATGTTATATATCCAATTATTGACTCCCTAGCATAAGGAGGTGCTGGATAGATGGTGTTGGGGATGTACAGCACTAGACATGCAAGCTTGAGGACAATACTTCAGACACCCTGTCTGAAACTCCTTTACTTGGAAGGTAGAGATGGATCCCCAGAGCAGGCTAGCCAGCTACACCAACCATTCGGTAAGCTCTGCATTCAACTAAACGGTAAGCACCAAGTAGTGCTTCCCAGGTATTCTTGAATATGTAGTGTTCACTGGACTGCAGGCGGCTTACCAGTTTTCCTGGTTCTCCTTCACCCAGAAGTATCAGTTGCCAATGGCTACTTGGATGGAGGTGAGATTTCATGTCCCAAACCCCATCTCTGTGCTGGGATTTGGTCTGGCTTAGGCTTCCACAGGTCTTGGGCATGTTGTCACAAACACTATGGATTCATATGTACAGCTGACCTTCTGTGTCTAGAAGACACTGTTTCCTTATAAATGTATTTGTTACTTTGCTTTATTGAGGTATAATTTATATGCAATGACATGATCGCATCTTAAGTGTATAATCTTGTGAATTGTGACAACATACTCATTTAAAACTAAACCTCATATGAAGACTCCAAAGATGGACTTTTGGGAGGTGAGGGGAGGAGTCATCAGACCTCTTTATTTGCTCTTCTTTCCAATGTGGCCACACTGGATATATCTTCATTTTCTGCATTTTTGATGACAAGTTAACCACAGATGGAGGAGAAAGATCAAAGGATTCCATGTAGCTGTTTGAATGACCTCCTTCTAGGGATTTTTTTCCCCACATATTCCCATTTCAACCAGCATCAGATGATCTTCACTTTTCTTTGACAAAGTAGAGAAATAAACAATGGAACTTTGTTTTGGACTTGAAAGTTTGGCCTTTAATAAGTTTCTCCCTAATCTAAATACCCTTCACTTTGCCTTCATTTTAGTGTCGGGGCTCCATTGAGCTTTCTGAGCCATTTGGTGACTGGTTTTCTTTTTCTGAGTTCTTCTGAGCTATTTTGTTTCTGTTGGGCTGTTTGGGCTACATGCTCCTTGTATGACAGGCATTGTCAATTTGAAAGGCTTTTGAGGTGGTGCTGTGACATTGAGGTTCTGTTGAGCCATTTAAGACAAAGAAACAAGGGTTCTGAGGAGGTCTCTATTGTGGTTTGTAAATGACAAATAATAAGTTTGGGTATATAAGATGGCTCCTTACAGCACTTTTAGCCAAGTCTGATGACCCAAGTATGATACCCAGAATATACATGATAGGAGAGGAAATCAAGACCCTCCTGTTGTCCCCTAACTTCTACACGTGCTACGTAGGAGGCATGTACTTGCATATGTGCATACACACAACATAAGAAATAAGTGTAAGTAAACTGTTTTAATTGAGTTTTTACTGTCTTTATGCTCCCTAGGGGAACTTCTATCTGACTAGCTTTGCATAAACTTTGATTTCTAAGCAGTGGTTAGGACAGGAAATGGAAACAGGGTTAAGCATATTGGGAGCAAGAACCCTGAAAGCAAACAGTTTTAATTCTTGTCCTTGGCCACAAACAGATGCCTTAGGTTCTGCTCTGGTTGGAGGCCAGCTGTGCCAGACTGGAGCTGATAAAATAGTTTATAAATGGACTTGACATAAGCAGAGGACAAAGGAGTCCAGACTTTACTGTTTTTGTAGGAGTAATGGATGTTACAAAGCAATGGCATATTATGTCTGTGCATCTAAATAGGACCATTCCTTGGGCATATATTTTGTTGATTTCATAATGTAGATTAGATATCATTACTTTTACCTTTTTTGATAAAACATATAATTTGTGTACCTGTAAATGGAGGAGAGACTTTTTCCTTACCAGCATTGGACTGATCCGAGAGTTTAGGAGTCAACATTGGGCATTCTGCTGATATTTTACACAGGTGTCTAGGCTGAGATTGAAGAAAATTCATGGGCATTGCATATTCTGACTAAAAAACAGGAAAAATGGAAACCTCTTAGAAACAGTTTCTTTGTATCTGTATTACCCTTCCTCTCCCTGCTCCCCCTCAATAACACACAAACAGGTTCTCACGGAGTCCAGGCTGACCTTGGGCTAGTTTTGCTCCTCCTCACTCCAGCTCTTCAGTGCTGGGATTATAGGGATGTACCACCACACCCAGTTCACACTGAGTCAACCCTAGGGATCTGTGTATGGCATTAACATCCCCCAGCCTTATAGTCACAGCTTGAATATCTAATTATGATAACTACCAGCTAAACGGTCCTTACTGTGCTAGCTGACTTTCAGAGCTGGGAATTGATCTAGAACCTCGTGAATGCTTGGGAGATGCTTCCCCACTGAGGTTGTACTTCAGAGATCAGTACGTTCAAATTTGGTGTTTTATTTACTATCTCCTGAGGTAGATGTTCTCATTAACACTTAATGAATAAGGAAACAAAACCAGGGAATTAAAAGATTTGCCTAGGTTTGTGTTCACTAATGGCTGTCTTTTTTGTCAATAAAAGTTGGACTTCATAGAAAAAAATTTTTTTCACATTCATAAAAAATATTTTTCTAAATGTAAGTCAGGTTCAAACTGAGGAAAGCAGCCAGCTCTGTTTTAACAGAAAGGTTCACATAGTAGGGAGAGCAGAGCAATTCTGAGTAGAAGACAGAGCAGGGCATCGCATATCCTCCTCTGACCTCTGCCCACTTGGACATGGATGCATAGCACCCCTCCAAACACGTACAGATATCACACACATGCACCACACCACGTGTGTGCATACACATACCATGAAACAACAGCAAAACACACCTCAAGTTAAGGAAAAGACAAGGACTTTCTGGAAAGGAATTCAGCACATAAAAGGTAATCTGAAAGATGGACTATGAGATTACATGAAATTAAAATGTTTCTGAGCAGCAAACTGTTCAGAGTGAGGAAGTAGTCTTCAGATTGGGGAAATATTTGCTATGTATCAGACAAGGAACTAAAATATAAAATTCATAAATGACTGTAACAAACACCAAGAAAATAAACCATCAAATAGTAAATAGATGAATGAGCTGAATAATTTTCAAAAGAAGAAATACAAATAACCAATATATATTTGAAAAGGTCTTCAATATCCTTACTCATCACTTAAAAATTCTTTAAGATTCCATCTTGCTGGCAAGGCCCTATTGTTGAAATACCTACATATATACTTTATTGAACGTGGAGAAGTTGACATAACCAGAGCCTTCACTCCTACTATATCGGGTTCATGGTACTGGAAAGTATTCTGCATGTTACCAGAGAAGAAAAGTAAACACCAAACCCACTAAGAACCCTTCCCACAATCAATGGTGACCTACCTATATGATAAACTGGTTCAATAGTGATGCAGAAGTTGTAGGAGTAACCAACCAATATTGGATTGGATATTTGGCTATTCTGTGAAGTGAAACCCATACCCAACGCCACTTGGTAGCCAAGAACCTGAGATTAGATAGGTCAGGGACCTAGGGAAAAGTCAATTTCTATTGTTCTTCTAAAGGAATGTAGTAATAAAATGACTCCTAATAACATTCTGCTATATTTATAGATCAGTGCCTTACTCAGCTATCATCAGAGAAGCATCCTCCTACAGGAGATTAGAACAAATGCAGAGACCCACAGTTGGACAACGTGCAGAAAGACCCTGGAACGCCCAATCCTAAATTGGATGTCTTCATCAAATCCTTCCCCTCAGAGCTATGGCAACATTGCCACAGAGGAAGTAGAAAAAAATGTAAGAGTCAGTGGGGATGGTGGACTCTAAGGAAACCATGTCTTCCTGACACAACAGGATCGACGTGTGTGTGTGTGTGTGTGTGATATGACAAGCCCACAGTTGACATTGTACTCAACTCAGTAGGAATAGGTAAAGACTTTTGCTCTAAGGCTATGAAGAAGACAAGAATTTCCATTATGACCAGTTTTAGTCAACACAATGCCAGAAGTCCTAGCAGAAATGGAAAGAAATGAAGAGTATCCAAATTGGAAGGGAGGTAGTCAAGTTGTTTCTATGAACAGAAAGCAAGGTCTTATTTATAGAAAAACATAAAAATGTCAACAGAAACCCATTAGATTTGGTGAGTGAATTCAGTAAAGTGGATGATACAAAATCCACATAACAAAAACTAGCCAATAAAGCTGAGGGAAATCAGTAAAGCCACTATATATATGTGTGTGTGTGTGTGTGTGTGTGTGTATACCTAGCAAATTTAATCAAGCACATGAAAGAAAATAAAGAACACACACATGTGCACACACATCCCAGAAAGGGAAAATATCCTCAGCACATGGTTTAGAAGAATTATTAATGTTAAACTGTACATACTGACCAGGCGCTGTGGTGCATGCCTGTATTCCCTGCACTTGAGGAGGCACAGGTGGGTGAATCTCTGTGAGTTCAAGGCCAGCCTGGTCAGCGGAGGCTACACAGAGAAACTGTCTGAAAAAACAAACCAAACCAAGTAAATAAAACTACATACTGTTCAGAGTAATCTACAGATTTACCTAAAGAAATCCTAAAGAAAGAGAAAAAGCTGGAAGGAACAAAATACCCAAGTTCAAAACATGTCACAAACTATGACGTGACAGCATACATGTAACCCCAGAACTTTGGGGGTTGATGTGTGAGCATGTTGAGCCTAGACTGGACTACACAGAGAGCATCTGTTTTATAAAGAAAAGAATTAGAGCTATAATTCTCCACACAGAAGGCTTACCTAGCAAGAGCCAGGCCTGGGTTCCCTGCCCAGCACCCACAAAAAGGAAGGATTAAGCTCTATTGTTCTACAGCACAGCAAGATGACTACAGTTACACATTTCGAAAGAACTAGCTGAGAGCATTTGGAATGCTTCTCAACTCAGAGAAGTAAATGTTTGCATGATGGATATACTAATTATCCTGACTTGATAATTACACATTGTATGCATGCATCAAAATATAGATGCATAGCTGAATGTAATTGTTATGTACCAGTTAAGACCTTTTCAAAGAACCAAGCCCCCCCTCCAAAAAAAACCAAAACGAAAGCCAATTAACTTAAAAAAAAACAAAAACAAAAAAAGTTTTCAGTTGTTTAAAAGATCTGGCATAGACTTAACATCAAAGTCTGAAAAGATAATGTAAAAAATCTACATGCTAATCTCAAGCTGTTAGGATTTTTAAATAAGATGAATAGAATACTAAATAAGATGTTAATTGACACTATACAAATTACTACTTCAAATGTGTGTGTAACAAGATTCAGAAACCTGTGGAACAATAACTATGCACATAACTGAGTAACAGAAGATCAGGAGAGGGAGATGAGACTGGGATGTTTTTTTAATCTGATAAAACACATAACTAGTGAATTCTGGAAGCTTAGTCAGCTCTTCAAAGCATCAATATGAAAAGGACCAAAGGTAGGCACAGGCATCTGCTGAAACACAGACATCAAGGCAAGATCTTGAAAGCATCAGGAGAACTAAGATGCAGGACCAACAACTCAAACCCGTGACCTCCCAGCAGAGAACATGGAAGCCAGGAACTGTGAACCGAAGGACACTGCCGCATTAATGTAGGAAAAGGGAAAATATCATTCATATGAGAAAATGAGTGGGTAGATATCATATATGAATAAAATTAGCACAAAATAAATTAAAACCTGTAGCAGAGATGTGCAAACAGTATGCAGTTTGATGAGGAATAGGACACAGACATTGTCAAAATTGGACAAGGTGTGTTCAAACCAAATGTTTGTGGTTTCAAAGATTAGCACAACTACAGATACAAAATCTCTCTTCGCACAGAGACAATGGATCAAGTGCCTTAGGGATAGGACCCAATTCATGAAAAGTTCCAGTATGCAGCAACACAAATATGTTTGACATGATTTCGCTTGAAAACGGAAAGAGATGCTAGGAATGCTGCTCAATGAGCAGAGCCTCGTAGGAAAATGTTTCCCCATCTTCAGCCAGGCATATGCTCAAGGCCACTGCAACTTTGAAGGGAGGCAAGAGTTAACCTTCAGTGGGCAGCAGATCTTGGTATCATCCACGTGGTACAGCCTTTTCACTCATGAAAAGGGTAGGTGATCATGGACGCTTCCACCAAGGTTCCAAAGAGTCACTGAGATTAGGTGATGCGTAGCAAAGTTGTATTCCCTTCATGGACCTCCTGGGTGGGCTGGTCGTATCTCTGGGATACTGGAGATACCAGACACATAAGATGCTTCCCGACAATAGCTGTGGGAACTGAGTGGCCAAAGAGAGAGGCTATCCATATGTGCCACTGGCAATAGAGCTGAAGGCGAGGCTACCCAAAGCTTGTTGGAGACTCGGAGAGCCGTAGGTGCTGCGGGGTCTGGTGTTCACTCTTACTGAGTGTCAGGCTTACTTTAAGAGCAATTTTTTGCCATCCTTTTGTTGCATTTGGGATAGGTATTTTTAAGTATGCTGTGACATTGTATGTTGGGAGCAAGGGCTCACAGTTAAAGAATTGCTCTGCATCTCAGAAGAATCTTTCGGCGAGTAGCATTAGAATTTTAAGACTGAGGACATTTGACTCTGGATTGAATACAGTGCAATGTTATGGTTTAGACTTAAAGTATTCTCTACAGACTATTTGTTTCAAAGTTTGGTTCCCAGCTGGTGGTACTCTTCAGGGGAGGTTGTGGAACCCATAACAGTAAGGCCTAGCTGAAAGAAGTGACCCCAGTCACTGTGGGATGAGGATCCTAGGCTGATCCTGCTCTGGCTCCGCTTTCTGCACTTGCCCAGATCTGAGCAAGTCTCCCTTGACATGTCTTCCTCATGGTGATGAACTGCACCCCCTCAAACCACAACCCCAAAATAAACCGTTTCTCTCTAAATTTGCTTATTTCAGCAACAATAAATGTAACTAACCGGGAGACCAAAAACAAACAATAACAAAATAGGCCGAACCACTGCTCATTACAATAATTATGTTAAATTTTAATAAATGAGTCATTCTAATTAAAAACAACTCTTAGGTAAATAAAAAGCAACTGTCTCCATTGGGGTTTTTATTCCTCTGATAAAAACACTATTACCAAAAGCATCTTGGGGAGGCATGGATTTATTTTATCTTCAGTTCCACTGCACAGTCCCTCCATCACTGAGGGAAGTCAGGGCAGGAACTCAAACTGGGGAGGAGCTTGTTGAAGGGCTTAGCATGTGGTCTGACACTGAAAGTATCATGAGCGTGTGAAAAGCCCCATGTGAAGTTTTGTTTATAAACATACAAGTATTCTTAAATGTACGGCATCAACAAGTCTTAATAGTTTAGAAGGTTGAAAGTGCCACAGAATATGTTCTCTGATTAAAAACAGAACTAAATTAGATATCAAACATTGTTATGTATCTGAAATTTTTAAAAAATATTTGGAAATTCTACAATATATCTCAATGAAGAAACCCCAGGGGAATATAAAACATTCTCTTCAAAGTGAATGACAATGAAAATATAATAATTAGAATTAATGTAATTTTACTCAATGCCACCGTTACTTATCTAAACAAAAAACTTGAGGAATTATTATTCTCGGCACACTGAGCCACCTTAAAGCTCCTCAAGGTCCTGGAGATATGTCTCAGTGCTTAAGAGCGCACACTGTTTTTGCAGAGGACCTCAGTTCCCAAAACTCAGATTTGGTGGGTCACAACTGTCCATGTGTAACTCCATCTCCAGAGAACCTAACAGCCTCTTCTGGATTCTGTGGGGGCCCACACTTATGTGTTGGGGTTTAAGACATAGTCCACTGAGCATGAAATGGAATTGTTGGAGTAAAACTGCCATGCCTAGTTGCTGTGGTTTGAATGGAAAATATTCCCATGGGCTCATGCTTAACCCCAGTGGCTGGTGCAGTTTGGGAGATCTGTGGACCCTTCAGGAGTCTGAGCTTAACTGGAGGAAGTGGGGGCTTCATGTTCATGCTCTCCTTCTCAGGAGCAGAGTCAGTGAGAGCAGCCAGTCTCCTGGACTGCCCCCATGTCCTCCCTATTTTCTCTTCTCCCCCCTCCCCCCCAATGACACTCCATACTTCCTTGGTGCTGTAAGCCAGGATAAACTCCTTTCCCTTAAGTTGGGTTTTGTGATAGCAATAGGAAAAGAAACAAAAACATTAAGTGCATCCTCAGACCCATGTAGACCAAGACTGAATGAGGGAAGGTCCTGGCTAATTTTAACAATTAAAACTTTGCATATCTTAACTGACTTGCTATTAAATTGTTATGACACATAAACTGTGATGTGATACCTGTCTTGGGAGATTTTGATTAAGCAGGGATTTAAACATGCAGATAAGAATACACGTATAACCTGGGGAGCCTGTTAATGCTTCTTTTAATTTTAAAACTTATGAGTATGGAGCAAAAAAAAAAATAGGTATAGAGCTTGGGGGAATATTTCAGTGGTTGAAGACTTGCCTGGAACACATGAGGCCCTAGGCTCAATCCCCAGTACTGCTCCCAAAAGGATATAAAATATAGTTACTGCTGATCATCTTTAAGCAAGCATAGCTCTTGTTTCTTTCTCTAGGTCAGTAATAATCAGTTAATAACAAATCAACACATACTAAAAAGACTACTGTAGCTGACCCTCACTGATTCTCTGGGTTAACTTATGTCTCTAGTCCCTAGATACGACCTGCTGAATAGTGACCCGGTCCAAACTCAATGTCTGAAGACAGAGTTTGCAGAATGCAGCTGAAAGTCCCTCAGCGAATGGGTGATTCTAACCTACCCTTGGTAGTGACTGTAATTGTGTCATCTAACCATAGCTCAAAACATTGCCTGAGCTGCACATGAAAAGATTAACAGGTTCATGTGTTCATATTATATTCAGTAAATGTTTAAATTAAATGTGCACCACTTTATCGTATGCATAATTTAATGTCTTCATACATAAGGTTTTATAAATATCAGATGTATTTATTTTACATCCTTATGTTTTTTTATTCTAAACGTCACTTGAATTGTGATACATAGAGACAAAGTTATTTGAATTAGCCACAAATATACAAATTACACTTACCTCGGGTTTATCCTTAAGAAAACGAAGAAATGTAGAACTTGGTTTTAGATTTTCTCCTTTGAATTCTAAGGAAATCCAAATACGCACACACACACACAGACACACACACACACACACACACTGATTAAAAAAAATAACTGCTTCTAATTTCTCTACTACTAGTAAAAATTTTAGATGTATACTTTAATAATTCCATATGCTTCCATATGCAATGTTTTTACATCTGTAGAGAGAAGTCTATTCTAAAATGAATCCCTTGAATTTTCTCATTACATGCATTTATTCTTGTATGTGCACATGTGTGTGGGTGCATGTGTGACACAGAGCACATATGGATGTCAGAGGACAAGCTCTGGGGGTCTGTTGTCTTCCACCATGTAGATCCCAGGGATTGAACTCAAGTCATCAGGCTTGGCAGCAAGCACTTTTACCAACTGAGCCATCTTACCAACTTCTGAAATTGTTTCCTCTACAACTGATGTTTTAAAGGATAGAATGTAATTTTCAAATATTTATTATTAAACAATACACTTTTATTTTCTTGGAAAATTAACTTCTAAATGAAATAGAAATAGACATGTTATTAAGAATAGTCTTTAAGTTGTAAAATAATCTTTAATAATTGTTGGAAGAGAGAAGTATTCTCCCCCAACCTGCATTTCTTTTTTTTTCTAACTATGGATGTTATTCATTTAAATTATTTATAGAGTAGATTTTCTTAATATAAACATACTGTATGGGACAAGTATCCCAAGTTTGGATTTATATAACCCCACACTCAAACCAAACCTAATTCTGTGAGTTATGTTGTCTTGAAACATTAACTGCTCTGACCTTCCTGCCCCATCTGTTAGTTTCAAATATTAGTAATTAACATACATGAGTGCTTTGAGGACTGTAATAATACAATAGCTGTATCAAATAGTACAGAGTCTGGTATTAGTGGATATTCAGTAGGCGTTAGTGCTAGACCCTGAATTGGGATCACTTTCTAGTAATACACACATTTTAGTGGACAACACAGAAAAGAAACAAAACCCCAAAGACTGAATGCAATATGAATGTATCTAGGCAGAGGGAATCTAGAAGTTGTGTTGAAAGGAGGTTGGTGAAGAGGAAGAGGTAGTTTACATGAAAAAGTAGTAGTTTAAGTGACAAAGAGGTAGTTTAAGAAGCAGTGAATGATGCACACTCTATTGTCAAAGCTCAGAACATTCAGTGTCTTTGGGGAGAGAGCACCTTTTGTAGGAAGTGGGGATGAGAAGGCAGTGAAGGGGCTTTGGAACAAATGCTAACTACCTTTTGAATGAATACTAACACTGCACAAAAGCAAAAGGGTTAGAAACCCCTGCTGCCGTAATGGAGGGTCAGGCGGTTAATAATAGCTTTCCTTGAGAAGGTAACTATTAGGATGAAATACTTTTTTTGTTTGTTTTTGGATTTTGGTCTTTGGTTTTTTGTGTTTTTTTGTTTTTTGTTTGTTTGTTTTTGAGATAGGGTCTTTCTTGGCTGTCTTGGACTCTCTTTGTAGAACAGGCTTGCCTTGAACTCACATCTACTTGTTTCTGCCTTCCCCGGAGTGCTGGGATTATAGGTTATTTATAAATTTTATCCCTTGACAATTTCATGAGCACAAGAAGCAAGCCAGTAAGCAACCTTCTTCCATGACCTCTGTCTTAGTTCCTGCCTTCAGGTTCCTCAGTGATAGGCTGTGACATGGAAGGACAAGCTAAATGGACAATCCTCTCTGTGTTAGCTATTTTTCTGTTGCTTTGATAAAACACTAAGACCAAGGCAAAGCAACTTAGAAAAAAAATGTTTCTTTGGGTTTATGGTTCCAGAGGGATAAGTGTACGTGACGTTGAGCAAAGGCATGGCACCAGGTGGCAAGATCAGGAAGCCAAACTTACTTCTTGAACCACAAACATGAAGCAATTAGCGCAAACTTGAAATGGCATGAATCTTTAAACTCTCTAGCGATATACTTCCTCCAGCAAAACTACACCTCCTAAAGATCCTCCAAACAATGCCAGCAAAGTGACCAAAGTGAGCTGCAGGCAAATAAGAAAATGCAGGTGATGGGAAGAGAAGCATCAATACCATGGACCTCAGAGACACGGCTGACCACTTCACCAGAAGGGCAGACCTAAAGTTTGAATTTTAATTTTACCATGTGTGTACCATGTGTGTGCGTACCATGTCTGTGTGTGCCATGTGTGCACCTGGTGCCAGCAGAGCCCAGAAGATGGCACTGGTTCTCCTGCAACTGGTGTTACAGATAGTTGTAAACTGCCTCATGGATGTTGGGAGCCAAACCTGGGTTCTCTGCAAGAGCAGCAAGTACATTTAACTGTTGATTCATCTCTACAGTACAAGACCCAAACTTTGAAATGATTAGTTGCCTTTGTTCTGGTTCTCTGTAAAATGTGCTAGCAGGCCTGGGAAAGGCAGATTTTCTGGCTTACTATATTGTCAGCTCTCTAAGCAAAGAGTCTCTGTTCATTGGCGTCTGTATTGACAGACACTCTAACCTCCAGTATTACATTTGGGTCACAGAAGTCAAGCTTCAGGTCTCTCAGTAAGTCATTCAGTTGCCTCAGAGAGCCCAAAGCCTGCCTAAAGCTAGAAGGTCATGGAGTTTGCTGCGGACAAGTGTCCAAGCATCCACCAAGAGATTCTCTTTTGGGGATTTCCCCTTTCCTGGCTCTGGTACTTTCTGCTTTGATTTTCAGCTTCAGGCTTGCCTGGCCTTTGCCTTAAAGGTGCTTCCTATTGTATTTCTAATCCTTCCTAGCTTATTTCTCCACATCTCTTTTGTAGTCTGTTCTCTCTGGGCATTTCAGACAGAATGGGTAGGACAGCCTCCATTCAGGGTGACAGGTTTTGGGGGTTTGTTTTAGCAAATTGCTCCAACTATGCTTATGATTATATAAAAAAGAAAAAGTAGCATAGTGTTATAATTTGGGCCACTTTATGTATTAGGTTCTGAAGAAATGTGTTCCTTGAGTGAATTTATAAATTAACTATTTATTACTTATTTTAGGGTTGTTTAGCAAGGGAGCAGAAATTCCGACGTTCGGAGTTCAGGCTTTTGTGGCGATGCACAGTTGAGATTTGGTCTTGACTAAAGGGAGATCAGAGATACAAAGAAAAAAATGCAAATAGTTGTTTTGGAAAGCTACAGGCAGGAGGAAGAGGAAGCAGCAGCAGCAGACACTAGTGGGCTACCAGGGATAGGACACTGTCAGGGATAAGACCCTCAGCCCAAGTGTAGGTAGCCACAGAACCTGCTTTCCTACACTCAGAGGAGCTGCTATTTAGCAACTACTTGGAGCAGCTACTTGGAGACTACAAGCCATATTAGTTCCCTTTTCACACTCGACACTCTAAACTGTAATTATATAGGGCAATCCTGTTGGTATGACCTTGTCGGAGTGGGTTGGTTTAACCTCTAGGTTGGCAGTCATTAGGCCCTGCTCACTATCCTTCTGATGGCTGATAGATGGCTCATAATACGTAAGACTAGGGAGGAAAAGCAGGAAAACCACTTGAGAATCTCATTGAAACTCTTACATTGCATGAGGCTCTGTTCCAGGTGCAGAGCCTAATTGCAGTGTTAATGAGGAGTTGGGAAATAGCCTCAGGTCACGAGAAACTGAGTCAGGCTGTATGGGACAATAGCCCCTAGCCAAAAAGAATGGCTTAATTCAAGCCTGATCCATCAGCTCCACCTGCAGAAACAATCTTTTCAGGTACAGAAAGCAATTTACCCTGCTTTCAGTCAAAGCACAAAAACTAGCTTTAATTTCCTGGTAGGTACCCAAGTGTGTGTGTGTGTGTGTGTGTGTGTGTTGTCCTACCCATCCCTACAAGGGCACTCAACTATCATCCTGCACGAAGGTTGGGACCCCTCACTGCTTCAATAAAGCAGTCTCAGCATGTTGATTGAGTCTGTCTGCTTCTCTGTCTCATTTTTCTGACATAGAGTGATACTAGAGACATATCCCAGGAGGCCTTAGGAAGAGTTGGTACCAAAGCAAGAGAGTCTGGCTCAGTGGTACAACAAAGGGTTGATGAGAATCATGTACAGTTTTAGGACAGAGCTGTCAAGCACGTTGGAGATGCACTGATATAGACCCTCAGATCACACAAAATATCCAGATGTGACAATAACCTACATATCACAGAGTGCTTGATAGAAGAATTTACAAAACATGGGATTATGGACGTGACATCCTCTTAGCTTGCAGACATTGCCCATAAAATATGTAATAATCGTGAATAGCTAAAGACACACACAGCCACCATCCTGTTAGGATAAAACCTCAGCATACAAAGTTAGGGATGCAAGGTGATAAAAGCAAGATTGGTGTGCCTGTTGTGGAGATAAGTCACTGGAAATCTGAGTGTCCCAGGAAGAAGTGAGGCCAGAAGCTGGAAGTCCAGGCTGCCCAGAAAGCTGGTGCGAGGAAAACGGAGGAGGCTTGGCATTTATGGCTCAGACAGCCAGTTACAGTTATTTCCCCAGAGTCACAGGTAAAACTAACAGAGAAGGAGCTTCCTTTGACTTTGCTGGTAGATACTGAGGTTAGTTATTCAGTAATAAATCATCCAATCACAAAAAGCTCCTAAGAAACAGGACAACAATGTTGAGCATCTGTGGTTTCCAGAATCTCTGGCACGTGCAAGGGAAGACAGCTAGGTTCTGTTGTTATTGTTGTGTTTGTATGTTTGCATGTATATGTGTGTACGTGTGTGTGGGGTCTTATGTACTTCAGTGTGGCCTCAATCTTTCTCTGAAGCCCAGGCTGGCCTTGAATTCTGGATCCTATTGCCTCTATATCTCAGACACTGGAATTACAGGCATGCACCACAATGCCTTGTTCAGAAGACACAATTTTGACTCACAAATTCCTTGTAGGGAGAAGGATCTCTAAGCTGGAGGCATAGGTAACTTTTTTTCTAGAAGGCCAACAGTTCCACCTACAGGTTCTCTGGAACAATATTTCTTCCTAATACTGTGACTCTTTAATACACTTCCTCATGTTGTGGTCAACCCCCAATCATAAAATTATTTTCATTACTACTTCATAACTGTAATTTTGCTACTGTTGTGAATTTTAGTGTTAATATCTGATACATAGGACATCTGATATGTGACCCCTGTGAAAGGGTCTTTTAACCCCCAAAGTGGTTGTGACCTACAGGTTTGGAACCACTGCAGTAGAGGAGACTGTATGGCAGGGAATGTAAGTGATGAAGTTGCTAAAGCTCATCACGTGATAACACTCATTCCCATGCTTGACACTTCCGAATTTGAGTCTCAGTGTTCTGCTTCTGTCATAGAAAAGGATGTTGGCTGCTTGTCCTGGTTTGTTTGTTGCTGTGATAAAACACTCTGACCAAATGCAACTTGAGGAAGAAAGGATTTATAATTGGCTTATATGTCCAGGTCACTGTTCATCACTGAAAAAGTCAGGGCAGTAATTTAAGCAGGAAGCACGGGAGAATGCTACTTGCTGGCTTGCTCTTTGACTTGTACATAGGCTTACCTAGTTTTCTTATCCACCTTAGGACCAGCTGCCTGCTTAAGGGATGATGCCACCCACAGTGGGCTGGACCCTTCTTCATCAATCAGTAATACAGCCAATACAGACATAGCCACAAAAACCCAACCTGATCTACACAATTTCTCAACTGAGGCTTCTCTCAGATGACTGTGTCAAGTTGACAATTAAGGCTAACTAACACACTGGAGATTTAGCAAATCTGTATAGGATAACTGGACAAGAAATGAGAAAGAAAAAATATCCCTTCTGGCCTACTTGGCAGGACCAATTGCTAAGCAGTTGCATGAGTATTTGGGGGAAGATGCTCTGGTAATTACAGGGCTAAGACTAATAAACATTACATAGCCCAACACCAAAATATTTACAACAACAGACCTGGAACAGAACCAGGACAGGTTTCAGACTTATCTAGGATAGATGCACATGTTAGTGATTCTGCCATTGGTGACTAGGTTCTTTTGAAAACCAGAAACACGGGCTCTGTGAAAGACTGACTGAGCCTTGGAGTGGCCCAAGGCAGGTGGTTCCCGTGACACCAACAGCAGTAAAACATGCTGGAGTTAAGTCTTGGGTGTACAGCACCAGGTCAAGAAGACACCAAAGACTAACCCTGACATCCAAACAAACAGAAGATCTGAGATGGACCTTAAGGGAACAATACTGTTTGAATTCTTACTAATGGCTAGCCCTTCACCAATCAGGGGAGAGTTGAGATGAAAACATATGGGTGACCTTGGCAAAAATAAGTTGAGAGCAGACAGTTTCTTCATTTTTCACGGGTGTTTACACAGCTTCTAGGGCCTACCAAATTATACTCAGAAGTATTAAAAACCGGTTCTGATACTTGTAAGTGGGGACTGGTTGTGAATGAAAGGAGGGGGACTGTTTGACTGTTAGCTCATCTCTCCTGCTAACAGGTGTATTGTTTTCATAGACTGTGTTAGAAATCTGGCAAAGCGGGAGACTATGATATGTAACGGTATCTTCACAGGCCTAATACCATGAGCCAAGGTACCAGAGGAGTGGCTACTGCCAGCTGGTAAAAATGCTTACTAGTGTGTACCCATGAACAGCACCAGGGGCTAGGAAGACTCCTCGGATAGCTATCCCAGAAGGCCCACCTGACTTATGGGTGTGAGGACTAATACTGGTTGTCAACTTGACAGGGTCCAGAATCACATGGGAGGGAGATGAGCTTCTAGGCATGCTTATGTGGAATAATCTAGGTGAGGTTAACTGAGGTGGGGACACCCAGCCTAAGAATGGGTGTCATCGTTCCCTGGGCTGGGATCCTCAACTGCATAGGTGGAGAGAAGTGAACTGAGCCTGTGTTCATCTCTCTCGGCTCCTGTCTATGGATGCACCATGGCTAGATGCTTTAAACTCCTGCAGCCATAGCTTCTCCCCCATGATGGATTGTGACCCTGGAACTGTGAGGTAAAATAAACCCTTCCTTTCGTTAGTTGTTTTTGTCAGAATATTTTATCACAGCAAGAGAAAAATTAACTAACTCACCGAGTAAGAAGAGGGGCATTTCCCACACACTGACTTAGATTCCGGATGATGTCTACCTCTGACTATTTTTGATGCTGCTCCAGGACTCTTACATAGAAGTTAAGCATCTGCCTTGATCTATGGTAAAGGCCTGTTGGGGCTATTGGACAGAAATCAGGTCAAGTTGGGAAAGCAGTCCTAGGAAATGGGCTGCAGTAGATCATTTGTTGCTGACATATAACCATAAAGAATGTCAAAGAATGCCATTTTTAACTTGACAGGTAAAGCTTAGTTGGCTGAAGAGAAAGATAAAGCAGTTGATGAAGCTGTCCCTGACATAAGAATAGAGGAGGTTCTTCACATTGACCCGTCCTGGTGTGCCTCCTGGCTCCTGAGCCTCCCTGGCCTCAGAGCAGCCTTCCTACTTTTCCTATTGTTTCCTCTCCTCTGCTTATCTGTCTGCTGTCATAAATGTGCCCTGACTTACACAGTTTCCCTTGCTGGCCAGATGCTAAACTACCAATATATGCCCAGCCACAGATGCCATATTTCACATGAAACCAGAATGAGTCGTTAATGGTAGGAAAGAACAGGAGACAGATAGGGGTGTTTTATATTCTGTAGTATGGGAGCACATTTTTACTTCATATCCTATGCCTGAAAAGCAACCCAGCTGTGCACACTGCTAATGCTTTGTTTGTTCGTTCCGAGTTAACCTTTAACATAGATTTAGCCTGGACAGTGACTCAGGAAAAAATGCAGGACTTGGAAGCCTTAGGCGTGTATAAGCTTCTCACTACACAGAGAGTTGATAATGAGGGAAAGGTGGAAGGGGTGATAAGAAGTAGCAACATCATGAACCCCGGGGACAAGGCTGGCTTCCCAACCTGGAGCTCAAGACAAAACTCTGAAATGATTAATTGCCTCTCTTCCACTTCCCTAGACGATACACCAGCAGGAGTTGGCTTGAGGCAGATTTCCTGTGGCTTCCAAGATTGCTGGCTCTCTTCATAAAATGAACTTTCAAGATTCAAGTCTTGCTCTTTGATTTCTACTATGACAGACACACTGTCTCTGGTAGTCTGGTTAGGTGTTCAATAGCCATTCATTGCCTGCATCTGTGTTTGATGGAACATCCTTAGTAAAACTTTTCTGAATGTGTTAACTTAGCCAACCATGACATTCCACCATCCTCAAAGGTAAGGAAGTTATCAGATAACATGTGAAAACCCTAGCTGAGATTCTCACACCTGGCTGTAACCTGCCCCACCGAATGTTTTCACAAACACAGTTGGCAAACACCTTAGGTTATGACTTTCTTTTGTTCTTTAACTATGACAACTTCAAAATTTTCATTGGAAGATGTTACTTGGAAAGTTTGCATTGGAACATGTTACTTGGGGCAGTCTGAATCCATGTTCTGAAGCCGTAGTCACTCATCTTTGGATCAAAAATAAACTATTTTCTATTTCTTTTGAGTGAGAGGTATGTTTTGTGTCAACAATCCCAAAAGCTTAAAGTTAGAAGGAGGAAATGATCAACTAGCTGAGTCTGAAGAAGCAGAAGAAAATAGAAATGAAAAATGTTGTTTGGATTTAGCAACAGCACTGGAGCCATGGGCAATGCAGGTCAGTGCGTACGCAGAAAAGCAAAGGAGGGATCCTTATGGGAGTGGCTTGATATTTAAGCAAGAGCAGAGAGAGTAAAGGCCATGTTATCAGTACATCTTTTGAGAACTTACAGGGCACAGCGCACAGACATAGGCAATATGGGGCGGAGTGTAGACAAGAAGTGTTAGCCAGGGAGGTTGGTGACAGCGTAACCACCTGTTTGACAATGACAGAAAAACACAAGCAATAGACAACACTCACTTCCCTCTGGAAATCTATGAAATGCTGGGTTCCTGGACCACAGAATCCTAACATTTCTAATCCTATAGGTATGTTTTTGTTGAACAGGCAATTCATACTTTACTTGTATTTTAAAATTTCAATGAAAGTCTGAGGATTGAGTGAAAACGAAAAATTGACATTTCCTTTGAGGAGAAAATAATACTTCTGCAGTGGAACTATTTCCTTTAGGTGTGACGTGACCATTGGCCATCATGACTCAGCAAGTGCTATGGTGACACACAGAATGACTCGACCTCTGTAGGTAAGGAAATAAGGATGACACAGCGAGGGTTCGTTTTCTGGTGAAAAACTAGCAACATTCCTCCCCAGGAGAGGGGAGGGTCACTAGGCTCTCATGTGAGATTCCAGTTTCCACCCCCATCATTCCTGCCTCATGGCACATATAATTTTGCCTCTGTACACATGGTCTGACAAGAAGGAATACCAGTAAATACAAAAGGTTGACTGAGGGTTAGGGCTTTTGAATAGTGTTGCTGTTGGGAGGAGGGACTTCCTGGTGATATCGTGGCAAACATCACTCATGCTCCTAAAAGTAAACCCTCATTCATGGACATCCATGGGCATAATCTGAATGAAGTTTGGATTCATCAGGCTCGACTTGGATGGAATCATTTTTCTTGCTCTGTTGGTGCCCAGTCTGTGTGGGGTGAATTGCTATTACTTTATGTCTCCCGGGAAGAGAAACGAAACAACCATAGAAACATAAAAATATATCCATAAAAATGTATTTGTGAACCATGTGTGCTGATACATGCCTAGAGTCTCAGTTACCTGAAAGGATGAGACAGAGGGATCTCTTGAGTCCAGGAGTTCAAGTTCATTCTGGGCAATAAGGTAAGATTACACCTGAATGTAGTGTGTGTGTGTGTGTGTGCGTGTGTGCGCGTGTTTATACACAATGAATTGTGAAAAAAAACCAAACCATTTATTTGTTATGTAAATTATTTGAACAGAAATAAAATGCCAGAAGGAAGAAAAGGAGTAAGTGATCAATTAATAAATTACACTTAGTAGCACTCATTAATAAATAAAAGAAAAAGTGATTATATGATGCACAGCCTTACCCATTGATGTACTTTCTTTATCGTTTATATCTGTTGCAAAATCAGGTGGTCTCAAATCTGACTCTTTAAAATCACTTCTGGGTTTAGGGTTATATTCAAAAGATAAATGCCTGGAAGAAATGAAAGCTTTTCAAAATGGAAACAATCAGAAATTTTGCAAAAACAGATTTAAGATGCAGTTTTGGAGACATGTAAACAGGAAGGCAGAACACTGGGACCTGACCAGAGAAGGAAGTCAAGGTGTTATTAATGGCCACGGGGGGAGGCGTGAGGTGGGGTGGGGAGGGCGACAGGACAAGCCTGCTGCCAGGGCAGAAACCGGTGCACACGGGGTGCCAGGATTTACAGGCTGAGCAGAACATACACCGGGACGTGGATCAGTGAGATATTTAGGACAGACTTGAATGGAAGGTGGTGAGTTATGGAGTCAGAAACAGCTTGGATATCAAGTAGGATGACAGCTTCTATGTGTTACGTGGAGAATCTCACTCTAACTCTTTATTCTAGGGATTGTAACAGTCTGCCAAAGAGTGAAGATACTCTGAGGAGGGAAACTTGTCCCGGACTACTTAAAATAATGGGGCTCTAAGACACTGAAATTTCTCAAAAAGTCCCATGCTGACTGGGAGACGGCTGGTTTGTTAGAAAGAGACTGTGCTAGCAGATTACCATAGCACCTTTCGGGGCACAGTGGAGCTGAGCTGGAGAGGATGGGCATGATCACACGTTGACCCTGGATACTTAGGTATGCATACCTCTTGACCTCTGCTTAACCTTAAACCCTATGTCAGGACCCCCGAAAGCTTTTGCTTGTTTGTTTGTGTTGTGAGAACTCACACTGCAAGGCAGGGGACAAAGGAGTTCTTTCTTAGGCATGCTTCCCAGTGACCTAGGCCCTCCCAGAGGCCCTTCTTTCAAAGGGTTCTACCACCTCCTAATATTTCTTCTCTGAAAGCCAAGATTAACTTTGCCTCTGGCTGAAAACTTCAAAAGCCCAGCCGACTAGGCCATGGAAGGTTAGAGGCAAAGTTAATCTAGGCTGAAAGACATTTATTTTGAAGATTCAGACCAAGAAAATGGTTCTACCTCAAACTCCTGATGCATCTGCTCGTGTCTCCCAAATGCTCAGACTACAGGCATGTGTCTCCCTTTCCTAGCCAGCTCACAAACTCCTTTTTCTTACCTTACAGTTCCATAATGAAAACATTTTGAGTGTCGTGGTAAATATCAGATAACAGAAGTCTGAGGGAGTGTTATTTTAACACAATCAGAATTCGTACAAGCAAAACAATGGTCCAAATAATGTTTAACTTTAGATTTAGACCTGCCTGTCCATCTTTGCAAGAACAACACACAGGACTACAGCAACCGGGATACACCCCAGGTTTTCTCACTGTGACCTCCTATTATCCCCTACCTCTCTGCCTCCCTTGTTGTCACCTAAGTATGAAGTGCTATAGTTACACTGTAGCTAGGTGCCGAGGCTCAAGGATTCAGTCATCCTGCTGGGCATGGTGGTGTTAGAGAACACATGCTCCCGGGGAAGGCTGGAGAGATGTCTAAGTGATTAAGAGTATATACTGCTTTTCTAAATTACACCAGTTAAGTTCTCAGCGCCCACAGCTGGTGGCTCGCAAATATCTGAAATTCCAGCTCTGGGGAATCTCACGCCCTCTTCTGGCCTCTGTGGGTACCTGCACTCACATATACACAAGCCCTTTCACTGACACATATGTGTGGTCAAAAATAAAATAAAAACTTTTAAATGGAAGAATACGAGCACTGAAATGAAATTGCTGGAGTTAACTCCAACCTCTGCCTCTTGTCTGTGTGACCTTGAACACATGACTGAGCATCATTAGGCCATTACTTCATATATTCCCATTACTTCATATATTGCTTTCTTTCATTGAGTAAGTGAAAAGGGTATAATATCTGGACACCATCTAACTGATCAGTAGCTTATGCGATTCTGCTGCACATTTGGACTCTCCCATGCATCTCTGATGCTGGAAATGACAAGAAAGACCCAACATTCAGACACCCATTCCCCAGGCAGGCAGTCTGACTCTGAGCTACAGTACCCTGCCTTCAGAGTCTCTTCCTAAGAAAGCTGAGAAGGATTTTAGGCAGAGTTTTCCCTAAAGTGAAATTCTATAATTTTATATAAAACCCAATATTAAATTTGGAGCAGTAACTTATTTTAAGAAAAGTGTTTTTTTCTCCTTGTTGGTTTTTAGAGACAAGAGTTTTTCTGTGTAGCCTTGCCTGTTCTAGAACTCTATAGATCAGGCTGGTTTAAACTCGAAGAGGTCTGCCTGCCTCTGCCTCCTGACCATACACTCTTGGATCATACACTGATAACCTCAGGAGCCCTTCTAACCACCTGACGCAAAAAGCATTTCTTTAAAAGTTTGAAATTATAATTATCAACACTTGAAAAATATTGTAACATCTATTTTCTAAATTGGAAACATTCAGATTAATCTAATATGCATACATTAATATGCATATATTTGGTTTATTTTTTCAATACAGGGTTTCTCTGTGTAGTCTTGGCTGTCCTGAACTCATTTTGTAGCCCAAACTCACAGTGATCCACCTACCTCAGCCTCTATGAGTGCTGGGAATACTACTACACTCACCTGAATCTAGTGTATTTTAACCCAACAATATATCATAAGATAATATTACTCTCATTGTTTTTTTGAGACAGGGTCTCACTATGTAGTCCTGCATGGATTGAGGTTTCCTATGTGGCCCAAGTCGACCTTAAGCTCACTGATACTGCCTCCCACTCTCCCATCCCCCACCCCTGCCTCTGCCTTCTGAGTGCTGGGATTAAATATGTGTAACCACTATGGTGAGCTAGTTTTAAATTCTTATATTACCAGATAATTTAAGGCAAATGCAGTGCTTTTAAACTTTCAGCTGAATTATAATAGTTACATTTTTGACTTCTTAAGGTCATGCGATTTATTTTCTGTGTTCTCTGTTGCTGTCTTAGCTGTCGATGGTGCAATTGTGTCTTCAACTTCCACATGATCATCAAACAGCAGAGGTGTAATCAGAGACTTCTTTTTTTCTTTAAGGTAATTCTTGGTTTTCTGCAGTGAAGTCAAAATGAAAAAGTAAGTGCTCTTCCTAAAGGCAAAATTCTGTATATAAGGGACAAAAATTAATGTCTCTCTACACACACACAGACACATACACACACAGAATTATTGTGTAAGGCAATAATAAAAAATAGTTCAGATTTAAAATTAAGGAATGAACACATACATTAAAATTTCTAAAGAACTTTGTGCCTTTGCTGTGTGACCTATATGACTCTTTCTCTATTTAATAAAGATAATACACTGATAATTGTTCAGGAGCCCTTTTAAATAAATTTTTAGAACTTAAGGACAGACCTTAATGAGCTTCAGGCTCATTTCCTCTGAATTGAAACTTTCCTGCCTGAAGGGTGGAGAGAAAGTAATAAGACAGGAAATCCATGAAACTTTTAAGATGTAGGGCATTGAGAAAGTAAAGATTTTCAAGGTTCCTCCTCAAGCTATAGACGAGATTCTTCCATGGCGCCCCCTGCAGGTTGGGGCGGGAACCTCAGCGATGCAGCTTTTGTGAGTTGTCACTTCTGCTAGGGTGGGCCTCTGAGTTATGCATGCTTTCACAAGTAACCCAAATGAAATCATTGTTTCACCAGTCTTTTGATCTGTTGCTGGTACTCCATCTGAGGTGACCCGAAAAGAGTCTTTTTGTGTCTGTAAAGGGACCAACAGAATCAAACCTTCACACTTGCCTCTGATTTGGAAGAAAGAATGAAATAAAAGGACAAGGTTGCAGAAAGACACACATGGTATATACTCACTTATAAGTGGACATTAGACATATAACATAGGATAAACATACTAAAATCTGTACACCTAAAGAAGCTAAACAAGAAGGAGGACCCTAGGGAAGATGCTCAATCCTCATTCAGAGGGGCAAATGGAATAGAAATAGCAAGCAGAAGAAGACAGGGAACAGAACAGGAGCCTACTACAGAGGGCCTCTGAAAGACTCTACTGATCAGACTATCGAAGCAGATGCTAAGACTCATAGACAAACTTTGGGCAGAGTTCGGGAAATCTTGTGGAAGAAGCAAGAGATAGAAAGACCTGGAGGGGACAGGAGCTGTAAAAGGAGAGCAACAGAGCAAAAAACCTGGGCCCAGGGAGACTGCAGAGACCGATGCTCCAACCAAGGACCATGCATGGAGAGGACTTAGAACCCCTGCTCAGATGTAGTCCATAGGCAGCTCAGTCTTTAATTGGGTTCCCTAGTAAGGGGAGCAGGAGCTGTCTCTGACATGAACTCAGTGGCTGGCTCTTTGATCGCCTCCACCTGGGAAGGATGGGGAAGGAACAACCTTGCAAGGCCACAGAGGAAGACAATACAGCCAGTCCTGATGAGACCTGACAGGCTAGGGTCAGATAGAAGGGGAGGAAGACCTCCCCTAACAGTGGACTAGAGGAGGGGCATAGGGGGACAAGGAGGAGGGAGAGGGGACTGGGAGTAAAGTGAGTAAATCGTAATAAATAATAATTTTAAAATATAAACAATGAATAAAAAATAAAATAAGGAGTTGGTATTTCTCACAGCAGGGAGGATTCTGTGGGAAGGGAGCAGACGCTGGCTGGATCTGTTAAAGAGTCCTTCCTGGGAACTGGAGACTTGGAACTTAGGAGGAAAGTTTAAAGCGTGAGAAGAGAGTGATGTAAACGTGAGAGAAGATAGCCCTCAGGTCTGAGCGTTACCACAGGAGAAGGAAAACTCACAGTTCGGCATGCAGATGGGACCCTGATAGGACAGTGCCGGGGACGATGAACAGCTTCCACTGGCGAGAGACTTTTAGATTAGAAGAGCCTCTTACTGCTTAGCTTTTGAGGTCAAGAGACACAGAGTGCATAAGACTGAGTGCAGTAGAAGCAGAGAGAATGAGGAACAGTGCTGCTCATTTCTCCTTCAGGCAAAGGCTGAAGGATCTGAGGAAATCAGAGGGAAACAGGCTCTCAATGAACTATCACCTACAAGCCAGTTATTGCTGGTTCAGGTGACCATATGTCAGGCATGACTGAGGAAAAGGTAATTTTCAGAGATAGTTTTTGATGCCCACAAAGCTGGATGGGAATGGGCATCAAATACTGACTTGGGTCTTCAATGGCCTTGTTGAGCTCTATGGTAGGATGAGATCTTTCTGAAGGAGAGCTGAGGTAGATCTGAATGCCTTGCACTGGCAGATGGAATCATACGGTTCTAAAACCCCCAGGAGATGTAAAAAAAAAATGATTGGACCTGTTCAGATTACTTCAAAGCAGAGGTGGTGAGAGTCCTGTTAAGCCAGAGATGGGGGGGAGGGGAGTTTGCCAAAAATCCAAATTCTGTGCTTCTGAGTCTTTGGAAGGTTTAAAGACTGGATGACTATACACCTAGGGAAGATAAGCAAGAAGGAGGACCCAGAGTGGGATGATCAATCATCAGTTAGATGGACAAACAGGATGGACATTGAATGTAGGAGAAAACAAGCAACAGGACAGGAGGGCCTCTGAAAGACTCTAACTAGCAACGTATCAAGGCAGATAATAAGACTCACAACCAAGCCTTCGGCAGAGTGCAGGGAATCATATGAAAAAAGGGGGAGTTAGTAAGACTTGGCGAGGACAAGAGCTCCACAAAGACCAAATATATCTGGGCACACGGGTCTTCTATGAGACTGTTTCTCCAACCAAGGACCATGTATGGATATAAACTAGAATCCCTGCTCGAATGTGGCCCATGGTAGCTCAGTATCCAACTGGGTACCCTAGTAAGGGGAACAGGGACTATTTCTGTCATGAACTCAATGGCTGGCTTGTCGACCATTCACACACACACACCCCCCGCCCCGAGGGAGGAGCAGCCTAGCTAGACCCCAGAAGAGGACATTGCAGCCAGCCCTGTAGAAACATAATAAGCTAAGGTCAGATGGAAGGCGGGGTGGGGGGAGAGGAAGGTCCACCCCTATCAGTGGACTTGGAAGGGGGCAGGGAGAAGATGAGGGAGGGATGGGGAAAGTGGAAGGGAATGAAAGAGGGGGCTACAGCTGGGATACAAAGTATATAACCTGTGATTAATATAAAAATAAATAAATTACTTAAAAATATAATTACTATATCAAACAAAGAAACAAAAGACTGGATGGTAATTCACCAGTGTGAAAGGAGCAATATACAGGTACTACTGGGTATTCCACCCTTTAACCCCTTTATGTGGAGGAAGCAAATCTCCTTTTAGGGTACTCAAGGTTACTAGCAAACAGTGATGGCAGGGTCCATATTGAACTGTAGATGTGTTGGTTCCTGACTAATATGCAAAACACTTGCATTTCAGTGGATACTGGAGCTGAGTGTATGTAAGTTCATGAAAACTCCCCCAAAGAACCACGGGCAATGGCCAGCAGTGGATGGACACGGGGATTAGAACAGTACGAGCTGACATGATTATGCTTGTCCTGGGGGTGGGCAGTTATTTTTTTCAGAGAGTATGTTGTTTGTATTTCTTCCCTGCACATACATAGGGGTGGAGATTTTTCACTTAGGAGTGGAATTTGGTGCTTTTTATATATACAATAAAGTAATTTTGTACATAGTTAGCATACTGTTAACAAATATGGATAGCCCATATTTGGTGTTTGGGAGGTAGCACTTCAGGGTTTCTCTGTGTAGCCTTGGCTGTCCTGGACTCACTTTGTAGACCTTGAAATCACAGAGATTTGCCTGCCTCTGCTTCCTTGAGTGCTGGGATTACACAGTGTGCTCCATCATGCCCGGTGGGAGATAGCACTTTTAAAAGCAGGTTTGATATATTTGTGACCTAACACATGGCAGCAACCTAGAAGTGATTTTATATAGTTAATTTTTTATCATTTCTGTTTTTATTTTTTGTCTGTTTTTGTTGTATTGGGGTCAGCTCTCCACCATTCAGTCATATCCTTGATAATTTAATGAACATTTTTATTATCTTAAATATATGACTTTCAACTGGTAAGTATTTGCTTCTTCCACGTTCATTTATATCTTCATGTTAATGCATCATTAATTACAAAGTAAAAATCGCATCTGAAATATTAACTTTTTAACGAGTACATTATTCCTAGCTTCTACCTCACATACCTTTGCTCTGGTGGCTGCAATGATCTTTTCATTCTCCTCCAGGACATCTAACTTGGCCAGGATTCTTTCTGTCATCCTCTGTCAATAAATTTCTGTTTGAAAGGGAGTAAGAAGAAATATCCATTTCACTTCGGATCCAAACACACGATTATTTAGGCACTAGGGGAAGGATCCTTTCTGTTATTGTTTCCAGGTATATTTCAGGGCTATGTTGCTCATGGAATCAGTCACACAATTATAAATGTACTCAACTGCTTTTTAATAGGAACCTCCCTCCCCAAGACTTCAAGCTTATAACATAAGAGCCAGATGTGGCTTCTACTGGAAGCAGGCCTGTGTGACCAAACATCTGTTCTCTGCTGTCATGTTATAATTTTAATGAAAGGAAATGTAAAGGCCTCACCTTCATACAGTTAACTAAATTCAAATTGGTCCATCTGTGCATAGTGCCTAGAAGCAGCTAATTTCAAAGTCCATTTGCCTGGGGGTCAAATGACGCATGTGAGCTGGATGGACATCAAGATCAGGTCTAATTTGTCTCCATTTTCAGACAAGTACACTGAAGGTCACACAGAATTATATCAGTTCAGTGCAAATGCTTACCTGTAGAATAGAGGCAAGAACACAGGCATCCTGGGGACTGCAGAGATGGCTCAGTGGTTAAGGCACTTGCCACACAAGTGTGAGGGCCTGAGTTCAAATCCCTAGATCCCAGGTAAATACTGGAGATGTGTGGCTAAGCACTTGTAATTCTAAACCAGGAGGGCAAAATTAGGTAATCCTCAGAGCATGTTGGCCGGTGAGAGTAGCCCTGTTGGTGAGGTCTGACTTTGACTCTGAGATTTTATTTTTTCAAGAAATAAGGCAAATGGCTCCTGGTATCAATTTCTAGCTTCCACACATGTACCCACACAGATGTACTATTCCAACATGCATCCATGCACAAGTGATCATGCTAAAATACACACACAAACATACACACAGACACTTAAACAAAAAAATGGAGAAAAAAATGAATGAAGGATTGGTAACCCAGTGCTCCCTCTTAGTTTTATTTTTAAATTTTGGGCAGATGATTGCATGTTTCTGCTCAGTGAATTGAATGAGATGCAGTGGCACTTAAGCGTAAAATTTACCACAGCTCACCAGAAGTAGTGAACACACCAGTGGTTTTAACCAATACCAGTCAGTGTCAACACTGAACTTCCTTCCAGTTCAAAAAGTTCTTCCTTTATTCTGAGTGAGGTATCCCAGAAGGAGAAAGACACACATGGTATATACTCACTTATTTAGACCTATAAGATAGGATAAACATACTGAAATCTATACACCTAAAAAAGATAAACAAGAAAGAGGACCTGGGGTAAGATGACCAATCCTCACTTAGAAAGACAAATGGGGTGGACATTGGATGTAGGAGAAAACAAATAACAGGACAGGAGCCTACCACAGAGGGCCTCTGAAAGACTCTACCTAGCAGGGTACCAAAGCAGATATTAAGACTCATAACCAAACCTTCGGTAGAGTTCAGGGAATCATAAGAAAGAAGGGGAGTTAGTAAGATCTGGAGAGGACAGGAGCTCTACAAGGACCAAATATATCTGGACACAGGGGTCTTTTATGAGACTGTTTCTCTAACCAAGGACCGTGAATGGATATAATCTAGAACCCCTGCCCAGATATAGCCCATCGCAGCTCAGTATCCAAGTGGGTTCCCTAGTAAGGGGAACAGAGACTGTCTCAGACATGAACTCAATGGCTGGGTTTTTGACCTTCCCCTGCCCCCCAAGGGAGTAGCAGCCCTGCTAGGCCATAGAGGAGGACTTTGCAGCCAGGCCTGAAGAGACCTGATAAAACAGGGTCAGATGAAAGAGGAGGAGGTCCTCTCCTATCAGTGGACTTGGAAAGGGGCAGGGAGGAGATGAGGGAGGGAGGGTGGGACTGGGAGGGAATGAGGAAATGGGATACAGCTGGGATACAGAGTTAATAAAAATGTAACTAATAAAAAGAAGTTCTTCCTGTATTATACTGGACAGTTAGTATTACAAAGGATGCCATTCCTGAAAGGCAAGGATTTGGCTTCATGCTGTTTGGTACTTCATTCCTTTTAACTCTCTTCTACTCTTTCCCTTTACCGAATGTTCTACCAAGTATGAATTTTCTGTGTATGAAATCTCTATACATATCAGATAGGGTAAATTCAGCTCTTTTGAGACTCAGATTCACTTCTGTGTGGGTGGACTCTGGTAATTATCCAGTTACATAGTACACACTAGAGCTGAAGCATTCTGAGTGCAGCTGGGAGCCTGGAAAGGATGTTCTTCATCTTGTTGGGATAAGATCTAAAGATGGTGAAGACGTGTGTATGTGTGTGTGTGTGCAATATGTGTGATGTATGCACAATATGTACAAGCATGCCAAAGAAGCATAAGTGTCCTGCTCTGTCATGTCTTGCATTAGTGATACAGAAGCTGTCACTGTAACTAGAGCTGGGGAGTAAGCCATGGTGATGCCCTAGTGCTGAGTACAGCCATGCCTGACTTTTTACATGCTGGAGATTTGAACTCAGGTTTCTCACGTGTGCACAGCAAGTGTTTTTGCCATTGACCATCTCTCCAGCCTCCAAACTTGATTCTTAAATGTTGAGCCTCTGGGCCTCATATGGATCTGTTTCACCCAAGAGGGAACTCATCTCCATTTCTTCAATGACACTCACACACCTCATCCCTTCTCTTTACACCCTCTGCTTGTGGGAATGGTTACCCTGACTTAAGGTGCTTTCCAAGCACAGAGTTTTGATGCTTCCTCTAGTTCCTTTCCCATTTCTATCTCCGCCGACTCTGTGCCACCCAGCAGATATTAGATGCTTTTCTCTTGCTGTAATAAAATACCTCAGACTGAACACTTTATGAAGAAGAGAGAGTTGCTTATTTCGGTCATAGTTTCGGAGCGGAAGTCTAAGGATCTGGATGTTTCATTTGTTCATCTCTGAGTGAGACCTTGTGGCATCTGATTTCAGAGTGACGACAGGAGGTACAGTAACCATGATGTCAAGCAGAAATCTAGAAGGCAGGCGGGATCTAGCTTTGTTCTTTTATGTCTGCCCCACTGAGAGATCTAACTGGTCCTAGTGCCCCTCCGCCCAGTGATCTCATTACCTCTGACATCACAATACTGGGGACCAAGTTTTCAATAAATGAACCCTTAGGAAGGATGTCCTTTAGAGAAGAGACTATGTCCAAACCAATGTACCAATGTGACAAAGAACTGATGCTGAGAAAATTCTGGGCCACAGGGACACAGACAAGACAGCGGAGGGAGAGGAAGGTCTCACCAACTGTGTGCTGATGCACACAAGCTTACGTTGCTCCAGGTAGGAGGAAGGAGATCTGGATCCAGGTGTCAGCGCACTGTGGATCCTGCAAGCTTTAAAGATCTCCCACAGGAAGGCAGGGAGAGTATTTTAGAAGAGACAGTTTATCTGGACACTACACATTTTCCTTTTAGAAAAAGATCATTTTGCGTCTGAAAAAAAACAAGGACGGAATTTTGGTTTGTTTCCATCACAGAGGTGGAGATGCCAAAATGTCTTCTAGTGGAGACAGAATATTCTCGGGGAGAAATAGGAAGGTGAATTAACACATTGAAGAGACTGAGTTTCCCAGCTGGGGAAAGGCACAAATGACAAAATGAACACCAAGATCTATCTGCTGCTTAACCTATGCTAGGAAAGAAAGCAAGGCTCTTCAGGGCAGGAGTTCCAACCCCGTTGGGGTCTCATATCAGATACCCTGTGTATCATATGTTTACATTATGATTCTTAACAGTAGCAAAATTACGGTTATAAAGTGGCCATGACAATAATTTTATGGTTGGGGTGTCACCACAACACGAAGAACTGTATTAAAGGGTCACGGTGTTGGAAAGTTGAGAACCAGTGCTGGAGAGGTTCTGATACATGGATTAGCTTGGCCATGAGCTAACTCTGACCCAGCCAGTTTGAACAGGGCTCAAAGTGTCCTGTGTCTCCGGCCTTTAGCACCCTCCCATTTTCAATGGGCCAATCAGCATGGTGAGGTGCAACATGCCTCGCCATTTTATACACGTGCTGCTGTTGTGGCAGAAAAAAGATGCTCATGATGACCACACTTATGATTTGCTGGCTCATCTCTCCTCAGTTGCAATGTTTGCTTTTTAAAAACTACTATCTGTACCTCAGGGCTCTAATATCCTGCATTTCCTTTGTTCCTAATCTACCATCATAAAGCTTCTAGTTAAGTCAGCCCCTAGGTCATCAGGATCACTGTCTTATGAACTAATGCATACTCTTTTTTTTGCTTTTACATTAACTGAATTTTTATACATTTGTGAATATTGATTATGCCATTCTATGGAAATTCTTGTTCTTGGTTTCCTACCTCGCTGGGAGATTCTTTATCAACATTTTCAGACATCTCCTCAAATATTAGTGTCCCCATGGGCTACAGCATGTTTCCTGTTGTGCATAGTCTCCCAAGACAACCCCTAAACCCACCTCTTCATCAACTTCCAGCAAATTCTCCTTCCTAGTTCCCAAGCCTGTGCATACCGCTCAGTGAATTAAATATCCCCCAAGTAGCACAAGTGGAGGTTTAAGAGAAATTCCTTTCCCACGACCAAGACTCTCTTCTAACTCTTTGATCACATTAGCATCTCTCATGATTCTGGCTCTCACCCTGGGGTACCCTAGCAGTCCTCCTCAGCCACGACACACAATGAGTTGAAAACGCGGATCCGCTCAGACTTCTGAAATCCAAACTCAGGGGGTGGAGATTAGGAACCCTCACACTCTCCTTCTGGGAACTGAAATATGCTAGGCAAGGACTTGGCTGCCGAGTCTCCAGCCTAGGAATCTACTGCGGGAGTGTGGGGTGTGCTGGCATCAAGCGTTCTGGGCACACACTGCATAGATTATTGACTTGTGCACTCTGGTTATCTATTTTTAAGTGTTATTCCGATGCAGGTCTTCTCCAAATCTGCATTTGCCTTCTACTTTACTGGGGAAACCCCTTCACCTCTCATGTAAATATGTACAATCGCTTTCTCTGGCATAGGCTGTGCCCTAAGTTTCATCTTAGCTCTTCCAATTCTATCCATGTTGCCTCGGTTTGGGAGTCTGTGACTTGTTTAGATTACTGCAATAGTTTACAATTTCCTCTCTCTATTTTATGAATTCAATCTATTCTTCATAGACTTGAGGTGTTGTGGTTTTTTTTTCCCAAGAAAAATAGGATTTGTCTTCCTGTTTAAAGCTTCACTTCCTTCAAAAATGTATTAAACAACACCCAAGTCCTTGATGTATTATGCAAGGCCCAAAGCGTGGTCTCTGAGTTTAGCATCACGTGATCACACACACTCGATTCCCCCCAAACCACGAGGAACAACTGTGGCTTCTTGTGTGAGCTCCTCTTTTACTTGTTATTTCACTTGAGTGTTCTCTGTGTGTAGGGTCAGTCTTCCACTGCCTGCATTCCTAACTTCTCTTCATCCAGCAATCCCTCTACTGGAGGTCCCTGCATACCACATGTTTGAACAGCAATGACTCTGTGCGGAAGAAGAAAGCCTGGTGGCTACCCCATTGCACTATGCATTTCCCGAAGTCAGGAACCACATCTAATTGCTCTCTGAGTCTCTAATACCCTCACAACTTGATGAAATGGTTAACTAACAGGGAACAAATGCACAGCTGTGAATGCTGTGGCTGCCTTTGGCCTCCAGCAAGGCTGGAGCCTTTGACAGCACTCTCCCGAGGTTCAGGATGAAATCATCATGGGTTGAGACCAGTGGTTCTCAACCTTCCTAACGCTGCGACCCTTTGGTCCAGTCCCTCATGTTGTGGTGATCCCAACCACTAAATTACTTTACTGCTACTTCATAACTGCAATTTTTCTATTTGTTATGAAATGTACCATAATTATCTGATATGCAGGATAGGTAATATGCGACCCCCAAAAGAGCTGCAACCCACAGGTTGAGAACCACTGAAAAAAAACAAAGGAAAAAAAAAAGACTGGGAGACAGTGAAGGAAACAGGGTCCTTATCCAGTGCACTTTGGCAAACACTAAACACATGTATATATGAGCAGCAATAAATGAACGCAACAGGTTGTTGTTCACACACACACACACACACACCACTAATAGTAAATAGTAAAAGAAGCTATGAATTTGAGGGGGAGTTGCATGAGGGGGAATTGTGAGTCATGGGAGGAGTTGGGGGGAAGAGGTGGTAGAAATTATGTAAATGCAGAACTCATGTATAAGATCCTCCCCCCCAAAAAACAAAACAAAACCCAAAACAACTGAAACAAACAAAACCCAACTAACAAAACAGCCAAACAACCAAACAAGCCCTCTTTTCTGCCCACCTTCAGATGTACAAGAGCATCAGTGTCCTGCTTGGGAACATGGAGTCAGACTGACTATCCTTAAACTCCTATCTCTATCACATGACAACCTGTGTGATGGTGGGCTTGCTGCTTACCCTTTCTTTCTTTTCTTTTCTTCTTTTTTTTTTTTCTTTTTGGCTGCAATGTCCTCTTCTGGGGTCTAGCAAGGCTGCTCCTCCCTCCGGGGCGGGATCGAAGAGCCAGCCATTCAGTTCACGACAGAACTAGTCCCTGTTCACTTACAAGGGTACTCAGTTGGATACTGAGCTACCATGGGCTATGTCAGAGCAGGGGTTCTAGGTTATATAAATACATGGTCCTTGGTTGTAGAAACAGTCTCCTAAAAGACCCCGGTGCCCTGATCTATTTGGTCTTCATGGAGCTCTTGTCCTCTCCAAGTCTTACTAACTCCCCCTTCTTTCATATGATTCCCGCTTACCCTTTAACCTTTAGATGTGTGACCCATTTAAAAGGCTGGAACAATGAAAGAATGGAATTCGTGGGGGGTTGCTATAAAGTTTAACTGTGCAGATATAGGTGGGCAGATAATTGTTTGATAAGTAAAACTAAGTAAGAATAGGCTTACTTGTCATAGGCCAGGTGTGAGCGGCTCTCTCTCTTTGTTATGATCGCCTCAGAAAACACCTTCTCAGGCTGCAGACTGTCTCAGCTTCTGCCACACTTGCCACGATGTGATCAGCAAAGACGCGCATTTGTCCACTGCTCTGCTTGTTTTCCTCAGCTATACTTATACCGACTCTTCTCAGAACTCCACAAACAATCAGATACTCGCAGGCATTTAGCGTTTCTTCTTATCTAGCAATTCCATGTCTTCTGGTACCGTGGCTTCCCGTGGTCTTGCTTCTTTACTGTCTGTATCTTCATCACTGTCTTACGCTGATTTTAGATGAAATTCTTGTTTGTCTTTTCAGTTCTGGAAGGTGAAACTGTAGCCCTGTGTTGCAAGACCCACAATGCCCTGTAACTGCTGAGGAAGAACTCCGTATTCAGCATCCCCGTGTTTCCATTCTGTGCTCTCAGCAGCGAACAGTGGTACTGTGGTGGGTGGTTTTCATGCTCCCTACAGCCCGGTATAACTTGGAGTGGAAGAGATGCACTCACATCTAAAATCTGCAGTGGTCTGTCCTAAGCTCTCTCATGCTCTTACGTTTTGGGTACGGTGATCTTCCCTGGAATGTAGGGTTCTTATATGTCACAATGCCTACCTTCCAGACCCTTGGCATTAGAACACTTCGAAAGGCTGTCAGGCTGCTCATGAAAAGCCATTTTTGTCCCTTGTTTTGACTCCACTGACCTTCTCCAGCCCTTCCGGTTTCCGTTTTCCCTCCCCAGGCCACGGCACCCTCTGATTTACTTCTAACCATGCTCATTTGTTTGAGCTTTGGTCATTCAGAATGCCCCCTGAGCAGTCTGTCTTACAGAGCATTGATTAGGCTCAGCTCCAGCCCACAAGCCATGGCTTACTCTACCTTATCTGCAGAATGCTCCGCATTCCTCCTGGGTTTTCAGATGACATTCAAGAAAGGACAATGCAAGGTGTGGCTCCATGTACCTTTCCCATTCATTCACACAACACTCCCTCATCTTCTGCCAGATATTTCCCACCCATTCCTGGCCATGTCCTTGCACTTAACTCTACTTTCTACTCTGAATGATCATTTTTCAAGTGTCCCCAGTCATGAGCCGGCCTGTCAAACGCCAGTGCAAAGCCCCCCTCCTTTCTGAGCCCTTCCCTGGCCCCCTCGCTCTGTCTGGGTGACGCCTCTTTTTTTTTGGGTGGGGGGGGGATGCTTCTCTCATACTTCATTCTGCTTCCTACTGTAGAGATCCACTCTCCAAATCATCTCCTCCTCGGTGTCAAAGTTCGTTTGCAGGAAGACTTGAGCCTACTCCCCTCTGAATTTTACATTTTACATTCAAAATGCAACCTGAACTGTACGGTTTAATCCCGAGGTGTCTCCCGGTAGAATGTCTCATGGGTTAGCATCCAGTGCATCTACCATGACTAGTGTCACTTTGTGATGAGTCTTGCTCTGGAAGGTGAAATATCAAGTGGGGTGAATTGTTATAAAATTTAGCTTTTGCCAAATTTAACTCAGTAAACTTGGATTTATGTTTTTGAGTTTGTTTGTTGGGTTTTTTTCCTTTGGTGTGTGTGTGTGTGTGTGTGTATGAGAGAGAGAGTGTGTGTGTGTGACAGAGACAGAGATAGAGAAACAGAGAGAGGGAAGACAGCGTCTCACATTATAGGCCAGGCTTATCTGGAATTTTCTAGTCCAGGCTGGACTTGAACTCATGAAAACCCTTCTGCCTCAGCCTCTGGCATGCTGGGACTTATCAGCATTAGCCATCACCTGGTCTCAACTGTTAGAGATGTAATGACAATTTTTGGTGTGTGAATGGGTTAAAAAACAAAACAGAAAACTTAAATTCTAATCACTACTTGGTCAATTATTCAGAGCTCTAAACTGAAAGGCTGTCACAATGAAAACCTTAGTAGCAACCTCACCAGCCCACTGTAGAGTGAGTAGTTATAAAGACACACAGACACACTTTTTAAGAGTACAATTTTATTTAACAGCTCTGACCCCAGGACTGAAAGTGAAAGCAAAACCCTGTGTTATCACCATGGGAGGCTCCCCGAAAAGGCTTTTTCAGGAAATTCTAAGTGCCTGTTGAAGGAGTTCAGGAAAATCAAGAGTCTCTAAACTCTTAAATGGAATAGCTGAGCAAGTATCAAAAAAGCAGAGGCTTAAATCAGAACTGACTTCCATTGTGTGCCTTTATCAGCTCAGACGTTTATCCCTGGAAGAGAAGACCCCTGAGAGACAAGGCTGGGCTTTCTTTTTTCTGTCTGACACATTGTACCTGACACTGCTGGGTTTACAGTGAGTTGCCTTTCCTTTGCCAAATAATTTACTTCTACTTGCTAATGAGATGACTGGTCAGCTTCCTCAGTTTAAATTTCCAGTGTAGCCGTAAATGATAACTTTTTCCTTTTACTCAAAGATGGCAAGTAGTCTATGTCACAGAGTGAATAACCCATCTCATCCAACAAACTCATATATTGAAGCACTAATCCCTTAGAAAGTGACCAAAGAGATCAAGTGAAAAATGGGGGTGATTGGTCCCACATTGTCCATAAGACTGGCATCATGTAAGAAGAAATCACCTCTGATAGACACAGGGTGAAGTCACACTGAGAAGCCTGCTTTCCAAAGAGGGGTGCCTAAGAAGTCAACCCTCCCTCTCTCTCTCTCTCTCCAAGGTTCAGCATCAGAAACTGTGAAATATACAAGTGTCTGCTGTCTACCCTCTCAGCCTCTGACGCTTTATTACGACAGCCCACAAAGAGAAGCACCTTTCAAACTCATCCTTGAGCAGGACCTGGTGGCTCAGGCTTTACTCCCACACACTTGTGAGGACGAAGCAGCAGCTTTCAAGGACCGCCTGGGAAACTTTGTGTCTTACTTAGGGTCAGATTGCCATGAAGAGACACCGTGACCGTGGCGACTCTTATAGAGGAAAAACAAAACCAAAACAAAAGCCAAACATTTAGTTGGGGCTGGCTTACAGTTCAGAGGTTTAGTCCGTTATCATCATGGTGGGAAGCATGGTGGCTATATATAGGCAGGCATGGTGCTAGAGAAGGAGCTGAGAATTCTGCATCTGGATCTGCAGGCCACTGGAACAGACAGTGAGCCATAGGCCTTGGCTTGAGCTTCTGAAACCTCAAAGCCCACCCTCAGTGATACACTTCCTCCAACACCCCACAATTCCTCCAGCAAGGCCATACCTCCTAATAGTGCCACTCTCTATGGGCCATTTTTCTTCAGACCATCACACCTTGCCTCAGAATAGTGAAAACAAGAGTCTGACGGGTAGCTCCATAATAGAGAGTATGACTAATGTGGGCAAAGTCTGTGCTGGATCCCAGCATCTCAGAAAAGATAAAAATATGAACTTGGTCCACACCAATTGTTGTCTCTCTCTTATGAGAGAAAATGTACTCTTTATTTAAAAAAATTAGTATATATTCATTATAGATCACAATAGATTCTATTATGGCATTTTCTGAAATGCATGTCATGTATTTCAATGACATCCACCCACCCTCAGTATCTTTTCTTATTCCACTCCAATTTTTTGCTGATCTCCTTCCTCTTCCCAACTAGCCCCCTTCTAGGCCATGGGCTATTTACAGGCGTATAGACAACCTACTAGTAGCTGTCTTCTCTCTACTTGGCAGAAATCACACCTCTTCTAAAAATGCATGTGGAAACCTAGGATCCTTGCTTGCACATGCTATACATACACACTCCTATCTGAACAGCACAACTGGTTAATGAGACAGGATCCCTACCTGAAGTATGTGGCACACACACCCAACTCTGAATAATGGGATCGGTTTCTCTTCAACAGCCATCAAACTTAGTCCTGTTCATTCATACTCTGCTTATGTTCAGGTATAAGAGTAGGAAGGCCAATCTGGCCTGAGCTGGTTTTGGTTTCATGTGCAATAAGACAACATGTCTTCAAAGTGAGTTTTAGGGAAAATCTTATGGCTTTGCATAGTTGAGCACACATATGATAAAAACCAAGATGCATTGTGGGAGGCAGAGAAACAGTTATATAAATTAATGTGCTAGTCAAAATAGAGAACCAAAAAAAAAAGAGAGAACCACTCTCTTTGCTCTTTAGCAGCCAAAGACCTTTTCTTGAACCCCATAATAAGAACCCTCAAACAATAATTGGGATCTCTGAATATTTTCACTCATGTACTCTTCTGCCACATTTGACAGTGGTTCTGACCTGTTCTATAGGTTTGCTTTGAATAAAGGTCCCTTGCTTTTTTCACAAGTCCATGTGACCCTTTATTTCAGTTCTCTGAGTAAGAGGACAAGACATCTTCTGACCACCCAGTAATACCTTTCCACAGCCAGTTAAATAATGGTTCGAAGAATTAACAGGCCAATGTGAAATTATACTATAATTACCACAAGAGTTGCTAGAACTCCTTCTAGCCATTCCGGGTTGCTTCTGCCTCAGCAAGTTGGAAGTCTGACATTAATGTTGCCTTGGTCAGGTCTCCTGCCTCTTGTACCTCATCAGTGCACGTTCCCTGGGAAGGTATGTGGGGAACCCACCTCAAACACTCTGCCTATAATGTGTTAATGAGAAGCCAAAGCCAGAAATAAAGTCGAGAAAACTCGCTAAACTTCAGGATGGAAGGAGCAAAGGGGTTTTTCAAAGAAGCCCGTAGGCTGCACCGGAGTCTCAGTCCTCAGCCACCCAGGAGCATGCTTTTCCATTATTTTACATGTAAATGTGGTCCTCATCCAGAACCCCTGCAGGGGCCACAGAAAAGCTCTCTCCTACTTTCGGGCAAATTGTGACTCTGAGCTTCTCTAATACTGGTTCCTCCTCAAACCACCAAGGTCTATGCACCTTTGTCTTTCGGCTTGCTTGCTTTTCCTTTCCCCAGTTTCCTAAGATAACAATGCATCTTGTATCCATAGAAACTGTTTCCAGAGCTTTTCCATCTTGAGAACAGCATTCTTATTCTCCAAGGCATTTTACCCACATGCTCTTGTCACTCAAAGCCAAAGTGACTTACCAAATACTCGTACAACTCCTTCTGCTGATGGAGTGGAGCCCAAGAGCCCAATGAGGGATGATGACCTAGGGAAAAGAACTAAGGGCCGTCACTTTGTGCCCGCCGTTGCAATTCCTTCCTTTTGTGTTTCTCACAGAAATGCAGACAATTTTAATAAGAAGCTTAAAACTCATATGCAGCTTGCAGGTCTGAATGGAAATTGGCAGCCTGTATTTGAGTATTTAATGGAAAATTCTTTTCATTACCTATGTCATTAAAAAAGAATCTATTCTTACCCACAAGACCAAGAAACATCTGATGCATATAGTAAGATCAATGTAGCATTATATAAGCCAAGTAGCAGCCTTGGACACATGAACACACATATACATACATACACACACATGCACACACATGAGAGAGAGAAGGAGGGGGGGGTTCATTCATATGCCCCGCAGAATTACAGTCTAAAGATGACTACCTTGCAAACAGCTTGTATTTGATCAGGAATGGTAGGATGTTTTCTATAAAAATGGGTTAAAATTTCAGTCAAGAGTTCTCTTGGTAAACATTTTGAGAATGCATCTTATATTGATACATCAAAATAGGAAAAAGAAAAGCTTAAACATGTAAGGCTAATTATGAGACCATGTCAGGGACCAGCACTCTGAAACAAGTAATTTCTTTAATGCTGTACAATAGTCATCAAGTTGGCATAGTGTCCAGTGGTAGAGCACCTGCTCAGCAGCGGTGAATCCTGGAGTTTAATCATCCTTTGGTCACATAATAACCTCTAAACACCACTATAAAAATAAAAGAGAGGAAAGAAAAACAATGGCTAGAGATTGCTAGTCATACTCGTAGTCAATGCACGAACACCATGAGCTCAATTTAGTCTACATATTTATCACACAAGAAACACACACACACACACAAACATTTAAGGTGGTTTGACTCTATCATTCGTTAAACTATGTACACCAAAGAGCAATGGCTTGATTGGAATCAGTAACCAGGTATAGCATGTAGTGGTGATTTGCAAGATGCTGTTGCATGTAAAGGAATTTCCAGCAAAGCTGCAGGTGTCCTCAGGAGTAGATTGAGGTGGTATAGTGGAACATTGGCAGATTTGGCCACAGGGTCCCCAAATAAACAAATGTGTGTATTTTTCTCTCTCTGTCTCTCTCTGTCTCCCTACCTCCCTACCTCTCTCCCCTTCCTGTATCTATCTTGAGTACAATCAAAAGAAGTTTGAAAAAATATGAAAGCAGAGAAATATGTTCTCTTAGAGAAGACCTTACCACTTGGTGGCAGTGTAGCCAAGTTTAGATGGTGAAAATTAAAAACAATATATGACTTGAAATGGCACCAAACATCTCCTGACCACAGCTGCAAAATCACCTCCAAAGCGCTCCCTTTCTGGGCTGGAAAGTCAGGCTGCTGTCACTTAGGCCGCAGGCTTCAGAAACACCCTTGCTTGGCTAGAGGAGGCCGGCTCCAGGCAGTCAACAAGAAAAAAGCTTCCCCTAGAACAAACATTTTGTTTTACCTTTAATTCCCACCTATCTTCACTCTCATTCTAGATTTGCGAAATCACTTCTACACAGTAACAGAAATGATTAAATCACTGTTAGCAGCACTGTCTTATTTTGGATATCTGTCTTTTTGTTGCCGCTGAGACTGGATTTACACCCTTTTCGTTGGTGTTCCACAGAGAAAGAAGAATACCTCTCTCCTTCTGTCCCTTCCTCTCCTCTTCCTTTTGTTGGGACTCTAGTCCCGGAGAGTCTCAAATTTTCAATCTTCCTGCTGCAGACTCCCAGGTCTGGGGTTGCAGGCATGCTCCAAGATCAGCAAGCTCTTTTTGTTTGTTTGTTTGTTGTTTAGTGAGAGCTATTCTCACTTAGGGCTAGGCAGATGGTGCAGATAATAAAATGCTTACTTTGCAAGAACAAGTGGGCAGTGCCCAAGAACCAACGCACAAAAGTACTCACTGGACTCCGCATATATTCACAAACACATATATGCAAATGCACACACGTAAGTGTGGACACAAAAGTTCTTGTCCCTTGAATGTCCACAATAATCAAGATTATAAGCGGGGATATCTACAACCATTTAAAAATTCATTTTGTGTTACACTCACCATTGTTCTTATGTTTCTTATGAATTTTATCCACAAATCCTGTTGCGGAACACCATCCTTCAGGATGGTCACTAGCATCTTGAAACCAGAGCGGTGGTGATAACCCCAGGAGACCCTCAACAATTGGGTCTATTAACAGTTGATGGTAGGAGAGGGTGGGGAAGGCCATCAGACACTTAGCTGAGATTGGAGCCACTTCCTTCTACCTGTCCACTCCTCACTCCACTACATGCGATTCTGTCCCATGCACACATAGTCTCAAGAGGTGCTGGTGTATGTAGAGGGTAGGTTCAGGGGACTTCAGTGAGGCGCCTTTTATGAGACGGATCTTGGTGCGAAAGGAAGGGTGCAGGAAGAGGCATTAAGAGTAGCTCATGAAAGAAACTACAGAGAACAAGGTTGGAACCGTGCCCCGTCCCTACCCTACCAAGATCTACACGTAAAGTGGCTGATGGGACTCAGTACCACTGAGAGCCTAACATTGTTCAGCTCTCTGGTCTGCTTTGTTGCTCAGAAGTGCTCTTTTCCTTAACACATTATCTTTTTTCTACTGCCCTCCACGTGCCTCTGGTCCAGTTCCCTATTCTGGGACACAGTAATCTGGAAATCTCAGCAGTGCCCTCTGGACTCCAATATCAGCCTATAGCAGTTGGCAAGTCACCAGACAGGACATAGTGTTTATGTCTGCAACCTCTTAATGTCCTCAAAGAAGGCTGGGTGTTTGTGCCTGCCTTCCTCCCTCAATCGGTCCCTCCCTCCCTGCCTGCACGCCTTCATCTTCACCTTTCATTTCCCTCCAAAGCATATGGATACCAGGGACCCAGCGGTGGAGATTGTGGGCATGGCGTCAGAACAGCTGTGAAAGGAAACCTGATCACATCCTTCACAGTTTATGATGCCACAATGTCGGGGGTTGGGGAGAAGAGTCCCCAGATGTGCCCACATCCACAGCTTGTCTAGCTACTGGGTTTGCTAACACTGTCACTTCCCCAAATATTCTTAAACTGCTAATAGTTTGCCCACCTCCACTCCCCCTCTCCCTTTTTTCATTTTTTTTTCCCTAGGACAGCCTTGATGACCCAGTGGAGAGTAATGGTCATTGCTGCAGTCCATGCCTGTATTGGTCAGGGTTCTTTAGAAGAGCAGAATTGATAGACTGAATCTCTGTATAGAAAGGGGATTTATTAGAGTGTTTGACAGGCTGTGCTCCAGCTAGTCCAATAATCACTGTCTGCCAATGGCAAATCCAAGAATCCTGTAGTTGTTCAGTCTACGAGGCTGGGTGCCTCAGCTGGTCTTCAGTATACACCAGAATTCCAGAGGCTCCAATGCCAATGAAGGAATGAACTTGTCAGCAAGAGCAAGAACAAACAGGCAAACACAGAAAGCTTCCTTCTTCCGTGTCCTTTATATAAGTGGGTCTTCCCACTTCAAACAATTTAATTAAGAAAAAACTTCCTACAGGAGTAGGGTGTAGCCAGGCACTTGGGGTTCAGTTAATTCCAGATTTAGTCAAGTTGACAGCCAAGAACAGCCATCACAATGCTCATACCCTCTTTACACCCAGATGATTCCACAGAGAACCACGCCCAGTCCGGGAGTCGGGCAGTGGCCTGAGTGGGGAGAATTCGAGTGTGTCGTGAAGGCTGCGTCCTCTGTTTGCAGTGCCTGGACCTGGACACTTGGCAGACTCATATGTTGCTTCCACCAGGGCTCATGATCCTTGATCTGTCTGTCAGGGCCATCCCTGGCAGAGGTGAGAATTCAGAGGCTAGCTCGAATGGCCCCAGAGACAAAAGTAAAAGACACGAATAACATTGTCTGGTAGGCAAGGCCAAGCACTGTTCAGGGTCTGGACGCCTGAGTCCAGCCCTGGGGAGTGAGTGACATAGGTCAGGCAGGGCAATGGATTCTCACCCCTCATTCTTGAATAACTTTGCTCTGCACTCCCCTACTACTGTTTTGTGTGCTCCTGGGAAAAAAAGCAGAGGATCCAGAAGAAAGCTAGAAGGCATGTGGAGACACTGTTTGGTCCAAGTCTCTATGACCATATGCCTACAGTGTGGGCTGTCCCAGGCCAGAGACTCCCTGATTGGGATTCTCACATCCCAGGAGGGATGCACAGATATAGCATGATGAAAGAGAATCTCATCACAGGGATGAAAAGTTATACTTAGAAACCTGGTGACAATGATAAGATCAGGAAAGTTACACAAGTAAGGAAAAAAGAATCCCTGCCCTTTTTCGTAAAATTTCAGAAAATTCACCAGTTTGAAGCTCACCCATGAAAGATCAGGTTCTCCTGAGCTAACATTTCATCCATTGGTGCCCCTGCCTGACAGCTGTAGAAAACTTCAGTAGCTGCAGATGGGGGCCTCAGAAGCCAGAGACTCAGCTGTGTGTGTTCAAGGACTGAGAGCTGAAGAAAGACAAAAAGAAACAGAGAAAGGGGTATTTGTCCTTGTAGGTCCCATGGGAGAGGTCCATTTCCAAAACCACAAAAACAAAACAGAACCCCAAACCAAAAACCAAGCAACCAACCAAACAAAAAAAACCCCACCTCTGATAAGCCTGAGAAATTGAAGGATAGAGGCCAGACCTGCTCAAGAGCAAAGGCCAGGGCACTGGACAGGTGGATGTAGCAAACAGCCTTCTGCCTATGTCTTGTAGGTAAGGATGCAGGCCTTCGCACTAGAGGGTTCCTTGTCCTGTTCCCAGAGCAGGAAGGGGCCAGCAGCTAACTGAGGGTACCCAAGGAAATATGGTGACAAGAAAACAAAGGCAGCCTTATAGATTCCCCAAGATTTAACCTTGTTTCCCTCAAAGAATAGAAATAAAATTTCTTTGTTTGAAAAAAAAAATACACTCTGATGTAATGTCATGTGTGCTCATGGTGTTTTCATGTAATTATTGTGTGTGGTCCTGTGCCTATGAAAACATGGAAAAAGCTTTGCCTGTTCCTAAAATATCTCAAAATAACCGATTAGCAAATCCCTTGGCCGCTTCATTTTTAAATAGTGTAATAAAATTACTATTTTTGTCATGCTGGATTAAAATGTGTGTGTGCATGTGTACGGACGCAAGCGCTTTGGGTCTCCAATTGAAGGCCTGAACTGATTTTATTAACTTAGGTACTCCTAACTTTCTAAAACCTAGTAAAATGGTATTGTGGGGTCTATTAAATAAGCTTTCCGAAATCTTAATATCCTTAAGAGACATCTGTTTATTTAGAACAGCATCCCTTGAACCATCATATAAGCACTAAAAATATTTTTTAAAATTGTTGCCAATTATGTACTTACACAGGGATGCCTGGAGAGACCAGAGGCAGGGACCCCTGGGGATGGCGGTTGTCAGCTGCTTGACGTGGGTACAGGGAACCGAACTTGGGTCCTATATAAGAGCACTTTGTGGAAAAAACACCGAGCTATCCCTTCAGCTCCATAATATGGAGGTTTTGCCAAGCAACAACATTTAGCGTTGACCACATAATTTAATAGGGTTTTTCTCCCAAAATAGGTTCTAGAAAGAAACTAGATTTTTATTTCATTTTTTTCTTTAATAGTCAAAGGTGACAGAAAAACAAGAGTGTCTAAAACTGCTTTATGCTAATCAAAATACCTTCATATACTCCTAATTTAGAAATGATAATTGTGAGATTTTTTTTATCGAGGCAGTAGCATACAGGAAATGATGGATGTACAGGCTTTTCAAATACCTCCATGGTAAAATTTTCTTTGTACAATAAAAGTTATAGGCAGGAAGATCCCAGCAAACAGGGCCATCCAGAAGCTGGGTAAGCTTTCTGTGTCCATAAGGGGAGGAGACAGTGTTTTTGGTGCTATCAAGAAAGAGAGAGCTAAAGGCTTCAAATCTAGGCTAACAATCTTACAATTGTTATCTTAAGGTGTGGGATTTACTGTCAATCTGCTTGTGCTCTTATCTTTCAACAAAATCCCAAGGTTTTCTAGGATCTACTCTTGTCTGATTTAATACTGAAGAAAAAAACAATAGTCATTTTAAAGGTGAGCTATTGTTGCCTGTTCAACGTAACAATGATGAGGTTAGGCACGGGGTCTTTGTAACCTAGAGCCTTCTACTTCATTTATGTGAAGAGTCATGTCTTTGGAAGCCGAGATATTGGATTAAGGATTGTGTAACAATATTGAGGAGACAATCAGATAACAGTCTAACTTAACACTGACAAATGAGGGGCTTGGAGAGACGGCTCAGCAGTTAAGAGTACTGGCTGCTCTTCCAGAGGTCCTGGATTCAATTCCAATACACCCATGGCAGCTCACAACTGCCTGTAACTCCATTTCCAGGGGATATAATGCTATCTGCAGGAACCAGGCATATATATGGTACATAGACATACCTGCATGCAAAATGCCCATATATGTGAAAAAAAGATTTTTACAAAACATGACAAATGATACGCATCAATAAAAGCTTTAACATAGTCTTTGGTTTTTAAGATTGTCCCTAGGCATGGTATGGTGATCTGAATTAAAATGACTCAGGGATTCATGGAGAATGGCATTATTGGAGGTGTGGCCTTGGCGGAAGTGTGTCACTGGGGGTTAGGCTTTGAGGTTTCAGAAGCTCAGTCCAGGCCTAGTGGCTCACACTCTCTCCCTGCTGCCTGTCCATCTGGATGTAGAATTCCCCCTACCTCTCCAGCACCATGTCTGCCTGTGTGCCACTATGCTTCCGTCCATGATGACAATGGACTAAACCTCTGAACTGTTAGCCAGCCCCAAATAAGTGTTTTCCTTTATAAGTGTTGCCATGGTCATGGTGTCTCTTCCCAGCAATAGAAACCTAACTACGAAACATGGCTATTTGTTTGTGTGTGCTACCCATATCTGCTCACACTTAGAAGTGAGTGGTCATATAAAACTAATAATGGACCTGGAATTTTAGAACAAAAGTTCCCAGCCCCGGCTGCTCTGAGGACAGTGGGATGGAGACAGGTGAAGTTTCCCTAACTGGTGGTGGATTGGTGAACTGGAAGGCAGGTGGCAGTGAGTTGGAAGTAGGGTCCCGGTGTGTGGCTTAGACCCACCAGAAGCACCAGGAGAGCCTCCTCGGTCACAGCACCAATGTTATATGAGAAACTGGATGCCACGCAACAGGTCTGACACAAAGAGGTTTATTTGAGGAAAGGTAAAGGGAGAAGAGTTAGGGCCTGAGTGAGCCATGAGGGCAGAGAGAGAGAGACAGAGAGAGAGAGAGACAGAAACAGAAAGAGAGAAACATACATACAGAGAGTGTAGGGTGGCAGTCAGGTTTCAATATCCTACACATCTGGCACACCTGGTGCAGGTGATAACATAGGACAAAGGCCCCTGAGGGCAGGCCAGCGGAATTGCCTGCACCAACAATGTCAGGTTAACTCAAAAAATACAAAGTCAAAAATATCAGAAGTGACATTTTAGCACTGGTGCTTAACTCAAGGCTTTTCCTCTTCCTGCCCCCCCCCCCCAGTGGGCAACTCTCTTTGCATTGGCTCTCACTTCTCCTTCCTTCCAGAGGTTCAGTTTCTTAGCTAGACTAGAGTAGTACTAGGTATGATTTTCTTTCTGTACAGTAGGCCTTAAATCAAATCAGAAAGCAATTGATTGATTGCCCCATGACATTCATGCCACTGTTGTACCCATGGATGTATCTTGCCTAGCTGGTTATTATAATGACTTGCAGAACTCACACCTGGATGTAAAAGGAACTTTTATTCACCTGTTTCAGTTGTTGTCTCGGAGGGTTACTTCCTCCTAGGCCTGGCCCTGGAAGCTTCTAGTCTCCTACAATCTAACCTAGGCCTAGAATGTCTGCAGCCTCTGAGACTCACTGCTGAATAAGCTCACCTTTTTTTGTTCTTTCTGAGTTCATCGCTAGCTGATTCAACTCACCTGTTCTGGCTCAAACTTTTCTGCTTGCTGACTTATTCAATGTGGGTCTTCCCTCTAAGCCTTTGAATTGCTCTGCTTGGCATGAGCAATCTGTTCTCATCTGGCTTGTTCTGTCTTCACCTCTGTTCTTTCTCTGCAATCTATTACTGTCCCAATAAAACTGCCCCCTTTCTCTGCATTGTCCCTTAAGTAGCTTCTCTTTCCTCCTCTTGTGAGAGTTGGGTATATCCTGTTCTGTCAAGTCTTTCTGATTCAAGTTTTCTTTCAAAAAGCATCTTTTTTTTTTTTTGTCTGTGGTGGGTAGCTGCAGCTACCATGGAATCATGTCTGCCAGTATTCACACACCTTTGCAAACCATTCCCACAATGAAATCTTGTCTTGGGTCACTGCAGAAGCCGTTGTCATGAACACTGCTGACCTCTTAAAGTTTGGTGTCCTAGCGGGGCTGTGGTGACACACGCCTTTCATCCCAGCATTTGGGAGGCAGAGGCAGGCGGATCTCTGTGAGTTCGAGGACAGCCTGGTCTACAGAGGGAGCTCCAGGACAGCCAGGGCTACACAGAGAAACCCCGTCTCGAAAAACCAAAACGAAAACGAAAACCAAACAGATTATGGTGAAACAGTGCTTCTTATTTAGTCTTATTTTTATGCATCTTTATTACTCTAGGTCTGAGGGATGGTTGTCAGTAGGTAGAGTGCTAGAGTTAATGTTACACCCACACTCAAAACTATCAGCGTAGTGAGGCATCTTAGCTCTCCAGCAGCCCCTGGCATCGCTTTCCTTTTGGGCAGAACTGCTGTAGAAATTCCTGCAGGCGCGGTTTTGCCTGGATCCAACACAGCCAAGGCAAGTACGAAGGATGTGAGCGGCTCGCTCCAGGCAGGTGCCTTAAACCCGGGCTATCCTCCTCCAGCCACACGGGGGCGCGACGGAGCCACAGGCCGCCGCCCGCCAGGGACCGCTCTGGGATTGGGAGGGGGGGGGGCAGGGCCTGCCTATCACAAGGGCGGGGCAAAAGGCGCCCCGGAGGTCCCAAGGGCAGGAAGTGAGGGGGCGGGGCCTGGGCGGGCGTGCGCCTGCGCGGAGGCCGGCTGCTGGATCCCGCTCGGGGCTGCGGCTTCAGCGCGCGCTCACGGTGACGGCTCGGCGTTCTCCCGCTGCGGGGCGGAGAGGGTGGCGGTGGGGCGTGGGGCCGGGGGCTCGGGGTCGCGGTGGTCACGGGTCGTGCCGGGGTCCGCGCGAACGGCCGGGGTGGTGGGCTGTCCGGAAGTTTGCCTGCGGCCGCCCGCGGTGGGGTCCTCCGGAGCAGCGCTTCCTCCCGCGGCGAGGCGGGCCTGGCCTGTGCGGGTCTCCCCTCCGCCTCGCCGCTCGTCCTTGCGCGGGGAGACACGTGCTCCCCTGCCCCAGCTCGCCACATCATGACATTCCGAGCAGATCCCCATTTCCTCGAAAACTTTTACGTGTCACTTGCCGTGTGACAGGGAGCCAGAAAACGTTAGTCCTAGGGGTTGAGAATCTCCCTCTCAGCGACTCGGAAGGTCTTGGAGCACTCCCTAAAAGGATTTAGCTTCACAGCCATCACCCCCCAGCCAGGAGGCAGGGGTGCAGTGTGACATTCGGAAGCTTAAGAGCCAAGTCTGATAACTTTTTTTTTTTTTAAGAAGCCATCCATCATGTGTACTTAGCTTGAGTAGTTATTTTAAAGTGCATGTCCTATTTTTGCCAATCTGACAGCTGTTTCCATAGAAACTAGAGAAGAAATAGTAGTTTTCAGTAAGAGTTGTTAAAACTGTCTTCCAGACATCAGCTGTGAGTGCACTACTTGCTCATTCGAAGATGGCACTTGAAGAATTAAGGGTTTGGAATGTTCTCAGAGGCTAGCAATCCAAATTGTTTAATTTTCTCACATCATTAATTTCCTAATCCTGTGAGTCTTCCAGCTTCGTTTGCTTTCCTGCCACAGTTCTTTGAAGAGCACACGTCAGCCCCAGTTCAGTTCATTGTTAGGTGCTGTGTAGTGTAGTATTTGGCTCTTTGAAAATGTATAAATAGATTTCTTTCCCTATTTAAAAAAAACCCATTTAAGGATTAATCAGTCATTAAAGATCAACAACTACTGTTTCTATTCTGGATGGCACTCTGTTGTCAGTGGTAGAAATAATAATGATTTTAATTATGTTCCTAGTGTTTGGGGCCTTTGTTTTTACCTTCTGTTGGTAGACTATGTTAAAAATGTTCGTACATGCTCTGAAATGAGCAGTTTTCTCATGAGCAGAGCTGAGCAGTGTGAATAGTGTGCCTATCACTTGGATGAGAGTTTATCTTCTGAAGGGCATCAACAAACCTTATGTTCTAGAATTGAGCTGTGGGTGAAGGAGGCTAGGAGAACATGCCTCTGGAACTAGAAAGCCAGAAGCAACTTTAGAAAGTTTATTGAAACTCACAGAAAACCATTGGAATTTACAAAAGTGCTTGCTTGGCTTCGGGTTCACAAAGTAACATACATTGTAGACACTTAAACTGCCAGAAAGACCCCTTATCAGCCCCATTTGCCCCCTAAATTATACATAGGTCTTTCCTGAGATTTTACTCGTATTATAGATTGGGTATGGATTTTTGTCCTTTTGTTTCTGCTTTGTATCTGTTACAGAGTGGTGTCTGACATGTAGCATTCACTCGTATGATGGATTAAAAAATAAAATAATCCTGAATCCAATGAGATATGTGAATGTTTGGTTAAGATACTCCAGTTTTATTAATTTGGTTGGCAACATTTTGGAATAGGCACATTTCACATTGAATCTGAATTTTTGGCTCTTGTAGAAAGGTTTGGGACATTTGGCAATGTAAAGGACAGACCCTGTTTCATTGTTGGGCCTCCTTTGGGTGATTGAGTGTTCACATCTCTCTGGCTTTGCTGAAGCTTACCTGCATCTCCTACAAAAACCTGCACTCTGTAAGCCCTCCTATGAACTTTAATACAAATAAAGCCAACTACAAGTTTTGCTCCTCAGATGTACATGGCCACATGCCAGGGCTGCCATATTGGGCAGCACAGAGAGCATTTTTTTTCAGTAAGTTTTATGCATTATTATTTTTGACATTGGACTTTGCCTCTCTGGCCCTCCTATTATACAGAAGAATTTGTTTTAAATTACCTTGAGTAGCTCTGTGACTCAAGCGCTGGAATACAGGCCTGTCCTGGCAAGCTAGGCTTCAGGGTTCTTGCAGTAGCTATTGCTTTTAGGTTAGTGCATTGTTGTTATGACTCAGAGCTCTGTATTTCAATTGAAAATACAGTCTGGTGGCATGCCTCTCTGTGAGTCCATGGGTCTGTTATTGATTTGCCTTTCTTAAGGATTGGTTTAGGTTGCTTGGAGGAGGACAAAAGTGTACTAAAGCAGGGTGGCTACAGAGAATATAGTACAATCTACTTGCAGGGTGAGCTGGGCTGAGGTAGTAAGGAGGTAGATTGGCAGGACTGATTTAAAGTGGCCTTCGGTCTTTTGGATGTTAAAATCCTAGAGCTGATCCAGCCTCATTTGGAACTTAGTCTGTGGAAGATTGGGAAGTTCATGGAAAGGGGGGGGGTCCCCTCAGGTGGTTTCATGACACATATAATGTGGAAATATTAACTTGTACATGAGCTGTGCAATTGCCTCTGACCATGAGAATGTCTTTTTAGATCATTTGTTTTAAGACACAGAAACTGGAAAAAGGGAAGGAATTCCTTTAGAGAGTTTCTGAAGCCCAGGTAGATGGGGAAAGCACAGTGGGGCCTCAGAAACATGGAGAGCTTCAGGTGTTCATATGCATGAATGGGTAGTTAGTCTGTAGGTCTCCCATATTCCTGCTCTCTTCTGCTCTTCTTCCCTCTTTTCCATCCCACCCCGACCCCTGTGGTCACACTTAGTCGAACTTTTCCTCACAGGACTAGCTTGCATGCACTTTGTTTGCTGTAGCACGAACGATAGACCCTACTCGCCCTGGTCTTTATATTCTTATGCTAGACACTGCTTAATGTGAACTCTTCTCTGTGGTAGGCGTCTACTGCTGGCTTTGAGACCGTTGGCCAGTAGGGACTACCATAACTCGCTGGCCCAGTCCCTAAGTTGAGGCCATGCCCAGACAAGTGTCAGCACTTTACCACAGTAAATCATCAGATTTGAAGGAAAGGAATGTATTCATGTTGTTTTTGTAGTTTGTTTTCTGCTAAAAGAGCGTAAATATACTTTTCCATATGAAACAATTCTGTTTTTTTGTCTTCTCTCCAAATGACGCAACAATGACTTATGACGTATGTAACTAGCCCGCTGCTCTGGAATGTCCACTGTTTGTTTTATTTTTTAGAGTACATGGCGTTAATAAGATCCTTTTACGTATCTCCCCATATAAACTCACTTTTGTTTCCTTATCAGAAGGCTGCCACAAGGGTAAGGACTGTGTTCTCTCTGTAACTCCCATACTACTCAGCCAGGGAAGAAAACGAGTTCCTCTAGGAAGATGGTCCATTGCTTTACTATGGAGCCCAGACACTCCTGTTGCCTGGTGACAGTTTCTGTCTAAATGCAGTCCAAGAAATTATTCACTGCCACTGCCCATCATGTGAAAATACAGGACCTGCAGCTCTATATGGCACATAGTGCGTGCTAATGGTCATGCTGTGCTTTGTATTATTTTAGATGTATTGCTTCTGCTTTTTAAAAGTTACTGCCCCACACATCTGTTCACTGCATCTCTTGAGTGTGTCAAGCACCTGGTGTGACTGACCTATGTCATCAGGTCTAGGGAAGCACTCTGTCTACATGGTGAGGGGGCCTAACTGCAGTTGTCAGTCACTTCCCCAGAGTGACACATGACTACAGTAGAAACCAAGCTAGGAAGTATCTTGTCAATGTCAAGCTATTAACAGGTTAGGTTGACATTATTCATTTTTAATTGGCAATAACTCAAAAAGGACTACCATGGGGTAGTTTTTGCTTAGCATTGCCTTATTCACAGAGGTAATGTTATTGTCTTAGTAACACAAAGGCCTAGTGTACAGATCATATACAATATAGTCCAATAACCTTCAAATTGTCAACTATGCAGATAACACTATTCATTAAAATTGGCAGTTCTGAAACATCTTCCTAGGCATTAATTCTGTATTAGTAAAGTTAGTTTCACACCCTGATGAAGATCTTAAAATTTTAAGGAATATACATATAACCTCATAGATAAGATTGTCAGTATATGCAACATCGGCTCTGCGTCCTGTTTGTGCATATATGTGTGGAAGTGCAGGTGTGTGGAGGCATGCATGTGTGCATGTATTTGTAAGAGTACTTGGGAGTAAGTTTCATTCATAGATAGTTCAGGAATGAGATATTTATCTCCATAATCACCATATAATTATCTAAGAAAAATCAGTGCCTACAAGTCTGTATTGAGACCCCGTTTCACTTCACTTCCGAAGCTATGCTTGCTGTCGAACCACAGAGGCTAGCCAATGCATTTGTTTGTTTTGTCTTAACACCACCCCAACATCTATTTGTGTGTATGTCTGCCTGCACGCGTGTGTGAACATGTATGAACATCAGGAGACGACTTGAAGGAGTTGGCCCTTCTGCTCATGTGGGTCCCAGGGATTGATCTCAGGTGGCAGCAAGTGCCCTAACCTGCTGTGCGGCCTTGCTAGCCCTTGTCAGTACCTTTCAGAAATAGTTGATTGGTGTTCAACTAACGCACAGTAGATTGTACATGTTCAAACTATAGAGTGTCAACTAGTTACAGGGCCCTTTATGTTTTCCCCAGGGAGCTGTGGTAGTTTGTATTTTCACAGGGTCCATCTATTTCACTTAAGGTTAAGTTTGACAGTTTTCCTTCAAGGGTGCTTAGGAGTTCCAGGTGGATCAAGGAGGAGGCGTGAGAGCTGGCTCGGTGTGGACAGGCATTGGGACTGACTTCAGGTACGCAGGTCTTTTGCGAACACTGGCCACCATGTTGGAGACTGGAACCCCGATTCTCACCTACAGCAAGACCGGTGGAACAAAAGGGTCTCCTTCCCTTTCTGCCTTTGCTATGTGTACGTGATAAGGATGATTGCCATTACAATGAATACAGGGAACACGTGGCAGGGAGGCCGCAGTTTGGAGGCACTGGGGCTAGATCCTGGGCTGCATTTCCTGGAGCTGTGAAGGAGGAGGGGGGGCCGCTTGGCAGTTGGTAGAGTAGTAGTTTAGAGACCAGGGCTGTAGAAGTTGCTAGAAGGCGGCCTTGGCTCTTAAAGTGGCAGGTCCAGCATCCAAGTTTCCTTTGCGTTTTTCAGTGTGGTGCGTTGAACTTCATGGCTTATGGCCTTACAGCTTTCATTAACTTTGGGCAAGCTTTGGCCGTGGCCTCTGAGATCTTTTTCTCTTTCCCACCCTTGCCTCACGTGAGGATTCTAGTCAAAGGGGATTAAGCTATCTCATTGAAGCCTCCTGCATTCTCTGTGAGTTTGTTTAGCTCACCAGTCCTTATTTCCACAGTGACTGATCTGCTGTAAATGCCACCCAGTACACCTTCATCCTCCATTTTGGGGTTTTGTTTAGAAGTTGAAGGTAGCCTTTTAAAAATACGTATTCCATGTCTGCATAAAACATGCTCAGAATTTTTCTGTATCTTCTTTAACATGTGGAATATAGTTACAATAATGACTCGACTATCCTTTGTATTACTTAAGACTTAGCATCCTTTGATTAATATTTCTTCTCCATGTGGATCTTGTTTCCTGCCTGGTAATTTTAAATTGTAAATTTTACGTTGCGAAGCATTGGATACTTATTGATTCTTGAGGATTTTGAAGAAAACCTAGGATGCGGCTATTAGAAGCATCTTGGTCTTTTTGACTGTTGTTTTCCCAAGCTGGGTCTTACCTGAAAGCTAAGAAGCCACACACTGAGTGTTTTAGTCTTCATTCCTGGGGCCACAGCATTTCTCAGTGCAGTGCTAATTCTCTGATACTGAGGCCAAACTCCTCAGAGTTCCACCCAATGTCTGTGATAAGTTTGATCAGTGGGAGCAGGCAGTGCACCCTGCCCTATGTACCGTGCTCTGTAATTATGGTTCTTTCCGAGCTTCAGGGGAATTTCTTACTCACATGACCAGTTAGTACTCAGCTGAACAGGGAGGGGCCTGCACAGACCTTGACTTCTTTCTATGCAGTTCTGTGTTTCCTTCCTTTGCCCAAAACCTGGTCCACAGGAGTGCCCAGGTTCACACCTTCAGTTTTGGGCAATGAAGGCTCTAGAAACTCATCAGGCAGACAGTTGTAGGTCTCATCTTGTTTTCCATCTTTCAGTCCTTCATTGCCTACTGCCAAGTGTGTTGAAACTCTTATGTATTCCATTCTTTAAATTTATTTGTTTATTTAGTGTGTGAATACTCTATCTGCATGTACACCTGCACGCCAGAAGAGGGTATTAGATCCCAGTATAGATGGTTGTGAGCCACCATGTGGTTGCTGGGAATTGAACTCAGGACCTCTGGAAGAGCACATAATGCTCTTATTTCTGAGCCATCTCTCCAGCCCATGTATTCCATCCTTAAAGTTATTTTTAAGTGGGAGTAAAGTTTCTTTTCCTACATCCTGATTCCAATCAAAAACCTTATGGTTTTATTATTTGAAAGAACAAATTTGAATTTTTAAAGATAAAATTTTCTAAGTATCGGCTTTTCAATTCCATTATATTCTTATTGTCAACTGATACAGATTTATTGTTGGTTTCTCTAAGCTGTTTCTCATTTCCCCAAATGATTTCCTGATCAAATAGATCACCTGCAACTAAAAAAGAATTTTTTTAAATGAGGTGAAAAACTTCAAGTGTTGGTAATAAGAATCATGTAGTGGCTTGATGCCGTGAGTACTCCTCTGCTTTGTCCTGTTGAAGGTGTGGCTGTGGGTGGCGGGCCGAAACACAGGTGTTTCTCCTGAGATGCTCTACACACATTTCTTAAGCATTACATTCCCAGTTTGTAAATACGCATTTTCCAAGGGCGCTTATATCTTATTTTTTGTGTTCTAGATCACCAAGCACAAGCAAGATGAGCTTCCTTTATGGACTGCAGTCTGCCAGGAGAAACTGTTTTCTCTCTGGAGTGAATTCACTGGCCAGCAGGAGACAGTGGAACCCACCGGCAGGCTGTGCACAGGCACGAAGGCCCCCGGCATTTAGTCTGAGGCTCAACACAGTCAGTCAGTATCATTCGGGGACTTCACTGCCTGGAAACTTTCATTTCTGTAGGACTCTCAGTAGCAAAAACTCAGGATACCTCTCAAGTGCCCAAAGCAAGGAAATGCGGGTGCTCACCTACAGACGTACTGTGTGGGGTGATCGTTTTTCAGGACAAGGATCGAGGAGGACAGTGGCTGGCATTCCTGTGCTTGCGGCTTCGTGCCCTCTGAACTGCCCCGCCATGAGAGCTGCCCCGGGCTTCCACACGTCGCCACCGGTTCAGGCCGCCCCAGTCCCTCTCCTGCTGCTCATTTTGAAACCAGTGCAGAAGCTGCTTGCCATCATTGTGGGCAGGTAAAAATACTCTGGGAGGAAAACAGCGTTTGTGTTAAAGTTCTTGAATTTTTGTGTTCACAATTGTATCAACTTATAACAATTTTTAATAATTAAACTTTAGTATTTATAAAACTGTACTTTTAAGTTTAAGGAAACCTTTCCCTATACCATATTCGGCTCAAACTTTGAGTTTTTTTTGTTTTTTTTTTTTTTTTAAGCCAGAGCTCCTTGTATTATTTAAAACACCCTACAGTTACAATATGTTAGACAAATATAGTGATCTATAGCAACAACAACAAGCAATAAAGGACAGATTTACAGTCACAATATGAAGTAACTATAACAGCAAACAACAACAACAAACATCACAAAATGAAAACCTGAGACTAGCATCAAAATTCTTGATAGCATTTACCTTTACAAAGAAGAGCAAGCTATCTAAAGGAGTGCATGAGAAATATTTCCTATTTTTTTACACTGGTAGAAAATGCATACATTCAAACTTTGAGTTTATAGTAGCTAGGCGTGGTGGTGCTTGCCAGCACTCGGGGAGGCAGAGGCAGGCAAATCTTGAGTTTGAGGCCAGCCTAGTCTACAAAGCGAGTCCAGGACAGCCAAGGCTCCACAAAGAAACCCTGCCTCAACCCTTCCCCCAATTTTTTTGTTGAGTTTCTAAATGTAAGTTCTACCAGTCTTGTTATGTGTATGGTTTAGTTTGTTGTAAATTTATTGTACAGAAATGTGCTCCTTAAGTTTTGTTAGTAGAGACCTTTCTAAAAGATTTCACGTTTCTAATTATGGAGATGATAGGAAGTATTGGCAACAACTTGTGTAACTTAAGAACATTGCCTTTGGATTTTGTGGGATTGCAGGCATAAGAGTGAAATGAAGGACTTCACTCATATTAATTAGGGGTTCAGACTTAGCCACATTAATAATGCTCATTTCTACCATTCTGTGTTCATAGTATTTTTGCTATGTTTCTCTTGGTAGTCTTTTATAACTTCTCACTTTAGAGCTAAGTGGTTGATCTCAACCCCTTTCCTTATTTCATGAAGGTTGACGAAGGCAAAGCTGTTCTTCATAAAGTTTTAATATGTTTGCTAAATATGCAGACCCTACTAGCTGTCTACTGCCTTCCATACAAATAACCCAGTCTGCTTATATTAAAAACTCAAGAATTCCTCTGTAATGTATTTAACTCCGTATGTTTGATGTGGACAGAAAATAGGCGTCCACATTGTCTCCTAAGTAACATTCATTGTTATTTGTAGGGATGTTCTCCTTGTGTGTTCTAGTCCTTTAAAATAGTTTGATTTTGGTGTTGATTTTACTATTATAAATTTCCTTTTATAGTATGTTTCACATGTATTCTAAGTAAGTAGTAATGCTATAAAAGTTGTAATCAGAAATAAGTATACTTCATTGTCTTATGGCCTTTCTGATTTAGTCGCTTTTTCCACTCATGTCCCTGTGTTAGCCAGCCTTCTGACACTGTGACGAAACAACTGAGATGATAAGGGAGCAAAGTTTTATTTTGGCGCATGCTTTCTGAGGTTTTAGTCCATGGTTGCTTAGGCCCAGGGCCACTCAGTGCATCTCCATGGGGATGCTTGGCAGAAACTTGTCCATTTAGTGATGGCCAGGAAGGCAAAGAGAGAGACAGGCAGGGACTGGGGTTCTAATATTCTCTCCAAGGACACATCCCAGGGACCCCAAAGCTTTCCACTAGTCCCTGTCTTTCAGGGACATACCGTCGCCTACTAATGCCATAGGCCAGAGACCCAAGCCTTTGGTATTGAATACATAGACCTTTGGTGGATACTTCCAAATTATAGCAGGGACTTTGTAAAATGATAGTAGCTTTGCAAAGGTGCTTTGTAGAACGAAGTCTTGTCAAGGGAGATTTAGTGTGTGTATGTGTGTGCGTGTGGTAAATTTTAGTAAGACTTAAAAAAATGTATGCACAAGAAAATATTTTTGTCTCACTGTTAAGAAACATTACTTGTTGTCAAAATACTTGTGAACCTGGCCCACTGCTTGGGAGAAACTTGCCTGCTATTGAGGCCCTTCCCGGGTGGCATGTGAAAAGGGCCTGCTTCTTCACTTTGGTGCCTCCAGTCTTCCTCATGAGCTGCTGCTTCTGCACAGCACTGCATATTGCTGGTCAGTGCTGAGGTAGTATCTCCTGTTCCTGGCTGGAGTCTGAGGAGCAATAGTGAAAGGTACAGATTCATCCTCCACGACCCCAGGGTGCTTATCTGGGGACTTGACCCTTGTTAGCTGCTTAGTCATGGGAATGGTGTTCCCTTTACTACCTTTTCCTCTTGCAGCTTTCTTGTGACCATGGCTAGGTTGTTCTCTGTAACAAAAGGTAGTAGGGTAAATGAGGTGCCATGTGCATAATGATTAGAACAACATTTGCATATGGTGAATAGTAGGTGTTGGTTAGTGGGAGTTGTAATAAAACAACTCCTTGTTTTACTGTTTGTCTTCACCCTAGTTGGAGTGGAAATTCAGGTGACCCTTAGGATTTTTTAGTGATGCTTTATAGAACTGATGACTTTTTCATTCTCTAGCTAAGAATTTTATGAGTTAAGAAGCCATCTGTACAGAGAAATATAAACATTGAAGTGATTGAAGCCCCAGCACATGCATCTGAGCTTCGGTGATAATGTGAGTGTGCGCTCACCAGAACTGCTCCATTTCTGATCTGTCACAGGGGCATACGGAAATGGTGGCAAGCACTTCCTCCCAACAAGAAGTTGCTATTTAAAGAGAGTGTGAAGAAGAACAAGTGGAAGTTGCTCCTTGGTCTGAGTGCATTTGGACTGCTGTTCGTAGTGTTTTATTTCACTCACCTGGAAGTGAGCCCTGTCACCGGAAGAAGCAAACTGCTGTTACTGGGAAAAGAACACTTCAAACTTCTGTCCGACCTGGAATATGAAGTAGTAAGTAGTAAGAACTGTACTTAACTACATTGCATAAGGTAGCCCGCAAAGCAGGAAGCGCTCTTAAGTGTGGAAGATCCACTGATTTTAATTTTAGTTTTGATAATGTTAGTAGTTTTTCACAGGTCTCATACCTGGAAAGGTGTTTGCACATGTACGGTGGGTTTCCTCCCATGCAGCCAGCTCCTGCTCTGCTCAAGTCTGTGTCACTGTCTCCTGCTCAGGAGACTGGATCAGACAGGGCGACTGAGTCAGGCTGAGCTGAGAACTGGACTCCTGATTGTGTCCCAGGCTTGGCAGTGCTGGGCTAGCTCCTATTTTTCCTTCTCTGCTTTCTTTATGGGAGGGGACTTAACACAGTCTGTGTCCATCTCCCCCATTTCCCCGCCTCTTTTTTTTTGTTTTGTTTTTTTGAGACAGGGTTTCTCTGTATAGCTCTGGCTGCCCTGAAACTTGCTCTGTAGGCCAGACTGGCCTCAAACTCATAGAACTCCGACTACCTCTGCCTCCCAAATGCTGGGATTAAAGGTGTTTGCCACCCACCCAGCTGCCCATCTCTGGCTTTGGGCCAAAGCTCTTTGGGACCAATGACCTCATTGGTTTGTTTATACTATCCTAGAAACTAACATACCATGCAAACTAGTGCTTAGTTTTTACATATCAATATGCTATTAGATTTTTTTTTATGCCTGGAAATTCAGATGTAATAAGTTGCCCTTTTTATAAACATCAGTTTTGGCTTTTAAAATTTTATTGTATTTTCTGCCTTTTTTTTTCCTGTCTTCTTAAAACAGTGTTTTGCTATGTAGCCTGGGTTGGCTTTCAACCTGTGGTCCTTATGTCTCAGCCTCCTACACACTGAGGTTGCCGGTGTGTGCCACAACAATCGCTTGTTTCTGAATACAAAATAAAGTGGGATTCAGAAATCTGAACTCCCCGAGAAGTATTATAACATAGGGAGTGACACCACACACTTTGTGCCCTCGTGTGCCCTCAAGGATGGCACCATCCTTGCATTCCAGTACTTAGTACATACAAGGATGTGCTGGATGCCATTGGTCGAATAGGCGGTGGCTACAGGCTGCTTAGGCCTTAATATATGGTTAATGAACAGGAGCACGAGAGCTCATCAAAGCAATGTTATTATTAAGAGGAATGACTTTTTGCTATAAAAGTTGTTCTTAATTAAGATCAGTCTCTTAGAAGAATACATATAGAAATTTAAAATATCTTCTAAAATTTAGTCTTAATAGGAAGACAGGTTTGAGAAAAGTGTTTTGGAAAGATTGGAATGAACCTTGTAAGAAATTGGCATATCTTCTACTATTCAGAGAGTTTAAAATTTGAAATACACATTTATGGGTAGATTTGTATATATTTGTATACTATATGTATACATATGGATCTGTATGTATATATGTGTGTGTGTTCATATGAATAGACATTTTTATTGCTTAATCTATTGGCCTATGAATTTAAACATTCTTATAGAGCTTTTATAAAGCACTCTAATTACATAGTGTGTTGTCAACCTGACACAAGCTAGAATAATCTAAGAGGAGGGAGCCTCAACTGAGAAAATGTCTGTATTAGCAGTCATAGGCAAGCCTGCAGGGCATTGTCTTCATCAGTGATTGATGTGGGAGGACCCAGCTCACTGTAAGTGGTGCCACCTTTGGGTAGGTGGTCCTGGGGCAGGGGCCCGTATAAAAGAAACAAAGTGAGCAAGCCATGGAGAACACCAGAGCATCCGGGATTTCTGCTTGAGTTCCTGCCTTGGCCTGTGTTGGTGACGGCCTGTGGCCTGAGAGCTGTGAGCTGAAGTAATCCTCTCCTTCCCAGGTGGTTTCTGGTCCTGGTTGTCACAGCGGTAGATAGCGGACTAGGATACACAGTCTCTTAATTCTCTTAGAGGAGCTAATAGACGACTTTTTTATTTGTTTACAATTGTTGAATTATTTTTTGAAAATGATAGTTTTTTAAATTCTAACTTTATGAAATCATGTTTTAATGCATCTTAAAAAGGTTATCAACTTGATTTATATGTTAATTAAACTACATTTTATGAAAATTAAATATTTGTAGAATATTCTTAATTTTTTTCAGTATATATGAAAGAATCTTTCAAGAAAGGCTTCAGAGAAAAATGTTTCCATATATGAGATGCCTAGACTTTTTAATAAACATCACATAGAGGAAACGATTTGCCCATTAGTTCTGAGATCTTAGTGATTTTCTTTCAGTCTTTGTGGATCAAACACTTTACAATTAGTGAGATATTGTCCCTTTTTGTAAAAGCTTAAGTCTGTATTATGAATAGGATGTTCTTCCATTTAGTGGGTTATGAAAGCAATTCATTTTCTTTGACATTTTCTTTATTTCTTTTTTTCCCCCTGAGACTGGGTTCCTTGTATCCCAGGCTGCCCTTGACCTTATAATGCAGCAGTAGATGACCTTGAACTTGTATTCATCCTCTCCAGTGCTTGGATTATAAGGATGTGTAATCACACTGGTTTTACGCTGTCCTGAGGTCCAGCTGGGGCTTTTCATATAGTGTCAGAATGATCGTTTTACCAACTGAGCTACATTTTCCTTTTTCATATGAAAATCTTAATGTGAAATCTTTGTCATCGAGGCAGTTTTGTTTTCTGAAATTTTTAGGAAAGTAGAAATATTTAAGCATTTTACTTGCATACAGATTAATAGAAGAGTAAAATTTGGATTGAATCATGCTTGTACAAAAAAATCTTATAATTTATTCCTTTGTGAGAAACCATACTGTTTTTGCATGAATAATTCAAATTTCAGAAATTTGAGTGCTTAATGTATGTAAATTTTTGCACAATTCAAAATTAAAATACCCAATACTCATCACACACCTCTCCAAGAAGCAGCATATGCATTTTGTAGTGCGAAACTCTTAAACAATCCATTTTAAAAAAATCTTGTAGTGGATGGAAAAGTTTAAAGGTGATCTTCTGCCCGAGAGAGACCCCCGATACCTGACTGTGAAAGAAGTGGTGTATCACCTAACACAGTGCAATCAAGATGTCCCAGGGGTCGCTGAGATCAGCTGGGCCATTCATGTGGTTGACGCCCCAGACGTGAATGCCTTTGTGCTTCCAGTAAGTAAATGCTGGATATACCTTTTCATTGCTGGCTTCAAGAGCTTTAAGTTTTATGGTGGGCTAACTGTTTATATTATGCTCTTCACTTGCAGAATGGACAAGTGTTTGTCTTCACGGGGCTTTTGGACAGCGTGACTGATGCCCACCAGCTTTCCTTCCTTCTGGGCCATGAGATTGCACATGCGGTGCTGGGGCACGCGGTGAGTACCCAGGTGACCTGCTCTGTTGACTGTTGCTTTCACGTTAGCAAGCTGAATTCCTTAAGGAACGCAGTCTTTTCAGGATTTTTTTGGTTCTTTTAATGATGGAATGTAATTGTATTCTGTAGCTGAAAAAAGGCGCTTAGCTAATTTTGAGGCTTTTTGGAGTCTTTAGTATATGATACTGAATAATTAGTGTTTCTCTTAAATACTTGTCTCTTTTGCTAAAAAGTAATTAGTTCAACCTCTAATTATTTCACATTAAAGTTTAAACTTCCATAATTATTAACATACTTGTAATCTAGTCAGAAAATCAATTGTTGGAACATGACACTACTATTCAGTGTTGAGTCACTTTATTCTCGCCCATTTTCAAATGATGGCTTGGAATGTTGTGGAAAGATGTCTAAATGATAAGCAATATGGAGTTAGTGCGGAATATTGATGACACTTTGCCAGGTTAGTTTACTGAACTTCATCTAATATGTTCCTTCTCATTTAGAGCTTTAACTTATGAGAATGGCTTCATCATCCCTGGTTTATATATGAGGAAACTAACAGTTAAAGAGACTAACTATGGCCACATAGGTCTTTGATGGCCATATAGGTCTCTTTATGAAAGTATGAAACATATTTTTGTACTCATTTTTGATTGTTATTCATTAAAAATATAAATGAATCTTTTGTTCAGATAAAAATGTTTTTAATCAGAACATTCAAGTAAATATTTGTGAAGGGAATACAATATGCTAAATGCAATATTTATTAATGTCAAATGGAAACTAGTATTTATTATTAATCTTCCCTAAAGTCATTCAAAATTCTACCTATGCTTTTGAGGAATAATAAGATGAGATGGGCCAATGCTATTCTTTTCTGAAGTATCCCTGATGTTTTTTTATCTACAGGGAAAAATGTTTCTTAAATATATACAAGAATAAATGTAAGCAATAGAAATCTTATTGCTCAGTGCATTCTAGCACATTTCAAATAATGCTGTCGTAATGCATCAGTGATGCATTACTTAATGAGACAGAAACTGTCTTATGGGTTAGTTTGACAGGTGTAAGGCCAAATTTGATTTCTCTACTTTTATCCCTGTGTTATCTATCTGCTTGTCATTTTGTGTGTTGGGGAGACCTATCTGTCCCTGTTGCCTGTGTGTGTATGTTTGAATCTGTGACCATGTCTCTTTATGCCTGTCCATAACAAAGAACTTTGGTCTGTATTTATTGAATAACACAGCAAACAAATCTTTAAACAGAAATCTTTTAGCAGTTTTACAAGAAGAGGTGATGTTACTGACCCTGTCTGACCCAGAGTAGCACCCAATCTTACACACTGATGCTATCATTCCATATCTGCATGTTACTGCCAACATTAATGGGACATTTTTTGTTTACAGTTGCATTCCACCTGTTGGCTGCTTTCAGAAACAGATCCACAAGATACACATACATTATTTTGAGCCAGGGCATGGAAAAGTAGTAATTTAAGATTAAAGTTATGCATTAGTTTAGACTGTAAAAGCTGATTGCATCAGAAACCCAAGGCATAGTAAGGTTGGTTACACTGTTTTCTTAAGAGCAGGTTAAATTTAAACAGGCTGAGTACACAGTAAGACATCAGGTTAAATACATAGTCTTAAATGATCTTAAGGCATTCTATTATTAAATTGACTGTGACATTTTCTACCAAAATTTCAATACAATTTTTTACAGACCTTGAAAGAGCAATTCTCAACTTGATATGAAAAAAACCAAAAACAACCCCCCCCCCCAAATCCAGAATAGCTAAAACAGTCCTGTACTATAAAATAACTTCCAGAGGTATCACCATCCCTGATTTCAAGCTGTACTACAGAGCAAAATTGACTGTGAGCTCTACAAAAGTTCATTCTCTTTGGGGTCAAGACATATTTTCAGGAAAACCTATCACCATCATGTCATGACTGCAAAAATAAATTGGCTTTGGCTGTTGTAGCTTTAAAGTGTTCCCGTTCAGTTGTCTTGGTCTGTGGCATCCAACTTGTGCCTCCTCAGTGTTGGGTTGCTGCAACTACCAGTGCTGTGGCCGTCTGAGGAGCAGGGCAGGGAGCAGCCGTGATGGGAAATAGCTGACACGTCTTTGACAGAGTTCTCTTTTATCAGTGCAGTATTTTATCTTTTGGAAGTCTTGATTACATCTGGCTGTTTCTTTTTTTCTGCAAATACACAACTTAAAAATATTTTTAGGCCAGCCATAGTGGTGCATGCCTTTATTCCCAGCACTTGAGAGGCAGAAGTAGGCGGATCTCTGAGTTTGAGGCCAGCCTGGTCTACAGAGTGAGTTTCAGGACAGCCAGAAAAACCCTGTCTCAAAAAGCAAAAACAGAAACAAACAAAAATATTTCTATTTTTTAAAGGCCAACAACAGCTGTACTCTGTAATAATTCGTAACAATGTTGTTCTCTTCATAAACACTTTGCCATTTTGATTTCAGTCTTTTGTGGTAAAATAATTTAATAATTGTTTTAATAGCTAACAGCTATTAAATGTGATAGCTGTCAAACCAAAGTGATAGTTTGTTTTGTGAGGAAGGATTATCTTGGTAAGGTCATAGTCTGGTTTCAGAGTGTGGTAAATAAGCCCATGCATTTACCTTTTACTGGACATTACTGTGCAGAACACATATTTTATATGAACATTTTCTGGTTGCTGTAGTGATTATGTCTGAAACTCACAGAATCCAGCTCTCAGTGAGAAATATCACACTTACAAAATAAAAAAATTATTTATAAATGTGTTATGCTTTTGTGTATTGAATCATAAATACCAAAATACTTATTTAAAGTAAATTTGAAATATTTTCTGATTTTTCTTGTGTTGAGTCCATTCTTTATTATATATGTGTGTGTGTGTGTGTATACACACACATACACACACACACACACACACACACATATATATATATATATATATATATATATATATATATTTAGGCTTTATGTAACAATGTAAGTACAACTAACACTTTTTTTGGTTTGAACAACCATAGTGTCTACATTAGAAACCAAAATAGCCTTGTCTTGGATTTTTGCTCCTTTTACTAGTAGCTGTGTGAATTGGGACAATCATAAAATCTCCATTTCCATTTTATTATCTATAAAATGAGGCTTATTGTACTAGAAAAAAATTGTTGTGTTTGCTTGTGTAAGAAATTAGTTTATTGTCGCTGTCTCTAATGATGAATAATTAGCTCAGCAAAACCAGTAAAATGTTAGTCAAAGGCAAAATGACTCACAAGTTGGTAAGCAAAACAAAGAGGACATTCCGGGAGATGACATGGACAAGAGCAGGGAGATTTGGGTCTTTGATGAAGTGGTTCAGGAAGGAGAAATGGTGGGCCCAAGCCTGATGTCATGAGTTAGCTCTCTGGTCCCCACAGGGAGGGAGAGAACTCACTCCCACAAGTTGTCCTCAGACCTCCTTGTATTGTGGCATACCCCAAATATATGCACTCAAACAAAAAATAAATATAACAAAACAATTTAAAAAAATCAGATCGTGGCTCATATTGTCCAGTTGAACACACATAATTATTTCGTATAATTGACTACTGGCTAGAAAGTATAAATACGCAGTGTTTCCATTTCCTAAATGTGGTTTTCATTATTTTTATTATTCTCAGGCAGAAAAGGCTAGCTTGGTTCACTTACTGGATTTCCTTGGTATGATTTTTCTCACAATGATTTGGGCTGTTTGTCCACGAGATAGCTTGGCAGTTCTGGGCCAGTGGATACAGTCAAAGTTGCAGGAGGTAAGTCTGCCATGGCCTGTGGTCAACATGCAACAGTGTTCATGTAAAGCATGTGTATCAGAACTGTTCAAAGTCTATTCTGAACTACAGTACTGAAGTTTAGTGTCTATTTTTCTTTTATAGGTGGTATTCCCATATAGTATTTAATTAAGGAACATTACATTTGTCCAGTGGTTTATAATAATTGATTAAAAGAGCTTCTGTTCCTACTTTGGGCTAACATAATGTTTTTTTTTTTTTTTAATTCATAGTTGTTGATATTACAGAGAGAAAAGCTAGTCACTGGTCCTTCTTTTATCTGTGACAGTGTCCTCACTGATGTTCCCACAGAGAGCTCTTCCAAGAAGCCGGAAGTTTTAATGAGCGTGGGGCTGGCTGAAGCTTCATACCATTCTCCATTGCTGTTAATGCTCAGCTAAACCTGCACCGTTTTGAACACATCAGGAGGACAGTTTTCTAGGTGCTTTAGTGCTGATAATGATAACATCTTAAGATGAAGTCCTGCACTGTGTTCAAAGTCCTACATTACTGAGGATCAGTCTTGGGGTCCTCACAACTAAGTTAACCAGGTTAATTATTTTATTTTACATCTTTCTTCAAATATTTCCTCTTGTTCCTGGAAGTTTTGTTATTTAGGAACAGACTTTTATTGGCTTATTTAATGATTTGCTGGAGCACCCATCATGTACCATCTGGGACAAATAGCTTCTGCAACTGAGAAAGTCACCTACTGAATGTTGATGTATCATTGGGCCGCATTTAGATTGAAACAATGGTTTTCAGATTGAAGAAGAAAGAACAGGCTCAGATTGTAGGACATCAGTTTGGAACTTTGTTCTGTCACTGACCTGCTGGGCTGTCAATGGAGTTGATGTTTCCTTTTATGTATAAGCAGATGCTTTTTAAAATAATAGAATCATAAGAGCTGATGATAACAGGGGCAATATAACTGTTTTTTTTTGAAATATTGAATGAATCTCATATCTTGAGCATACATTTTCTACTTAATAACTAAGCTGAAGATAAAGCAGGGATGCCTTTGGTATGATTCTTTTCTCCTCCCCGCAGTGACTATTGTCAGGAGATGTCTTTCTTCTCTCTGTAATCCTGTTCATCGTGTTTTGGGGACAGAAAGGAATGTTGGCAGTGCTGCACTGTAGAATTGCCCACATTCCTTGCCATCCACTTATTTACTGTGATGATTGAGTGATACACCAGGATTCTCTTAAAACTAATGATGTGGGTTATTATTTGCTGTGGGGACTTATCCTGGTATTGTAGTTTGTTTTCCTGCATTTCAACCTCTATTCAGTAGATGCCCATGGTTCTTGCTGTCCACAGTGTCTGGATGGCTCAGTGGTTAAGAGTCTATATTCCTCTTTTAGAGGACCTGGGTTCAGTTTGTTTCCCAGAAAGCATATGGTGGCTTACAATCATCTGTAAGCAAGGGATTAGATGTCCTCTTGGCCTCCATGTGCACCAGGCATATGTACATACATATAGGCAAAATGCACACATAAAATAAATCTAAAAATGATAATTAAACAAATGCCTTTAGTAGCCACCATGGTGGCACACAGCTCTAGTCCTAGCTACAGGAGAAGCTCAGCTCAGGCAGGACATTTACTTGAATTCATGAATTTGAAACTACTTAGGTAACAACAGCCTGATCTTATAACTCCAAGTATTTACAAATGTCCTCAAGAGTGAAAATCAGTCAATCAGTCACACAGACTTGAGAGTCACTTTTAATAAGCGTTTTGCATAGTACCTGGCACAAAATAAGAACTCAGTTGAAGGATGATCACTTTTGTTACTGGCCCGTGCAGAAGTTTGTTGTTACCAGCTTCATTGTGCGTCTTGCCCTGTGAGCTCTCCTGCTGGAATCGACGCGCCATCGCGTCACCACACACAGTGTGCACACTCAGCCCGTGCACCGAGAGCTGACGCTTTGCCGTGCAGCTCTCAGCCTAGCCGGATGTAACTGAGCCACAAGGAGGTCATGTTCTGTGCTCACATCCTATGAACGCGGTTCAGGTTGCTTGTAGCCCTCACAAGCATGTGCTGTGTTTGAAAAGCTGCTTCCTGGATTAATAGCTCCTTTCCCAAAAGTCCTGCTTATTGATCCAGCTCCTACAAAGTTATAGTACTTACTGCAAATTAGAATTTAATTGGAAAACATACTCATAAATATACGTAATTAGGAAAATTAAAATTAGGATAGCTGTTTGTGTTTTTAAAAAAATTGTAGTCAGGAGAAAATTTTATTTTGCTAGCTAATCAATATTTAGGAAAGGAAATGAAGATAATTAATCATAGAAGAGGCTCTGCTCTGTGCTTAATTTTCTCACTGAAGTTTTCTGCTGGTGTTGTTGATTCTCATATACCTACCTGTATTTTTTTGATTTCCTTTGAAATCTGTGAGACTAACATTCGTGGCCATAGTGAAGCTTGTGCTAGTGTGCATACTTAGACAGCACTTTGCTCAGCATGGAGATTATAAGTAGAAAATGAAAGAGGCTAATGGTAGCACAAGCTTTCTGGGAAGGCCTATGCGTAACTTTTCCTTTTTCATATTTAAAGTATGAGTCTAATGGAAGAAACAAAGGCCACATGTACACTTTTCACCCTAGAGGATACATATTTCATACTAGATTTTCTATGAAATTAATTCAATGTTCGTTTAAGAATTTCTTTGATCGTGAAATAAATCCGCTTAATGGAGTTTATGTGTCCTGTTTCTTTTTAGTATATGTTTGATAGACCATACAGTAGAACATTGGAGGCTGAAGCTGACAAAATTGGACTACAGCTTGCTGCAAAGGTAAAGTGATCACTAGCTGAAAATAAAGATTCTCTCACATAGTTAACAGTAATGGCGCAAGCACAAGTTGCACAGTAAGACATGTCCTGTGTTAACCCTCTGTAGTACTCATCTTTGTATTATTATTAACAAAATGGTGGGCATGGCTCAGTTCTAATAAGAGGTTTGTTTAGCCCACAGTTGTGGAGATTCAGGGGAATACTGAATGCTTGCATTGGCTCAGTTTTGGTGAGAAGAGGGTGGTACATGGCAGGGTAATGTATAGAAGCAAATTGGTTACATCTAGAACCAGAGAAGAGAAAAAGAGGTGACAATCAAGGTGTTACAGTCCCTTTTGAAGGGCGCATCCTCAATGAGATAAGCAATCTTGTACTTGGCTCTGCTTTAAAGCATCTGCCACCTCCCAGAAGCACCGTGTCGGGGCTACACCTTTAGTCACCGTGGATCCTTTAGGGTTTCTTAGCTCTCACCCAATCCATAGTACTTTTTATGTAATTTTCATAAATCTGTAATACTTGAAGATTATATCTCTTAAAGGAAAGAATAACTGAAAATATTCAATCTCTTCTCTATATGAGGCTGTAATTGGCACTACATATTAAAAGTCTTAGTCTTTATTAGAAATAATTTTGTTACAAACATGAAGTATGCAATTTAAAACTTTAAAAACATATGGGTATATAATGCCTTAGGCCCTTATTACTATGTGTACTTTTTGGAAGGCTATTGTTGCCTCAGTTCTTCACCTCTTTTTCTCTAACCTAAGGGGGGTTTCAGAAAACAAAACCAGGTGTAGCTGATTTTCCTCACCTGGAGAAGGTCAGTTCTTTTGCTGTTGTGATCCAGGCTGAGCACCTGAGGTCTACGACTGAGAACTGTTGTAGAGAACATGCAGAGTCCGGTGTAGCAGCTGGTCTCTATGAGCTCTAGTAATGGCTGTCAGGCTTCGGGGGCTTTGTGCTGTTTCCCTGTTTTGAAGGACCCTTCATACCTAATTACTATTTTAACCACCTGTGATAGTTAAGTTATCATATTAGCAGAACATCTTTAAATTGTTTTAAACTGTGGAGTTATATATTAAATTAAAATGTCATTTGGCCTTTTGTTGAGTTTCCAGTAGTTATTAATTATTAAAAGTCACTATTACTTAAACTTCTCAATGTGAATATTAACGGACTTGACAATGTAAATATTACATATTTACAAAAGTAAAAGTGTTTCTTGGCCTATTAAGTGAGCAGGATCAAGTGAATTGTCAGGCTGTGTGCATCAAGAAGTTCCAAGTATGAGGTGAACGTGATAACCACTACACTATGGAAACAAGGCTAAGGCTCTTTGATCACCTCCCCCTGAAGGGGAGCAGCCTTATCAGGCCAGAGAGACAATGCAGACAATTATGATGAGACCTGATAGGATAGGGTCAGATGGAAGGGGAAGAGGACCTCCCCTATCCGTGGACTGGGGAAGGGGCATGGGTGGAGAAAAGGGAGAGGGGTGGGATTGGGAGATGATGAGGGAGGGGCTACAGTTGGGATACAAAGTTAATAAATTGTAATAAATAAAAAATTAAAAAAGAAGTTCCAAGTAATGCATGAAGAGCCAGTGTATGTGGACTCCTAATTTGGATGTGCTGCTCTGTCACATTTTCTTTCTTTCTCTCTTTCTTTCTTTCTTTCTTTCTTTCTTTCTTTCTTTCTTTCTTTCTTTCTTTCTTTCTTTCTTCCTTCCTTCCTTCCTTCCTTCCTTCCTTCCTTCCTTCCTTCCTTTCTTTTTCTTTCTTTCTTTCTTTCTTTCTTTCTTTCTTTCTTTCTTTCTTTCTTTCTTTCCTTTCTCTCTCTCTTCTTTCTCTTTATTTTTATTTTTTGAGACAGGGTTTCTCTGTGTAGCCTTGGCTATCCTAGGCTCACTTTGAAGATCAGGCTGGCCTTGAACTCACAGTGATCTGCCTGACTCTGCCCCTCCTCCCCCCCCCCCCCCAGTGCTGGGATTAAAAGCCTTCATCACCACACCAGGCTTGTCATGTTTTCTTTAAGCATATTTTGTGCTCTGGTTAAGAAACTTTGTTTTACCTTAGTAAATTGTTTTGTAAAGGAACTTCATTATATTAGCTCTTTTATGTCACATGAAGAAGTGATCTAGATAATTCCATTTTCCCCATGGACAGCTAAGAAACTCAGCCACAATTACTTAAAGGGTAGATCTGGGAACATGGTGGTGCAACACCTGTAATTCTAGTATGTTGGAGGTGGAGGGAGAAGGAAGAAAAGTTCAAGGCTAGCCTGAGCTGCATCAGACCGTGTCTCTAAAGAGTTATTTTTGTCATAACAGTTAATTGGCAGTTTGGAGATTTGCTCCCTTTTCATTATTCTATAGTGCAGGATTGTTGTAGCTTTGTAAGAGGGTTGGTACTCTTGCAGATAGCTCTGTTCATTAGTGTAGTTCTGCAATGTGGACTTGATGTTCTTGGATCTTTCCATGCTTGTATATATTTTATAATGATCTCATTAAATACATGTCCATTTAAAACTGGTCTGAGCATTGGACTGGACAGATGGCCAGTGTCTAACATGCTGAATTTTCTCATCTATGAACATGATGTGTTTGTCATTTACTTAGTTGTTCTTTAACTATTCTTTTTTTCCTGAGACAGGGTTTCTCTGTGTAGCCTTGGCTGATCTGGACTCACTTTGTAGACCAGGCTGGCCTTGAACTCACAGAAATCTGCCTGCCTCTGCCTTCTTTAATTTTTCTTAATAGTGCTTTAAACTTGGTTTTGTATATAGGGATGGCACATACTTTGTCTGATTGATTGTTTGATGTTAAGATACAGTTACTTAAAAGACAAATTTCTTGCCTGTAGAAATAGAATTGACTTATGTAACTGACCTTGTCTCTAGCAACCAGTCTACCTACCTGTTTGTCTTCCTCCCTCTCCTGTCCTTCCTTTCTTTCCAGGCAGTGTTTCTCCATCTTATTATTAGTGTATTGTTCAAATACGTCAGCACAAGTTGATGACGGGCGACTTTGCCTACCCTGATCTTAGAAGAAGGAAAATGTCTGCTCGCTTTCTTGTTTTATCTGTCTGTCTATCTATCTGTCTGTCTGTCTGTGTGTCTGTCTGTGTGTGTGTGTGTCTGTCTGTGTGTCTGTCCGTCTGTCTGTGTGTCTGTCTGTGTGTGTGTGTGTCTGTCTGTCTGTGTGTCTGTCCGTCCGTCCGTCTGTCTATCTATCTATTCAGCTCTCATTGTTCTTGTAAGCTTTCTTAGCGGCCTTGGTAGTTTCTTTTCTGTTGCTATGATCAAACTCCATGACCAAGGCAGCTTATAGAAGAAGAGTTTATTTAGGTGTATGGTTCCAGAGGGATAGAGCCTGATGTGGCAGGGAGGCACAGTAGTGAGCAGGGGGTGTGGTGGCAGGAGCAGGAGGCAAGGGCTCAGATCTCAAGTAGAACTCAAAATGGAGAGAGCCAACCGGAAGCAGCACCCGTCTTCTAGTCTCAGAGACCCAATGACACTTTGTCCCGCTAGGCTGCTCCACCCAAATCTTACACAGTGTGCAAATGCCTGGGCCTGTGGGACTCCTCATTCAGACCACCATGCGGTCTTGTATCCATAAGATACAAGAGTCTACCTTTAGTTGCTCATGGTTTGAGAAATGTTTTTTATTATGGAAGAATATTATATCTTGTCAGATGCATTTCTTGAATTTATTGAGATGGTTATGTTTTTTCTCCTGTAATCTGGTAATGAGGAAAATAACATTGATTTTTATTAAGTTAAGCTAATCTTTTATTATTGAAAATAAGCCTGATTTTGTCAAATTATAATATCCTTTGATAAATGGCTAGAATTGGTTTGTTTGGTTAGATGCTGTATCTGTGCCCATGGGAGACAGTGGCCTAAAAATCAGATTTTCAGGAGTAGTTTCTTTTGAATGCCCATCTCTTTCTAGCATTCACGAAGTCAGCAGATTTCAAAATTGCAGCATTCTAAGGTGGGGACTGTTTCTATCTGTATTTAAGGCTGTGCGTTTTCCTCAGAGACCATCTTTACCTGCCAGGTGTCAATAGGTTATTTATTTATTTGCTTAGTTTAAAGACATGTTCTTTGTTTTCTGGGTGATATTTTTAATTAACTCATAAATTATTTAGGGGGTTATTGCCTAGTTTTTGGACATTTTGTGATTTTATGGTTACCATTTGTTTTTTTTACCTCTGGCTCACATTCTGAGTTGAGAACACACTGAATGACTATCATCTTTTGAAGTCGTCTTGTTTTCTGACTCAGTGTGTGATCAAGATTGCAGTGTTGTGGGCACTTGGCAGAGTGTCTGTCCTTGTAGATGTAGTGCTCTATGGATGCCTTATTTTGGCAAGTTTGTTAATTTTGTTGTTTCCGCTCTTTTATATCGTAGTTCATGTTTTTTCTTTTCCCTTTCTAGTTATTTATAGAGCTTTGTTGTTTTTCACTATGGTTATCAAATTTTCTTTATTTCTTCTTGGTTTTGTCATTTTATTTGTTTGCATAGCTTATAACTAACTATCTTCCTGGGAGATTGATGCCTTTTAAAAAAAATTGATATAAGGATATTACTGGAGGCTGGACAGATGGCTCAGTGAATAAAGCTTGCTGCTCTTGCAGAGACCTGAGTCCAATTCCTAGAACCCATGCCAGGTGGCTTACAACTACCTGCAACTTCAGCTTTAGGAAATCACTTACCCTCTTCTGGAATCTGTGGCCACCTGCACTTACGTGCACATAGGCAGGCAGGCAGGAAGACAGACAGACAGACAGACAGACAGACAGAAAGACACCTTTAAAAAGAAATGTTAGAAATTAATGTTTTAAAGAAAAAAAATACCTTTTGTCTGTGATCACGCTTCTTTCCTAATGTCTGTCTTCCCCTTAAGCTTTGTTTTTATCTTCTCCCTTGTCTCCCATATTTCTTTTGGGTTGTGCAACAGTGTTGAGTCTTTTGCATTCTCTTGTTTTCAATCTCTTTGTGACTTTATATGTATCTTTTATAAGTAGAGATACTCTCCCCCTTTAATCTTTGCTTTTGGTTAAGTGTGCTGCCTAGTTTGCTTTCTTACTGATCATGATTCGTGTTTCATTGTGTTTCTCTCTTTTCTGTGTCTTTCTGTGTGATGACTTGTCTGGTCAGATATTTTGCTTGTTCTTAAACTGGATTGTTGATCTTGAATTCATATAGTTTTTATTACTTGCCAGATACAAATCCTTTGTTTCATATATCTATATACACACATATGCACACACACAAATATATATATATATACTTGTATATATATGTTCCAAGTATTTTCTCTCATCATGTGGCATCTTTTAATGTTTTTAATGGGTTTATTTTGAAGAACAAAAGATTTATGTTTTTTGTTAAGTTTACTTTTTTGACTCTGCATTTAATTATTGTTATAGTTTTCTAAGATGGGAGCTCAGACAATTGATTTTAGAGTTCCTTATTCTTTAATATAAGCAGTTAAAGCTAACTTTTCTACTCATTATTTTATCTGAACTTGAAACATTTTTATACATGTTTTTATCATCATTAAAATAAAATGGTTTCTAATATCCTTTGTTGTTTACTTACTTTATGTACAGATTGTTTTAATTCAACTAATGTCTAGATACTTGGAGTTTGTCTAAATGTTTTGTCATTGTTTATTTGTAGTTTACTTTTCTTGCAAGTCAGAGAACATGCTCTGCAAAATTCTGATCTCTGTACTGGCTGCTTTTATGTCAACTTGACAAAAGCCAGAGTCATCTGAGAAGAGGGAACCTCAATTGAGAAAATGCCTACATAAAATTGGCTTGTAGGAAGGTCCGTAGTGCAGGCTCTGAGTGCTGTGGGAGGGCTCAGCTCACTGCAGGCAGGGCTGCCATGGGCTGGTGGTCCTGACTGAGTGGGCCATGAAGGGCCAGCGAGCAAGCAGCACTAGCACTCCCCCATGGCTTCTGCATCAGCTCCTGCTCTGAGTTCCTGCCCAACTTCCTTTGGTATGGTCTTTGACTTGAGAGTGTAAGCTGGATACCCTTCCTCAAGTTGCCTTGTCTTGGTGTTCTCTCAATAGGAACCTAGGATAGAAACTTTGAGGAAAACCTTGGCCTGTCTTGGTGGCTGTTAGTAATTGAATGGCTTTTTATAAACAAATGTTAGGCTAACAAATGTTTGGTTACTGTATTATTCAGGTTAATATTCTGATTTCCTTTAGAGAGAAGAGTTTGAAATATTTTAACTATAAATATTATAGTTAAATTATAGTTAATATTATAGCTGTGTCTCTCAGCTTTTGCCTCATGTAACTTGAAGGCTGTTTTACACACACCTATATTTGGAATTCTTTTTTTTAAAATTGTTTGATCATTTTCAAGTCTGTCCGTCCATCCATCCATCCATCCATCCATCCATCCATCCATCTATCCATCCATCCATCTATCTATCTCAGGGCACTACTACTCTGTAGCCTTAGTTGGTCTAAAACTGGCATGGAATTCACTTAACACCCCAAGTACTGGGTTTATAAGCATGCACCACAACACTTAGCTTCTTTTCCTTTCCTTCCTTTCTTTTTAGTCCTTCTTTCTTTCCTTCCTTCCTTCCTTTCTTCCTTCCTTCCTTCCTTCTTTCCTTCCTTCTCTTCCTTCCTTCTTTCTCTTCCTTCTATTCTTCCTCCTCCTTCTTTTCTTTTTTTAATTCGAAGCCACCTTAGCATTCCTTTTTAAATTTTTATTATTTTTTATATTAATTAGTTTTCACTTTTTATTTCAGCTGTAGTCCCCTCCCTCATTCCCTCCCAAACCCACCCCTCTCCCTCATTTCCTCCCATGCCCTTCTCCAAGTCCATTGGTAGGGGAGGTCCTCCTCCCCTTCCATCTGATCCTAGCCTATCAGGTCTCATCAGGACTGGCTCCTCTGTGGTCTGGCAAGGCTGCTCCCCGCTCAGGGGGAGGTGATCAAAGAGCCATCCACTGAGTTCATGTCAGAGACAGTCCCTGTTCCCTTTACTCCAGGGAACCTACTTGGATACTAAGCTGCCATGAACTACATCTGATCAGGGGTTCTAGATTATCTCTATGCATGGTCTTTGGTTAGAGTATCAGTCTCAGAAAAGACCCCTGTGCCCAGATTTTTTGGTTTTGTTGTTCTCCTTGTGGAGTTCCTGTCTCCTCCAGGTTTTACTATCTCCCCCTTCTTTCCTAAGATTCCCAGCATTCTGCCCAAAGTTTGGTTATGAGTCTCATCATCTGCTTTGATACACTGCTGGGTAGAGTCTTTCAGAGGCCTTCTGTGGTAGGCTCCTGTCCTGTTTCCTGTCTTTTCCTTTCAACATCCATCTGATCTGTCTTTCTGAGTGAGGATTCATCTTACCCAGGATCCTCCTTCTTGCTTAGCTTCTTTAGGTGTACAGGTTTTAGTATGTTTATCTTATATGTCTAATTTCCACTTACAAGTGAGTACTGTGTGTGTCTTTCTGCTTCTGGGATACCTTGCTCAGGATGATCTTTTCTAGATCCCACCATTTACCTGAAAACTTCATGATTTCCTTGTTTTTAATTTCTGAATAGTATTACATTGTGTAAATGTACCACAATTTCTGTATCCATTTCTCCATTGAGGGACATTTGGGTTGTTTCCAGGTTCTGGCTAAAGAAGTTATAAAGCAGCAAATCAAGTAATCCAATTAAATAATGGAGTACAGAGCTAAACAGAGAATTCTCTGCAGAGGAATATAGAATGGCAGAGGAACACTTAAAGGAATGCTCAACATCCTTAGTGATCAGGAAAATACAAATCAAAACGACCCTGAGATTTGACCTTACACCCATCGGAATGGCTAAAATAAAAAACTCACGTGACAGCACATGTTGGAGGGGTTGTGGAGAAAGGGGAACCCTCAAATGCTGGTGGGAATGTAAACTTGTACAACCACTTTGGAAATCAATCTGACGCATTCTCAGAAAATTAGTTATAGCGCTTTCTCAAGATCCAGCTATATGCCTCTCCTAGGCATATATCCAAAAGATGCTCAAGTACACAAGGACATTTGCTCAACCATGATCATAGCACCTTAACATTCTTATTATATTACTACTCAGTAATCTTATTGATTTGTTTGACTTTTGCCTTTGGTACGAATTAGAAAAGCCTTTAGATTTACTTACACATTCTTGGCCATGGTCACGTTTAGTTTTGCCACTTTTCTGTTTGTGCTACTACAATTTTGGGATCTCTTAGTGGTCACCAGAAGACAAAGAAAAAGTTAGGGTCCCCCTCTTGCTTTCCTAAGTTGTATTATGTAAGAATTTAAGGATGTACTCAAATGGAAACTGAAGAAAAGTTTTAGAGTTTAAGACAAATCAAAACAAAAACTGAAAAACCAGGGCAAGCCAACTGTAGATCTAGAGTGGAGGAGATGGAGAAAAGAAAACCATGCTATCTCATTGGGTGCGGAGGTCAGACATATGGTGGACAAGCAGCCACGTGATGGGGGGGGGGCGTGCTTCTGAGAAAGAATAAGAAAACCCAAATGTGGGAGAAGCCCAAAGTGTTAGGAAAAGCAGACTAGAACAGAGATAGAAAGAAGAAAAGAAATTACGCTTTTCTAAATAATTTGGAAAAGCAGGCAGACGTGCAAAGAAAGCCACAAGGCTGTGGTCCTGTATGCCACTGGACAAGGAGACAAGAATCCTGGGGAGGAAAAGTTCAGTTTTTCCTTAAAGGGCCAGTTATTCTGCTTATCTCTTTAGCAAAGTGAGCCTAACTTCTTAGCGTGATCCCTTGGGCAGGTGACTGAGCCAGGCCAACAGGAATGAGGAGCTTTTGTCTTACTCTTTTACATGAGTGTCACAAAGGGGTAGATTGTTTTTCTGCTTCTGTTGACTCAACCCACAGTCAGGGTTTAGCAATCTATGTGCACATGCTGTTTTCAGTAGTTTCCCTTTGGTGGGGTATTGCTTCTTATGCCTCACCACTTCCCGGAAATGGTCTTAGGTCTAGCCACTGCCTCTTATGCACACACATAATGTTCTGAATCAGGGTCACAAATTGGTCACAAAGGGGAGGTAGGAAATGTGGAAAACTCAAAGTGAAGCTTTTAATTTAGCTCTAGTCCATAGCATAGCAAGATTTTAAAGATCAATGAATTCTGAACAGGTTTCTCAGACAAATCATTCCCATAGAGGAGTCTGTTTAAAATGTAGATTTCTCATTCGTCTGATTTTCTTCAGCCCAGTACCTCACCAGCTTCCTGTTTCTGCTCTGCATGTTAGATGCCAGTGAGGGACTGGACTGGAGTTGAGGCAGAGCGTGTCAGTCCTGTTCTGGCTGTAAGCATGCCCTCTGTTTGCTGTCTCTCTTCCATCTGTGAACTCTGGGCAGCTATTTCTTCAGAAGCAGGGCAGCACCTTCAGGAATGGTTACTATTATTTTTTCTACAGTTTTTCAGTGTTAAATTATTTTCTGGCTTCTGTTTGATTTGTAGTTTCCTATAATCATTAAATAATAGCTCCTTCTAATCAAGATTTTAAAGTTGTCGTTTGTTGTAGGATTTATGTGGCCCTCTCTTTTTTCTATTCCTGAAAGCTAATGTGCTTTTGAAGGGTACTCTTGTGGGACACATGATTTTATATTGACAGTCTTTTATCTCGGCGACTTGATGATCTCTGAATGTTTTCTAATTTAACTGTTCCCCTTGAGATGCCATCCTGCTGTCTTTCTGTTTGTTTGTTTTTAAACTTTTTTATTAATGATTGCTAAACTTGCATTTTTGTCTTTTCTGTTGTTTGGTGTGAAGTATCTACTTACTATGTGTTTTCTTTGTTAGTTTACTGTGCTGACTGTGGCTGGGTATTTTTCCTCAGTTTGATAGATTCTCACTGATTACCTTTTAACATAAAGCATATGCTCTATTCTTTTTCTCTTCTGGGATTGGAAATAATTATAATTTTTTTAGAGTGCCATAACCCTGTTTCATTACTTTTTGGTTTTGTAGTTTCCATGTTTTTCAGCATGAATGTGTTCTATTGTAGCTTACTAATCTTAGTCTCATCTATAGCCATTCTGCTTTAGACTCATTAAACTCACTGTTTTGTCAGGTGTCTCTTCAGCCAGCAGAGTGTTGCTGTCTATGATATACTACCCCCCACCCCCACCCCTTGAGGGACCATGTGTGCATTGCAGTTCTCCTGTAAGTCTTTTCTTGGGAACAGGGGCCCTAAGCTTTGTCTTCTTCTGTTCTCGTAGCATCATGTCTCTACTTGGGCTGGGGGCTGTAGTTTCATTCATTTCTTAACTTTTCTTTAGGAATGTGCAGCTGTATTGGTGACCATGCTGATCTTGGCTCTGTGTCTTTCTTGTATGTGTTTTAACCCCAGTTTTCACCTTTATGAGTTACAGTTTGTGGAGTAGACATCAGGTAACCCCCTTTCTTCATTATCTCACTGTTGCTTTCTCCATTAGCTTCTACAGTACATGGTTTGGGTAGCGTGTATGGAGGATGCACGGATGTTGGATGTTCATTATTGCCAAGTTCATCATCAATAAAAAGGACAAAGTTACCCAGTTAAGCCAGTCTCCACTACTCTAGATTCAATGTTTGTCATTTTCCCTCCCCCCAAACCACCTTTGCTCTATTTTTACTGTCTCTTTTGACCCCATGTGCAAAAGTTGGAATATTCTTGACTAATGCTAAATTTCTCAAATTTGGCTGCCTTGGTGAGTGTAAAGTTTTGGGTCTCTGGCTCCATAAGAAAGCCAAATGCTTCTTTAGTTCCCTCTACCTATTGTTTTCTTGCTGGATTTGCTGTACTTCCAGCCTCTTGGTCTTCGCTGTTTCAGGTACACATTCCCTGATGGGAAGAGCCTCTGAGGTCAGACTTGCTTCATTGACTTTTGTCATCTGTCTTGGCTGACTTGAAAATTCCCCCACCCACTGACCAAAGTATTCTTTTTATTTTTGCTATATTCTCTAATTGTTTTTGTCAGGAACCCTGGCTTGTTATGAACTATTTTATACTGCCAGAATAGAAAGCTCCTTACTTTTAGTAGCTATTGAATGTTCTGTCATAATGATAAGTTCAGTTATTTACCATTAATAAACATTTGGATTATTTCTAGGAATTCTTAATATTGTAAATAATTTTGGAAAAGACATTCTATTTATATATCCTTAAACTCCATGAATTTCTCTCTCCCTTCCATTTTTCCCTCCCTCCTCCTTTCTTTCCTTCCCTTCTCTTTCATGGTTGTATTTTCCAAAGCACACTAAATGTGTTGTTCAATGTGCGACTTCCAGTTGTGATAATATGATCTGTTTATGTCAAGCACAAAGAAATGTTGCCACAGATGTTAAATCTGTCTTTGTTATGAAACACTCAGGATGAAAAATGCCATCTCTAAAGTACAAGTATTTATTTCCTGTCAAAAAGAGAAGCAGTATGAGAGCTCCAAATATAGTGTTTGCCCTGCCTGCATTCTGTGAAAGCATCCTTTCAGATAATAACCCCTCTAGCTCCAGTTAGTGCGTGTTCTGCCAGTATTGTGCTCAGTGCCCCAGGCGTGGTGCCTGCTCTTATTCCATGAAGTGGTTACTGCTATCATCATCGTCTTCCTTTTGCAAGTGAAGGAGTTGAAGCCCACACAGGTGATGCTAGCTTCTTTGTTAAAGATACAATGGTAAAAGTTATGATTCAGACAAGAGTGGGACAGAGATTTATTTTTTCCTGCTCCTGTTCTGTTATGAGTTACAGTAGTTACTCTCCTTGTTGCTGTGACCAGGTACCTGGCAGGAAACTTTCTAAGAAAAGATGTCATTGTTAGCTTTTGGCTTGTGGTTCAAGAACATATAGTCATGGTGGCTACAACACAACATGGAGGTAGGAACATGAGGCAGTTGATCATAATGTGAAAGGAAGCAAAGAGTAGACAGGAAGTGAGGCCAGGCTATAAAACCTCAGTGCCCACACCTAATGACCTCCTTCTTCCAGTGAGACTCTACCTCCTAAAGATTTCGTAACCTCCCAAACAGCAGCACCAGCTGGGGACACACACACTTGAACCACAATCTGAACTTTATACTGTTTGCCTTCTGTGTTTAGTATCAAAGTCTAAAGCATTTTTGGGTGCTGGTCCTGTGAAGGAATCACCTGCTTCGGACACTAAGGAGTGTCCTAACATTAGCATGGCTGCTGAGCTAGACCCCACATTTGGGACTCTGTTTTGCCAGTGAGCTCTTGATTTTGAACATGTTAGTTCTTTTTACTCTTCTGTATCAGCAGCTTTTCCCACCAAGGTGATAGTTCTTGGGCACTTCACATTCATTCAATACAGTTCAAATAACTAGAGGACCAGTCTTCTGTGTGCATGCCCCAGTGTCTGCTTCCTCTGGCCCATGAAGATCTCAAGCCTGTGTATTAAGTACCAAATTCTGGAGGTTTCTCCACCTACTTCTGATTTACGCTTTTCTCTGACAAGTGTTCCATCTTTTATACAGTTGCTATTTTAAATGCCTACAGACTGTTGTCATTCTCCCTCACTTAAGATTTACATCTGATCTTTCACCAGGTCTTGGAAATCTCATGTATAAAATACGTTTCAGCATGTTTGTGTCTTTATTGTTATCGTCTTACCAGAATAAACTTCTGCTGTAACCTCATTATAGCTTTCACTGACTGCATTCATTCTTCTGCTTCATTCCACTCTCTGCCCAGCTACACACAATGAAGCAGGTCTGGTGGGCCAGTGATGACCTCCAGACTGCTGCTCGGTATCTGGGCTGACAGGCTACTAATTCTGATGGACATTTTTTCCCCTCTTGACATTACAGCAGTCTGATCCAGACCCAGATGTTAGCCCTCCTTTATTAGATGATTTTAGTTTATTAACTAAACATGTATATGCTGCATGCTTGCTGTCTGCCAGGTGATCAGAAGTCACAGTGTTAGTAGGATATAACCAATTAATAATTTTAACAAAGTTTGGAGCATCATGGTAGAGACACACAGGCAGGTTCATCCATGGAAGAATGCAGCAGAATGGTAGAACTTGTATCCATGCTTAAGCAACAGCCCAGGAAAGGGATTGAGAAAGAAGCTCTATGAGCTTCTATGAATCAACTCTATGAAAGAGCTCTATGAGACAACTAGTAATTATCCTGGTGCTGGGGGAGGTCTCAGGGGAGATTTGGTTCAGAAAATAGAATGTTTAAAGGCCCATTCTGGAATTGAAATCTCCCCGTCGCTAAAATATAGACAGAGTTCAGAAGTGTTAAGATGGAATGGAAAAGGCAGGCAGAGACTTTGTTAGTGTTCTTCAGGACTAAACCCTGAGCTCAGGGATGGAGACTTAGGGTGTCACAGAGATCTTGGAACTCTGATTTCCTGTACGTTATCACAGGCAGTTCACTTAACCTCTGGTTTCTGTCTGAGAAGAGGATAATTATACTTACAGCATTATTCTAGGTGTCCTGGGCTTGATTACTGCCTGTGACCTGTACCCTGTATCCTGTATACTGTACCCTGTACTCTGTATTTTGTATTTTGCACCCTATATCCTGAACCCTGTATCATGTACTCTGCACCCTCCCTCTACCCTCTACCTTGTATGCTGTATTCTGTGCCCCGTGCCCTATATCTTGTTTTGGACATTTATTGATCAAATGTTTTTATGTACGTGTGTGAAGCACTGCAGATTGAATCTAGTGCCTCATGTTTGTGAGACAAGTAAGTATCTGCAGTTGAGCAAACTCCCCAATCCTGCCCTGAAATTGCCATCACATTGCCAAATTGTGACCCGATTTTCTTATGATTATAGCTTAGCTTCCTTTGTCACATGTCGAAGGAGAACAAGTGTGCTGACCCAGGGACAGGCATACCCACACCTTGCATGGTTGGCCTGGGCTGCTGTAAGTTGCCGATATGATTCTTCATGTGGCTTGCAAGTGTGGTTAGGGGAAGTGTTTCTGTGAGGCAGCTCTGTTGCACATGACTTTGGATTCATGGGCATTCGAGGCCAAGGAGCAAACAGAATGTAGGAACTTCACTAAAATGAAGTCACTTGAAGGATTTTTTTTCAAACAAGAGGCACGCTCTCCTTAAGATTCTTTCTGCTTCTGCGCCACTGTTGACTGTGAAGATGTCAATTTTGCATCTTATGTTTTTATTGTTTAAATTTTCATTTTGGAGAGCTTGAGTTATCATTATAAAAATTATTAGGATGCTTAATTTAGAATTAGTGATTATTAAGTTCTAAGTTTTCTGTGGACTTAACAGAATAAATGATTCAAATCAGCTGGGCAAAAGATATTTGATATTTGATTTTGTTGATGTGTATATTCACTTGTCATTGTAAAGAAATGTTGACACTTTGCAGTCATTTGTAGAAATGACTTTTATTTTTAAATCTCACAAGCAACCAAACCATCGATATTCATTTTTGACTATCCATAACTGAAATCTAAAAAAAGAAAGCTAATTTTCTTTTAGTGCTTCTAAACTGAGGGCAGGCTCCTTAGAGGGCATTATGCATGATTGCTTGTGATTATTACAGAGACGAGGGACGTATGGATGTGTTATTTCATTCAGTGGGTGGGGACTAAGGATGACAAATACACTAGAGTGCTTTGAAGGCCCTCAACAGGAGGGATTGTCCTGCCCCAGAGCTGCTAAGGATGGTCTGGAAGCATTGCTGCTTTCTGCAAGTGACCTGAAAGAGCTGTGCTCATAGCACCATCTAGTGAGGGAAGTGGGTAACAGCAGAGTCCTCTTCACAGCCCTAAGAACCTGAACTTCTAAAAGTCGTGTAAACCAGTAGATTATAGACCAGGGAGGAGAGCTGGAGCTAATTTAACTCAACTTCTGATTTTACAGGTAGGCAAACTAGAGTCCAAAGTAATGATGTGATTTACCTAATAATGTATTTGGTTAGTAGTGAGACCCCCAGCCCTTGTCTTCCAGGTTAGTACTGAGTCTTCATCACAGAGAACTGTCTTTGTGTTGTGCTTAGATGACTGGGTTCTTAGATTAGTCATTTAAGAATTAATATACATCAAACGAAGAAGTCTCATTTCATAGATGTGTCGTAAAGTAACTTCCACAACACATACCTTGTGCCCAAATCTTATTTTGAACCCGTTTCCCCTCAGAGAAGGAGCATTACTTTGACTTGTAATTGTTATGATTTGCATTGAGGACTGAGTCTTGTGACAAAACTACACAAAACAAGAAAGAAATGTGTGTAGAATTCATTTTGAACTTTACCAGCTTTCCCGATTGATGAACTAACACAGCAGCAATCAAAAGATACAGAACACTTGGGCAAGGACTTTAGAGTTACTGAGCCATGAAATAACAACAGCCCATTTCTTTTTTGTGTTGGCACACGCTAAGTACTATTGATAAATAAAAATTTTTTATTGACAAATCCTGAGAATGAATTAGCCGCAAGTATTTATATCACATTAGGTTAGAAAAGAGCAGTTTTAAATTATTGACTGGAAAAACTGTTGTTTGGAGAACAAGCGATTTACAGAATAAGAGTGTAGACAGGAGCACACTCAGCCTGTGTGTGCAGGTGCTGCTGAGGAGAGTGCAGTCCCAGAGTCGGTACTGGGACAGCTGAACCTGTGCACACACGCAGCGGGAACTGGCTCCCTGGAGATGCCAAGGGCAGTGCAGGTGACATTGGTGGTGGTGTTCACAGTTGGCTCAGTAATAGTTTTTTATGCATTGGGTCCTGTCCTGAGTGGGTTATATATAGTAATTCTTTTAATCTTCACTTTAAGCTCTTGAGGTCCAGGTTTTACAAATGAAACCTTTATTTACTTATTTGTTTCTTTATGTTTCTTTTTGTGCATGCCTGTTTCATGGTGTACATGTGGAGGTCGGAGAGCATCTTGTAGGTATCAATTCTCTTCTCCTGCCACATAATTCCTGGCATTAAACATAATTCCTAAATACATAATTGCTTGGTGACAAGTGCTTCCGCCCACTGAGCCTTCTGTGTGCCTATTTCCCTCTTTTTTGGTAAAAATATTCAGCATAAGATCTTTTCACTTAAAAATTTAAATGTGTAATACAGAATGATCCTGGGGAACATTGTTATAGAGCAGGTATCTAGAATTTATGTCCGGTGAACAGGCTCCTCATCACTTTCTGCTGCATCCCTCATCACCGCCCTACCCTGTGTCTGAGTTTACCTGATTCCTCATGTAAGTTGAATCAGACAGTATTTGCCCTGTTCCCACTTCATTTTCCTTAGCCTGGTACTTTTCGGATTTCCTTCTTGGGTGTGTGCAGTGCTACATCTTCACCTACTCTTCCCTGAGGGAGCATTTAACCTGTTTCCAGCTCTTGCCACTGTTAGGAGTGCTAGTTTATCTTCATGATCCTCTTCTTAACTTTCAGGTAAACACTGCGGAGTAGGATTGTTGAATTGTATGGGGTTCTATTTTTAATGCTTTTGGAGTACTCTGCATCATTTTACATTTCTATGAACAAAGTGTGAGAGTTGAATTTTTAATATACTAGACAGTAATAATAATTATTATTTTTGTGTTAGCCTCCTGACAAGGGGGTCCCAAGGTTAATTTCTTGGACGTGTTTTGATGTTAAACATTTTTTCACACACCCATTCTTATTTGTATGTGGTTTAAGTCTTTTGTCTATTTTAAATTATGTTTTGTTATTGAGTTGTAGGTTTTCCTTGTATATTTTGGACATTAATCAGGTGTATATACAGACATTGTCTCCTGTTTTGTTTGCTGTGCGGAAGCACTTGTGTGTAGATATGATCTTGGACTAAAATTGCTGAGCTTTGTTTTGTCCTGCCTCAAAGAAAGTGTGTGTGTGTGCTTGAGAAGCGTGTGTGTGTGTCTGTGTGTTCTGTAGCTGCTTTGTGTCTCTGTTGGTACATTTGGTCTAGAGTAATATTCAAATTCAGGGCTTTTCTTGCTAATTTTTCATCTGAATCATATACTTATTGTTGAAAGTGTAGTGTATTGGAGGTGCCATTGCTATAATATTTTAATTTGTCTCTGTATTTAGATTCTTTAATACCTTATGTATCTGGAAGTGCTTTGATGTTGGGTGCATATATTTTTGCAACTATTTTATTTGGCTTGATCACTTATTTGTTATTTGTTATTGTAAAATGTCCTTCCTTATCTCTTATATTTTGTCTGTTGCAAGATGAGCTACCCTGCTTTGTTTTTGTTTTTATTTGAGTCTGTGAAGTAAATTTATGCTTGTAAGAAGCAAACAGTGGATTGCTTTTCTAAAAATCTATATAGTAGTTTTATATAATAATTGGAGATTCTAATCTGTTACAACTAAGGTAATACATAATTGGAAGGTTAGAACTGATGATTGGGCTGGAGAGATGGCTCAGGGGTTAGGAGCGCTTGTTGCTTTTACAGAGGTCCTTGGTTCAGTTCTTAGCACCCAGTTCCAGGGGAACCAGAACCCTCATCTAATGTCGTTGGCATCAGGCACACACATGAGACATATACATACACGCAGACAAAATCCTTATAATATAAAACAAATAAATATGAAATTTAAAAAAGAGGGCAGTTATTTCTGTTTTGTTATATTCTGGTTGTCTTGTAGCCACTCTGGTTTTAATTCCTGCCTTGCCTAGTTACTTGAGTTTGAATGATTGTATATATCAAAATGCTTGGGATTCTTTCTGTTTTTGCTCTGTAGATCTACTAACAGTTTTGCTTTCTAGTTACGGTGAGGCTTGAGTAGAATACCTAATGCATTAAGGGCTTTTTTTCAAGCTGATAATCATTTAACATTGATTGTCTTGCTAACAGTTTCCAGTTTGTGCTATTACTCCCATCAGTTTGTGATGTAGACCCTTTTTCTTGCCTGTGGTTGCTATTAACATCTTTTAACTCTCCTTCTAAGGAAGGATAAGAGATTGCCTCCACAGGAACATGGTGATCTGAGAGTATTCTGAAGATACTTTGTTTTTACATATAGCATGGAGTTTTCACTTATTTGTCTTATGTTCTTATTTAACAACTATTTGAATATGTATTTCAGTCTAAATAATTTCCTTTGTAATTCCTTTAAGGTGAGACTGGTGATTGTGAATACCCTTGCCCTTGAGACAGTGCCTTACTGTGTGATCTTCCTCTTGACACCTCATATGCTGGGATTTTAGGAGCATTCTTCCTATAGCTTTGTTTGTCTCAGAAAGTTTTCATTTCTTCTTCATTTATGAAAAACAGCATTGCAGGAAAAAAGCCTTTTGGCTGACAGTTCTTTTCTTCGTTACCTGAATACGTTGTCATCCCACTCAGTGCTGGGCTGCAAGGCTTCTGCTGATAAATCTTCTGAGAGGCCATGTTGAAACACTTAGAATACTTCTTCCTTAGAGTTTGAGTATTACTTTTTGTGGTATCTTCTCCTTTGGATTGAATTCGACTGATGACATCTGTACGTCCTGTCTCTGATGGCATCTGGAAGTTTCCAGCAGCATGTCCTTAAATGTTCTTTCGGTGTGTCGTCCTCTTTCTGCGACTATAATGTGAATGTTTGCTCTCTGGGTGATGTTCCATAATTCACACAGGTGTTCTTTCTCATCCTTTTTGTTCCTTTGGACAATTTCAGATATTCTTCTGTTTTTCAATTTATTCTTTTTTGCTCAGTAGAGTTACCGTTGAAGACGTTTATTGAGTTTTCTAGTCTAGTCATTGTGTTTTTAATTTCCAATATTTCTCTTTTTAAAAAATAATCTGTTTGTTAGACTTCCCAGTTTTTTTCTGAATTGTTAACTGAGTTTTATTATTGTCTTTTATGGTTCACTGAATTTCTTTTCTTTATGAGTGTTACTCTGAATTCAGTTGTCAATCATTTTGTAGATTTTCATTTCTTTGGGGTCTGTTATTGTAACCTATCAGTTTCTTTTCAAAGTGCTATGCTTTTCTTCTGTTTGTATTATCATTATCATTATTTTTATTATTAAAAACATAGGGTCTCATGTAGCCCTGGCTAGCCTCAAACTCAGTGAGTGGCTAAGGATGACCTTGAGCTTCTGACCCTCCTGTGCCAGCTTCCCCGGGCTGTAGGATTACAGGATGGCCACGGTGTCCAGCTTATGAGCTGCTGGGGATCACTCTCAGGCCTGAAGCTCTCTTCTAGACTCCAGCCCTGTGGCTCTATTGATGTCTGTGCTGCAGAGCGCACCTCTCCTGGCTTTCAGTGTTCTCTGATGCCCTCTGAGGGTCAGCTAGTAAGAAACACAGTGGGGCAAAGTGTTTTTAGTTTTAAATACTGTAGTTACCTACTGTGGTAATTTTCTCCTTTATTTCTACATAGCAAATGTTTTAAATATTTCCTTAAATTATCTTACTTAGATTGAACAGGTAAATATTTTACTTATCTTTTGACTAACATTTATAAGGTTAAAAAACCCCATAAATGTATGTTGTTGTTTTTGTTGTTGTTTTCATGCACAGATAAACTTGAGTGTTTCTATCTGGTTAGTAGGAAAACACTTTGGGTTCTTTAGGAATGTTTAAAGTTATTTGTGTGTACATATGCGTTCGTCAGGGGCACTGCTGTGCATAGGCACACTTGCGCCACAGTGTTAATGTGGCCGTGGAAGGACAGCTTTGAGGTGGTGGAGCTTGATCTTCCTTGTTGAGGTGGGCCTCTCTTGTTTCTGCTGCATGCTGTGTTCCGGGCTAGCTGGCCTGTGCATTTCCAGGCGGTCTTCTGTCTGCAGTCTCACTGGAGCAGGGCTGGGCCACAGCTGATGCCACAGCATCTGGCTTTTTCTGCAAGTTCTGAGGCTCAAACTTGGGAAATGAGACCTTCCTCGCTAGCCCTTTGACTCTCTAAGACATTTGTCCAGCCCCACCTTGGATTCTTTTTAAATTTAGAGTACTTAAAGTGCTTAAAGAACTACACAGATTTGAACATTGAATAGATATTGAATTCAGATGATTTCTTCCTTTTTATTTCCTAACCTTGGAAATGTCTTATTCGTGTTTTATAAGAAGGGAGGCAGCATAGATGTTGACTGTCTTGGTTAGGCTTCTATTGCTGTGATAAAACATCGTAACTGAAAACAACTGGGGGGTGGGGCACTCCAGCTTACAACTCTACATCACACTCATTATTGCAGGGAGTCAGGACAGAAATTCAAGCCAGGCAGGAGCCTGGAAGCTGGTGTTGATGCAGAGGTCATGGAGGGCGCTGCTTACTGCCTTGCTCCCCATGGCTTTCACACCCTGCTTTCTTATAGAACCCAGGGCCACCAGGCCAGGGGTGGCCTCACCCATAATGAGCTTGACCCTCCCATGTTAATCATCAACCAAGACAATGCCCTACCGGTCAGTTTGGTGGGAAAATTTTCTCACTTGAGGTTCCTTCTCCACAAACAACTTTATCCATATCAAGTTGAGATAAAATTAGTAGCACAGCTTGCCATTTGTCTTGCTTTTTAGGTATCACAGTCATGAATTTCAGGCCTCTGTTTCCACACGTTGACCAATCAGATAGAATGTTGTCCTTAATTTATTCAGAAGTAAAATGGGAAATGTAAACACTTGTTTCCTAGTTTTATGGAAAGAGTAAATTAAGATGTGAGGAAAACTGAACAGACTTCTAAAACTAAAACAGACTTAGATCTCTAAGTCCTCTTATGGAGGATTTAAAAAGACACTTCATTGCAAACACTTTAATATAGTTCAGAATTAAGCTACTTCCTTCCCACCTCAAATACGTAAGCTAAACTACCAGGGCAACTACTGTTAACAGTTCTTAAGTAGCCATCCACATAGTTTTGTGTATTTAAAGTGTATGTGTAGGATGTGTTTATGAGTTTGTGATAAAATTGTGTCCCTTTCTACAATAGATCCATATGCAGCCTTTAAAATATGGTGGGTTTTCACTGGCCTAAATGTGTTTTTTCTCATGTAGTTGAGAAGATTGGACAGGTTGATATACATTAATAATTTTTTTCATGTTTATTACATTTTTCTAATTGTATCATTAGGTGTAAAACTTCCTTAGTGCAGTTTAATAGCAGACTACTTTTAATAGAAAACTTAATTTAGATCAAATAGTTTACCCTTAATACATTTTTTATTTTCTGCCATACTGAAAATAGTGGGATTGTTGAAAATGATTACTGGGCAGGTGTCAGGGTGGTAGGCTTGTGTTGCTGCAGTGCAATATTGTTTGAGCTTTGCTTTTCTCCTCATTCTGTTTTTGGAATACTGGGGATCAAACCCAGAGCCTATCATGTGCTAGGCATTTTACTCTACTGTTGAATTTAAGTTCCCACTTGAGGTTTTATTCTTTTAAGTAGTGAACATATTCTACTTTTATTTAAATGGTGATAGAAAATTAAATTAATTTTGAAGCATGTAGTGACACGAAGTAAACTTAAACATATTTTTCTCTCTCTTCATCCTTCCCCCCTCCACCTCCTCTTTTCTGTGATTCTCCCTCCTTAACCCTTTGAATACTTGCAGAGTTAATTTTTTAAAGTCAAAGTAACTAAGCTTATTGTGTGCCTTATTAACTCTGTGCTTAGGCATGCGTGGACGTAAGAGCCAGCTCAGTGTTTTGGCAGCAGATGGAGTTTTCAGAGAGTCTTCATGGCTACCCCAAGTTGCCAGAGTGGCTGTCGACACACCCTTCTCATGGGAACCGAGCCGAGTACTTGGACAGACTCATACCCCAGGTGAGCTAACAGCTGCTAATGTTGTTGCTTCTTCGGTATAGAAAAAGTGAGTTTCACTATGCAATTATTTTGGTAACTATAATTATTGACTATTGGTTTTCACAGAGTTGGACAGCAAAGGAAAGTCCTGTTTACTGCAAGTCTCAGGGAGATATGTACAGCTGAGTTTCCTCCATGCAAGCTCTAACTCGTGTCTGACTTTGAATTTTAACTGATTCCGGAATGTTTTAAACCTTTAGGTGGGCCCAGATATGTAGCTCAGTTGGTGAGTGCTTGCCTATCATACAGGAAACCCTGGGCTGTATCTCTAGTACCTTGTAAAATCGGTGTGATGAATCATACCAGTAATAATAGTGCTTGGGAGATAGGGACAGGAACATCAGGAGTTCAAGGACATTACTGGTTCCACAGGAAGTTTGTGATCAGCTTGGTCTACATGAGACCCTGTCTCAAAGAAAACTGAAAGCAAAAAAGGGAAAGAAAACAACTTCAGGCATTTTTCCAAATATATTGGTCATAATTTGGTCTGTTGGTAAGTGACGTCTAAGTTTTGGATTAAATGGATATCAACTTGAGTTTTTCTTTCCATTGATTGATTGATTGATTGATTGAGCCAGCATCATACTACATAACCCTAGCTACCTTGGAACTTACTGGCCCAGAATTCGCAAAGATCCTCCTGCTTCTACTTTTGCCTTCCAAGTGTTGGAATTAAAAATATGCTCCCTTATGTCTGGCTTTTGTCAATTTTTTGTTTGTCTGAGACAGGCTTTATGAGCCTGAGGTGGCTGCAAACTTTTGTGTAACTGAGGCTGACCTTGAACTCCTGAGTGCTGTATAGACCTGCACTGCTGTACCTGGTTTTGAACAGTGCTGAGGATACAACTCAGGCTTCATGCATGCTAGTCAGGAACTCTACCAGCTATCTACATTTCCATCTCTGAGTGCCTTAGAAACAGCGGGAATTTGTTTCTAAATTTAGAAACTGGGAAATCTTACATAAAACTTGGTATCTGGTAAGGACTTACTTTCCAGTTCATAGATTGTTGTCTCCTAGTATAACCTTACATGGTAAACTAGGAAGTGTCTGAAATGAGTTTATCCATCCGTTATCCCCACCTACCCATCCACCCACCATTTATTTGTTTGTTTGTTTATTTATTCATTCATTCATTCATTCATTCATCATTCATTCATTCATTTGAGCTGAAGGTGGTCTTGAACTTGAGATCTTCCTACCTCAGTTTTCCCCGTGTTGGACTACAGGCATGGGACACTATGTTAAGAATAGAGCATATGTTAATAAGGCCCTGATCCTGTTGATGAAGAATTGATTTTTCTTGAGCTGATCACACTTCCATGGCCTCATTCTGTAATGCTATCACATTGGTATTAGCATTTCAACATGTGAATTTTGAGAGGAACAAAAACTAGTTGATTAGTACCTTTTTTTGTGAATCAAATCTTAGTTAGATCCTTAACATAAAGGAAAAATATTACAAAAATAGTAGTGAAGTTACCTCAATAATCTGTAGTAATCACTCACCCAAACAGCAATGTATCTATATCACCAGTAATTGATTATATTGAGGACCAGAGAAGACCCCTGGATGTTACACAAGCCTTGGAGAGGCCATGGCTTGTTTCTGAAGTCTTGATACACACAAGTTCTTTTTATTTTTTTATTTTTTAATTATCTAATTATCTATTAATTACAGTTTATTCACTTTATATCTCCCCTATACCTCCCTCCTTCCTTACCTCCCTATCCCACCCTCCCTTTTCGCCACCCATGTCCCTCTCCCAGTCCACTGATAAGGAGGTCCTCCTTTCCTTCCCTCTGATTCTAGTCTATCAGGTCTCATCAGGAGTGGCTGCGTTGTCTTCTTCTGTGGCCTGGTAAGGTTGCTCTTCCCTCAGGGGGAGGTGATCAAAGAGCAGGCCAATCAGTTCCTGTCAGAGACTGTCCCTGTCCCCATTACTATGGAATCCACTTGTATACTGAACTGCCATAGGCTACCTCTGTGCAGGGCTTCCAGGCCATCTCTATGAGTGGTCCTTGGCTGGAGTATCAGGGTCAGAAAAGACCCCTGTGCCCAGACTTTTTGGATCTGTTGCTGTCCTTGTGGACCTCCTGTCCTCTCCAGGTCTTACTATCTCCCACTTCTTTCATAAGATTCCCTGCACTCTGCTCAAAGTTTGGCTATGAATTGCAGCATCTGCCTTGATACCCTGCAGGGTAGAGCCTTTCAGAGGCCTTCTGTGGTAGATTCCTGTCCTGTTCTGTGTTTTCTCTCTCCTCCGATGTCCATCCTCTTTGTCTTTCTGCATGGGGATTGAGCGTCTTAGCCAGAGTCCTCCTTCCTGCTTAGCTTCCTTAGGTGTACAGATTTTAGTATGTTAGAAAGACACACAGGGTATATGCCCAATCATAAGTTCTTTTCATTTTAACTCAGTATAGTTCTAAACTATGTGGCTTGTTTAAACTAGATAACGAATTCTACTGGCGAGCTGTGATTTGAAGCCTATTCTAAATTCTGAAGTTGTCATTTCACCAAATCACTGAGGATCTTCAGACAGGTTTAAAAAAAAAAGGTTCTTTAGGGAGATCTGTGAAAAAAGTAACGAGTTGATTAGAGAACATGGGGAACATGGCTGGAGAAACAAATGTTGTTTGGGAGCCAGTGAGGGAGGAAAAGAGGGGAGGTCATTTTTTTTCTCCCTAAAAATAAACCATCCCAGTTCAGAAATTTAATTTGAAAACTGCAGGTAAATTTCTTATATTTTTCCCCCAAGTGATTAAATTCAATTTGAAAGCAATAAAACTCTACTACAACATTGGGAATAATTCAGTGGTTGAAGTGAGAATGATAGTTAGTACAAGGGTATACTGTTAATTAGAACACACAGTCGTAAAGATTGGAATGTGCCGCTCTCCTCAGTCAGATTTCTGTAATGGCAGAAAGCAGCCATGTATGGAAGATGTGCGTCTATACACCGCTAAAGACTGCATTCTTAACATCATCATTTATTTGGGATGTTTATTCTAAACTAAGTAAGTGTTGAATTTTACTAATGGCATCTGTCCGCTGCCGTTTACACCTGTACATTTTGAAAGGTCTAGAGCATTAGCACTGGCTTATGGCAGACACAGTACCTGCAGGGTTGCCCTCCACAGGTCAAGTGATGAAATGGACAAGTTCACCTAGGCACTGAGTGGAGGCCAAGGTGAAGGAGTTTATCCTACTGTGGGAGTCAGAGCCTGCTGGGGATCAAATGCATGAGGAGAAAACCAAGAAAGCAAGACCGTGTAGTTCTGTGACAGGAATATAAATTTTGGTGACTTTAATTACTTTAATTTTTAATTTCATGTGCTAAGGATTATAAGTATTTTATCAGATTCTTTGAATGCCATTATAAAATCTTTTTTATTATAGCTTATTGACATTAAAGATGTTTTAAATGTTTTACATATTCAACAGATGTTGAATCACTTTTACTTTCAGTGCTGTAGGTTTTGTGATGGCAACTTCAGAGAGATGCACACCCTCGTCAAGCTTCTTCTCTAGTGAAGGACATGGAGAATAGGGGAGATATGGGAGGTGACACTCTCTAGAGTCTTTCTTTGTAAAGGCACTAGTCCTGTTGGATAAGGATCCCATACTTATGACCCAATTTATCCACAATTACCTTCTTATAGGCTCTGTCCCCAAAGATGTGCATATTAGGGACTCAGGCTTCAAAGTAGGAATTTCTGAGAAAAACAATCCATTCTTGGGCAGATAGCTAATATGTCAGCAGAGATGGGGGCGCTTATTGGAAAGCAGTTGAAAATTGAATACCTAGGTTCAGTGGCTCAGCTGCCTGCCGTGAAAGAGTGAGGACATGAGTTTGGAACTCCAGAACTGATGTAAAACTGGGCATGGCCTGTACTTCCAGCAGTCCTACAGGGAAATTGGAGGTGGAGACAGGAGAATCCCCAGAACCTCAGGCCAGCTAGCCTGTTTGTATGTAGCACTGAACAAGAAGAGGAGCAACACCTGAGAATGTCCTCTGACCTCCAGATGGGTGCCTGTCTGCATGTATGAACATGCACATAGCACGCATGCACACACATGCACAAGTGTGCACACACTCGCAGGTATAAAAAAAACAAACCTAAACTGGGTTGAGTAGAGAAGGTGGTTATAGTGAGGACTCTGACTTTGCTCAGAGTAAGATGCTGACAGGTTCTGAGCAGAGATGGAGGGTGTGATATCCTGCCTTGAACACTCGTTTTATTCTGGAGGAATTTGGCATAGTATATTGTTCAGAGAATAAACTTCTTCCCTTGTTTTGTGTTTTTGTTTTTGTGTTTGAGATAGGGTCTTTCTGTATAGTCCTGGCTATCTTGGAACTCTCTCTGCAGACCAGGCTGACCTCAAATCCAGAGATCTACCTTCCTGCCTCTGCCTTCCCAGTCCTGGGATTAAAGGTGTATGCCACCATGATGACCTCTTATTTTATTTTTAAATAAAGATAGAATTCTCAAATTAGAAAAAAAATATGCTCACATTTTTAATATAAATTCGGGGGGAGGGAACCCAACATGTATAAATGCCCACTTAAATATAATTGTATGATCTAGTAGTATTTGAAAATGATAAATATAGGTTTGTAGTAATAATATCATTTGTTGTTGATAAGCAGATCTGATATAATTTTATTTACTTGAAATAATCAGTTAGATTTAGGAAACATATTCCACATATTTTGGTTACCATAACAACTTGGGTGAAAAACTGAAGAACAGATGTTGTGTCAACCTGTTGATGTTTCATAGCGTGAGCTTCAGAATTACAGTTATGCTGTTTAGACTTTGAGTTTATGTACATCATAATTTGTCCTTGAAAGAAATACCTTATTGAAGTATTTTATAAAATGAGAATCACTGTGCATAACAGAAATTTTGTTGAAAGGTTTATTTTAAAATCAAAAGCCTTCAGATTATTATTTTTTCTGTGTTGTCGCTGGCTTTCTTTCTCCCTGCCATCACTCTTCTTGAGGGCAAGAGGGGTGAGCAATGATAGAAAAGCTGGAAAACATTTAATTTGGAATTGTTGTTTAAGGTTATATAATTATAATTTGAATGAAATTTGTTTTTAAGTATTTTAATTGTAAACAACATTCCATCTGTAGTCATGAGAATCACTTGGTAGCAGGCTGTAAATGCATTCATTTTAACCTCATTTTCTTTTTAATCCTTTAAACTTTCAGGCAGCTGGGAATTTGAACTCATGTGTAAATCATTCTTATGCATTTGTAATTGGATAAAACAAATGAATAAATCATTAATATTGTGCATCTCATGAGTAGAGAATGTAAGTGTTTGGAATTACCATGAAATGTCACTGTTGGCCATGTGTAAAAACATACACTGTTCACCTTACTGAATCTCATTTTGTGTGACATAGACAGTGTTGAGGAAGCAAACAGCAGCTGCTATAATCGAATCGGCCTCTGTATCATATGAAGCCAAAAAGCCTGACAGTAACATTGTCTAAAACCTTAAGAAAAAAAAAACAACAATATGGCTGAAAAAAATGGACTGTTAGAAAAAAATGCTTTAAGGGATAAGGCAAGAAAGAGTAATGATATATGTTTAAAATAGGGGTGATGCCCCCATTCCCCAAATATCTTGCTTTCTGTTTTCAGCAGAAGCTTTTATTTTTTTATTTTTTTAACGTGTTTTATTTTTTTATTTTTTTAATTTATTTATTTTTATCTCAATCACAGGTTAGGTACTTTGAATCCCAGACGTAGCCCCCTCCCCCATTCCTTCCTACCCTCCTACTCCCTCCCTCATCTCCTTCTTCCCCGCCCCCTCCAAGTCCACCAA
>CM053754.1:28809812-28834273 GCA_028658305.1 Pachyuromys duprasi | reverse complement strand
ATTATAGAATGGCAGAAAAACACTTAAAGAAATGCTCAACGTTCTTAGCCATCAGGGAGTGCAAATCAAAACGACCCTGAGATTTCACCTTACACCTGTCAGAAGGCTAAGATCAAAAATTCAAGTGACAACGCATGCTGGAGAGGTTGTGGAGAAAGAGGAACCCTCCTACATTGCTGGTGGGAATGCAAACTTGTACAACCACTCTGGAAATCAGTTTGGCGCTTTCTTAGACAATTACGAATAGTGATTCCTCAAGACCCAGCTATACCACTCTTAGGCATATATCGAAAAGATGCTCAAGTACACAACAAGGACATTTGCTCAACTATGTTCGTAGCTGCTTTATTTGTAATAGCCAGAACCTGGAAACAACCCAGATGTCTCTCAGTTGAGGAATGGATACAGAAATTATGGTACTTTTACACAATGGAATACTACTCAGCAATTAAAACGAGGAAATCATGAAATTCGCAGGCAAATGGTGGGACCTAGAAACGATCATCCTAAGTGAGGTATCCCAAAAGCAGAAAGAAACATATGGCATATACTCACTTATATAGACCTATAGGATAGGAAGGTCATGCTGAAATCTATACACCTAGGGAAGATATACAAGAAGGAGGACCCAGGTTGGTATGATCAATGCTCGTTTAGATGAACAAATGGGATGGACATTGAATGGAGGATAAAAGAAGCAACAGGACAGGAGCCTACCAACAAAGAGGGCCTCTGAAAGAACCAATATAGCAATGTATCAAAGCATATATTAAGACTCAAAACCAAGCCTTAGGCAGAGGGCGGGAAATAATAATAAAAATAGGGGAAGTTGGTAAGACTTGGGGAGAACAAGAGCTCCACAAAGACCAAACTGAACAGGGCACAGGGGTCTTTTACAAGACAGTTTCTCCAACCAAGGACCATGTATGGACATGGCCTAGAACCCCCACTCAGATGTGGCCCATGGTAGCTCGGTGTCCAACTGAAGACCCTAGTAAGGGAAACAGGGACTGTTTCTGTCATGAACTCTTTGACCCTCCCTTATACACGCCAGGGAGTAACAGCCTAGCTAGATCCCAGGGGAGGACATTGCAGCCAGCCCTGAGTAGACAAGATTAACTGGGGTCGGATGGAAGGGGAAGAAGTGCTCCCCCGTTGGTGGACTTGGAGGGGGCGGGGAGGTGATGAGGGAGGGATGGGGAGAGTGGGAGGGAATGAAGGAGGGGGCTACGCCTGGGATGCAAAGTACCTAACCTGTGATTGATATAAAATAAATAAATTACATTTAAAAAATACTAAAAAATTATTTTACCAATATATTGAATAAATCTTACTATTCAGAAGATTTTCCATGTATACGTGTAATACAGTTTTTCTTGAGAAGAAGTGGAATGCAACAGTCCTTACATGAGGAAACGGTGAAAAGAAATGTTTATGAAGACTAGTTTTTCTGGTGAATAAGATAACAGCTCAGACATTTCCAAAGTGCATGTACTCTGTAGAAAGTTTATTCAAAGAAGCATGTGGCACAAAATTCATTAGCATAAAAAGCATACTAGACAAAATCAAAAATTTCAGCCTTTTTGTTTTTAAGCTAACTTTTAAAAAGTAATAGATTTTTTATTTTTTAATTTTATACATATATTAAAAAAATTTTGAGACAGGGTCTCAGGTAGCCTAGGCTAGCCTTAAACGCATTTTGAGGGTAGCCCTGAAATCTGATCTTTCTGAGTCTACCTCCTGAGTTATACAGTTATAGGCATTTACTTCCACCCTCTGTTTCATTCATGGTGGTATGTATTCTGTAGGTTTGGGCATGTGCTGTGGTATGCATCCAACTTTATAGTATGCAGAGTTTTTCTGCATTTGATGCCTGTCCATCTGTCTTTCCCTTGTCCTGGACAGAGCTGGGTTGTTCTTGGGGCTGGTTTTGTGGAACAGCGGTTGGAGAGCCCACCCTGTATTTCAGTAGTGACTCTATGCTATTCCATGCTGTTTGGGGTTTTCCCAGCATATGTAAATTACATGCTTATGTTGCTGTCTCCTAACGTTCCAGTTTTAAGCCTGCTGTTTATTTTCCACTGCAGAGAACTAGATCAGGCTTTCTTTTCACCACTGTCGTATCCCGTACATGCACACACATGCTGCTCTCTTCTTCCCCAAAGGATTAAATCGTGATTTGGGTTGATTCAAGATTTGGTATTTTAAACTATAAATACCAGTTACAACCGAGTTACACAGTGCGTTATAATTACTCTTCCTTTCCCACAACATTTCATTCTCCCTAGAGTGAAAAATTGTTGTGAGTTTGATTTTCTGCTCCTTCTCTGTCATTAGCATCTATTTCACCCTAGAAGGTCACAGCCGTGAGCAGCTTTGTTGTTGTTGTTTTCTTTGGTGTGTTTAGACATGGGCATTCTATTATTTCTCCTGTGTCTTATAGAATCCTCAGAACTTCGTTAATCCTGCGTTGTTCTCCAGAGCTGCTAGGGGTGACTGCAATTGTTTGCTCTCTCTGAGACTTGCTTCCCTCACCATGTGGCTATTGTTACATACACAGCTGCTGCTCTAAAAGTCATAGTTATGGGATCAGATCGTGGAGAGGGATTACATATCTACCTGTGGTTCTTTATGTGTTATACTTGAGCTATTTAAACTCCTATTTAAGCATACAGGCATGTTTGTTTACTTTTGGTTGTCCTGTACAGATCATATGAGAAACTGCATTGTATGCTTCTTTGTAGGCTCTCAAACTTCGGGAGGTCTGCAATTGCCCACCACTCTCCGGACCAGACCCTCGGTTACTGTTCAAACTCACTGTGAAGCGTTTTCTTGAAGACTCGGAAAAAGAGGACTTAAACATCACTGTTAAGAAGCAGAAAATAGATGCTCTCCCCATTAAGAAGCAGGAGCAGATTCCACTGACGTACATAGTTGAAAAAAGAACTGAAAGTTGAACTGAAATATATGAAACTTGGGGTATATGAAGAGTACAGTGATCCTCATCATTTTTATGCAACTCTTAAAAATGATGTTTTAAATAAAAAATGGATATTCAAGATCAAGTCATATATATTATAGATGTTATCTGAATTTTTGTAGATTTTTATCTTTCATGAAATATTGATGTATTTTAAAATAATGCCAATGAGGAAAACGTCACAGAATAAATTTATATTATTCATTTCATTGTCATCCGTTCTTGTTTTAGATTTGGAAGGCAGGCCCCTAGTTTAGTAATTATTATAAAGAGCTTTCTGCTCAGCCCAAATTGGGTTTTGGAGTCTGGGTGGTTATGAAATGGGAAACTGATAGTCTGAAAGTGATGGTCTGCACGGGGGTGTAGGGGAGTGTTGGAAAGGAGACCCGAGGGAGGACTCCCAAAGGAAATAGCTGCAGGCAGTTTCTGTTGAGAGGCACAGGAAGTGCTGCTTGTAGTCCAGGTCACTTTGTGACAAAGTGAGTACAATACAGAAATACTGTAGGATGGAGGGTGGTCTTCATGCCATGGTGCTATGGGGATTTGGAGGCTCCCAAAGGACACAGCTCTGTTCTCACTGTTCTCACCCAGAGAGGAAGGAGGGAGTGTTACTCTCCATCTCCTCACTGGCTGGCAGGCAGGGGCCGGGGCCAGGAGAACCTGGGCGAAGGTGTTCAAGGCACATCCCCAGTGAAGCAAAAGCTGATGACTGTGTTGTGTAGGAATGGAAGGAAATTTTAAAACATGAGTCATTCAGTGTTTTGGTTTTATTTATGCTCTTAAATTGGTGAACATAGGTTTCTTCTTTTAGATGGATGGTGTTTTTTTTTTTTTTGGAAGACATTAAATATATACTTTGTTGGAGAATTAAAAATGCAAGAAAATACATTTTATGAGTAACTGCTATGAGCTGAGCCCTTAAAAGATTTGTTTTACTTTTAATTAAGTATATAAGTAGGGAGTATATGCAGGTGCATGTGATGTTCAAGGAGGCCAGAAAAAGTGTCTGATCCCTGGAACTGAAGTTATAGGTGGTAGTAAATCTGATAATGGGTTCTGAGAACTGAACCTGGGTCTTTGGAGTGAGCAGTAAGTGTTTTTAACTACCGAACCATTTGCCTAGACCCTGAGCCAAGTGCCCTTTTACTTCAGTTATTCCAAAGTCATAGGTAAGTTTTATTTTCATTTTATGTTTATGAATGGGCTTGGAGAGGCTTAATAATGTGTCCAGTGTCTCTTACCTAGAAAGAACAAAAGTATATCTCTGGTTCCAGTTTGTCCATTTGCACAACTCTCACATACCAAAAACAAAGCTATAAAAAGACAAAGAACATTCTCGATTATCTGTTAGCTCCAGTATAGGTGAGCATCATATAAGTGTAAAATCAGAGACCACTATGCTGTCTGGGGCTTTCTAAGTTGTCTTCCATCCTTTTGTCAATGGTCATGAAAAAGTTGGGGTAACGTAGCATGTCAGAACAGGTCTCCCACCCCTAAAGCTTGTGAAATCCCACTTGGGATGCATCCTGATGCTTAGTTGTCAAGAAGACAGGTTTGAGCCTATTTGTTTTCCTGGGCTTGCTTATGTCTTGTTTATAAAGTATTTCTTGATCTGCACACAAAACAACAGTTGTAAGAGAAGTTTCACAGTAGCTGTTATCCATGTTGTCATTCTTTACTGTAAGATTTTATAAGAGGTACCCCATAATGTGTAAAGACATTTGGGGACTATCACCCACAGGTAAACAGTAAAGTATACTATTTGATTTCCCTGAAGAGTTTCTAAGAAAATAGTGTACTGTGGTCCCTAGTCTTATTTTTTCTTCCGTCCTTCTGGCAAAACGAATTGTACTGTTCAGACGTCTTAGAAATTGCATACAAGTTGACATGTCAGAAACAGCATGGATACATTCAAAATAACGTCTTTTGGTACATGTGAAAGTTTTTAAACTGTAGAATCAAGCAGAGAAGCATTTGATTTCACCTCAGGATGCTCTGGAGCCTCTTAGGAGAAATTAAAAAGCAGCTGACTGTAAGATACATTCAAGTTCTCAAGTGTTATATGCATTTCATTGTATAACTTCTCCTGTTGTCTGTGTTTTTCCTGCATGCAGATGTTGGTGTAGCCAGACTTTTAGCTGCTTTATTGGGTTGTTTTTCCTATCTCTCTACACCACCCCTCTATCTTTTAACCCTCCAGCTCTAGGTTGGAGCGAAAGAACGTTATACTGGAAAGGTCCTTGATGTTGTTAGACTCATAAAGGGAGTAAATTCTATCTTCATAGGGTATCTCCGACCAGCAATCCAGCAAACAGTAACAGCAGCAGCATCAACAACAGGAGCAAACAACAACTAGCAACAGTGTCAGTTGTCACCTCTCTTGGGTCTCTGGCATTATATACCCTCTGAAGAGTTCCCGGAATTCCAAACATAAACCATCTTCAGCTGACAAAATCATGCCTTTTATTTCCATTGTATAATAAATATATATCAGCTTTTCAAAAATTTTTTCTTAAAAGAGAAGGAACCATACTTTGTGAAGTTTCTGCCTGAAATTCAAGAAGGACCTGCAGGTCCCAAGAAATTTCCAGTCCCTCATTTCCTTATTGGTAAAACGGGCATAGTTAATCCACATATACTGAAGCAGTTATTCAGTGAGAGGTGCACATAGAGCGCTCAGTGTAGTCTAGAGCTCCGAGCACAATACAGTTCACATACTTTTACTGATGTTCACTTTGTGCTAAGTATGGTACCAAAAGCACTCTTGGGCCTTACTGAACTCTCGCATAGGGTCGATGAATATCACCCCCACTCCCGCTGTAGACCAAGAAACTGACATTTAGAAGGATAATGGAAACTCGTTTGGATTAAGCTATTAAAAGATAAGAAACTTTTTTTTTCTAGTAAGGACAGACAAACTCAACCTCTATCACATATATGTATTGTCTCATCTTATAAAACTCTGCAGCAGACACTAGTTTGGGATACAGTTTAACACAGGGCATCATGATATCATCAAAGCAGTGGCTCATTTTCTTCAGTTTTCACAAGCTTTGGCTTCACTCTGCTTCGATGACAACTAAATGGCTACCTGCAGCTCTCAGGGTTGCATGCTTCATTTGTCCAAGTGGGAAGAGGGTCTGTACAGCCACCGAGACACTTTCTACACTAACTTCCTCCTGAACCACTGTGGAGGCAGCTGGGATCATCCTGATTGCCTTGGACCTCATACATAGCATCCAACATTGTGACTGAGAATGGGTGCAGTTTCCGTCACCCAAACAGAATCACATCACAAGGTTAGAGGGACGTGGCTGCAATGCATCATAGAGGCACTGTGAATAGTGAGGTTGGAGTGAGTTGCAAACCTAGAATTGAACTTTTCTGTATTTGGCTTCTTTGAGCAGGCAAAGAGACAAGCTAATTTTTTTAAAGTTAGTGTGAAATGCATAATCTGAGCAAAAATAATGTAGTCTAAGTTTCATGTTGCTGTAAGTTTGCATTTGTATACTTTCTTAAATGTACTTAGTTTGTTTGAATCTGAATCATGTCTTTGAAACAAGCCTATGAGATTGAAAGGATAAATGGTGGTTACTCACAGGGAAGAAAAAACCTTGGAGGAGCTTGGTGAGTTGTCTGAGCATGGCCTTCAGGTAAGTAGCTGAACTGGGCTTGCAACCAAAGGGCTGCTGATTTGTAAGCCAGTGACCTTTTCACAATACTGCGTTCTTGGGAGAAGCAGTATTGTTGCCTCCAGTTTTCATCTAGAAATTCAAAGGGGGATGATGTTAAGCAGTGTGTGCCCAGCACCATTCATGTGTTGGATGGCGCTTCCCTTGGTGTGTCTCATAAAGCCAGAAAGGATGATAAGTGTGTTTTCCATTCACCTTTACTTTTGGACAGCAGGGCCCGCCCACACTTCTCCCTTATTTAAAAGCATTCATTTTAATGGTCTGGGAGGGGCGGTGGAGAAAAACCTCTCCAGTGCATAGTAATACATAGAAAGGGACAACTCTCATTTATTTCTAGGGAGAGGTCCTTAGTATCCTACCTGTCAGCACCTGGCTCCCTATGCAACAGTTTCTGGGACATCTTGATATATAACCAGGGTCTCTCAGTGGCCTGACTATGTAGGAGTGTAGACTAGTGAGGGGCACACAGTGTGGTCTCATTTGAGGCTTTGCATAACTCTATGATATCATCAAAGGCCAATGGGGAAATGGTGGTCAGTGGGTAAACTATTGCTGAACAGGCATGAGAACCTGAGTTCAGATTAGTCAATATAGGCGGTGAAAGATCCTGTCCAAAAAAGGGGAGGGGATGATGGCGCTCTACATTGACCTTTGGCCTCCACATGCACATGCGCAGACTTGTGCATTGTGTGCAGACACATGCACACATCCTCTTCCACAAGACCAATCAGGGCCTCTGATCATTATGTATGTCCAGTGTTAACAAAACTAAGCCAGAAGAACAGGTATTTGTGATTCTAACTTACTTGGGTAGCCCGCTTATGTGAGAGAAAATATAAAACTTTTAGGTAGGCTCTTGGAGATATTGAGCCTTGATGGCACATTTCTACCACCATCTTTACTCAGGCTGCACTGGCTGAACTTCCTCCACTTCCAGAATTCGTAAAATACAATACAGTTAACATGGGTTAATTTAAACCAGCAGATCAAGAATATAACCGTGGTTTTGTAGGGTAGAGATGATGGATTATCTAGCAAGGGTTCTAGAGTTTTGTTTTAAAGATTTTTTTTTTCCTGAAGAAGCTTGTTTTACACAGACACAAATTAAGTTTAATAATTTCAGCAGTGAGTCCCCTTTGATGTTGCTGTAGAGAATCAAGCTCAGGATCACCAGTTGCATTTTCCTTCTGGAGAGCGGAGCCATTGACATTTACTTTGCCCAGTTCCCAGGGCTCTTGTGACTTTAAAATGTAACAACAGCCATTTGCTTCATTCAGCACACAGAGGTCTGTACATAGAAGCCACCAATATGATCAAGGATACTAGCTACTCCTTTGGGACACAGTCTATTTCCAGAGTGGCATGTTTGCATCTGTTATCCATGATTCATGTGGTCCAGAGAGACCCTAACAGTAAAGTAGAAATTTTGACTTGGAAATCATAGTCTAGGCATCTATCAGATGATGCTCATATGTGCAGGACAGTTTGTCTAAGAGTAGTTTTAACCTAACAGCCAGAACAGGTTGCAGATAACCCATAGTGGCCTGGCCTTGTCCAAAATGCAGGAGTTTGTTGGGAATTGAAATATGAGGGGAATACAGGGTAGGAGACACCTGGCTCAAGGAAGCCTTCTCAGTAGCCTTTGGTTAGATTATCTTGGAGACTGGGTCATCAGGAAACAGTAAACAAAGTTACTAACAATATGAGCAACAATGAAAAGGAGTAATGGCTGCCAGTCATTACTGAGGTTCCTTTATGAGCCAAATCTGGGAAACACTTTCCATGCAGGAGCTGACCTGATAACCTGACACAGTTTGCTGCAGCGATTATGATTACCTTATTCCATGAACAATGAACCTGGAAACCAGAGAGTCTAAGGGACTTGACCCTGACTTCACTGTCAAGGCTCCCTTGACCTGGGCTTCTGATTCCCAGATGTTGATAGATTGGCTCTCTGCTGGTCCTTAGGGTGATGTGGAAGAACATGTTTGGAATCTATGGACCATAGACTACAACTTGTCTCCTACTGCCTGGGACTACTTTTGTCCTACCAAACATCCCATATCACCTGCCTCCTGGGGCATATGAGGAGGTGGGGCCTTCTGCAAGTAAGTTCCTGGCAAGGAGCTTACAATCAGTATTTATCCCCCCCTTTTCTTCTCACCTATGGCTTATGCTCTACCTGCATTCAAAGATGATTTATAAAAGGAAGTCTGGGGCCAAAGCCTAGGAAGAGATAACTTTGTGTCAGAAACCTATTTAAGAGAGTCTTTGTATAAGGATGCTTACTTCAAGAGAAAGACATGACGTGGTCTAGTCAATAGTTTTTGTTTTCCTCTCCAGACAACTTTAAGTAATAATTGACCTATGCCCACTTTGTTTCTGTATCCTCTGCTGGTGGAGTCTCTCTGAACTGTTTCTAGTAACACAAATTTTTTTATTTTAATTTTTATTAATTACACTTTATTCACTTTGTATCCCCCCCCCATAAACCCTTTCCTCCTCCCCTCCCAATCCCACCTTTCCTCCCCCTACTCCATGCATGCCCCTCCCCAAGTCCACTGATAGGGGAGACCTTCCTCTCCTTCCTTCTGATCCTAGTCTATCAGCTCTCATCAGGAGTGGCTGCATTGTCTTCATCTGTGGCCTGGTAAGGCTGCTTCCCCCTCAGAGGGAAGTGATCAAAGAGCAGTCCAATCAGTTCATGTCAGAGGTAGTCCCTGTTCCCATTACTATGGGACCCACTTGGACACTGAACTGCCATGGGCTACATCTGTGCAGGGGTTCTAGGTTTCCTCCATGCATGGTACTTGGTTGGAGTATGAGTCTCAGGAAAGACCCCTGTGCTTAGATTTGGTTCTGTTGCTGTCCTTGTGGAGCTCCTGTTCTCTCCAGATCTTACTATTTCCCACATCTTTCATGGATTTATCCTGAGGCCAGTCTCAGTGATAGCAGAAAGACAATTTCTCATGGCCAAGTTTGGTTCCTCTTACTAACCAAAACGTTGACGACCTTTTGCATATTAGTTTCTTTTCTCATTGCTGAGGGGAATTTAAGGAAACAGGGCTTTGTTTGGCGCATTAACATGAGGATACAAACTGTCATGGTGGGGAAGTCATGGAGGCAGGAGAGTGAGGCAGCTGGTCACATTGCATCTATAGCCAGGAAGCAAAGGGAGAAAGAGAGAGAGACAGAGACACAGAGAGAGACAGAGACAGAGAGATAGAGACAGACAGACAGAAACAGACAGAGATGAATGCTGATACACAGCTCAATGTTTGCTTTTTATTCAGCCTGAGACCCCAAACCATGGTGTTTTCTACCATAAAGTCTAGTCTTCCTACCTCAGTTAAACCTTTCTAGGGAAAACCCCTCATAGACACATCCATTTGTATGTTTCAACGGTGTTTTTATGTTCCATTTGGTTGACAGGCAGGATTAACCATATGAGACATCTGAAACATGTTGGTGACAAAAAATAATGCAAAACTAATAATAACATTATGTTTGGGCCATTGATACCAAGGACAGGAGGTGACTACTTCTAGAAGATAATGTGAGTATAGATGACACCGAAAAACTGCCTTTCTCCTCTTCAGAACTGAAGCTACTGCCACGTAAGTTCTGTACTGTAAGCCTACTCAGAATACCACTCATCCAGTCTGTGATGTGAATAACACCCTATATAGGCTTACAGCACGCCAAACCCATTCATGGCACCTTTGAAAAAAACATCACTAAGAGTGAAAAGAAGTTCACCCTGGTTACTTCCTATTAAATTTGTAATAGTATGCAAGAGTAGTAGTTAACATGAGATGAGATGTATCCGGGACCTTCCACAAACTGCACATATTATTCAGTTTTGCATGCTAGTCAACAGCCATTTTTCCTCCTCTTTTCTAGCAAACTACACTTTCAGGTGGCAGTGTGTCCTGCCCAAGAGAATCAATCATTAGTGTAGTGTTCCTTACCATCCAGGAACTGATCTAGAAGCAATGGCTGGCCAGATTGGACAATCGGAAATAAAGCAAAGCAGATATTTTGCATGGGTAGTGTATTCTTCTTTGCTCTTAAGAGAGGCCATGGACAAGGCTGTCTTTGCTTGGAGAGTAAGCCCAAAGATCTTGTTCATATCTACGTGTTCTGTGAGATGCTGGCCCAACATCACTGAGTGGCTGAGCTGGGACTGTTATTTCCTCCATTGTAAATATCTCACAGAAGGAGATGTTTAATATTTTTTTATTATTTATGCGCTGTTATTTGGTTATTCTCTTTCTTGCACATAGGAGTATTTATATGGATGAGCTAATGATCATACAGTTTATACAAAAGAGAAAACCAGGCATCAAGAAAAGTTATTAATTCTTTGACATATACAATAGTAGGTGGGAAGGCTTCCAAGCAGGTCTGCCTGAGCCTAAGATCTTCCTGCCTCTTGTTCTGCCAGGGGTAGTCCGAGTTCTAAGAATTATATACCAGGGACAACTGTGCTGGTCAAGCAATAAAACATCTCAACACTGGGCAACTACGGAGTAAGGAATTCTCAGTTATTGTAACAGTAAAGACAAGACAACCATCTGTCAGTCGTGTTTGGGAAAAGACTCAGGCTCCGAAGGAAAGATGGCCCATGGCTGAGAGGCAGACACCCCATAAATGTGTTCTGGAGTGGAGCCAAATGAGCTTCAAGAAGAAAATGAAGTTGCTGTCTTAGTTACTGTTCAATTGCTGGGGAGAGACACCATGACCAAAGCAACTTACAAAAGAAAGCACTGATTGGGGCTGGCTTACAGTTTCGAAGGGCAAGTCTACGACCATCATGGCAGGGACATGGCAGCAGACATGCAGTCCTGGTGCTGGAACAGCAGAACTCCAATCTTCTCCAAAAGCAGCAGGCAGAGGTGGGGGAGAGGGCAGACAAGAGCCTGGCATGGGCTTTTGAAATATTAAAGCCCATCCCCAAGGACACGCCTCTTCCAGTAAGGCTGTATCTTTTAATCCTTCCTAAACAGTCACCAACTGGGAACCAAATGTTTAAATCTATGAGCCTATGGGAGGCATTCTCATTCAAACCCCACAGCTGCAGACTTGACAAGCCAGGTTCAGTATGATGACAGTGTTTAGCCATCCACTTGAGGAGATGGGTCTGATGGCTTTGCTCCTGGACCACAAAAGGGCAATGGTATCATCATAAATGTAAGCCTCAGGTCTGGGTCTCCATTAAAGTGCCAGATCAGCTACTTCCTGGCTGTAAACCTTGTCTTCCTGCTTTGTCAAATGGAAAGATGGCTTCCGTGTACTTTCCAGGTCCACTGTGAAGACTAAATGAGATGGTGACATGCTTCCAAAAGTATGTGTTAATGACTCACCTCATTCCTTAGCTTTGTGCTCACACCTTGTGAGCTGGAGAATACTCCCAAATTAAAAATACTAAGTAGTCTTTGTATAAAAGACTTTCAAAGTCTTCTTCCCCTTCTACCTCAGCAAGGCAACAAGGAAAAAAAAATCCACAGGACTCCATCTGTCTATTTTGAAATAAATTGAACTCTTATCTAGGAAAGTAGAAGAAATGGCTCCAATGGACAGACTTTCCAGCAAGACAAATCCCCCAATGGACCCTCTCTGCCACTGCTCAATAATGGTGTTTGCTATAAATCAGAGAGCTTCTTTATCAAGTGCCTTGGAAGCATGTGGGACCGATATAGTCCTGGAGTGAGATTAATCACAAATACTGCTTTAGCAGGAGTGATGAGTGTGAGTGAGAAGGTTGGGTGATTTTCTGGTTGTGATAGCTGGAGTTTACAGAATTAAAGCTTTAAGTTTTTGGCATTTCTCAGTTTGAAAACAATGATTGCTTTCAAGAATAGATGCCTTTATCCTCAACAATGGCTCAGTGCAATGGGAAGCAACTTGTGTTTTTGAAAGCATCTACTGTGTGTCGTGGTCTCCCTTTAATTCACAGAATACCTCGATGAGATAAGTTTGATTACCTTTGCCTTGTATATGAGAAAAGTGAGGCCACATCAGTGAAATAACTTGTATAGGGTTGTGTAGCGGCTAAGTGGCTGACAATGAAATGCAATGAAGTGTTTGCCTTCAGTGCTCTACCATAAAGTCTCCGGAGCTGACCATAGATCCTTGGCAGTAGAGCCCTACATAGACATCAATAAATGTATGGAAGTGGCTTGTCGTGGTATTGGTCCTAGAACTGATGACCGACGTATTCTTTTATGACTCAGATTGAGCGATACTGTTCTATGCAGATTTCCTCCAACTGGTCATTTTAAAAAGTATAGACAATGAAGGGAGGAAGGAATGAAGGAAGGAAGTGAGGAGGGAGGAAGGGAGGAAGAAAAACTCCCAGGGAGAGAAAAATTCTGTTTCCTCTCTACTCACACACAGTATGACAACTCTGAAGGCACATGATAGTGTCACTCTTCAGGAGGAGCGCTGGAGAGCTATAGTTGATGAATGCCCCATCAGCTATTTGGGACCTCTACGGTGCTTAGCATGGGTGGCTTCTAGGTAGAGGCAGGGCACGGATGTCGAGCAGTCACTGTGGTAAAGGGTTGTTTACTTGTAGACTCTTCCTCACCTTAGCTGAGACTATGTCATAGAGTTATGGCAGCCACCGGCTCCTTCTCATCTGTTTTCCTTCTTTCCGGCTCTCCTACCGTACATGCCAGGCCCACAACTTGATCTGAAGCTCACCCCACCCCCACCCTCCTTCCTTATTTCTAAGAGTTTCTCCAACAGATATTTTGCATGCTCAATTCCGTCTTGGTGTCTGCATATTGGAAGATGCTAAAGGGCGGATTTAGTGGTTCTGTTACTCAAAATAAATGTTTATCACCAGCTAAGCAGACCAATGCTGTAATACTGTTATGCTACCAAATAAAAATATAGCCGAGAAAAATGAATAAATTACAGATAGCGCAGATAATCCCAAGGAAAAAATGTTGAGCAATAACCAAGGTACAGATGTAATGCTTATATGAAGTTCTAATCAACTAAATGCAATGTATCAGCTGTAAACACATACGTAAGTAATAAAAGTACAGAAACCCATTAGAGAAGATAAATACCCAAATAAATACCAAATTAAGTAAAGAGGTTACCACTGCATAGAGAAAAAAGGTAAAGGTTTGGTACTAATGCTATATGATTGATAAACAATTGCTCATTGTACCTGTGCTTTTTAATGTGCCTGAGGTTTTTCATAATAAAAACCCCAAACCCTATTAAATCAAATACAACAAATTACTTCTGGTGAGGAATGATGAAATGATTTGAGGTTGGATATGTCTGGAACATTTTGAATCTGTTGTCACAGCCCAGGCCTCGAGTCTTCCGCTGTGTGGGCTTTGCTGCATTGAGTAGCAATCACCTCTTTTCCTACTTGTTTCTATTTTCTTTTCCCTCTCTCTGACCCCCACTGGACCATGAGCGCTATAAAAGCAGAATCTCCTCATTTCTGAATCCCCGGTGGCTGCGGTGGCCCCTGAACAGCCATGTCTGCTTATTGTGGCTTTAATAATCAGTGGATGAGAAAATGGGCTGGGAAGAAAGATGGAAGGCAGAGCTTAAGTAGCTGTTTTTCCGGAATAGCCGGAAAGGGAGAGGCTCTGTCCTTTAGTGATACACATTTGCTTGACAGGTCTGCTGTGGGTAGCTGAGGCCTGGAATGACTGACACCTTTGCGTTCCTGTTTCTGTGTCCGTTACTTTTTAAGATACTGCACATGATTTTTCCTTTTAAAAAAAAAAAAACTTCACTGTAACTTTAGACTTGGGTACGCTCCCTCAAGTTACAGATATTTAAAGTGATGTTCAGCAAACCTGTGAGCAGCTAGAGTCGCTCATCCATAGACGGCAGAGCCGGGTTCACATGAAGTTCTCTCTTGAGGCACCATATCCAGGGTGCTCATTTGCTTACCAGTGTACGGATCTACTCAAGGCTTCTTACATTCCAAGGCTCCCTGCATCAAGATAAGACCCACCCTCAAAGATCCCCTAGCTAGCTGGAGGTAATGCAGAAGTGGGTGTCAGTGCGTTTGATGGGGTTAATCTTCACTGTCACCTGCTTTGATTAAGAATCACCTAGGAGACACCTCTGGGCCTGGGGTAAGTGTGCTTTTTAGAGAGGTTTAGCTGAAGAGGGAAGGCCAGGCCTGAGTGTGGGCTGCACAGGTTGGACTCCCTGACTAAATAGAAGGGGGGGGGGAAGGGGGAGAAAGCAAGCACCAGCATTCATATTTGTCTGGTTCTTGACTTTTGGCACAGTGCGGCTAGTGGCCCAGGGTGCTTATAAGAAAGCAGGGCACGTAAGCCATAGGGAGCAAGCCAGTAAGCAGCATTCCTCCATGGCTTTTGCTTCAGTGCCTGCCTTGAGCTTCTGCCCTGACTTTCCTGGACGATAGACTTACAGGGTGAAATAAAGCCTTCCTCCCCACGTTGCTTTTGGTCATGCTGTTTATCACAGCAATATAAAGACCTAAGTAAGGCAATCTTCACCCCTACTCCTGTTGTTTGCCAAACTACCTAAAACCCTCAGGGCACTCTTGATTCTTCACCCATCTTTTTGCGTCCTTTCTGACTGTGAGGCTTGATTTAGGCTCTCCTGTTTCGCACAGGATATTTCACAGGGATTTGTTGCGTGACTTTTCTTTGCAGTGGATGCATTGCTTCCAAAAGACAAGAGTTCCTGAAGGAATGGCCATAAAACCTTGCAGCGGTTATAGTGCGTGGCCTGAGGGCTGGCCTCTGCCCTGGGAAGGGCTGCTCTGTATTGCTGTGCAGGACAGCTGCCTGAGAGGTGAGTTGGGTGCAGTGTGGTTGGTGTGCCGCATGCTGAGCGATGTGCTCAGGATGTGCTCGCACACAGGAGACAGTGGGCTAATTTGAATTCACAGAGTGTTTCCAACAGAAATGGGCAACACTGGGTTTCGCCTCCCCAGAAAAGGGGTCATTTTATATCTGACAAAGGTTCTCAGCTGCCCGGCAGCAGCTCTGCCAATCATCTCAGATGCCTTTACCCTTTTTTTTTTTTTTTTTTTTGCTGTTCTTTGCTTTGGCAAGGGCTGTGGATGAACCTAAAGAGATTGCCTCTGCCTTAGTGAAGTTAGAGGTTGGATTGCTATTTCTCTAAGGTCCCCTCCATCCCCACGTTCAGAGATTCAAAGGAACTGGGTGTTTCGGCACTGCAACGTGCATGTAAAGCATGACTCACACAGCTCAGGGCACCCACATCCTCCCTTGGCTTGGGTCAGCCTTGCTATCATGCAGGCCAGGTGTTACCTCCTCATAGAACCGGCCTAACATGCTCACGTCTCTTAAGTTTGCTTTGTACTTGATAGTTTACTGGATGACTTCATATATTTCCCCTTTAATTTCTGCAGCGGCCCAGTACTAGTGTGCTAGCACAGAGAGGAGAGGAAGGAAACTCACAGAGGTAACTTGCTAAGAGTACACAGCTCACAAAAGACAGAGTTCAGCCTGGAGTCTAGACAATTGAATTCTTATGCTGCCTCCTGCTTTACATTGTTACTTGTTTTTTCACTGCATTGCATGTTTTCCTATCTTTGTCCCCACATTGAATTTCAAGGAAAAGAGGTCAGGGTTCTACTTCATTCCAGTCTGTGCTGGCTTGTTTTATGACAACTTAACAAAGGCTAGAGCCATTTGAGAGAAAGGAACAAATAGCTTCCTAAGACTGGGCTGTAGGCAAGCTTAAAGGGTGTGTTTTTGTTTGTTTATTTTTCATTTTGTTGTTGTTTCGTGGATTTCTTTCTTTCTTTCTTTCTTTCTTTCTTTCTTTCTTTCTTTCTTTCTTTCTTTCTTTCTTTCTTTCTTTCTTTCTTTCGTGATTGCTAAGGGAGGGTTTAGGCCATTGTAGGTGGTGCCATCCCTGGGCTGGTGGTCCTAGGTTGGATAGAAAGCAAGCTGAGCAAACCATAAGGGACAAGCCAGTAAGCAGCAGGCCTCCCTGGCCTCTGTGTCAGATCCCGCCTCCAGGTTCCTGCCCTGTTCGATTTCTTACCTTGGCAGTGGACTGTGACTCAAGATACGTAATCCAAACAAGCCCTTTCTTCTTCAAGTTGCTTTTGGTTATGGTGTTTGATCATAGCAATAGTAACCCTAGTAACATCTTTCCCAAACACCTTATTTATACATATATTGCATGCTGTCTAAATTCCACATAAAAGCTAAGTCCTTAAGATTCAGCCACTTCACACATCCAAACCTAGGAAAGGCTGACGTGAACACAAACTGCTGCAGATGCATGGTGTCGCACACATTGTCATCTCCAATGCACACCATGATGTAGTCAGTGGGCAGCTTCAAGAGACCTCTGGGGGTTGGGTGGGTGTGAGCTTCCTGCCTGAGGCTCCTAGGCAGTTGTAGACTTGTTGGCCAGAAAGCTCTGCTTCCTCATTTGTGTACCCTGTTCTTCCCTGCCCTCCAATTCCCTTCCTCAGGCTGGGTACCTCCTACCTTTAGTATATGATCCTTGACCTTTCTCTCTCTGAGTGCAGGAACCACTTGCTTTTTCATCTCTTCCTGACTGTGGTCTACTCACCTTTGATCTCTGAGGCCCAGCCTATAGCTGGTTCTAGCAGGCAGCCCCCCACTTGCCTTTCTAGTCTCAGGGTCCTGATCAACGTTGACACACAATAGCAATTATGTATACAGACCCTCATGGATCTGTGAAGCGGTGGATTTTTCTCCTTGGGATCATATAGCCACTCACAGACCTATGAACAAGGGACCAAATCTAAACTTGCATTTGGGTCCATTTTAGCAGACACAGCATTTATATACAACCCGTTTGCATTTTGCATGCAGCATGTGTTCGGATGCATAGACACATGCAGACACAACTGTCAAGAGTGCATACAACCTCTGGGTGTGATGCTAAGCTTATGGGTATGTGTATCCCCCCGAGTATTCGTACCTTTGTATTCAGGCGGACACAGCACTGTGTGTGTCATGTGAGACTCACAGTCATTCAAGCCAGGATGACATCGCTAGCCTTTTTCTACCCCGGGGTGCCACACACAAATGGAATTTTGGCCTTTCAGAGATACAAGATCACACCTTTTCGTTGGGGCCAGCTCTTTCTTTGTCAAGTTGCCTGGCCCTTCAAAGGTGACAGAGCATGTGGCTTAGGCTTCCCTGGGTGCCTGCCTATGGACAGAGCGGCCTGTCACCTCCACACTCAGCCCCTCCTCTTCCTCGGGCACTCTGTGCTCTCAGCAGGGGAAGGCACTAAGGCTCAAGGTAATTAAATCTCTCTCCACTTCAGCGGCATTGATCAGTACAGGGACACAGTCTGACTCCAAAGGAACAAAGCTTTTAATTTCTCAGCTGGAGTACAGTGTTCTTAGACATGTTTCATACGGGAGTCAGTAAGACTGAAAATTACAGTGTGTGTTCCCATCTGTAGCGTATGCCGTAACCCTTTCGCATCATTGCATCGGGGTCTTTCTAACATCCCATGGGACAGGCAATGTGTGGGCTGCCCCCACAAGACAGAAGAAGGGGCTGCGTTCATAGCAGTTGTCACTTTTCCTCCAGGCTCAGCCCACGGTGATTGGTGAGCTTCAATACTTGACTTCCCACCATCACACAGAGAGATATGTCTCAACTAGCCAGGAGTAGAGGGTAGAATCCGCGTCTGTAACAGCTCAGGTCTGAAGGGCTTCCAAGCTTTCCTTTTGGCTCCCTACATTCCAACCACCAATGAACACATTGCATGCATGATTTTCAGCCAGTTCAAACTCTGAATTCATTTGAATGAAACTCTTTAAAGTTTTGAGAACGTTTATGGAACTCTCCAAAAACTGCCATAGGTTGAGATGCCAAAAAACCCGGGGTACATACAGGCTGGAGATTCTTGGGATATGGAGGTGATCTTCCAGACAGATCAGGGGCTGCCATCAATCCCTTGTGTAAGTCACAACACCCTCTCCTTAATTTACTGCCCTGTAAGTGAAAAATGGCAAGAGTCGGACCGAATGCGTAGCAGCACAGCTGGGCTGCTTCAGCCCCTCTGAATAAGGGCCAATGGATCAGAGCATGACAGAGCCGGCAGAAGACTACGGAGCCAGTCGCACGAACCGTGAACTATACGTCAGCATTCTATTTGCCTCGAGACAGGGTGAACATCGGCACATTGCTCATCAAGACAGAGAATAAAAACAGGAAAAGCCAGGAGCCTTTCGGAATATCTCAGGCACGGAGGCTGCAGTGCCTTGGCTGGTTTTCCAGAACGCCTGAACCACTGCTCATCATGAAGCTAGCTCTGCATGTTGGACACGCAGCTTTCTGTTCTTCGCCTCTTCGCAGTTTGTCTGGGAATGGTTTGGGCTCTTCCTTGCATACTGGGATGAAGGTGCCATCAGAGCCGGCTCTCCTGCTCTCCCTTTGACGTTCTCTGAATAGGCACAGCTCTGAGTCTCCAAATGTTCCATCTGTAGAGTGCCTGCATTGCCACTCTTCTCATCCATCTCTGCCTTTCCTTTATGTTTAATTGCTCTAAAGGAATGAGTACAAGAATGAGCCTAAGAGCAACAACTGGGATCCCAGCAGTGGTCTTCGTATGCTTCTAAGGTGGATGGATGTTTTCAGCATCTAGTATCAGTGTGAACGTGTGTCTATTGAAACAAATTACATAATTATTTCCACATTAACATTTCATATATAAAACATACATAATGAAGATCTTAAGAAGGATCAGAGTTAAAATTAAATTATTTTAAAATAATTTACTAATGAGAGCAATGCTTGCTCACGCTAAAATACCTTTAAAACTTCAGTTTGCTTTCTGACATAGTTATTCAAATATCTAATCCTATTCAAATATCTAGTTTATCTATGTTATAAACCGAATTTAATAATGTCCTCAGCTCTAAGAGGTCATCAATAGTTTCATCACCACAGAAAAAGCCAGAAAATTGTGAACCATTTTTTAAGGCAATACCTACCTATCTCATTTTTATATCAGATGACTCATTTAAACACAGCCAAATGAGACTCTATGTGGTGTTTACAGAAGGTTTCATCATAGCTTCTCAACAGTGGCGATCAGGCAACACAGCACGTAACCGCACTTTCCCGTGCACACCATCAGTTACCAGACACTGCCAGCACGTGTTGAAATCCAAAAGCTTAGTGAGCACTCCAAGGATAATGCTTGTGCATTGCGGGACTTTACACTTTTCCCAGGATCTCTAGTAGGCGACAAATAGTGGGTAGGACACTCAGTGACTTTATGCATGTTGTGTCCTAGTAAATATTGATGTTCTCTTGTTTGTTTGTCTGATACAGACTCTTGATAGTTAGCCCTGGCTTAAATGGAACGCCCTATGTAGACCAGGTTGGCCTTGAACTTACAGACATGCTCACTCTAGTCTCTGCCTCTTGAGTGTTGGGATGACAGGCCTGCCCTTCCATATTAGGCTTTTAATATTCTTTTGATTTTAATGTGTATATAGGAAGGCCAGCATGCCTTTCCACCACCAGAGCGCCCATTAATCAATGTGTGTAAGTCAGCCTCATTTTGGGATCCTGGAAAACAATGGGATTCTTCAGGACCACAGACAGCTACATAGATCTGTGGACAGGTCCCTATTCCCAAAAATGTGCTTTGACCCCTGATAAAATAGTTACCAGGAGTAGGTAAATGGCCTGGAAAATGCTCAGTAAGATCCTTCCCTCTCTTCTTCCCTTTCTTTTCCCCACCCGCCCTCTCTCTCCTTTTCCCCTCCTGTTCTCCCTCTCTTCTCTCTTCCTTCTCCCTCTCTCTTTTCCTTTTCCTTTCCTACTCTTCAGCTGGTGTCAAGTGAAGGGAAGGAGGTAAGACTTCATAACAGATGTTCTGGGCAGAGATAAAACATACATACACTTGGAAATGTTTTTAAGTCGACATGTTTCTGGTTCCTCTATCTCCAAAGTCAACATCTCTGCTGGGAGAAAGGCTGTATGCACACTGGTCAATAACTTATTATATTGTGCCTTCTTTCCTGAATCTCCACAATGTATCAGAGTGGCTCCACGTTTCCATACAGGAGCAGACTTTTTGCTGTCCTTGAGGTATGACCCAAAGCTCCTGGGCAGTAAAGTGGCATTTATATGCTTGGACTTTGTGCCTTCAACTGTGAGTTATCCATTGATAGATGGATCAATGCACAAGAGAGCTCTGGGCACTCCAGGCATCCGTGTTGCAGATTTAACACATGCTCACAGATCTTCATTTGTCCTCCTTTCAAGGTGTGGGGTTACTTGAGTTTAAGCTAGACATAGTGAGTTTCTCCTCTTTTAGATTATATTCCTTTTATGTTCTATTTTTATCATAAAACAATGTATCACAAGTATTACATGATGTTTTGAACCATGCACATATGTAGAATGGCTAAATCAAGCTAAATTATATATGCTTTACCTCACATAGTTATATTGCCATTTCTGCAGTGGTTATGTTCTTTGTTTTAAAGATTTGTTTCATTTTGGGGGGGGTTATGTGTGTGTGTGCGCGAATGTGTTTATGTGTGTGTATCATGTGTGTTCAAGTGCCTGTGGAATCCAGAAGAGGGCACTAGTTCCCTTAGAGATGGAATTGCAGGCACCTGTGAGCTGCCTGTCATGGATACTGGGGACTGAACTCTGGTTCTCTTACAAGAGCAGCAAGTGCTCTTCACTTGATCTGTCTTCCCCGCTCCCTTTCCACCCATTATATCCTCAGTCCTATATAAGGCAAGGTGCAAAGATGGGTGAATTCCTTTTAAAGAGTAGAGTGAATGGGCATGAATGAAAGACAATGACCGACTGACACCCCAATAGATAACAGGCAACTGGATATTTTTTATCACGTTACATTATGAGAGGATGCTGTGATTCTTTCTCCTCCCTATCCCCTGAACCCTAGCTCCTTTCTTCCTGGGGAAAGCCAGTGCCATGTCTTAAGAAATCTCAAGGAGCCTTGTGAGAGAAACTAACCCCCCCTGCCAAGAACCTCATCACCACATCCTCTTGGCACTGACCCTCTGACTCGATCGAGTCAGGCCTGCAGACGATGCAGCTGCAGAGAAAGGTTTGACTGCAACCTGGTGAGAGACCCTGACCACAGCCACACAGCTAAGCCGCTCCTTGATGCCTCACCCGTGGAAACTGGGGTAAGATTTGCTGTCTTAGTTTTTTAGTTATGTAACAATTGTTAAACAACAGTTTCAAAATCATAGGCAAACTCTTCCTGAGTTTAACTTTTGCTTTCTTGAGTTTTCCAAACAAACGACTTCCGGATTCATCACCTGTTTGTGGTCCAATGGGCTGCTGCTATTTCTCTCCTCTCCTCTCCTCTCCTCTCCTCTCCTCTCCTCTCCTCTCCACTCCTCTCTTCTCTTGGGTGAGTAGTAACATAACGCCGCCGGGTGACCATGCTCTCTCATACAGTGAGGACAAGCAGCTCAGACAGGTGGCCAACCGGCCCTGCGCCCATATTTCCTCTTGTAGTGCCGCTCACAGCGCTTCTAAGCACATTGTTGTCTGTGCTTTTGGTTTGGGAATCTCTCATTGACAGTGCTGGGACTGGGACAAACATAGCTTCAAATCCTGTCTCCACGCTGACCAGCTGACCACTGATTCCTCTGAATGTCAAAAGCCCACCCCTAAAGTCTCTATGAGGAATGGGGATAAGCACAAATAGAAAGTATGCCTGTCTGATCAGTCCCTTGGAAGGGACTCTGTGATGAGAAAAAAAAATGTTCCCTCTCTACTCAGTTAGGAAGCTGCTGCTCACAGGCCCTCGGGGCTTGAACACTTTAAACACGGCCAGTAAAAATAAGCACCTTAAGTTTTTATTGTATTCAGCTCAAGTTTAAATTCAAGGAGCCATGTGAGGCTAGTGCTTTCAGTTTGGAGAGAGGGAGGTTGCCTGCTGTGATTTCCAGGGAGGCAGGGACCACACCTGCTTGTCGTAGCAGAGCACAGAGCACTGAGCACAGTGCCTGGCACAGAGGGGCCATCTGCAAGGAGCATGGGAAATAGTAAGTGATCCATTTTTCTTGGGCACCCAGTACATAGCTTCTGTCCTACCTCCTACCTCTCTATCCACCCCACCCCCACCCCGCAACAGCAGCCAATTAGACTCTCCTGCAGAAATGTCATTTGCGCTTCAGGAATTGGACAGAGACTAGATTTCAGGGAACCGAGGGAGAGACACAAAGAAGCCCCCTATCTTTAATGGGCCACAGAAGACAAGACTCTCCCTCCACCCCCCAAGACTGACTAGAAAGTTGGTAACGGAGACAGTTGAATTAATGATGAGACTCGGTGACAGGGAGGCCGGAGACGCTTCTTAAATGTCACCTTCGTTATTTTTCAAGCCAGCAGGATGACTGCCTTCCCCTTGGCTTCCATGTTGTTATTGTTATGCCTCGGGGTGGAGGGACTTTTTCCCCTAATCCCTACAACAGGAGCTGTGTAAGTTCAGCGAGGGCAGGAGGAGAGCTAGCACAGGGGGCTTAATAAGGGGCTTGGCTGTCACTGAGCCTGGGCAATTGTGCAGGCATGAAGAGGTGGTGGGTGGGGGTGACCTGCTGGGGCTCCCCTCCTCACTGCCTCTCCTAACACGGGCATCTGTCTTTCTGGGCTGGGGAGCGAGGGAGCGTTGTCTGCCTCTTGATGGCTCTCTGCACTTCTCTGGATCAATATTGCAGTCTACAACAAAACGCAACCTGGCTGTGAGTGGTGACTTCTGACTTAAGAGTCTGGGCTCTACACTACCAGCATGGGTCCTTCCAGTTCATTTCCTGCCACAGGACCTCCATCTTCTTTTCTGCGAAAGGACAAGGGACTAGACATCAATCTTTAAGATCCCACTTTAAGCTCTATACTTGCCTAGTAACTGAGAGTGGATTTCACAGTCACTTAAATTGTAGCCTTGGTTCTGATCCTTCCTTAAAACACACATACACACACACACACGCACACACACATTTATCTATGTAGCACACATGTGTGCGTGTTTGTGTGTGCCCATGCATGTGTGTGCAGCATATGCATGTGTGCACACGTGTGTGTGCTCATGTGCCTGCATGCTCACACATGTACAATGTGAAGACAGTTCAGAGGACAACTAACAGGAGTTGGCTCTCTTCCTTCCCCCATGTAGGTCCTAGGGGCTGACCTTTGGTGGCAGGACTCTGGAGCCTTCTCCCTGGCTTATGGCTCTGCTACCTCTGAGCTGTCATTTAGCGTCTCCACGACAACAATAACATGTCCCCAATGGGTGCTGTGAAGATGATGTGAGATAATGAATTCCAGTGGTCTGCTTCTGAAAAATAAATCCCTGCTCCCGTGTGTAACCCCTAGAAATACGGACTTCTGTCTGCAGTGATGGCTGACATCTCTGCCTCTCACTTGCTTCTGAATCATCTTAAGGCCTGCTTGCAGGGGAAGAGAGGCTGTTCATTTACAGTAGAGTCTATCCAGTATTGGGTGAAAAGTGTGTGTGTGTGTGTTTGGGTCAGAGGACAAGTTATAGGAGCTGGTTCTTTCTTTTCAGTGACCATCAGTGAATATTTTAAAGATCACCTTTGTCATCGTCCTCCCTCTAGTTTGGTTCTCAGTTACACAGTATAAAAAATGGCCCTTGACTTGAAAAGTACAAAACCTTGTGAACTCTTTTTTTTTTTTCCATCTTTTTTTTTCTTTTTTTGTTATCAATCACAGGTTAGGTACTTTGCATCCCATGCGCAGCCCCCCCCCTCCCTCCCACCCTCCCCAACCCTCCCT
>CM053754.1:28684739-28809312 GCA_028658305.1 Pachyuromys duprasi | reverse complement strand
CATTTTCACTATGTTAATCCTACCAATCCATGAGCACGGGAGGTCTTTCCACCTTCTAAGATCTTCTTCAATTTCTTTCTTCCTTGTGAACTCTTATTGTCCTCTCACCTGCCCAGCCCTCCATAGCATCTCTTTCCATTCTACTCCTGCGCATGCCCAGTCTGCTTTGACTATCATTATCAATTATTGGATTTTTTTGTAGACTCTACTGTGTTGCTTTCCCACCTCCAGTACAGAATGTGGCATGCCCCTCTCCACAGGTGAGTCAGAGAAACAGTGATTATGTATATGTCTGGAGACCCTCTAGCCAGTGTTCTAATCCCAGTGGAGGCAACTGCTAGCTGGGTGACCTTGAATAACTTTTAAGAAATGTATTTCACATTTTTAATTGACACAGTAGTTGTATATACCTACAAGGTACAAGACAGTATTTCAGTACACATACACAATGTGTAGTGACCAGATCAGGGTAAGTGGCATGTTTATCCCCTCAGACACCTGTCATTGCAAAATCACGACTAGGCCTTCTTAAATAGACATGTAATCATTCACCATAGTCATCCAGCAGTGCTACACAACAGTAAAGCTAGTTTCCTGTCTGTCTGCACCTTGTGTCATTAGCCGTCCACCTCCCTTCCTGGGCTCTGTTTTCTACCCTTTGGCACCTATGGTGTCAGGAGCTCGAGGCAGCTTGAGGCATCTACAGTCAGGAAGCAGAGGGAGACTGCTGGTGCTCATGTAGTTTTCTCCTTTTGTTCAGTTTACAACCCAATCTACCCCCATGTAGGGTAGATTTTCCTGCCCCCTTTAATATAGCCTTCTCTCATAGATGTGCCTAGAGGATGACTATCTCCCAGGTGATTGTAGAACCTGTCAAGTTGGTGATCACCATTAACCATCACCAGTCCGCCTCATGTCAACCTTACACTCAAACATATCAGAAGTCATAAGCTTTCACCTTTGTTCCCATAGGCTCATGGCTACCTCTCCATTTCCTAGGGTGCCTGATGGGTGGCGTCTTGCCTTCAAAATACTGTCTAACAGAGTACAGGTTCCTCTTTAACAGTGTCAATATCTTTATTAATTATAGTTGCTTTAGCACTCACTTTTCAGCTTTAAAATGCCCTCTTTTGCTGGCAAAAGGCACATTTAAACTATCTTTTCGCTGTTTGTTCTCTCACTGATAGCAGTGAAGAGGAACAAAGATAGACTGCCTGCTAACCTACCTTAAGATTTCCTCTCTCAATCAGATCAGCCCGTTACTTTAAAACCCAGCCTCACTCAGGTTCTTAGGATATAGGCAGAATGCAGCCAGTTTCTGTGCTGGTCTATAACACTGAGGCCCCGTTCCCAGCACAGTCTTTCTTTTCCTCAAAAATCTCACCAAGTGGCTCCCCACTGTGTAGGTGTATTTTTTTAAAGCTTTTTAAATTTAGGTTCTTATATCTACCACATATCTTCACCCCAAAGTTTTCCAACCCCCTAACACTAGGTAGGAGAGAAAAGTTAGAGGGGAAAAGGGATGTAGAACTCTTTAGACTACTTCCCGCTGATTAGGGATATTGGGTTCCTTGGGGCAAGTCCAATCGTCATTATCAGGATATCTCCAGCTTCTTCTTGTCAAACCACAACAACATTAACCAGGGGCAGCAGGGCCCAGATGCGTTCTTCTTCTTTGGAGCACCACGCCTCTTCTTTGGAGCACTACCTCTGTCCCTCTCTAGGCTCTGACATTTATACCCTCTCAAGAGTCACCAGAATTCCAAATGTAAACTATCTGCAGCTGGCAAATTCACATCCCCACCAGAGCATGAGGCAATCATTAGTTAAGGGCTGTGGACAATCTGAAGCAATCCCAAATCTGGCATCTGGGATTAAAACAAAAACATATTCACATAACATAACTGGATTTTTAAAGAAACCAAAATTCTCACCACACCACTGTCTGTGTTTCTCTAAGTACTTTGATCTTCCAGATTCCCACCTAAATGGTACATTAGGTTCTACTTAAAATATTCAGGGGCTTCTCTAGCCCAAAGTCCTAATCTCTTCCACATCTCATGAACCAGTTTCAAAGTTTTAGGAACCATGTGGTCAGGTTTGTGCCGCAATGGTCCTGCATGGTATCAATTTCCTGTCTTAGTTACTTTTCTCATTGTTCTGACAGAACAACTTACAAATACAACTTTGGGAAAGAAGGATTCATTTTTACTTACAGTTTGAGGGTACTGTCCATCATGGCTGGAAAAGCATGGTGGTAGGAACATGAGATATCTGCTTATATGCATTCTAGCAAAGGGTGATAAATGCTGGTGTGTAGCACATTCTCTCTTTTTTAGTTGGTCCATGACTCAAGCCCATGTAATGGTGCCACCTATGTTTAAAGTTTGTCCTTCTACCCCAGTGAACCCAATCTAGAAACATCATCACATACATGCACAGAGGTTTGCCTCCAGGTTATTCTAGCTCCTGTCAAGTTGACACTATTAACTATAACAGCAATGTTCTCTGCTTTGACCTCAGCACCGTTTGAGGGGTGTTGATAGCTTGAAAGGAAAAAAAAAGAAGAAAGAGATAATCTAATTATTCAGCTGCATCTTTAGAATTGTTCTTCTAGTGGGTGGTAGATGTCAAATTAATGGATACATTTTTGACTTTTTGTTAGTTAGGAAAAGGCACTTAAGTAACCATCTTGAGATACCAAGAAAACTTAGGAAGAATTCAAAACAATAATGTTCCTTCCTTCCTTCCTTCTTGTATGTCACTTACAGAAGCAAGAGATGAATAGCCAGTTCCTAAAGATCTCTGGGTTAACTGAGCAGAATACATAGAAGTTTGCTCAGCTATGATTCCTCATCCCCCTTTCCTCCTTGTCCTGATTTTACTTTCAGTTGTTCCAGGTCTAGCAGCTAAAGATGCATCCTGTTTCTAATGAGTTCCTCTTACTATGACAGCCTCTTTTGCCTTTCCGGGGTAGACCAGTTGTCCTAGGGAACTAAGTCCTATACCCAAGTGTACTTCAACTAATAATTCAGGATCCTGGCATATAACTTCCACAGCTCACTGCCCTCTGGAGGGCATAGAAGCAGGTGTTCCTTATTATTGGAATCCACAGTAGTATGACATTCCATTGCCTGAAACCATTTGAGTTTTTACTAAATGTTATCTTGGTTGCACCCGTCCAGCTCTAGGTTACCCCCACAGGCATTTTTCGTTTCTCTTCTCTTTAATATTCTTGCTCTGTCAGAGCAGATTCTGGAGGAATTCAGAAGTAGACGCTTTTTGGAATGGCATTAGGTAATGAGGAAAGAGGTGGAAAGGACATGATTTCTCGGAGGAAACTGGCTTAATGAAGGGCTAACAGAAGGGTGTCTCCAGGTGTGGTTCAGGATCGTGGGTCAGGTCACTGAGGGAGCATATTGGAGGCTGTAAGCTCTGTTTTCAAGGTTGGGGAGGAAGGGAAAAAACATTGAGTTTAAAGGAAGGTAAGAAGAGCTTGCTTTTGCCACAGCCTATGGCAGAAGCATCTCACAGGCTTCACTTGTGTGGCAATATATGTCCTGTTGTCAGAAGGGAGGAAAGCCCTTGACTACACAAACTGGATTAAAGGAATTGTCTTGTTCTGAGGATTCATAACTGAAGGATCTAGGAGCAGCCTGTGACAGGGTGCTGCGTACAGCTTCCCACCAGGACCTGGTAAAAACGAAGCACCCTCAGAACACAGAACTGTGGCCTAGAGGCCAGCTTCCTTTCTACTGTCATTGAATGCCCTTTCCAGTTCCACCTCTCCATCTTCAGCCAGCCCCTTCATCTGTTCCCAAAGCTGTTCTATGACCCACCTCTTATTCAAGGTGAATTTTGAGTTTGGGTCAGCCCCTCCTCTAGGCATCTGGTGCCAGTCTCCTGACTTCTCCGGGTGTTTGGAATTTTTTTTTTATTATTACTATTACTGTTATTATTGTCAGCATATAAAATATACTTTATGAGATTTTTAGATGTTCTTTCCTTTCTCATCCCACTGCCTTTCCCTATCCCTCCTCCTTTTTCTCCTAGAAAGCTGTTTCTCTTCTGACCATCACCCTCCCTCCCTCAATACACACATATTATAAATGTTGTATATTAGAGAAATGTGACATATAAAATTTTTATTTTTTAAAAGATTTTGTTCAAGTAAATATTGCAAGTTAAACATATTCCCTTTTACCTTCAATCCTCCCACTGTTTGTCTCCCTAGGTAGTTTTACTTTTATTTCATACTTGCATACATAATTTTATGTATCTATATAAAGTCTGAGACTCACATATAATAGAAAACATACAATATTTATCCTCCTGAGATTCACTTAACTCACTTAATATGACAGCTTCCAGTTGCTTCCATTTTCCTACAAACAGCACAATTTCGTTTTTTGTGGCTAACAATTTCTCTGGAATGTATATAACACATATTCCATATCCATTAATTCTTCTGTTGATAGACACTATCTTTAAGATGTAGAATGTGAATAGTGAGGTGGGAAACATCAGGAAGTTTTAGGGATGGCAAAACATTCCATCCTGCAGGTACAATCCTTAAGACAGGAAGTAAAAAACTCAAAACAGCTTCAGGAAATCCCTGAAACTGACCAAATTCACTAGTCTCTTCCTTCCCCAAGAGTATATGAGCAATAAAGACTACTAAGAGTTCCTCTCAGACAAGACAAGCTACAAAGAGAATGCTGAGACTACATAGCCTAGAAGATCTAGAGATCAGCCACGAATTCTACAAGAAGCAGAGAGGACCAAGATGCCTAGAAGAGGTGCAGATCAACAGAGTCACCTGGAAACAAGGCTTGCCAATATTGCTGTTGAGCTCCTTGAAGACTGTGCAGTGTGCTCCAGGCTCCCAGCTTTTGCAAGCGTTTGCAAGTTGGGCTTTGGTGATGCAGCTATCTAAGTTGTTTCTTCCCCGAAATAACTCCTCACCTATATACCTGTAAGCAACCCCAATAAAACACACTGCCTCACCAAGTTGGACTGTGGTGGTTTCCATACATCAGTTCTCTATTTGAGGTGAGAAGGTGCTTGTTCATGTCTCTCCAGGAATAATGTCACACAACAACTTGAACCCTGGGATCCAGATGGTAGAAGGAGAAAAACACTCCCACAAATTGTCTCCTGAACTCCATGCGTACACATAAATCGCAAACATAAAAACATGCTCCAGTGGACACTCGTGCACACACCACACCACACACACCATACACACACACACACACACACATACACCAAACAAGTTGGTAAGTAAATAAAATCAGCTAAAGATAATAAAAAAGCTGTGCTCCAAGGAAGTAGGTAGAGCCCAGAGCCAAGAGGAACTGGCTCTGACACACCATTAAGAGATCTATGACACACCTTTAAGAACCTTTAATCTGCCCCTTTTCTCCTGGTCTTCAGCTTTTAGGGATTTGACCTGCACTCTCCTTGTGCATCCAGTCAGTCATTTGCTCATTCATGCAGGTGTGAAAGAAAGGAGGACTTTGTCAGAGTCAGACAGGTAGTCTCAGTGTCAACCCCAGCGCTCCCAAATGGAAGTGACAATACCCAGGAAGTTATCATACACGTAGGCTTCTTTTGCATGACTGACTGATAGCAACCTCCCCCCCCCACCAAAAAAAAAAAAAAAGACTGCAAGATGGCTCAGTGGGTAAGAGAACTGTCTGCTCTTCCAGAGTTCCTGAGTTCAATTCCCAGCAAGCACATTGTGGCTCACCACAGTCTGTCCTGAGATCTGATGCCCTCTTCTGGCATGCAAGTGTACATGCAGATAGAGTGCTCATATGTAAAATAAATAAATATTTTTAAAAAGAACCATCACTCTGCACACACAGACACTGAGGCCACTGTAACTTTCTATCAAAATATTTCTTCAGCGCCATCTGCCCTGAAACTGAGCAACTGTGTACTAATGATGCCCTCGTTAATCACTGTGGATCAGGACCTGTGTTTCAGAATACTGGATGTGGCCCTCCCTAGCTTCACCTTTAAATCTTCTCTTGCCTCAGGCTCTTTGATACACCCACAGCTTACCATGGCACACAGTCCCAATGCAGGGTTTTACTCTTCTTTTTGCATTGCGTTGGTTAAGAATTGCCTCAATTCTCTAGAGAAGCTCTATCTGACTTGACTTTTAGATTGACACATGGATGCATGAACACATCCCCACATGAATTCTGTCCCAGACTTCAGGGTCACTAGTCCTTGAAAATCTTCTGTCTGTCATGCTGTTTTCATCCCTCTATCTCTGATTGCTCCTTCCTGTTTCTTTTGATCGCCCACCTTTCTTCTCTGCTCTCTAAATGTGAATGGCTCACCTCTGAACTGTTCTCATGGTCTACCCTGTTCCCACCTCCTCTTGCCTCCAGTCTATTGACTATCTGATCTGCTGCTGAGAGGCAGTGTGGGGTGGGGGTGATTTAAAGGTTTTCCAATCCTTTTTCAGGGTGCTGCTGGATCAATTGTAGTAGCTAACTGTTTCCCCTCATTTCTGAGATCCTGAGCTACAATCGAAAGTTGTTGTTGTTTTTTCTGCTCGTTTCCTGTCCTGAAATTTCTCCTTGAAAATGGATGTGGTCCTTCCTGTCCTCAGCTTCTTTTCTCCTCCTATATTGGGCTTCTTTGTAAATAAGCTTCACACAAGGACCAGCCCTACATCTTGGACTAGAGTACCAATTACCCCACTGATTTGGTACAGTTCTCACTCTGTACTTCAAGCAGAGAAAAATGTATGAATTTGGAGTCAGATATTTGTGATCCAGACTGAAACCTCATGAGACAAGTTAAATAAACCCCTGACTTCAGGTTTTATTTTTTTGTAAAACTGGTGGGTAAAATTCCTGGCTTTCACCTTGCCCTACATTTTAGTTCAGATCTTAGCAACTACAAACTTGTAGGGAGAAGAGTTGAAACCACCAGGGGGCTAATCACGATCAAGATGATCATGCTAGTTCATTTCATCTTGTTGATGATTGGTTAGGAGTAGTTATGTGATAAAATTCTAGCCAGTAAGATGAGAGGAGGCTGTCTGATGGGGAGGCATTAGGAAAGGAATTCTTCAGTGGAAAAGTTGGAGGAGGGACACATTTTTTCCTTTTAAATATGGCTGTTCTTGGAGCCTGGGGCTGTAGTGGCCATCCAGTGCACCAAAAGGAAAAGCCCATATGGTGAAAGGGGCGTTAAGGCAGAAAGCTGAAAAACCTGATTCTAAGAGAGATAGTTAAGCCACTTCACTGACCTTAAAACTGCCTCCTCAGCCTTCTCGTTTCACGAGATTGACTTCTTCTGCATGGTTTATTTTGGTTGAACTTGCAAAGGCAATACGTCCATATGTAGTGTGTTCTAATGGGGATCTTACAATGTTCAAATGAGAGGCTTTCTGTTCATCTATAGTTCTCAATCCAAATAGAAGTGTCTACTGATTTTCCATACTTACTTCTTTTGTCTGATTCATTTGTCACTAGCACATACACCTTTCCTTCATTTCTTTCACGGGACCTGCCAGCTTACTAATTATTTACATTCACAAGTGTTCTAGAAGCTCTTTGAAGGCTCACCATGTTTCCATGCTAGCCCTGTGTCTATCTAGCATGTAATTGGCCCCCAATAAAGATATGTTGACAGAGAGAATGGCCTAATACATGCCTAGGTAGTGATGGGTCATTTGATCATGAGGGCAGTTTCTGAGTCAGAGATCAGAACATCACTCAGTGTCATCACACAGACTGAAGGGCACCCATGGTCTACTGCATACCTAGGCTCTGTGGAATATAGCCACTGCCCCAAAAGGGGACATATGGGCCTGCGAAGCACAGAAAGTCATTGGGCATCATGTGACTGGGTAAGGAGGAACATGGTACATAGCAGGAAAGTTTCCCTTGCTGTCCTTTCTAAGATGGAAAGGTGGATAAACTCTTCTGCTTCTCATTTTGATAAATAACTTTGTATCCAACCACCAGCTGATGTATTTCAAAAAAAAATCTTGAACTTGCTTTGAAAGGCACCATTATTTCCTCCCCATCGGAGCAGTCACCACCCGCCCCTTGCTGCTATCCTTTAGTATTTTTGACAGCTAAAGCAAGCCCCTTCTTTGATTTTCCTTCCTCTGTAGATGCCAGATGACTGATCAGTCATTACCTGTGATTAATGGCCAAGGAATCTGCTGAAGCTGGTCAAAGTTTGGGCCCCTCACCACCCGGTGCTCGGCTTTTGGCCAATGAACCGAGAGCAGAGTTGGATTCATCAACATCCTCTTGGGATGTCCAGATTTGCTTTCCACTCTTCAGTAGGAGTGGTGCTGCTCATGAGCAGAGGATAGCACAGGGACTTGGGAATTAGTCCAAACTGCTTGTGATGCCTCAGGAGCAGTTTGGAAGCAAGCCAGAGCACCATGGTGATCCCTTTTTATGATGTATTAGTTTTCACGGAGGGTGAAAGCCTGGGAGCTCAGGGAGTCAGAGCTGCAATGAGTGGCCAGGGGACAACCATGACATTCACAACCACAGAAAACACTGCAGGCTGAGAGGAGAAGGGGAGTAGACCAGACAGCAAGGACCCATGCCTGGTGGTCTAATCCAGCCTCCCTCAGATGACAGTATACAGAGTGGAAGTCCCCTAAATGCCTGATGCTAAGTGGAACCAGGCATCAAGTATTCAGAAACACAGTTAGTACAGGCTGCCAGCCCTTCATCATTTGTTCTCCAGCCTTGTGATGGTCCTATGCTCGGTGAAATCAAAGGATAAGAAGAAGAAAAATCAGAAATGGATTGCCTTTGTTTAACCCAGTATTCTGGAGCTTGCTCACTTCTCAGAGGAAACCCTTGTTTGTTTTGTGATTGCTAAGCATCTTGAAGGAAGGCATTTTGAAAATGCTGATATGAACAAAGGTGATTACTGTGCATTCTTAAACATACCATATTTACTGAGCAACCCATTTATTCAGGAAAGTTCTATTGAAAGGCTATGTTGTATAGCCTGGTAGCCTTGGACACAGAGTTGATTGATGCCTGCCTAAGGCTTACAGTACAGTGAACAGTTTCTGCCTGAAATTGGCAGCTCCAGAGATCTGGCACTGGCAGATAAATGGTGGTGAGTCTTGTTACCTGAGGAGCTTCAATGTCTTCATCTGAAAGGGAGGAGTATTGGTATTCATCCCATCTAATTCTTAGGCTCTGATAATGGTGGCATGTCTAGATTTTAAAATATTTACTCCGTACCTATACCTTTATTTAAGCCTCACTATCTTCCATCTTACAAACATGAATAATGGAGTTAAGAGGCTTGCCAGCGGAGGGTAAGCAACCCTTCTGGTTTGTCAGAACTAAATGTTTGCCATCCTGAGTAATCCCTGGGGTGCTTGGTTAAGCTGGAGTTTCACAGAGTCAAGTGGTAGAGCGAGGATATATTAAGGTAGATTATTTGCTATTAAAACCACAACCAACACCAATGAATATTGTAGTAGGTGCATTATTATGATTGTGACAGTTAGCTTTGGCTGTCGAATTGACACATTGAGGTTCTCCTGGGAAACAGCAACCTCAATTGAGGGACTGCCTTTATCAGATTAGCCTATGGGGCACATTTGTAATTATTAATTGATGAGGACACAGCCCACTGTGGCCGATGCCACCACCCTAGGTTGTAAAAGAAAGGTCATTAAGCAAGCTATGGAGAGAAAGCCAATAAACTGTGTTCTTCTATGGCCTCTGCTTCAGTTCTTGTCTCCAGGTTCCTGTCTTGGCTTTCCTTGATGAGGGACTGTAAACTGTAAGCCAAATTGTTTCTTTTTCTTCCCTGTGGTGGTTTAAATAAGAATGGCCCCATAGGACCCCCTAAGGAGTGGCACTACTAGGAGGTGTGGCCTTGTTGGAGTAGGTGTGGCTTTGTTGGAGGAAGCATGTCACTAGGGGGTGGGCTTTGAGGTCTCAGAAGCTCAAGCCAGGCCTAGTAGCTCCCTTTCTCTTGCTGCTGCCTGCTGATCTGGCTGTAAAACTCTCAGCTCCTCCTCCAGCGCCATGTCTGCCTTCACACCACGATGCTTCATACCATGACGATAATGGAGTAAACCTCTGAAACTCTAAGCCAGCCACAATGAAATGTTTTCCATCACAAGAATTAATGTGATCGTGGTGTCTCATCACAGCAGTACAACCCTGAAACAACTAGGATACTCCCCTCATTGGTTTTGTCCAGTGTTTCACCACAGCGACACAAAGCAAACTAGAACAGTTCTGTCATATGCCCCTATCCTGTACGTGGTACATCATGTTCTATGTATTCTGCAACGACACTCACAGTGAGCTCCATTTCAGTGTGAACAAAGTGCCTCTGACGGTTTAAGAGAACCTTTTCCTGCCTACAATGCCCAACTGACATGCCTTCTGCTCACGGTGCTTGTAGTTTTCCTCATCCGAGGTGCAGAACCATTAGCGTTATGTGTTTTCCTTTACAGGAGCAGGCAATTTGTTTAGAGCAATGAAATGTGAGCAGAAGAGAACAGGTTTCTAGCTGTCACTGCATAGTATGGCTAAGAGTAAAAGGTCCAGGCCTGAGAACTGGCTGATGCCCAGCTCTCACACGAAGGGCTGTGTGCTCTTGGCTGACTGTCTTAACTTCTCCAAGTCCTACTTTTTGCACAAAGCACACAACCCTCATATAACTGATGGCACAAAGTTCACAGCCGAGTACTTTACTTCCCCCGACTTTGTCTTTTTTGTGGCTTGATGATATATTCCAGAGGTTCTGAAGTCACTAGGAAAGATGGCTTTGAGTATCAAGCAGTGACATTCTTTTCAGTGTTGCATGAGGCTTAACGTCAATGTAAACAAGGACGGGCTGAAAATGATAACGCCAAGTCAGCACTGACTGGACGCAGCATCACCTCATTTCATCTTTATAACAAACAGGTAGAAACCTCTATTCACAACTATAACAAGTATAGAAACCGAGAGGAAAGAGAAGAAATAAATTTGGTAGCTCTAAAGGCTGGTGAGATTGCCAAGTGGTGAAAGAGCATTTGCTGCTGTTGCAAAGATCCTTAGTTCAGTCCCAAACACTTAAATCAGGGGCTCATAACTGGCTAAAACTCCAGAGCCAGGATACCCTTCTCCAGGTTCCATAGGCTCCTGTGCTTACACTGTGCACATCTGTACATCTAGGCATGCACATAAAATAAAACAAATGAATACATTTTAGAGAAAAAGTTGGTAGCGCTAGAAGAAAAAATAAAAATTAGGGCCAGGGGTGAAGCTCAGTATGTGACTCATATGCTAAGGTCCTTGCTCAGTGCTCAGCAACAAATCCAACAACCAACCAACCAACCAACCAACTAACCAAATAAGTAGATCGATAGATAACTAAGTAAATTAATGAGAGGAGATATTTAAGATGAGCAACTATTTAGTATCAGAATGATAACCATGGTTTCCACATGTAAGCAACAAAAAGGCTAGTTATTTCTCTTTAGAAGCAAAGGCATGGTCATTCATTTATTCACTGAAGTGTTACATATAATACATGATGTTTTATGCATCTTTAATGAAATGAACCTTTATTGTAGAATGACTAGACTTGTAGATGGATCTCAGAGATGGTACAGGGAGTTCCTGTAGCCTTGCTGTCTCCTACCGTGCCACGTCTGCTGAGAGATGAAGATGGTACAACTTGCTAACCCCACCTCTCACCACTTCCCTCTTAATGTCCTTTCCCTACCCTAGGGCCCAACTGGGACCCAACTAGATATAGCAGGGTTTGAAGTGAAACGAAGTGTGGGAGCTGCTGGGGAGCACTCATGCTAATGTAAGGGTGAGGAGGGCAAAAAGATAGGTGGCATTTTATACAGTCACCGTTCTAACCCTCTGGCTTCTTGTTCCTGCAGGAAGTCCCCTGTGTTGTGGGAGGCTGGCATCACTCAACACAAGCTAGGCACATGTCACTTTCGGCAAACACTCAGCATGGGTGGTGAGTGTGGAGGCTGAGGAGAAACAGTCGCCACCATCACTGCAGAGGGCGAGTGGGTTCAGGGAGGGGCTAGGTGCATTAAAATTGCACCTTGAGTCTCATCTCCAGTGGGTTTTCTATCCAAAAGGGTCTTAAAATCATTTTGCCCAAGTGTGAGCCTTTGCGACAAGTGTTAAGGAGGCATGTGCAGGATTTGAGGCTCTGTATTGCTTGTCTTGCTGTGTTAGAGCTTGTAATTCTCAAAATAAGAGTCCCATGTTGTGGTAGTTTGAACGTAATTGGCCCCTATAGGCCCACGGGGAGGGACACTATTAGGAGGTGTGGCCTTGTTGGAGGAAGTGTGTCATGGTGGAGACAAGATTTAGGTCTCATACATACCCTAGCCATGTCAAGGGGGATAGTCTGTCCTTGCTGCCTGCAGATCAAGATGTAGAACTCTCAGCTCAAGCACCACGTTTACCTGCATGCTGTTATATTCCCGCTGTGATGATAATGGACTAAATCTCTGAAACTGTAAGCCAGCCTCAATCAAATGTTTTCCTGTATAGAAGTTGCTGTGGCCAGGCTGTCTCTACACAGCACCAAAACCCAGACCAAGACACATGTGAAAGATCTCTATCCACATTTTAAAGCCCCAAAGAGAGATCAGCAAAAGCTAAGTGATTTGCTCACGAACACACAGCTTGTCAGTGTTGAACAGGGATTAAAATCCAAGTTGTCTTGACTTAATTGTTGTTGTTGTTGTTTAATATCCTAAATTATGCCCTTTCAACAACAGCAGCAGCAACAACAAAAAACTGAATTGGAATTTGGCACCGAAGGGAAGTTTTAACAATCTGCTAAGCATTTGACCAAGGGGCCTAAAGGGACACCTTGGGGAAGAACAGGAAGGCGTGGGAGACACAGTAGGATTTTTTTGTGTGTGCTGAAAGTATGACTGTTGGGAATACGTCACTGAGTCCCAAGCAGGGATTTCAGGTTCCTTGCTCTCTCCTCTGCAGAATACTAATAATGAGCCTACATGGGCCCTTGGTGGGAGGGGTTTGCATGGATGAGCTGTTTCCATCAGCCAGTAGACCTGTTCAGGGGTCCCTAGAAATTGGTCAAGTTTTGTTTCCTAGGCTAGATGCTTGGGGAAATCTCCAAGTTGGTGTTGGAGGGCACTCATACACACCAAAACAAGGAACATGAAATGAAATACAAAGACAGGAGGCACCCTGGCGTGTCCTATTTACAAACTGCCGCAGCTCCTTCTGGGTGTTATTTGATTTTCTACTTCACCGAGAAATGGGGAAACATCAGAGTGACTTACGTGCCAAAGAGAGGACCCCAGGCCATCCTTCAGCCTCCCTAGCCCCCAAGTCCCCTTCATGTGACAGGATGCCCTCAATTACTCTCTCTGGGGGGGTCCCAGTCTGGAAGAAGATGGAGCCAACCATCTGTTACCGACTCCCGTGAGCAATTTAATCTTCTCTTGTTCCCTGTGAGGAGGATTTTGTGAAAACATAAATTCCCATCAGTCCTGGTTAATCAGGAGTGTGCTCTCTGAGGAGGTGGAGACCATGACAGGAGAGACGCCCACTGGCTGGGCCACTAGGAGGGCACCACTCATGGTGAGAGAAACAAGGTCACTGAGAAGCTTTCTGGGCCATCACCTGATCAGAGCATCCTTTTCCAAACAAAGATCTTGGGTGTTAAAGGGGGCCCACAATCTTCATGGTGACCCAGGGCAGCAGGACTGAACAGAGGAACCCCAACTCCCAATCTGCCTCTTTCCAACACAACATGGGTACAATGAGTGACTTGACCATTTGGGGGTTCAGCATTTAGAGGGGGGACCAGCGGACAGTAGCCATGATGGCAGCAGCAACTACACTGTGTCTGATAGGACCAGCCCTGTGGCAGTGTGGAGTTTATAGAGAAGGCTCTGGAGTCATGCTACCAGAGTTTAAACTCCGGTTTTTCCACTTAGCAGCTGTGTGATCTTGTGTGAGTTCTGATCTCTGGACACACTCAGGTTTTGAGTGTCCTTTGCAGGCCCTTATGATTTGCATCCAGTCCTGAGCACCCTTCTATGGCCAGCTTCAGCTTTACAGAGGCTGCCCTGGGGTCTCCAGAATCCTTTTTATCAGGGTGCATTGTAGGCCCAGAGTTTCCTGGGGACAGTTGTTAGCTAAAGACTGATACAAAGGCCTGTCAGTGCCTCAGCTCTCTTATTAACCCTGGACTGAGGTAATTCTAAGCCATGTGTATTGAGTACTTTTCCAGAGGTCCTCTACTAGCTTAGACACAATCATCTGCAGTAGTAGCTAACTTCGTAATGTGTTCGTTGACTGCCTTTCCTGTCCTCAGTCTCTCCTGTGCTTTTTGTATCTCTCTATACACTATTGGCAGTTGAGTCCCAGCTTTGAGATCTGGCTCTGCTCAGTTCTTCCAATCTAAGAGAGTGTTTCAGTTGTTCTACTGAATGGTGGTGTTTATTAGGTTAGCAATACAAAGAATGGCTGATCAAGAGTTGGGAAGATATTGGGATGGTGACGGGCCTGACTGTGTGAGGATGAGGACCCTTGTGAGTCCTACTCTCACAAAACTGGCCATGGTGGCACATTCCTGTAATCTCAACATGAGGAAAGTGGTGATAGGTGGATCCATAAAGCTTGCTGGTTAACTACCCTAGCAGAATCGCAAGATCCATGTTCAGTGAGAGATCGTGTCTCAAAAGGTAAGACAAGAGTGTTCTGCTTTCATTTCTGTCCGTGCGATAAAATACACAGACAAAAAGCAACTTAAGGGAGAAAGGTGTTTATTTCAGCTACAATTCCAGGCTAATGTCATCACTGTGGACAAGTGAAGGCAAGAACTTCAAATAAATAAAATTGAGTCACAGCACAGCCATGGTCAAGGGCAGAGAGAATTGATTTCATTTATGTTTGCTTGCTTGATTGCTGATATTCAGCTAGGTTTATCCACCCTCATACAGTTCAAGACCTCCTGCCTAGAGAGTGGTGCCACCCACAGTGGGCTGGGTTTTCATGTGTCAATTAACTCTATTAAGACAGTCCCCCACAGATATACCCACAGGCCAGCCCAATGTAGAGAGTCCTTCACTGAGTCTCTTCCCAGCTGGTTCTAGGTGGCGTCAAGTTGCCAGAGTCAACATCACAGAGAATGATTGAAAAAGACTCGTGAGGCATTAATTTCTTTTCAACTTGATAAAATACCCTGACAAAAGTAACTTAAGAGAAAAAGGATTTATGTTGACTTACTTCTCCTGAGAGGATATGGTCCATCATGGTGGGGTAGGTATCTTGACAAGCTCCTGAGGCCAGTTTGTTACAATGCATATCAGAAACAGAGAGATGGAGGTGGGACCAGGCCATAAAATGTCAAAGACCATCCTTAGTGGCATATTTCTTTGAGCAAGGTTCCATTCTAAAGGTTCCATAACCTTCCCAAAGAGCTACACCAGCAGTGGACCAGGTATTCAAACACATGTACCTATGGCGATTGCTCCATTTTCAAAACACAACAATCCATGTTGACCTCTTGCCTTCACATGTACACATATATGCATGTGTGTGTATTCACATACATGCACACACACATACACGCATATGCGTATATTCATGAATGTGCACACACACACACTCTCTCTCTCCCTCACACACACACACACACACACACACACGCTTCCTCAATTTAGTGAGAATTCAACAAATGCTCACTATGTGTCTGATAAGCACTTATCTCACTAAGCTCATTCTGCATGCACTATTGCTCTCATTGTATAAATAGCATAATACAAGCTCTGAGAAGTTAATTTCCTCAAAGTCATGCAGCTTAATAAGGATGGAAATGCAAATCCATCTTTGAAGGTTTTTTTTCTTCTGATTTTGCTCCTGCCCGAAGTTTTTCTCTACAGTTTCACTCTGGATCAAGGGTCTCTCTTTTTGAACTGTCACAACTGTCACCACAAGATCCAGTCTCGTATTGAGTTTGCCTTATTTCTTGTACTTTTCCTGAGGACATACATGCTCTGAAATCTGTGATTTTTGCCTTGAGCAAAGGTCAGCTTTGGGCCTGATGCCCAACACACAGTAGGCTTCTAGTGAGTAATGAACACTGTGCTCACTCTTTACTCCAACACCGCCTTCTATGTTTTCAACTATCGAAGGTCAACAAATATCCCAAAATGGTCAGTTGAATTCCTAGGAATAAACAGTTTATATATAGGCTCAAAGTGTGTATTAATCCTAGCTGCAAGGTGGAGTCTTTTGTTCCCCCCTCCCACCCCTGCTTCCTTCCCACTTGGAATGTAACTTGCCCTTCTACCCAGTATATCCACACTGTATGTGGTAACTTCCTGTTAATAACCTAGTAAGTGTGTCAGTTATAAATTAAACTGTGTATTATGATGCTATGTTCAAGAAGACAGTCCCTCAGGGCAAGGATAGTGATGTTGAAGGGCAACAGGGCATAAAATGAAGAGGGACAAGTTAACTTCACTGCCATGGATATTGCAGGGCACATAGGAAAAGTCTTAGGGCATGGTATACAGGCTTCCCTCCTGCCCTACATTCCAGGCATCTAGGAACATAGCCCATAGATAAATGAGAACGTAAACTCAGGCAGCAGGGAGCACCTTGGTGACCTCCTCAGGAAATACTTCTCTTTGCATCCTGAAACAGAGAAGATTCATAAAGGTAGCTAATCTGCCCCTCCGGGCTTCAAAGATTTATCCTCCCAAAAGTCTTGTCAGGAAGACGAGATCTGGGCAGCTGAAGGGATGGATCAGGGGAAAAAGCACTTCCTATTCTTCCAGAGAACTTCAGATTGCTTTCAGGCATACATGTTAGACAGCTCACAAACACCTATAACTCCAGCTCCAGGAGATGTGATGTCCTCTTCTGACCTCCAGGATCTCACACAGACACGCGGGATTATACATAAATGAAAACAAATCTTAAAAAGGGAAAGACAAAGATCTGTCAGGTACTACACTGGCAGAGGAGTGGACATTGCTCCATGGTAATGTCATGCTGTGCTGACAGAAGGCGCTTTCCAAGACTGACAGAGCATGGGAAAGAGGGAAAGAGGTCTGCAAGGCTAGAGATGCAGATCTCAAGGGAGAGGCCATTGTAATTGTGCTGGCTAGGTCTTATATCATCTTGACACAGGTTAGTCGTTTGACAGATTGGAACCTCAATTGAGAAAATGCTTTCAAAAGTCTGGGCTGTGGGGTAAGCCTGTAGGGCATTTTCTTAATTAGTAATCAATGGGGGAGGATCCAGTCCATTGTGAGTGGGGTGGGAAGATGTTCCTGGTGTCTATAAGAAAACAGGCTGAGTAAGCCATGAGGAACAAGGCAGTAGCTCCCTCCATGGCCTCTGCATCAGCTCCTGCCTCCAGGTTCCTGCCCTGAGTTCCTGCCTTCAGTGATGGACTATGGTGTGTAAGTTAAGTAAATCTTTTCTTACCCAACTTAACTTTTAGTCATGGGGTTTCATGATAGCAATAGTAACCCTAACTAGGACAGTAACGTAGCCAAATCTTTTGAATGCTTACCTATACTGGCTGCAGAACGCTTTTTAAGATTCTAGATTTTGCAATGAATAAATAGAAGATATTGTATTAAAATAAAAATGATGGATTCTGAATCAGTATTGCCTAGGCTTTAGTTGTTATTGTTCTTCATCCTCCTTTTTCTTTCTTCTTTCCCCTCCTCCTCTCCCTTCTCTGCTTTGCCCCTTCTTCTGTTCTGTCTCCTCCTTCCCTCCCTCCTTTCCTCCTAGTGCTCCTGTTATTTCCTTACTCTCTTTCCCTTGTCCTCTGCTTCTTTCCCTTTCCATTCTCCTCTTCCTTCTCACTCCCCTCCTTTCTCCTTTCTCTTTCCCCTTCCCCCTTTTTCCTTCCTATTGTTTCTCCTTCCTCTTACCAGAGCCTGGACTTTTGAAAAACATTCTGATGCTTGCTGGTGGTGTGGCCTCTCAAGAGAGCTGGCAAGACAATGGCCTATCACTCTCACCAGTTCTCTCTATCTTGCCTCACCAGCTTTCTTCTCTTCCTACTTTTAAAATTATGATATGCAGTATTTACCTCGTCCAAGGATTATCGAAAGTTAGTTCTGTTAGTGCTTAGGCCAGTGGTCTACCATGTACCAAACAAGTAGGCAATTGCTAGGTTTTGCTAAGTGCTGAGTAATACTGAAAGAAATAAACAGCGGGCAGAGTAAACTCTTAAGGCATTTAGGATCTATGACAGGTCATCAAACTCATGGTCACTTATTTCATTTATCATAAAATGTTTGGTCACATTCTTCCAAATAAGTGTGACTGACACAGGGCTCTCAGTGTATGTGTATATGAGTGTGTGTTTTTGAGAATGTGTATATGTATGTTTGTGTGTGCATGTATAGATATGTATGTTTGTGTGTGTGTATGTGTGTTTGTGGGTGTGTGTATATGAGTGTATATGAGAATGTGTGTATGTGACTGTGTGTGTATGTGTGGAGGTGTGTGTGTGTTTGTGTGTGAGATGGCCTGTATTAGCTTGTTTAGATAACTCTGGTGGTTTCTACCTGAGAGCCTTCATGCTCACTGATCCTCTCCTATTATCCTGATTCCTTCTTTGAATAGCAAACTCTTCTTATCCCATAGATCACCACTCTATGCCACTTCTTCTAAAAAGCAGCCTAGTTATCAAGTCTGGCCTAGCCCTGTTTTCTGTGTGTCCCTTCCTGGCACTAATACTTGTAGCTTTGACCTACTGTGTATGAGCAGTTCTGATGGCTTTTCCTCCTTCCCTCTCTGCTTGTTTCACAGTTGAGTATAAGCTTCAGGCTGTATGAGAATACCCAGAATGCCTGCTGTTATTTGTTAAAAATATAGATGCCCAGACTTCTCATAAGCCTAACAGATTCAGACACCCTAGAGCAAGATTTAAGAACCCGCGCTGTTTCAGGCTCTCTGTGGACGTGTGCATAATTAGGTTTGCAGCTGTGGAGACAGCGGAGAAACACTTCCTGCAGAAGAAGGCAACCTCATTCATCTTCAAGCCGATGGCACTGAGAACTATGTTGAAGAAGAGCCGGAGTCCAGAAAGAAAGCAAGGCTCTAGCCTTAAGGGGTGAACCCACAGGCAGTGGCCAGGATGTGTCAGAAGAAAATGGTGACCAGCAGGGTAGAAGGGGACAGACAAGAGCTCCCATTCTCTGTCTTTGGTGTCTGCAGTGACACACCATTTACTCACATAAAATGGAAGGCATCACCACCTGGCATGTCTGATTACATACTCTACACCAAGCAGTGATTTTAGAGTCACCCATTACACTGCCGCTGTTGGATTACATGCAGTAGGAAAATACAAAATATCCTTTCTATTTTTCTTATCTCTTCTTCATTACACTTCTCGATCTTCACCTGGAAGGAGCCAGTAGCAAACACTTGGCTTCCTAACTTCTTTCTCTGTGGGATTCGTTTGCCAAAGGGAGTTACAAAGAAGAAGCTGCTGTCTTCTGTGTGGTGTTGAGTTAGAGATGGGGATTAATAAAGGAGGCTACAGAGGTTTGAATGAGAATGTTTGTAGGCCCCCGTATTTGAATGCTTGGTTCCCATTTGTTGGTGCTGTTTGGGGAGGTGTGGCCTTACTGGAAGAAGTGCATTACTGGGTGGGCTTTTAGATCCAAAATCCTCCTGCTACTTCATGCTTGATACTGAGAATGTGAATTCTCAGCTGCCTGCTCCAGACACTGTTCCCATTTCTTCCTGATATGTTTCCCTGTCACTAAAGGCTTTTATCCCTTTGGGACCATAAGAGCAAGTAAACTCTTTTATAAGTAGCGTGGTATCTTAGTTAGGGTTTTATTGCTGTGAAGAGACACCATGAAGAAGGCAACACTTATAAAGGAAAGCATTTGATTGGGGCTGGCTTACAGTTTCAGAGGTTTAATCCATTATCATCACGGTGGAGAGCATGGCAGTGTGCAGGCAGACATGGTGCTGGAGTAGCTGAGAGTTCTACATCTTGATCAGCAGGCAGCAGAAGGGGGCTGGTTTGTTCCGCATTGGGTGTAGCTTGAGCATTTAAAAGCTCAAGGTCCTGCCTCCACAGTGACACACTTCTTTTAAGAAGGCCACACCTACCTCTTCATAGTGCCACTCCCTATGACCAAGCATGCAAACGTACGAATTGTTGGTGGCCATACCTATTCAAACACCGCACTTGGTCCTGGTGTTTCATTACAACAACAGAAAAGTAACTAATGCAAAGGGCTCTGGACAGTTCAAGGATTAAGACTATGGTGCCAGGACTTCTGGCTGTGGATCATGAATGATGCTAACTGCTGTTGGGGTGGTTCCTCTTCCCTTATACTTATGCATAATTCTATCAAATAAGGGATAATATGTCCGTATGTCCCTTCACTCTATCCTTAAACCCCACTGTGTGTCTTAAACACAACCAGCCAGTAGATGGATTCAAGAAGTATATGCAATACTTGTAAAATTCTTGGTACCCACCATCCAATCCACGCATTTTCACCACAAAGGTTACTGGGCTAACCTAATCTTAGGTGGCTTAGAGAAGCGATGAAATTTACCCGAGATCACACAGTAGGGTTCTAAAGTTTTATGAGTTTTATGATTGATAGTGAGAGTTGTCAGGACCTCAGGTGGGAATTAGGAATGGCTTCTCTCTTTGGGAGGAGGACAGCAGCTAGTGTGAAAGAAGACAGAGTCTAATCCTAGGGCCTTGTCCTGGCCCCTCAGGCCCTGGGCTGCAGCTCCCAGGCTCACCAGTGACCAAATCTAAACTCTCTCTCTTTTACAATCATTCAACACCGTGGACAGGCCAAGGCTAGCTGTCTTATAAATCATGGAGCAGATTAACTAAGTTGGATCTGCAGCATAATTCTCTTGCAGTGACAGGGCGCATGGCTGGAAGCAGAACAAACAGTAAGAATTACAGGAGGAAACTATTTCCCCCTCCTAGGCTAGGAGGAAAGTAGATGAGTAGGGGGATAGGCAGGAGGGAGTAACCTCTGTCTTTCTTTTTCTGTGGCAGCATATCCAGGGCCTGGAGAATTCCTGCTGGCCCCAACCCTCCCATGAAATGCTGCTGCTTCTTACCCTGGAGGTTTCTGTTGCCCCCTAATGGCAACTTCATCCTTTCTTGGTGTACCCTGCTCTTCCTGTTTTTCCTCTTGTTTTATTCTCAGAATACCACGAACATACCTTCAGAAACCTAAATCAGAAATCCAAGTCAGATTATATCACTCTTGGACTCCAAACCCTGCTCGTGTCACTAAGTCACAACAGGGTCCTTGGTGCCCATGTGACCTATGCTCACCTTTTCCTCTCTGACGTCATGGACTTTTATCACCATCCCTACTCCATTGACGTCAGTGGCCTCCTTCTTGACGTTAAAACACTAAAGTCTTCATTTTACATCCTTACATATACTCTTCCTTCTGCTTGGAATGCTCTCCCAGCAGATGAGCAAACTCTTGGAACCCTTCCATTGTCACTTCTTAGCAGAGCGTGTCCTCACCAGCTTCGTTGGTATCACACCTACCTTCTCTAGTCTGCACACTTTCTGACTTGCCTGTTTCTTCTGACTCCTGTTTACCCTAAGGCTGTGAGATCACCTGTATGTGAAATGGCTACCGAATTCACAATCCTGCTACCTTAGAGAATGTCCCCAGGGATGGCTGGTGCCTGGATTGTGAGGCACCTCTGAGGAAGGTATGTTCAGGTTCTGCTGCTTGCACAGCCTGCTACCTCATTCCCCACAAGGAAGCACGAGCTCTTCACGTTGGGCTAGTCAACTTGTGAAGGTAGACAGGGAGATACCTTTTCTCCTGAATGTCACCAACAAGACTGAGCTGGGGAAGGAGCCCACAGGGAAGCCTTGTTCACCCAGGCTGTCCTACTTGTTGGGAAGGACAGAAATGCCCAGTCTGCTCTTCTCGATCTTGGGGTCAAGTGTCTGTTCAACAAATGACCCCTGGAGGCTATGAGGGAACTGAGGTCATCCCAACCTCTCCAGAGTGCGTGGTTGGACAGGGAGAGGAGTGAAGACAGGTAAGCAAAGGATTTCCATAGTGTTCTATTAAGAACCATGAGCAGGTGTGTAGGAACGCTATGGAAACAGGCGAGGCACCCTCCTACCTGGCCTACAGAGGAAAGACCAAATGGGATGAACTATTAGCACATGCCTGCTCTTCCCATGTTCATGCTTTCATTCAGTCAGTAGGTGTTTATGGGAGACCAGGCATGAGCAGGAAGGTTCTAGGGAAAACAAAACAAAACAAAACAAAACAAAACATGTTTTCTTTGATTTGAATCTAGAAGTCAAGAGATATATGACAAGGAAACAAGAACAAACAAGCAAATGTAAAACTCATTAATTTTTTTGGTTATTGTTTAAGGCTATGAGGAAAAACAGCAGGTTCTTCAGTTGGGGTCTGTGGGAGGCTTTCGTTAGTACCTAAGGGAGGGAGCAGCAGGAAGCAAGAGTGATGAGGGCCAGCAAAGCAGGCATGGAGTGTGTCATGAGCATAGGCCCTGAGGTCAGCAGGAAGCAAGAATGATGGGGGCATCAGCAAGGCCTGCAAAGGTGGCTTGGTACAGTGTGGCCAGGGGCCTTCATATGCTCTTCAAACTGTAGCTGGCCTGAGAAATCTAGGCATTATCCCTGCTTGACATCATACCACTCACTCCTTAGGCCCTTGGCCGATGGGTCCACATGTTAACTCCTACTTCTTGCAAATGGCCTCCACAGCATCCAGCCTTCTGTGCACCTTCCCCAACAATCAGTTTCCTCATGAGCCTTTCCTAAAGCTGCACAAAGGAGGACTACACCGTCCTTTGAGTTTCCTGTCTTGGATTGTCACTCAGCCAGGCTGTGAGGCCTTTGGGTCGATAGAGCTGTGACCTCAGCCAGGCAGATGCGCCATGACTGTGTCCAAAGGAGAAAAAAAGGAAGGAAATGAGGAAGGGAACAGTTACCTTCTTATAAACAAGAATTTTTAGCACTAGTGACGTGTGTGTCCTGAACCTTGAAGACCCAGGCAACCATCAAAGTAAAATTTGTTATTTTTGTCATTGAAATTTTCTATTCATTATTTATTTTCTTAATTAGTGTGTGTGTGTGTGTGTGTATGTGTGTGTGTGCGCGTGAGCACACCTGTGTCAGCGTGGCACATGTATGGAGGTCAGAGAACAACTTTTGGGAACGAGGCTGTTCACCCTTCTACCGCATTGGTTCTGAGGATGAAACTCAGGTCGGTCATCAGGCTTGGCAGCCAGCAAGTTCACTTGCTGAGCATCTTACCAACCTGGCCTAGGGTTTTTCTCAAATTACTGTCTCCTAGTCTCTATGGTCCCCTCTCCACCTTGTCACTAGCGTCAGCCCTTGTGTCCTCTTGCTCATAGAGAACCCATTTTTCGTACGTTTTCAGTCATTGCTTTTTTTGAGTTACCTTGTAAACTTCAAAGGCCGTGCTGAGAAGTGAATGCTGGAGTTCTCAAATATGCTCACCAGCAAAGCAAATGGCTCTTCAAAACCAAATTAGCGATGCTGCAAAATGACAAATTACTATGTGTCACAGACCTCAGGGGTCCCTGGGGATTCCTATGAATACAGAGTGGTACAGGAAGGAATGCTAATGGCGCCAACCCTCACCTGAAAGGTGTTTGGGCCTCTGGGAAGGACTTGGCTATGAGATTCTCATCCTCATTCCAGATGCAACTTGCTCTCATTCACACTGGGCCATGGGTTTGGCTAAAGTACTCCGTTACTAGGGAAACCCAAGTTGTCAGTCCTGAGCCATGTGGGAATAATGGTGATTTATTTAGGAAAAGCGAGGTTTGTCACTTTAAGCTTACCGCTACAAAATTGCTTTTTGATTACCTTCCGCCTTATTGCATTGTCTTGTCACAACAAACTACGGAAACAAGTGGCAAGGTTAATCATTATGCACTCCATTCTTGTCACTCTTAGGTCCCAGCAAGGTCACAGTTGCAGACCAGGTGTCGCAGGCAGGCTGCTTCAAACTCTTACCCTGCAGAAGAGAGCTTCATGGAAAGCACAGGTCACTCTCTTCTTAGGTGGCTCTGAACTCCAGACCACCTCAGGTCTCTTCTGGGGCCCGAGTTCCTGCAAACAAGCCTTTCTAGTCTTCATGGCTGGCTTTTGCCCTGAGATGCCCTCCTGCCTTTCAAACTTCAAACTTTAGGCTTCCCAGTTCTGAATGCGACACATCGTCTGCACCCCACCACACATCTCTCCTCTCTTGAGATCACGTCTTACCCTTCAAGTTCACAGTAAGACGCCCTACCCGACACCTCCAGAAAAATAGCTCTGTGTCCACTGCCGTGTGCCACAGACTTTGTAGAGTTTTCGCATGTGTCATCTAAGATGGTCTGAGGCTGAGTGGACACTGGCTTTGTGTCCCCCACTTACAAGCGTCCCATGCTGAACCCTAACATTGGGGTAGGTCATACTAGGGAGTGGGACCTTTGGGTGACTAAGGCAAGAGGGCAGAGCCCCCTAGAAATGAGATTAGTGCACTCATATGAGGCCACAGAACAACCCTCACTCCTCTGCCATGTGAAGGAATACTGAACAGACATGGATGTCCTTTAGGCTGTCCATAGCAGAAGAATGGTCCTTAGTAGATACCAGCCTGCTGGGGTCTTCATCTCAGACTTCCTCGCCTCTGTACTGCAAAGAATAAATTTCCGTGGATTGTGAACTATCTAGGCTATACAATTTTGTTACGGTGACCAGAACGGACTTCCCTAGTTAGATTTCTATCGCTGTGATAAAACGCTATGACCAAAAGCAACTTGGGGAAGAAAGATTTTATTTCAGCTGATAGCTCTCACACTCTATCACGGAGGGAAGTCAGGGCAGGAGCTCAAGGCAGGAACTGGGGCAGAGGCTTTGGGGGACACTGCTTATTGGCTTATTCTTCTTGGTTTTCTCAGCCTGCCTTCTTATATAACTCAGAACCACCTGGCAAGGAATGGCACAGTCTACACGAGCTGGGTCCTCTTACATCAACTGTTAACCAAGGAAATGCCCTCATAGACTTACCCACAGGTCAACCTGGTGGGAACATTTTCTCAAGTGAGATTCTTTCTTCTTCCTGAATGACTCTAACTTGTGTCAAGTCATTTCTTATCAAATGACTCTAGCTTGTGTCAAGTTGACAAAAAAATTGACCACATGATGCAAAGGCAAAAGTTTCTATGGTACACACTTTACACCAAGGAACCTGTGCTCAGGAAGTGGGGTCACTTGCCCCTAGACACAGGTTAGCAAGGTCCAGATTGAAGCATGCTGTACAGCCAGACCTTGTCTGCTTTAGCATCCTTGGTAGTATACACACCAAGCTCTTTTTATGGCTGTCGCCCTCCCTGAAACACAGGCTCCTCAAGAGATGTGCTCAGCATCATGGCCCAAGAGAAGCATCTTGTTAGGGAACATGCTCCATTCCCCTTCTCTCCTTACCTATCACTTTCTGTCACCTGTGCTTGTTTCTTTGCATTTTCTGTGATCCTTGAAATTGAAGGAGCTCCCTGGTCCTCTTCCTGGTCCCCACTTGCTCTTTGGCCATCTCATTGAGTTTTATACATTCAGAGGACATTTACATACCAGAAGTCCCCCAACTCCCTTTTTAAAGACTGAGGTATGCTTTACATACAGTAGGATGTGTCAATCATGTAGTTTTATAACTGTTTGTACAGTTACAAATGTGTATGGGAGTATCATACTGAGCTTCAGAAGGTGCCTGTTGGCTCCAGAACGTTCCCCTCCTGATATCAACAGCACTTCTTTCTAAGGAGTCCCTTTCAGAAGATCTTGCTAGTCTTTGGATTTCTTATACATACTCATTTGGGTCTGGTTTAGCATATGACTTTCCAGGAGTACCATTTATTATGCTGATAGCTGTTTTATTAAAACTTGAGAAAAATGTAAATTTCCAACAGAGGCAAAAGCTTTGAAAAAAGTACAATCAGTGGTCATGTTCTATTGTTCAATCCCACCTGCAAAGCAAATCTCAGAAATAACACTCTTTGAAATGTAAATATTTTGACATATATTTGTAAAGATTAAGATCCTTTTTTCTTTAATGTGATTGTACTATGGTATTATTACACCTAAAAATGACAATAGCTCCCCAGTATTCTACAACACCCACTCCGGTGTTTGTTTGGGTCTGTTCCATCTTTAGATGGAACACTAGGTTAGCAGACAGTTCTTTGGTCCCTCAATTTATAAGCATTTCTACTCTCTCTCTCTCTCTCTCTCTCTCTCTCTCTCTCTCTCTCTCTCTCTCTCTTGGTGTTGAAGAAACTAGTTGTTTTTTCTATGAAGTTTTTCCATTCCAATCCATGTCTGATCGAATTCATCTTGTGCCTTTGAACCTGTCTTCTGTCTCTGATGTGTCCCGGAAGGTGGTAAGTATATGCGGGGGCTCAGTCACAATCACACCAAGCTGTGTTTGTTTGTTTGTTTGTTTTTGACAAGGATGCTTCATTGCCACTATCAGGAGGCACACCATGCCCATACTGGGTTTGTTGTCATGCTGCTGATGGTTACCCACTATGACCCACAGCTCTTTAGACGTGATCTTGTAACCCTTTTATGTCTTCATAGCTTATGTGTGCTTCTGTAAGAGAGCCTTTATGTAACCAACTTTTGATTACCTAGAAGTGCAATTCATAAGGGAAAAGTAGTTTAAATACTTAATGATTTTTCTCTTATTTACCAGTGTTTTTTTAAAATTTGCTAGTTATGAGTAATGAATTTGTTCTTTACTGATCTCAAAGGGTCCAGTGCTAATCTTTTCACGATCATTATGGATGTATGGGTTTTGAGCGATTCGATGCATGCTGACTGCAGTTGATCTGATTGGGCAAATTCTCCCTTGTTTGCTAGTAGGGACCTCTTCATGTTGGCTGAACTGATGACCCTTACATTTTTATCTTTAGTTCAGCCTCGTTCCTGAACTCAGGACTCACACAACCGACTACCTATCAAGAACTTCGGGATACAGCGTCTCAAATACAAATAGCATTCCCAAGCCAGACAGCAGGTCCTGCCAGCCTCACAGGCATATTAAACAAGAGCTGCTTCATTTTAGTTACTCAGGCCAAACAAGAGTTTGGAGGTGCCCATGGGTCTCCTCTAACTTTCACGAACAAGGTCAAAACACCCGCCATTGAATTTTGTTTTTAAACTACAGTGGTTTAAGCCTCTTGTATTTTCCCCTTGAATCCAGCCCACAATCTGATTATTCTACCTGGCCCAGCCCTTTCTCCATATGGTCTGGTCTCAGAATGGCAGTCACAGTGGTGTAGTGACAGCCTAAGTCAGATCATGATATCACCACTGTGGCTGCCATACCTTACTCCACCCAACCAACAAACCCCTTCTCCTTGTACCACACTCCATGCCATATCCTTCAAGACACTTTATCCTACCTATTTCCATCCCCTTCCCAAACTCATTTTCCTATTCCAGCCACTCCCCACACCCCACTTCATCCTACCCTATCCCAACTCCTCTTTCTCTCCTTACGTCATTCTACTCCGCTGCCACCCACTCTCCTGCATCCCACTGTACCTCTCCTTGTTCCATCCTTGTTCACGTAGCTTCATTGCATGCAATGCACATTAGGCTCTCTCCCTTCCATAAGCCTCATTACCCACCACGTACTCACCAAGCCTTTCTCACTCTATCCCTTTGCTCTCAGCCTCAAGACATGCCACATACAGTTTGTTCTCTGACATTCCTGGAACACTCCCAGCCTATGTTCACCTCATGGCCTCTCTTCTTGCCAGCTCCTTTCCCCACAGATAGTCCCGACGCCCATCTCATCAGATCCTTTAGAGTCTCGCTTAGCCATATTTTTTCCCTCAATCAGAGCTTTCCATTCATTAAAAGTTTTTATTATTGATAAGCATGTGTGTGCATACATGAATGCTTCTATGCAACATGTACATGCAGGAGGTCACAGGGGCCTGAAGAGGTCATTGGATTCCCCGGAACCAGAGTTACAGATGGTGATCTGCCCCTCGGATGCTGGGAACGGTACCCAGGTTCTCTGCAAGAGCAGTATGCACACTTAACTGCGGAGCCATCTCCCTAGTCCCCTTTCTTCTTTTAAAGACAGATTTATTTCTGAGCTGGTGATGAGGCACAATGAATAAAGGCCACAAAACCCGATGACCTGAGTTGGATCTGTAGGACCCAAATGGTGGAAGGAGAGACCAATCCCTGCAGGTTGTCCTTTGACTTTAGCATGGATATTGTGGCACATATGTGCCCCCATAAAGAAATAACGTGATAGAAATCTTTAAAGAGTCTCTCTGCCTCTCTGTCTCTCTATTTATTTGTGTCTCTATTGGAGAGCATGCACAGAGGCCAAAGGAGGGCATTTGCCCTCCATCATTTCCTGCCTAATCCCTCGAGGCAGGCTCTCCTCCAGAACTCAGGTCTCACATATTCCTGGCTAGGCTGACAGTCAGTCAGTTTTAGCAAACCTCCTGCCTCTTGATGTTTCTTGCATTTGGAGTCAGTGTGTGTGTAGTATTCCTGACTTGTTATTTGGATGCTGGGGTCTGAATTCTAGTCCTCACAATTATATAACAAGTGCTCTTAGCTCCTGAGCCATCTTGCTAGCCCCCCTTAAACATGAGCAATCTTCCCACTCCAGCAGGCCTGATTCTTTCTTTAATTTTCTTTGTAGCATTTGCCATCATGTATATTCTTCATTTCAAATTTCATATTTATTTTGTAGTGCATTCAATGCTATTTACATTGTTAGGCCCCAAACAGTCTGGCACAAGTTTGATGGATGTAGGAATACAAGGTGGTATCTTGTTTCTGTTCCCTGGTAGTGGGTAATGCCCATGAGGACAGAGTGTCTGCCTGTTTCCTGCTGCTTCCCAGATTTTCTGCCTGGCCTATAGTAGGAACTTAATAAATGTTCACTGAATGGCACTTAGTGCTCAACATGGTATCTGGTACATGGTTGGTGTCCTAAGAATGGGTTAATTGTCTTTCCTCCTGCTTACTGGAACTCTTTGTTAAATGCAGGGCTAATGTCTGCCTCAGCCTGAACAGCAAGGAAAAAATGTGGTGTATTTGACAGAGCACCAGACGTGAACTCAAAGAGTGCTGAGTCTGAGGTAACCATTCATCATGGGACCTGGAGTCAACCACTGAACTTCACTAATTTCAAGTGTGTTGATGCAAAATGGGTAGATAATAATATTGCCAAGAACCCCACTGAAGGGAAGAGCAAAGATGTGTGAAAGTGCTTTGCAAGCTTTCATTTCCACCCCTGTGGCTTGGACCCTCTCCTTCCCTGGAAGATTCCTTTCTTACCTTCTATACACATGCAGGCAGACATCAGGCCTAAGCTCTTATTCCTTATAGGAGCTTATATAAGCTCCCAGATATTATCTTCTGTATCTTCCTTTCTCTTCTTCCCCACCTCTACTTCATCTCCAGGAGTGGGGCTGCAGGCGTTGGTCCCCCACCACTCAGCCTGATGAGACAGAATGGCTGCTCAGCACTTTCTCACCATGCATGACTCTTGACCAATTCCTTAATTTTCTTTATTGTCTTTTTGTTTAAAACCCCACTCTTCTTCCTATATGTTTTTATACTTTTGAAAAAGCTAAATTTTTGAGTAAAGTCTTGCCATGTATCTGATGCTTGCCTGAACAATAAGATCCCCTGGGATTGCAGACACCACCATTTGATGCTTAGCTGTTTATGCTTCTTCTTGATATATTGGAGATCACCTAGTTTCTGTCCTTGGATCTTTTCTTTTTCATCCTGTGTAGTTGTCCTCAGTAATGTCTGTGTCCTAAGGACTCCAGATACTGTTTATTTCTCTGCCGAGGTCCTTAGATCTTCACTTTCTTCTAAGTTTCAGGCCCCACAAAACCCAGTGGAAAATACCCAACAAGCACTCAGTTTCTCAAAGTGCATCCTGCAGGTTTCCTAAAGGTTCATGTGTTACAGTCTTGGTCCTCAGGGTGTTGCTGCTGGGGGGTGAAAGAAATGTTCAGAGACAGAGCCTGGTGGGTGGTCACTTGTCCATTGTGGCCATGCCCTTCTATCTCTTTCTTTTTTGCTCCTTGTATGAGGTGAGAAGCTTTCTTCGTCATGCATACCTTGCCGTGATGTGCTGCCTAACCAAAAGGCCCCAATGCAGCAAGAACAGAGAATCATGGACCAGAGCCTCAAGATTGTAAGCCAAAAGAAACTCCATGTTTATAAGTTGATTTATTTGAGGTATTTATTACAGTAATGGAACAGTATATCAAGTATTTGTGACAATGACTACATTTGAACTGGGTCATTTGCTTTTTCATGCCATTGAATTAAAAAAAAAAGTAAAAAACTGGATCTGAAACATTAGCTTTATGCCTGTAAAACCTATTTGCTTTTAGACTGTAATTATTCTATTGTCTTTCCTGACCCCTAAGACCTACTCCTATTGAATATTTTGGGAGCTGTCAGCCTCCATAATCACGTAACCAATTCTTTATAACATACCTCTGCTACATATGCAAACTCATTCTGTCTGTCAGTAGTTTGATTGCCTGGCAGATGCTAAGGCTCCTTCCTATGTCTGAAGCAGCCATGCCCATTGACGTCTCTAAAGCCTGTTCAGTACCACTGCATAAGGCGTTTGCTTTGGATTTCTGGACACAGATCCGGCACAGTGTCAAGTAAGAAGGATCTCTTCCTCCTGAAAGGGAAATTCAAAAGCCACTTCCATTAGAATTGACAACGCCTAGGACAGGAAAAAATGCAGTTATAATGAAGGGAAAAAAAGCCCAGGACTTGGAGTCACAGAGACAAAGAACAGCCTGTTGGCAGCAGCCAAGCATCAAAGAGCTGGAGCTAATATCTCAGGACCGCATTTGGAGTGAGTCCATCGGCAAAGTCCTGACCACAGCAGGATGGGGAAGGATGTGGGGTAGGCAGCTCTCATGCGCCTTTAGGTGGCTCTCTTGCTGTGTCTACACCAGTCAGTGCAGAGGGAGTTGAAAACTCAGCCTTTTCCTTCTGAAGATGAGAACAACTGAGGTTCCAGGAATGAGTTTTATAGGATGTTTAAGGTTAGGGGCTCTCAGCTGACAGAGGTTTAAACCGGGCCGTTTTTGGTCATTTCCTCATAAAGGATGCTGTATAGACCCGTCTTGGTACCCACAGTGTCTTTTTCCATATGCAGGCATATGATTCACATTTTAGGGTGCTTTTATTTCTTCAGTTAGTTCTTTTATTAACCTTTGAAGGTCTGGGTTGAATGGCCCATAACTGGTGCTGGGCAGAGTGGATGCTGTACAACTGTGTTAGGAAGGACATAGGTTTCATCACATAATATGTTCAAGTGAAAACAGCAGTGACTTTCTGAGCACTTCCCTCCATTCCTGGCACAGCTCGAAACACTTATGTAATCCTCAGGGACTACCTCACGAGGTTGATCTTACCACTTATCACTGTTGTTTTTCAGAGGGAAACAGAGGTACATGATGCTTAACTTACTTGCCCAACATTACAGACTAGACCTTAGATTTGAACACAGATCAAACACTGGGTCTTTCTGCCTTTCATTGTTCAATTTCTGGGTTTGGGATGAGGGTAAAGCAAGGGGTCTGAAGGGAAAGCATACCAGGAACTTCCTGTATGCAAGAACTCTGCAAGGGTGATGTTGGTCCTTCCACTGTATCCTCCAAATATTCTCCTAATTCCTGTTGCCACACACCCTAACTTCCCAGGAAAGCTGAGGTATCCCTCCTCTCTGCTATGAGGTGACTCTGAGATGGTTCAGGAGCACAGCAATGCTCCTTTAGACAGCAATGCGGAGCTCAGTGAGATGGCTAAAAGGAATATAACTGGAATAAATCTTGAGAAAAGAGAAATATTCTGTCTTAGGTATTCTTTCCTTTTGGTTGCTATTGGGCAGGGACTCTTCAAGAAAAAGCGTTTAACTGAAGAAAATTATTTAATATTAGAGCTGAATAGAGCTGTGGGCAAAGTTAATGAGCCAGCAAGTGGTGGTGATGCCATTGGGATTAGCAACAGCGAAAAGCCATTGCTTCCCTAGACCCCAAGGGTAATGAGAAAATCCAGTGTTTCTGGAAGTGCAGGAACAAGAAGAGCAGAGTGACACAGCAGGAACTCTGACACAGAGATGCAGATACAGCAGAGCTTCAGCAGTGAGATCTGGAGGAAGCAAGACGGAATATGATGCCCTTCCACCTCCTCTTGCCTTGAATATTCTGCTGGTGACATCAGCTGAGCCCAGCGGGAAACTGAAGCATAGGATGCTTGGTGCTGCTCTGCATAGGTGAAGAAGAAAGAGAGAAGGAGGGAGGAAGGAAGGGGAAGAGGGAGAGAGAGGCGAGAGAGAGAGAGAGAGAGAGAGAGAGAGAGAGAGAGAGAGAGAGAGAGAGAGAGAGAGAGGAAGGGGAAGCAGGGAGAGAGAAGGTGGAGGGAGGGAGAGAGGGAGTGTAGGAGAGAGGGAGGGAAGAAGAGAGAGAGATTTCCAAGGGCCAAGGGCTGAAGGCCCATCTGGTATGTGACACTGTGAGTTCAGAAGGAGGCTATCTGGTCCCATTGGAATGGGGCAAGGGCAGCACAGTAGGAGACAAGAACTGGAACTCTGGCGTCTATCCTGTGCTCCTTCTTAAGAACTTTCCTGAACTGCGGCATCTTGGGAGGTAGAACCACCTTTCTTAGAAAACAGCCAATCAAATTTCTCCTGTGATAGGTAGCTGTGAGGGAAGCCTGATTCTTGTACTTTAGCTGGAAACCTTGCTTACAGACTTTTAGTTCTTTTTTTTTTTCTTCTTCTCATTCTTGCAGCAGACTTCAGGAACCAGCATGATGGGATGTGGATGTGTGGGCTGGTGCAGACGTCAGCAGGCCACACACCACTGGGTCAGCGAGCAGCAATACAAAATAGCCTCCTGAGAGAAGCAGTTGCTAGATCACGGCTGCTCCCTGACTCTAGCTGTGAGGTGCATCAATTACTCTTTTGGTTGTTGTGATAAAGCACCGTGACCGAAAGCAGCTTCTGGAAGAAAGGGCTTATTTTGGGTGAAGGCTTCAGAGGGAGAGTTCCTAATGGTGGTGGTGGAGGGGGGGGAGAGACATGGCAGCAGGCAGCTGAAGCAAGAAGGTAAGAAATCACAACCTCAAACACAAACATTATGCAGAGATAGGTGGATGGATGAATAGTTAGATAGGTAGATAGACAGATAGATAGGAAGATAGATAGATAGATAGATAGATAGATAGATAGATAGATAGATAGATAGATAAGCAGATTGACAGACAGAAGTGGAAGTGCCATGCTCTAGAACTTTATTCTTGAACACCCAACCTTGACATTGTCCTTAGCAATTGGTAGCCCTCTTGCCCATATGAGCAATGTGCTGAATGCTGTTGCTTTTCCACTATCTAGAGAGCATGTCTTTCTCTGTTTTACGTTGCACAAAAAGAATGGTCACGGTAGTCATGATGCTAGCTGACATCAGACACCTACAATATGCTAGGAGTCCCAATAAATTTACATCAACAATTCTTTCACTTCATTCTTTTGAGAACCCTATGCTAGATATAGAATATTAATTCTCATTTTCCGAGTGAGGTCCACTAACTTGTGTCCCTATGTCTAAATGGTAGGAAGAACTTGGGATGCAGTCTGAGTTTAATTGTTTAATTCCACTGGACTGAAATCCAAAATTCCAGACATCAGTTTATTGTTCAGAACCCAGTAAATACAATGTAAAGGGAAAACAGAGGCCTGAAGATACTGTGATTTTTTTTTGCTCAAGGGTCCGAAGGTAGCAGATAGCTGAGCTCGGACCTGACTTCAGAATCTATGCTGCTGTCATGTTAGCAATCAGTTCTCACTGTCCTGAGATAGCTCAGCAAGTCAGAGAGGACAGCGGTCCCATCCGAGGTACTTTCTCCCTTACCAGTTCAGCGTGCTGGCCAAGCACACTAAGGGCACCTCCCCAAACCCTCCTTCTACCAGGTCACACTTCTGCAGTATATATGTGTCCTTTTTCCAGTCTACTACACTGGCAGAACTCGGAATTGTGTGTGTCTCTCAAGCACAGCAAAATGCCAGGACATAATTTCATCTCAGTCCATCTTGGAGTAGAGAGGAACGAACACCTCTTGTTCTGCCACCTTGCTCTAAAATGCCTTCTCTGGGGGACCTGTCACTTTGCCTTCAAGAAAGATGTGACATACACATTCTTTTAAAAATTAAAAGCTTTTTCTTGGGCAGGGCAATCTGAGCAGGAGGGTGTGAATAACCCTTCTCCCGCTTCCAAGCTGGAGTGGACTTTTAAGGAGTTATTTATGGGAAGAATGCTAATTACTCAACTACAAATATGTAAATACTTTGAGAATAAATTCATCACAATATATTAGGCATCACATTGTAATTAAGCTCAATTAGGTATTATTAACAGTATTAATGTCATGTTGCTCGTGCCTGTTCCTAATGAATATATTAACCCAGTCTAGCTGCCACCATCTACGTGGGTACATTATGATGATGGCAATAATAGACACATAATTAGAGCATTATTGCTTTGCTTGCAAATTGCGCAGAGAAACATGCCAGTGTCTTTGGAATCTGAATGACTGGCCTGTCTATGTACATGTTAGATATGGTCTGGGGACTGTGCCATCTGAAGATAAGAGTTAGCCTCTCAGTGGGTGTCTCAATTTGTAGTCCTTGAAAGAAAGTGGTTTCTTGTTTCCTTTCATGAGTTAGGTAAATGCAATTGGAATGGGGCATGGGGCAGGGGCCAGTGATGGATGACATTTTTCCTTGTCAGCGGAGAACAGTGGTTGGTACCTAAGATGGCTTCCTGTAGGAGGATGGGAATGTGTCTTTGTCTTTATTTGGTGGGCTTCCAGCCTCACATTTGTGAAAACACAGGTCATTGGATCTTGGTGTACCTCATGGTAAACCTGAGTGAGGAGTTCATCATTTTACCACAGAGAATAAAGGCTGTTTGCACATGGAAACAGGAGAAGGGTAATATAAAGGTAGACACAAGCTTGCAATGAGGTCAGGGTCCAAGGACAGGAGACAAAATTGGGAACCTCTTTTCTCTGTTTTTAAAACTACTCTGTAAGAGGAGGTATTGGAATCCTGGTTTGCAAAGTGGACAGTGTATTACAGAGACACATTCCCTAACTGTTCCCCAACTCACACAATCATAAACAGAAAAGACAGATTTTGATTCATGCTTTCTGACAATAGGTTACAAAAGGGTGCAAGGCAGGTCACCATAACAATGGAGCAGTAACAGAACTGTGAATGTAAAACCGATAGTGAGGGTTTTCTGCGAACACTTGCCCTGAGTCAGGCAACCTGAAGGCTGTACAAACGTTCTTCTCCAAGATGTGCATGCCATCTGTCTCTAGAAAGATGAGGGAGAAGATCAGATGGGTCAACGGGCAACAGAGAAGGAATAGAGCTGGGTCAGGAGCAACTTAGTATTAGGAGAGTTTAGTTTTGAATATTGGTGGTGAGGTTGGTTCTTGATTTTGGTTTTGAGTGAATGAATGGAGCTAGACAGATGGTTGTGGCTGAGGGAAGGAGCCTGACAGGGAAGGGGGGGAAGGGTGCACTGAGAAACTCCTTGGCAATAGTAACAAGTTCCTGAATGTAGACAGGTTCACCAACCTTTGTGCTGCCTTGTTGGTGAAAGGACTCATTCATGATATTGGTCAGGGCTCACGAACTAAAATCATGATAGGAACATTTTTAAATAGGGATGGGCACAGGGGGAGTGGAAGGGCCAAGAAGGGGACTAGTGGGATAAAAGAGGCAACTAGAGGCTGTTACAGTGGGAAATTTCTACCTCCTTAGGATGAGAGATAAGGAGGGGAGATGAGGTTATCAGAAGTAGCAGTGATGTGGACACATGGCAGCTGCTAGATAGGGAAACTGAGGTAGAGCAAGATAGGAGGAAATGCCCTTCCCTAGCCACCTCATACAACACCTGAATGGCCATAGCCACTGTGAAGCCAGTGGGCTTAAGAACCAGCTCCTGACGCAGAGAGGAGCAGAGCATAGGCAAAAGGAAATTACCCTAAGGGACAGCTGCAGAGAGGGCAGAGGTTCCTGACCTCCAAAGCAGCACCGCGTATTCATATAAAAATTTATCCTTTATGAAAAAAAATAGAGAGATAGTAAACGGTGAAAAAGATGGTCTTAGCTTACCTTTGTGTGTTTTAAAAATATTCTTCACTGATGTATGTTTAAAAATCATGTGAAATAAGCAATGCCAGCCCATTTTATAGAGGATGGAATGAAAACTAAGAGAGGATTAGTGAGTCTTAAGGTTTGTACTTACTAAGTAGCAGGCACAGGCTTGTCTACTAGCTGGATCCCTCTCCAAATACAAGCAAGCAACTTATGGGAAGGTAGAAGAAATGCTAAGATTTAGTGACATGTCTTCAGAAACGTGGGGCTGGAAGCCCAACAGATGCGGACAAAGGCATATTCCATTCTCCCTTCAGGAGTCTCCACATAGCTGGCTTGACCAGGTTCTTTTCCTTAAGCCACAGAGGCTATGGGCCCTGAGCTTTTGTAGTTCTTGAGAACCCACCTTAATGCCTTTCTCCACAATGACCTATAAGTCTCAGAGAACTATCACAGAAAATTGTGTTTCTGATCCTTTCTAAAAGCAGGAGAGATAGAGAGGGAGATAGGAAGATAGGTAGGTAGGTAGGTGGGCGGGCAGGTAGGTAGGTAGGTAGGTAGGTAGGTAGGTAGGCAGGCAGGCAGGCAGGTAGGTTGGTAGGCAGACAGGGAGGGTTGCAGAGAGGCAGGTAGGGAGGAAATGAGGAAGGAAGTGAGGGAGGGAGGGAGGCAGGGAGGCGGGAGACAACCATACCCTTTTGACAAATGTTGAAGCAAGCTCAAGGAAGAAGAAATGACTTTTGTTGGTGTTGGTGATTGCAAGTTCAGTATCAGCTCAACTCATTTTTACTCTGTAAACAAGTGACAGCTACATAACTGTGGCTGCTGCTTTCTCCATCTAGAATCATATTTCAACAAGCTTCCCTAGTTGCAGTGGATAGTTCATCCCCAGGCCAACATATGCTTTGGTCTCCATATGCTGTTGGGGGTTCTCACTCATCAATACTTCAAGTAGACTCCCTGATGACCCTCTCCCTTCATCGGACAGAACACCTGAAAGACTGAGTGCCTTTGTGGTGTGTACAACTGGGACTCATTACTAGTTCCCCTGGGTCCTTCATGCCACTGGCATCTGTATTGAGGATACTTTTGCAAGCCTAGGAAGAAGTCGTTGACCACAAAGTGCAATTGGGGCTGATGTGATGGGGCAAGTAAATCCATCTTCTTTCTCTTTTAATAGGAGCCATCGTGCAGGAAGTGAGTTCCCTTCCTGGCACACTGCTGAATTAGCAATTCCTGAACCGTTAGACTCATGAACTCTCTGCATGCACCAGCTTTTGATTTTTAAATTTTATTTTATTTCTATAGCAAGGCTACTAAAGTGCACAGGAGAGCTGGGAGGAGGGAAGAGTCCAGAGGATTCTTGGGGAAGTATGAGGTTGGAGAAGCATGAGGTGCTAAGGGAGGAAACGGGGGACAGGTAGGGGGGTGGCTGCAGCTGAGCCCAGCCAGCACCTTGCATTACTAGGTAAGCCAGCCCAGAGGAGGACAAGAATAAGAATGAACTTTCCAACAGGAGGGGACTGACAGAGTAACACTCCACTACCATTTTCTAGTTGAGGAAACCGGAGCCCACCAAGGCAGAAGGTTTATTTCAGAGCACCCATATTCAGGGACAGGCCCACATTTCTCTCTGCACCTCCTTACATTCCTGTGATAGCACCAAGCCCACTGTTCTGAGTAGATAGCCTGTCCAAGGTGTAAGCTTTTTCCATAAGTGCCAGCACCTTGGTTGGGCCGTCCCTGAGATCTGGCATCTATGCACTGGAGACCAGCTTGCTTTATGGATCTGGGAGCCATGTTACCCTCTCCTACAACCCCTCCCAAGCAAAGACCAGCAGTGATCCAAACTGGACAACTAGACCACAACTCCCTAGAGACCGTGCATCCAGGGGAAGGTGCGGACTTAGAATCCTCTTCCCCACACCCTGACCAGATCTTTTCCCAAGCTTCCATGCAACTTTACCTTTACTCTCATGATGATTCTCTCATGTTCTGGCTGAGAAGATTAGAATAGATTCCTCCCTTCCCCATTTGTAGCTAAAGAACCCAAAAGGACCCAATCAGGGATGGTATGTCTCTCTTAGTAAGGGCAAGGGGACAGGAGGAGAGACTCTCTGGTCCTGCAAGTGGGGTTGTCCAACCAATCAAGTCAACAGAACAGTCAAATGTGTGAATAGAAGTGACATTTACTTTATACTTTGTTTATAAGCAAACATCTCTAAAAGTTAATTTCAACACATGACCTAATACAAAAATGGTGGATGACATTCCTTCCATACTATTTTCATGTCCTCAAGATCCTGTGCATATTCCACACTGATACATTCCAACTGGGACACCATAGTTTCATCAGAAACACTCAGTCTGCGTTGACATTTTATGAAACGGGCAGCTGAAAAAGTAGACTCACAAACCCAAGTTGTAAACACTTGGGAGTTTTCCAACCTAGAGTTCATTTTTAAACATAAATTTCATTTAGCTAAAATTGCTTTCAGCCGAATTCTGTCCCTATTTGCACTAACCAAGTGTTCATTCCCACCTGCAGTTAGCCTTTTATAGTTTTCCCCACTGGTAAAATCCCACATTTCCTGTGAGCCCCTTCAGTAGGAGGGAAGAGTTGTGACTACCAGTGATTCTGTGAGGACCATCATCAGTACCATTAGGAGGAGTGTGATGGTCAGTGTCAACTAGCAACTTGATAGGACATAGAACCACCTCAAAGACAAGCCCTGGGCACAAGCAGGGGATTATTTGGATTAAGTTAGGGCCCAAGCAGGCCTTTGAAGGATTATTTTGGTTAGGCTAATTGAGGGGGAAAGCCCCTGATGTAAAGGGGGATGGCACCATTTCCTGGGTTCAGTCCTAGACTCTTAGAGACTGAAGTGGCCACTTCCTAGCCAGGCAGGACTTCAAGTGGAGGGAGGGGGACAGCAATCCACCTAAAAAACCTTCGACCAAAAATTTACCCTGACCATAAATTTTACAGGGATAAAGATGGAGCAGAGATTGAGGAAATGGCCAATCAATGACTAGCCCAACTTGAGACCCACCCCATGGGAAAGAGCCAATGACTGACACTATCAACCATATACGACTATGTTTGTAGACAGGAGCCTTGCATAGCTGTCCTCTGAGAGGCTCCACCCAGCAACAGATTGAAACAGATGCTCAGACCAACAGGCAAGCATTAGGAGGCACTCAGGAGTCATGTAGAAGAGCTGGGGGAAGAACAGAGGGGCCCAGAGGGGGACAAGAACTCCTTAAGAAGACCAACAGAGTCAACTAACCTAGGTCCATGGGATCTTACAGAGACTGAAGTGCCAACCAAAGAGCATGCAGGGTTGGCCCCCTACACATATGGAACTGATGGACAGCTTTGTCTTCCTGTGGGCCCTCTAGCAAGTGAAAGAGGTGCTGTCTCTGACGTGGACTCCATTGGCTGCTTTTGGATCACTTTCCCCTAGTTGGGCTGCCTTGTCTGGCCTCACTGGAAGAGGTTGTGCTTAGTCCTGATGTAACTTGATATGCTGGAATGGGTTGGTTCTGGGGTGGGGGAGTCCCCTTTTCTGAGGAAAGGAGGAGGAGAAGAAGAAAGAAGAAAGGAGGTGGAAGGGTTGGACTGAGAGAAGAAAGAGGGGGCTTCGATCAGGTTGTAAAGTGAATAAATAAATAAATTTAAAAAAGAAAGGAGTAAGCTAGCTGAGCCTGAACATTCTTTGCTCTTTTTCCTGACTGCAGATGTCACGTGACCAGCTTTAAACTCCTGCCATCTTGTTCCCTGCCATGATGGGCTGTCCCTTCAATTGTTAAGCTTGAAACAAACCCTTCCATCTTTAAGTTGTTTTTATCGCAGAAGCAAAAAATAAAAATAAAAATAAAGGGACTGTGACTAGCAATGCTGGGTCAGGGTCTGTTGAGGCACTCACAGGTAGAGATGGCTTTGGGTCATAGTGCAAGTGAAACTGTGAGGTAAATGCAGCCTGATCTGGGACACAACGCTGTCTTCTTTGAGGCCCTTTGCCCATCTGTGAAACAAGATGGTAGGGCTGCATCTGAGTGCTTTAGTGTTCTTCTCTTTCTAAGGAGACAGGGTGGAGAGTGGCTCATGACGGGGGCTTGTCCAGCCCAGGTCTCTGAAGTCAAGCCTGCATGAGGGACAGATCTGCTTTGTTCGCTGCCGTGTGGTCCTCGGCTCCACAACAGTTGGTATTCAGTAACTGTGTGCTGAATAAGTGCATGAACAGGCACGGGGAAGAGCTGCTCTGGTGCCTTGTAAGTTTAAGTCTCTAAGCTTTTAGCCTGATGTGTTTCACAGTTCAAGAATGTGTTTTTGCATTCTAAATACGTACATTTCTGGAGTGAAGCTATAACTCCTGCATGCTGTGTTTGTCTTGTTCCTCTCTAGCGTACTCATGTGTTCCCAAGGGCACCTGGTGACGACAAAAGCCCGGTAGAGCTTGCACCTAAGTGAGGATGGATTTTCCTTTACTCAATCCTAGATAAAGGAAGTCATGAGCCGTAATGCCAACTGTCTCTGCCAGCTTCAGCTGCCTCACAGAAAACCACTAAAGGCAGCTTCAACACTGAGATTTCTATAGCACCGTGCTGAGGCTGGAAGCCTAAAGATCAGAGGGTAGCCTGGTTGGCTTTGGTGTGTTTTGTGTAGAGGGCAGCCTTCTCTCATGTTCTCATATGTCCTTTCCTTGGTGTGTATCCAGAGAGGAACGTAAGGGAAGGAAGTCAGAAAGAAGAAGGGAGAGAGCGAAAAAATCTTATAAGGCACAAATCTAATCAAACCCTGCCATGAAGGCTCCACCTTCATGACCCTGGTTACCTGCCAAATGCTTTAATATTGTCACATGGAGATTAAGGTTCTACCCTGTGAATTTGAGAGAACACAACCCTTAGACCTTAACACCAAGCTGAATCTGAACAACTGCACAAGTTCATTATTTTAACATTTTCTACTGAAGTTTTTGATTAAAAAGGATTATGACATTGGAGAGATAGCTCAGTGATTAAGAGCACTGGCTGCTATTCTAGAGGACATGCATTCAATTCCCAGAAGCCACATGGCAGCTCACAACCATCTGCATCTCCAGCCCTAGGGACCTTGACATACTTTTCTGGGCTCTTCTGGGACCAGACATGCACGTGTGCACATATAGGCACAACACCGATATGCATAAAATAAAATTGAAAGAGGGTTAACTTAATTATATATATGTATGTGCGGCTGTGTGCAGGTATGGCACATATGAGTTCAAGTGCCAATAAAGGCCAGAAAACGGTGACAAGATCCCTTGGAGCTGGAGTCACAGGCAGTCATAAACCTTCCAACATGGATGCTGAGACTGAACTAAGGTCCTCTGGGTGGGGGGGGGGGAAGAGCAACATATCCTCTTAACCATAGAGCCATCTCTCTAGCCCAATATTTTCAATGTTTTAAGAGTCTCCTTTCCTTAGCTTGGATGTTTGGGTATACATATCTTAGTAGTTTATCATTTAGAGAATAACAGCAAGCCTCTAAAAGAAAGACTTTTTGTTCCTTTTACTTTGCCATATACTTTTGTGACTCTGATTGAGTCACAAAAAGGCCTAAGAGGACTCTGTGTATGTCTTTGTCTCTTTCTCTGTAAAATATTACTGCTTGCATATGATTTTAATCCATTTCCATCTTATTCTGTGCCAGGCATCAGGACAGGCATCGGATACAGAAATGAAAATAAAGGAGATGGGTGTGGTACCTTGCTCCTGTGATGCCAGTTGTTGAAAGGCTGATGCAGGAGGATAGCCATGGGTTTGGGGCCAGTCTGGGTTACTTAGTGAGTTCTAGGACAGCCTGCATTATACAGTGAGATCATGTCTACACACACACACACACACACACACACACACACACACACACACACCAAAAACCAACCACCCAACCAATTGGCAAACAACCTCTCCTCCCCCAGTCAATGAGGATGTTGCCAAAGACAGATCATGAGGACTACAATATAATCAAAGACCTAATCCATTGATGAATTAAAAATGTGAACAGACTACTGGGAGGTGGGAGGGTCTGATTGGAGGAACTTGGCCACAGGGGTGGGTTTTGAAAAGGTCAAGCACCTGGTTACACAAACCCTGTCCTTCCCCCCACCCCCCAACCGAGAGAAGCTGAGTGGAAACGGGACCATCACCCCAAAGGAGGCTCTCTACAGCGGTACAGAGAAAGGGTGTGTGTTGTAGCAATGTCTTGCATGGTCTGGGGGTGATAGAAGCCTTGTGAGTTTGAGTCAGACAAAGGTGGCAAGGAAGGCATTGTCCTAGAGGAAGGCATGCACAAACTTGGCAGAAGTGAGAGCTTCTGAATGGCTTGACCCACACAAGGGAGGTGGGAGGCCAGCCAGAGCCAGTGAGCCCAGGGCCTTAGGCTAAGCAGCAGCATTGGGACTCAGTAAGCGAACGACAATTGACTCTCTCAGTAGTTTCCTGGTCTGCAGCACACACTGTGACCCAGAGGGCATCTCCAGAAGTGGTAGGGCCGGATGGAGGTTTCTAAGCTATGTTCCATGCAGAAACAGCAGGTGGCTAGAAAAGAGCTGCATGGGTGAGGGCCTTCTTGGGAGTGGTGGCTGTGGGCACAATGATAGCTCCTAGCATCTAGGGGTCCTCAGAGGGTACAAGGTGTCTCCCATTAAGCAGAAGGCCCGTGACTCCACAGGGTGGAGGGAACAGGTTCTCAGCAGCCTGGTAGTTCTGTTTGGGGGTGTTCCCATTCCATTTAGCTTCCGAATATGCTCTATATTAAATACCATCAGTGTAATTGCAGAATGCGACACACTGTAATTATGCCCCATAATTGCATTTTCTTCCATTAGCAGCATGGCATTCTCGCTCAGCACAGGCCCCCGGCACCCAGGACTATTATTGTGGTCAGGAGCAGATATAGCCTCTCTTTGCCCCCTTGTCAAGTGACATAGTGGGACTCAGAGCAGTGTAGCACAGTGGGTAAGCCATGGCTGAGAAGCTTGCCATCAGGTTTGAATCATAGACCTTACCACTAAGAATCGGGGAGCTCAGGCATGTTTCCTAACGTCTCTCTATCTCTGCTTCTCTGGTTTTAGAAAGAGGCCAATAGTCTACTTCAGAGAGTCATTTTAAAGAACAAGACAGTATATGCTAATTGGCTAGTGTAATGGTTGTTGCATTTATTTACTATTCCTCTCCTTGCCTCTTTCTCTTTGTGTGCATTTGTGCGAGTACATGCAAGGGCGCAAGAGTCAGTTCTCTGCGACTCGTGGGACCCAGGGATCAAACTCCAATCATCAGGCTTGGGTGAATGTGTTTTAATCCACTGAGACATCTCGATGGCCTTGTCAACTTGACTGCCTCAGTTTGTGAAACACATCTCACAGTGAATCAGTGAGGATGTTGCCAAAGACAGATCACAGTGACTTTAACATAACCAAAGACCTAATCCATTGATGCATTGAAAATGTGGATAGACTATTAGGAGGTGGGCAGTGGTAGGTGGGGTCTGATTGGAGGAACTTAGCCACAGAAATGTGTTTTGAAAAGGACACGTACCTGGTTATACATTGGGGTATTTGGTATATTGACTTGGGTCCTTCCTTTCACCTCTATCCTTCCTGCCCATCACAAGGTGTGCAGTTTCTGCTGTGTGCTTCCTGTCAGAAGGCTCTACCTCACCTGAACCAACAGAGCCAACAACCTACTAATACTGTGGGATACAATCCATCATTTCTCCGTTTAAGATATTTCCAGCAGGAAGTTTGTCACCATGACAAAAGTGATAAATTCGCCTAGCAGGCCCAGTTTCAGCCACCAGTAAAATGTGGGGAAAGATGACAAAGGGCACTTTACCCCTCTGAGAGTTCTGGGTTGACATCTCGCTTCCACTGACATAAGAAAACAGAGTACACCAAATGCTAAGCTACACAGAATCAGGGATTGTTCTTAAATTCACCTGTCTGCCCCCTGCTGTCACATCACAAATGGGTAAACTGAGGCCCTTTGAGGATCACCAGCCTGATATGGATATTGTTACTATCAGTTGCCCTGACCTTCCAAATCCAGGACTGGTCCCTTGTGTAAAGAGGTCTGTTTTCACTTTTATGGACAATATAACATTATTTTTTTTTTACTCCAGTCAGGAATGACCTTAGCAAATATTATTGTCATTGCCCAGAGTAAAGAAGTACAAAGCCGTGATTAGGGGAGACAGTGGCTTTTGCAAGGTCACCCATCAGAGAAATATGAGAGCTGGTGCTTGACTGTCCATTGCTCTCTGGCTCTCCTTTCATGCTTACTTGTTTTTATTCCGCAGCCATTCACTGAGTGGCCTCCCTGTCATGGACACTGCCATTGGGGCAGGGTGATTCCAGGCTGCCTGGAGGACCACGTAGCAAATGGCAACAAGGAAGGTAGATGGTGATATCCACCATGTGGCCACTGCAAACCTGAGTGCGCTGAGCTAGCTGTGCAGGGACGATGCTTCCGGATGGAGTAGGAGTATAGGTTTGGATGGGAAAGTCCCCCATAGATCCACGCACCTGAACACTTGCTCCCCAGTGGGTGGTGCTGTTTTCATAGTTTGTGGAATCACTGAGAGTTGGAATCTCACTAGAAAAAGTAGGTCTCTAAGTTGCAGGCCTTGAGTTTTTACGGCGGCGTCCCACTTCCTAGCCTCTCTCTTTTATGGTGGAGGGTGCAATGAGACCAGCTGCCTCTTTCTCCTGCCATCCATGCCTTTGTGGATGGCCATGATGGACCATAGACCTTCTTAAATGGTGAGGAAAAAAAAGTTCCTTAAGTTAGTTTAGTTAAGTGTTTGGTCTCAGCAATGACAAAAGAAACTCACCCACCTGTCTGTACAGATAGCCAAGGAACAGTCTCTAGCTGTTTACACGGACAAAGGGTCAGAATATTTGTCACAAACATTTTTCCATTAATGTGACAAAAGTCCAATTGAGAGCAGTTTGAAGAACAAGAGGACAGATTGGTGAGCTGGCTATGCAGTTCACAGAGACAACCACCCACCTGAGCAGTTCATGGAGGCAGCCATTCCAGGCATGTCCAAGGCTCCAACAGCATTGTTTTGCCTCTGTCTCTTGCATTATGAGGCTCTGCTTTTCTCTCCTTGGCTTTTGTCTTCAGAAGTATCCTTTGTGGGACAGGAAAGATGGCCAACAGCCCAAACTTAGGTCTTCCTACTTGAGCAGCAACAAGGAGCCAGCGGTGCCTGCTGGAACCTGACAGGAGGACCTTACAGGACTCTTTGGGTTATATGGGCATCTCTGAGGCCAGGCAGGGACTGTGGGGCATGGCTGAGTTCACCTGGTCATGTGAAATGGGTGCCCCAGAGGGATGTAGGGTTCTGGTATGAAAAGTTGCTATGAATGGATCTTCAGAACACTGTATTCCTCATACCTACCATGAGAAAAAGCCTTGGGGAAATGGGCTGGGTGTGGAAAGCTATGATTCCCACGGGCTGTCAGCGCTGATGGGGCTTAGAGTACCATGTTTGATTGTCTTGTGCTCCTCCCAAGCTGATGTTTCCTTCTTTAGGTCTAGTCTTGGTCATCCATAGGGGAAGTAACTTTAGGTGTGTCATAAATGGGTTACAGAGCTTTGTCACCATAGCCTACTGGGGGCCTTGGGAACACAAAGAAGACAGAACTTGGCCCTCGTCATAAGATCACAATTACAGTTTAATCCCTCGGGAATCAGCATGAGGATTCCACCTGAGCTTAGGACTGCAAATGACATCGTAGCAATCAGGCAAGCTCTGCCATGTGTGGGAAGGCACCTGGAACGCTCTCTCAGTTGAGTGCATCTGCCTCCAACTCTGTTAGGAGTCTCAAGTTCTTTCAAAGGGGCCTACTAATTCCTTCCTATAATCTACCAAGCCTCCCTATGACCATAAGAAAACCTGATAGATGTTGGCAGGTTTTGAAGATATGGAATCCAGTCTGCATGCACATGGGTGCATAAGTATGTGTGTGTACATGTACTGTTGCCTTAGGCAGTGGAGTCATTTGTTCAGCTTCTTCCCTTCCCCCTTTCCTGAATCCTCTGTGAAAGTACTGTAAAGAGGGAGGCAAGGGAAAAGACCCCATTAGGAAAAGAAAGAGCTCCCCAGAGCCATGGATTCTAACCTCAGAACTTAGTGGACTAGAAAAAGATGGGAGATGATTAATCAAAAAATCAAAGGCTTCCTTCACTGCAGAAAGCACACTTAAGTAGTTTATGTAGGATTTCATAAAGCTGTGTGGCTTCTTTGCAATTCCTTCCCAAGCCAATGGGTACTCGCTGCCTAGCATGCTGATGAAGGCAGTGGCCTGGGAGCCTGAGAAGGAGAAAAGCCCTCTTGCTCTGGGATAAAGGAATTCTGGGAATTCATTGGAGCATGACTGGAATTCTAATAAAATAAAGTTTAGGTGTGCATGTGCTTGTGCATGTGTGTGTGTGTGTGTGTGTGTGTGTGTGTGTGTGCATGTGTGTGTGTGTGTTAGAAGGTACACGTAAGTTGTGTCTGGGGATGGTTCCCAAGTGGCTATGGGAACAGCTCCAGAAGACTTTATCCCTAATCCGTCTTTTGCTGTCTGGAATTTATGGCAGGTTTGTTTGCAGCCATCTGGAGTTATCACTGGGAAGAACTGGTCCCCAGCTCTGAAGTTCATTGGTGGCAGGGCCCTCTCAGAGCATTACCACATTCTAGCCTGGCTGTCTCCAGGTCTGCTCTTTAAAGCTGGGTGCATTTGGAGAGAGGGCTAGAGGGAACCTTGCTGGTCATACCGCCTCGGGAAGTAAAATTGAAGGCCCTTTGCTTCCTAAATGGCTTGCAAAAGCTCCTCCTGCATAAGGGGAAACTGGTCTCTGTGAAATGTGGGGAGGGGTTGGCAGAGTGGAGTGACCATGGTAACTCCTCCGTTTTCTTATTATTCTTATATATTCTTTTAGTTATAAGGGCTCTGTCATCTTGTATGATGGCCTTCACCTCTCTGAGGTTCGTTTGCTTTCTCATCTGCACAGAGGGAATTCTGTTACAATACAACCTAAGAATGCAACAAGAATTCTAATTCGTAGAAAGCGTTTCATTTTAAATGGAGCCAATCTCAATGGATGCTATTATTTTCATTTTCAGTTGTAGAGCGTAGATATTTGCTGCCTGGTTACAACATGGGCTGGGCATCCACAGGCTCATGGTCTGAAGGCTCAGCCCCATTGGAGCTGAGAGGTGGTGGAGTTTTAAGAGGCTGAGTGGATGTTCTCAGAGAACTGGGCTAGCTTTTGCAAAATGCATTGTGCTAGAGCAAGGTCCTCTGTGGACTTGGTCCTTTCTGCACATGACCATTTCCTTGTCTGACCATTTATCGGGTGTAAACACCACCAGGAGATTCTTGCCAGATGCTGTTTAGACTTGCCAGTCTCCCAAATCATAAGCCCAACAAACCTCTCTCTCTCTCTTTTATAAAGTCTACAGTCTCAGTTATTTTGTCTTAGCAGCAAGGTGGATTAAGGTGCTCAGGGTTCGGTTCTGCGTGTATCATAGATCCTTCCCGTAAAGCACCACAGAGATGCTTCGTGTCTGTAGACATGACAGATGGAAACTATGTTTTTTTTAAGTAGTTTATTTATTTTTATATTAATCACAGGTTATATATTTTGTATCCCAGCCGTAGCTCCCTCCCGCATTCCCTCCCACTCTTCCCCATCCCCCCTTCATCTTCTCCCTGCCCCCCTCCAAGTCCACTGATAGGGGAGGACCTCACCTCCTTCCATCTGACCCTAGCTTATCATGTCTCTTCAGAGCTGGCTGCAATGTCCCCTTCTGGGATCTAGTTAGGCTGCTCCTCCCTCATGGGGGGGGCAATCGACAAGCCAGCCATTGAGTTCATGACCGAAATAGTCCTTGTTCCCCTTACTAGGGTACCCAGTTGGGTACTGAGCTACCATGGGCCACATTTGAGCAGGGGTTATAGTTTGTATTCATACATGGTCCTTGGTTGGAGAAACAGTCTCATAGAAGACCCCTGTGCCCTGATCTATTTGGTCTTTGTGGAGCTCTTGTCCTTGCCAAATCTTACTAACTCCCCCTTTTTTCATATGATTCCCTGCACTCTGTCGAAGGCTTGGTTGTGAGTCTTAATATCAGCTTTGATTCATTGTTAGGTAGAGTCTTTCAGAGACCCTCTGTGGTATGCTCCTGTTGCTTGTTTTCTCCTACATTCAATGTCCATCCCGTTTTTCCATCTAACCGATGATTGATCATCCCACCCTGGGTCCTCCTTCTTGCTTATCTTCCCTAGGTGTATGGATTTCATCATGTCCATCCTATCCTATAGGTCTATATAAGTGAGTATATACCAAGGGAAACTATGTTTTCCTTTTTAGTACTGTGATACTCTTTACAGGCCACCTCTCTGTGTGTCCAATCTCCCACCTTTAACTTTAAGGGTCCTGGAGAGGAAGCCTGGCTAATTTGCCTCTATATTTCTCCTAGGACTTAGCTTTTCACATATTAATTAAAGTTATTTTCTTTTTTTAATTGGAAAATGTTTACATATTGAGCAAATAAAATAACATACGTAGTCTAACATGAACTGGAGATGACAGCAATTTGAGATACTTTTTAGATAAAATAACACAGAATAACTGTGAGAGGTGCCCCTAAATGAGCTATTTTAGTCTTGGTGGGATGGAAACTTTTCCCCATCATTTTAATACCTGGTGACAATCTAGTGAAGACTTTCCTTTTTAAAAGTCAGAATTCTGGAGAGGAAGTAGCTGCAACTTTACTTATAGGTGAAATCAACTGAGGGGAAATGAAATATTTGTAGAATCACAGCCAGAAGGTATGAAATTTTTTTAAACATTTTCTTACAGAAGAACACTGATAATAAAAGACAGAAGGGAATGTATGTGGTTAAATTATTTGTGCAGCAATCAGTGGGCATCATAATAATTGAAAGTTATTATTGGAAAATGTTCTGCCCTCTGTTTTCCGAGGACTTCTGGAAGAAGCTCTGCTCCACCCACAGGTTCTGATTATTCTACACATCTTGCTCTCAATGGTTCTTATCCCCCACACCCAATCTTCTAATGTGTGTTTCTTCCAAGACTCTTTCCATGTTCCAGATGTCCACTCATCTCATGGTTGCCTATATACTGATGATTCCCAAATGTACAGCTCTACCTCCACCTTCTCTGTCACTCATAGCATCCTTCACATATAACTCTTCATCGCCTAAAACTTGACATTTATTGGGCTGAACTTTCCTCAGCACTCTCATTGACCTTAGTAGTAACTCTTCCCTTATCCTTGGAGTCACCCAAAAATTTGATCAATGTCTCCAGAGCCTTTGCTTCCTGTCCTGTCTTTGCTCTGTTCCATCAGGATCTGCCATTATATGGATTCTTCTAGGCACAGAGCTTGAGACAAGGACTTAAATGGCATGGCACGTGTCATCAGCCCTGTGTACTTGTGCTTTCCAAATCCACGAGTTCAAACAATCTCAGATCAGGAATACTCTTTAAGATGCAGCTCTACTGAACAACTATGCACTATTTCATCATAATGTAACAAGTGCATTATATTTGCAGTGTATTTGGTATTATGAGTAAAGCCAATAATCTCCAGCAAGTACCAAGAATCAACTAGAGGTCACTTGGAAAATAATTCCCCCAAACAACAGAAGATTGCAGAAGCCAGACAGGGACAAAAGGAGGGCCCACAGCCTTCCAAATTGGGCAACTGAGGCTCAGTGCTTTGTGGGGAATCACAAGGAACAAGCAGGGCATGAGCAAGGAATAAAGAAACTAGGTTTCTGCCCTCTGTCACCTGCCGTTGAAAGCCCATTGACTTACCAGTATTTCCAGTATCTTTTCTTTTTTTTTTCACTAAATTTTTATTTTTTAGATTAGTTTATTCACTTTGTATCCCAGCTGTAGCTCTCTCCCTCTTCCCCTCCTAATCCTACCCTCCCTCCTTCATTTCCTTTTATGCTCCTCTCAAAGTCCACGGATAGGGGAGGTCCTCTTCCCCTTCCATCTTACCCTAGGTTGTCTGATCTCATCAGAACTGCCTGCATTGTCCTCCTCTGTGGTCTGGCAAAGCTGCTCCCCCACCAGGGGGAGGTGGTCCCAGCTACCCTTTCTCAAAACCTCCCCATGTTCCCACTCACAAATGGATAGCCTCTTTTTCTTTATTATTGTTACATGCATAGATATATATGTATACTATGTAATGTGTATGTGACCTCCTCCAATCTGCTGAATCTGTTTTTGTTGGTAGTATTTATATATGGTTTAAAGGCTGATCATTCTTACTGGATAACGAACAAGGGAACTCATCCTTGGGAGAGGCTAATCCTCCTTTTCCTGGGAGTCATTAGTTGCTTGTAGTTCTTTGGGTAGGGGTGAAACCCCTCAAAAATTCTCTAGCACGTTAACATTTCTGTTGCTATTGTTGATGTTTTGGTCTTGTTTATGCAGCCATTTTAGGAGAGATAGTTTCATAGCAGACTTTCTGTTATTCTGACTCTTAGAATCTTCCTGTCTCCTCTTCCACAATGTATACCAAGTCATAGATGAAGGAACTGTGATATAGATGTATCTGTTGAGGCCAGGCTCCTCATGTTCTGTTGATCTCTGCATTATGCCCAGTTGTGGTTTTCTGTGATGCTCTCCATTTTCTGCAAAGAGAAGCTCCTTTGATAAGGGATGGTATCCACACTTAGCAATTGTTATAGGAATCAGATTTAGAATGTAGTAAGAGATTATGTTGGTCCAGCAAAGAGGCAGTAGTGGATTCTTTTCTAAAGACCCTGGCCTCACTAGACCTAAAAAGTTGGCTAGGTTTCCAGTACCAGGCATGATTTTCCTTTCTCTGAGTGGCATGTAAGTCCAGAGAAACAGCTGTTGGTTGTCACCAATATGTGGGTGCCAGTTACTGCTGGTAATTGTCATGGCTCAGAGGTGTTTCAGCTGGATAGGACTATTTAAGTGCTTCCCTCCATTGGTAGATTGGTAGACAGTATTTTCTGGAACCATAGAAGCTAGACTACAGAAAAGAAGCTTTCAGTCAGATCCTGCTCAAATTTCCAAGTCCTGTGTCCAAAGTATGTGGTGTCTTAAGCAGCAGGAGCCAACCCTCGATCCCTGAGAAGCAATCAACAGCTATGTTGATAATCTATATTGTTCGGGGGAGTCATTTGGACCAACTTGACTGATTGAGATTAGGATTTTGTGGAGAGTACTGTTAGCCCAAATAGTTTAACTTCTTTAACATATATGCTATATATTAGAACTATTAAATATATTTTTATATATTTGAGATATATAGTAAAACCAACATAGTACTGCCACAGAAACAGACATGTAGAGCAGTAGAATAAAATAGAGAAGCCAAAAATGAATGCTTGCAACTACAGCCATCTGATATTGCCATAGAGGCAAAAAACGAGTACCAGAAAAAAAAAAGATAGAATCTTCAACAAACGACACCAAGAAAACTGGATGTCCACATGTGAAATTAGATCTATATCTACCCCCCTGCACAAAAATTAGTTCTAACTGGATCAAAGACCTCAACTTGAAACCTGAAACACTAAAACTGTGAGAAGAAAACACAGGCAGTGTCCTCCAAGATGTAGATGTAGGAAAACACTTTCTGAACAGAATGCCATTAACTAAGAAATTAAGGCCAACACACTACAACTGGGACCTCATAAAACTAAAAGGCTTCTGCGCAGCTAAGGAAGCAATCAAGTGAAGAAACTCACAGAACGGGAGAGACGCTTTGCTAGTTATACATCCGTTGGCTTGAGCTACAGGACAACTTTAGACTGCATGTATAGGGAAGTTCTTTGTGAGGAACTGCTGATTGGATTAAGTTGTGATTTGAATGATGATCTAATCCCATGAAGACCTGGGTGATGAACAAGAGGAAGAGCAAGTTCAAAGGTCCTGGATAGGGCCAGGAGAATGTGACTGTACAAAGTTTATTCATCAGGAAGAGAACAAGAAGTGAGAGAGAAAGAATGAGCCCTGAATACTCATTATTTGTCTTAAAAGCAGGAAAGCACATCCAGGGACAAGAAATACGTACAGTGACAGCAATGAAAACATCACATTTGTTCCTCTGCTACTGGCAGTGACATGAGCACCCCCACCTGTGTTGGGTACTGCCAACAGACATTCCAGATAGCCCTCAGATAGTACTATCTGATATTTTTTCTCAAGAACAGTGAGTTCAGAGAGGCTAAATAACTCATTTAAGGCCACACAGCCTGCAAGAGTATGGTCCAGCTCCTACTGGGAAAGCTGTCATGCCGTTCATTATACATGGCCAATAGGACTCATTCCTTGCTGTTAGCTTTATCAGTGTGGGGGCAGAGGTTGGAGTGATGGTGATGGGGGCAGCGGTAGTGCAGCCTTTCTTTTATAATTATCCTGGAGCAGAGTTGGAGGAATCAGGGTGCCAGAGAAGTTGACCTTGAAGGCGCTTCTCCAAAGGCTCCTGGGCCCAGAGCCAGTGTCATGGTGGCATGTATTTCTAGTGCAATTATCCTGTCCTTCTCTTGTGGTTCTCTCAGAAGTTCCTCCGTGATCATTAAAACTGGCTCTGGGCAGTGGCTTTGAAAGCGGCTGGAACCGCCCAGGGCTGGCTGATGTCCTTGTTATGATGGACTGCCTTCCAGGGACTTAAGTGGTTTCTCTGCTTTATCAGATAGTAAGGAAGATGAGACCTGGCCGCTCCAATTACAGGTAGGTGACTCTCAGATGAAGTTGTTCTCTTTTGTCTCAGAGATGCGGAAATTTGCAGCTCTATTAGACTCACAGGCTGTCCTTTTCTCATATGCTGCATGTTGGCCCCTGAGGGCCGAAGGAGCAGAGGGCAGAGAAAGGAGCCAGTTTGCAAGAGAGTGAAAGCACGGCTTGGAGGAATTCATCCCATTGCCAGGCCTTTGAATTCTTTGTGCCTCAGTTTCCTGTTCTGAAAAATACAGGTTTGTATTGAGAGTGAAGCACCCAGCGCAAGGTTTGCTATTTGGCGGGACTTGGAGATGCTGTGGCCGCCGGGCTACCATCCAGAGATGCTGCCTTGGGACCGGGTCTCCATGGTGCATGGCCGGTTCCCAGCATCCAGGATCAAAGCAAAGGCCATTGGCAATCATGAGAAAGGAACTGCAGTGTGTGAGATGGGAGGAGGCTCTGATTCATAGTCTCTTTATTCGTAAAACAGGATGGCAGAATTTGCTGTCTTTTCTCTTGTTCCTTCATTAGTCAGGCGTGCTTGCTCTCATCTGCCACACTGTGGGGCCAAGCAGCAACAGGGAGGCGTGAGGCCTGTTTGAGTTTGCTTCTCTGTTGCTGTGATAAACCACTGAGGGAAAGCCACTCAGGGAGGAGAGGGTTTATTTGGTTTCCAGGTTACAGTCTGTCAGGGACTGGAGTTTAAAGCAGAAGCCAAAGAGGAACACTGCTCATTGGCTTGCTTCTGGCTTGCTCAACTACTTTTCCTATACAGTCCAGGCCCACCTGCCTATGGATGTCACCACCCACACTGGCCTGGGCCTTCCTACATCAATTAGCAATTATAAAAATGCCTCAGGGAAGCCTCTTCACTGAAGGGCGTGCCTTTAATCTCAGCACTGATGGAGGCAGAGGCAGGTGGGACTCTGTGAGTCCTATGCCAGCCTGGTCCTCAAAGTGAGTCCAGGAGAGCCAAGAATATTCAGAGAAATCCTGTCAAGAAAACAAAAAACAAACAAACAACAACAAAATAACAAAACCCAAAAAACAGAAACCGAAAAAGCCTCACGGAAATGTCTGCAGGCCAATCTGTGGGGCAATCCCTCAGACTGAGGTTCCTTCATCCCAGATTGCTCTACTTTATGTCGAGCTTAAAAACGCCACCAGCACAAAGTCTTTCTGCAGGAAAGCGTAGTTTATGATGAACTGGAAGAGCCAGCTTCCACATTCACCTTTGAGAGTCTGCTCCCAATGATATGAGGACCTCCTATCAGTCTCCCCACAGTGATGGTCTCGCCACCCCTCAGTGGTGCTGCTCTGAGCACCATGATTTAACACATAAATATGGAGTGGTGGTCAGTCCTTCACCAGAGAAAACCCCAAGAACTCACAGGGAAAGCCTGGTCTATATTTCCTGAGGTGGCTGTCAGAAGAATATTCTCCAGGCTAAGCAAGTGTAAGCTCCTCTACCATTTGGACTCAGCCCTCTCCAAAATGCTGTTAGCAGTTTGGATACAGTAAGATTGAAAAGAGATCCTCAGACCTTTAGGTTTCTTACAAACATGAGGTAACTCCCCCATCTCATTTATACCTCAAGAAATCACGTCTCAGAGAAGTTAAACTCAAATCATACAGCTAATTGGGTCAGTAATTGAATTTAAAATGATCTCTCTGATGTCAAAGCTCCGAAACACAGCAACTGTTAACACCGCTGAGGGGAAGCTTGTATGTCTACAGATAGGAATTAACAATGATGCTGCCGTCATAATGATTCTTAATGAGGCCGAAGCAATGAGGGCTGCAAGGTCTTCTTTTGGTTGAGAACATCTAAGGCGGTGAGCTTAATTGTGTCAGACACAAGAAGGAAGAGGCGCTTGGGAAATTTGACAAAAACCTGGAACGCTCTACAAATTATACTCTTTCCATTTATCTCTGTTCTCCAGAGCTGAGGAGATATTTTTGTTTTAGTGGTTTGGGCATTCTTTTATTTTTTTCAAAGAATTATTTGTTAGCATAAGTAACAATAAAATAAAAATTAGGGGTTTGGGAAGAAGGTAAAGGAGTCCAAAATATTAATGACCTAAGCCCCAAGGTGGGAAAAGATCAGGGGCAGTCTGTGGGCCTCAGTAGTGGGGATTCTGCAGATCTGTTCCAAAGTCTGATGTTTATACCACTTTAACAGTGATGAGCCCTGGCCTTTGTCCCACAGGTCAAAGGGCCTAGATGCCAGAGATCCTGGCATAGCCACATGTACTGACATCACTTCCCTGACAACTGGAAGCAGGTCCAGGGCAGTTCCCATAAGTGGTCCACGTGTCCAAAACAGGTCTCAGGCCTTCAGAGGCCATGCTTTGAATGTATGTATTGTGACCAGCCTTGGCTACTTTGAGCTTTAACTCCTTCACTAGAATGAATATTCCTATAAAATAGAGTCCATGAAATCAGCTCCTGGAACAGTGCCTGAAATGCGATACCAACTCCCTAAGAAATACAGAAACTGCATTTGGATCTGGATACAAATGAAATCACTTGCTCTCTCTCTCTCCAGGCCTTACCTTCAAAAATTCATCTCACAGGCATTTACTGAATGCTTCTTATGTGTCAGCTCCTGTTGCAAGGATCAGGAGAGTATAGCAGATTATCCTTCCTATTGGCACAAATCTATCCATCCTCACTACATAGGGCAGCAAGTACCCTACCCTACCCTGGACATTTTGGGTGGTGTGGAGGTACTGGAGAAGACATGGAGTGGACTTTCGAAGAACTAATCATAGAGCCATAGGAAATGGACAGCAGAGGTATCTGAAGAACATCTGCTCTTCTAGAACAATGAGGTGGGAGTAGAGAGTTCTAGTAATGTATAGAAGCAGACAAGACCAACAGGTGACCTATCCCATGGGAGAGAACCAATCTCTGACACTATTAATGATATTCTGCTATGCTTGTATCCAGAAGCCTAGCATAATGTTAGGAACTGGCCCTGAGAAACTTGTGACTTTTCCCCACCCTGCTGCACCTGACTGATCAGCATCCTGCTTGGCAGATGCAAAGATGTGAGAACTGTACCATGACTTTTTAGGAGTAACCATTGTCATGACCACAGAATGTTCCAGGCCCTGTGCCGAGAAGATTTTGTAACTTTCCACCCTCACTCACCTGCCTACCCCCACCCCTACCTAAAACCAGCTTTAAAAAACCTGGGGCCATCATGGCGGGAAAGGCATGGCACTTCTGCAGCTGGAGTGTGCGGCAGAGTTGGTGGACCATGGAGCAGAGACAGAACCAGAACCAGACTCCAGTACCATCTTCAAAATTGTACCCGGGACCCAAAATTGCTAAGTGGGACACTCTCAAAGGTTCCACAGTTTCCCCAAACAGTGCTTTCAGCTGGGGACTAAGTGTTCAAACACACCAACCTTTGGACATTGCACATCCAAACTATGGCACCCCCACACCTGCACATCAAGGACAGCTCTCTGTCTTCCTCTGTCCTTGCTTTCCTTACCTGCTGGCTTCCTCCTGGTTCTTTCTGCTGCGTTGTTTCCTTGTGCTTTCTGTCTGTCCCTGTCCTACTGTAATTCTATTTTTCTGTCCCCCTCTCTCCCTCAGTCTCTGAGTGTCTCTGCTGCTTTCCTTCTCTGCTTGCTGATCTTTCCCCCCCCCCCCGACCCTCTACACCTCACTCTCCCTTTGTCTCTCTCCTCTTGTATCCGTGCCTACTCCTCTCCCTCCCCCATCTCCTGCCTCTAGGAAGAGGGCAGAGATCATGGGGAGGATTGGATGTCATTAAAGGCACAAAAGGAGAAAGGACTTCTCTCCTGCTTAGCCCTGGGGAACTCCTAATGATGAGAGACACTTTGGTGGGCAATCGATAGGAACAAGATGCAACGAGACATCTTTGTTGGGTCACCACAGACGGCAGCTCCCTCTAACCAGAGCCCCTGGGAACAGCTGGCCTCTCAACCAGGCATAGACAGAATGCATCACAGCACAGAGAACTTGAAGTGTGAACCCAGCACACGTAACCCGGGGGCACCTCATTTCCATCACCCCCTCCCTCCTCAGCGCTTCTCTCTCCTGGTGCTCCTTTACAAATATCATGAATAGAGACACTGCCATGGGCTAGACACAGATGATAGCCAACCTAGGTTGCTGGGAAAAAAGTCTCTGGTTGACCTCATATTTTTAATCATTTTAAGCCCTGATATCCTCACTGTACACCATGGAGTTTGCACACCTGTTATCCATTCTAGGCAAGGCAGCCTGCTTTCCTTTCGAATAGAATAGCAAATCTAGTCAAGACATCTTCAACTCTGATTCTTATAGACAGGATCTCATTTGTCTGTCTCACTGTCAAATCGCAGCATGAGGCTCACAGGAAGTGATTAAACACTGTGTGTGATAGGTGTACTGTGCACAGTAGGTGCTTCTTAAAGAGTTTGTCTGATGAATGGATCTATCAGCTTTTACACCCATCGGTAGTACGAACCCACTTCTTACTTTTTGCCTCTTGCTGCTGCCCAAGACTTGTTCTCTAAGTTGGACTGGAGTTCTTTGTGCGTGTGACCAGCCCTCTTAGGAAACCTAATCAGAGCTCAGCAATTGACTAGATCAGGTGGCCGCCTCCTAGGGCTGGGTTACAGGTTCACACACCGTGCCTAATTCTTTAGTTGGTGCTCAGGATCTGGACTAAGGTCCTCATTCATGCACAGCAAGTACTTTGCTGGCTAAGCCAATTCCTCGGCCCCTGCATTCTCAGCTGTTTTGTCAGAGATGGAAGGTGGCTAACACAGAGGCATGCACATCAGGTTAAAAGCTAAGGATGAAAGAATCTTTAGAGATCATCAAGGCAACTTGTTCTTCCCCCATTTCTCATGGGATCAAAGTATGCTCAGAGAATAGTGACATGACCTGGCAAAAAGCTGGGTGATGGGAAAAGAATTCTTTAGTCTCTCAAAATTTTTTAGTTGTTGTCTTGCCTCTTATTTTTATACAACCCTTAGGTACTGATAGGTATAAGACTCCCTGAATGCCTGTCTCCATGTTAGCCTTAGGAATGTCTCACTAAACTTTCCCTATCCTCACAATGGAAGGATGGGACCCATTCCCAGCCCTCAGTGAGTAGAGGCAAACAGAACCAGTGGCAGGTAATGGCCTTTTCATTGGCTTATGCCCAACAGTCAGGTGGACTGCTTGCACACCCCTGTTATGATTAATGTGTATCTTTTGTTGCTTCCTCTCTATCCTGCACGTATCTTTTTCCTTTGACTTACCTTATTGGTTTTTAAATTAGCTTTATGATATATAATTTACATGTAATGAAATTGATCAATTTTCTGCATTCAACTTGATGAGTTTTGACAAACGCATGCAGATGATGGCACAGTCAAGATAAATAGAGCATTCATTTCTCCCAGAGCAACCTCATACTCCTTTGCAAGCAATTCTCAGTAGCTAGCCCCAGGCAACCATTGATCCATAGTCAGCTGCTATAGTCTGGCCTTTTCCAGAAGTTGACAGGATCAGATTCATTTTGTATCTGAGTGTGTTCACTTAGCATATTTTTGTGAGATTCGTCAGTGTGGTGGTTTGAAGATGTAATATACTCCATAGACTCAGGGGCTTAATATTGGTCCCCAGCTGGAGGCAATTATTTGAGAAGGTTGTGGAAACCAGGACATAGGAAGCAGGCCAGTAGAAGCACATCTTGCTTTGTAGCCTGACCCTACTTTCTGTCTGCTTATTGATTGAGGACATAATGTGAGCAGCAATTTCATGCTCCTACTGCTTCATTCTCTTGCCACAATGGGTGGACTGTATCCCCTGAAACTACGGACCAAAATAGACCCCATACCCCTGAAGTTGCTTCTTGTTATGTGTCTGGTCACTGAGATAAGAACCATAACTATTACAATCAGTTTCTTTTACATGGATTGCTAGCCCTTCCTTTTGTTTCATTAAAACGATCCCGTGATTATTCTAGTACTATTTACTAAGAAATCACTTCTTTCCTATGTAGATCTACTGAGATTCAGATATTCAGCAGATGATGAACATTTACACCTTTTTTGTCCTTCGTTCTTTCCTTCCTTCCTTTCTTCACTTATGATTACTGTGAATAAAAGCTGCAAGTAGCCTTGTATATTAGTCTTGTTTTTAAAATATTCTTCTATCCCCGTTCATGTGTGCATGCCTGTGTATGTGTACATGTACACTCATATACACTTGTCTACAGAGACCAAAATAAGGCGTTGGATCTCCAGGAGCTGAAGTTTGAGGCACCTGTGAGCCATTTGACATGTGTTCAGGGAGATGAACTATGGTCTTCTGTAAGAGCAGCAAGTACTCATAATCTTAGCTGGTGAGTTACCCCTCCACCTTCGCATGCTAGTCTTGTTTTATTTTCATATGCTGCCATTTCTATCGACTAAACACATAGGATAGGAATTACTAGATTGTATCTCAGATTCTTGACTTCAAAGAAACTTCCAATGCATTGGGTTAACCCTGGCAATATGGAAGATGAGGTTATATCCTATCTCCATAAACACTTAACAGTAGCCATCATTCTATTCTTGATTATGTAGGTACAATGGTATCTCATCATGGTTCTGACATTCTCCAGTGACCTAGGATATTGAATATTTTTTCTTTGGTCAAGCACCCGTTCATTTTTTGGGGAGGGGTCTACCTTTGTCAGATTAGTTATATTCCTATTATTGACTTGAAAGTGTTTTGTAGTTGTATTTTGAGATGATTATTATTTGTAGTAGTCCAGGGTTGCCTAGAACTCACTGTGAACCCAGGATGGTCCTAACTTTGTGGCAGTCTTCTTGTCTCAGCCCCCCCAGTGCTGGAATTACAGGTGTGACCTTCCATGGCCAGATACAAGGGTTCTTTTCATATTTGATTTAACAGTTCTCTTTCTAATTGATAAGTGCAATTATATATGTGTGGACTACACTGTGGGCCTTTCGTTTTAGAGTATTTAAATTAAGCTAATGAGCAGATCTATCGCCTTACTTATCTGCTTTTGTGGTGGTGGTAAAAAATCTAAAATGTGCTCTTTTAGCAGTTCCGACGTACATAGTGTGTGATCATAGCCACCATCCTGTGCGGTGGATTTCTAGAGCTGTCTGAGAAAAAAAAATTATGCCCCACAATTAACAATTATCATTTCTCTTTCTGCCCCTCCCCCAGTTCTGCTAATTACCATTCTATTCTTTTCTTCCGTGAGCTCAGCCTTTTTATATGCTACGTGTAAGTGAGATCATGTTTCTCTTCATATTCGCCATACAAGTGCTTTATGGTGAATATATTTTGCATATATTTTCTTGCAGTTGACAGCTTGGCTTTTCAAGGCAAGTCTGATATCATTTACTTCATCATGGCTAGACCTGACTGAGCTTCACTTATGATCCCTCCAAACCTCATTTTTTTTTTCTCATTTGTAGCCTGGTACCAAAAATACACCTACCTCTCAGAGTTCATGAGATTTAAAGTGACAGTGCATGTAAGTCTCAGCATAATGTCTAAAACCTAATAAGGCCTTGCAAATCACAAGCAGATTGTTATTGTTTGATTTTTATTCATTCCATCTCTGTTCAGTCAAGAATAGTCCTCTTTGGGCTTCACTTCATATTATCTGCAGCTGGTAGCTAGAAATAACCGACTCTCAGGAAAGCAGTCTGGACTGGAGCTAAGGGTGTAGGAGTAATTAGCATGCAGCTATTATCTGAAGCCTGAGGCTGGGTAAATTCACTGGGTCAGGGCATAAAGTATAGGATGTGGGATGAGATGGCCACAGCTGGACCTTGAACAAGTGTAGCCCTTTGGAACAGGCAAAGGAAGAGAGACTTGTGGAGGAGGAGAGAGGAGGAAAGGGAGTTCAGGAATGGATGGCTCCCTGGGTACCAAGGAGGAGATGAAGTCAAGGTGGAAGGGATCAGTGATGGTCTGCATCTGAAGTGTCCCCCAGAGGCATGCTCCTTAGCCCAGGATGCTTCAGGGAGGAGGTGGAACCTCTGGCCCACCGGGCTGGAAGAAAGTTGGTAGGTCATCTGGAGATGTACTCTTGAAAAGAGTACTGGGATGCCGGTCCCTTTGTGTGTCTTCTGCTTCCTGTCACCAAGCTTCTTCTACCACACACTCCCACCACCCTACTGTCTGCTTCATCACAGGTTCAGAGCAAGGGAAGCAGCCAACCAGCAGCTGAAAAGTCAGAAATTAGGCTGCCAAGTAAAGGTCCTTCTTTAATCTCGACTGTTTTGTCACAGTTAAAGAAAGTTGACAGACACAGGTGGCAGTGCTTTAGAGGAGATTGTGCCCTGAAGGGACCTGGGCAGTAGCAAGAAGGGGGGCATTATCACCTCAGTGGAGAGGAAGCACAATGAGAGTGGGTTAAGAGGCAAGCAGGTGGTCGGGTTTTGAGAAACATCCTACTTCCCCTTCTGAGTTTTGGTAGAATGATGAAAGAAGAGATGAGTTGGGAAATTTCTCTAGGGAGTGCCAACGTGGAAGAAAGGTTTCTTTTTACTGTATGGGAGAGACTGGGGCACTCTGTGGGCAGATGGGACAGAGTCAATAGAGTGAATGATTGAGAGGGCATGAAAGGGGTAAGACCCCTACGAGTGCAGGGGTAGAGCAACCTGGACTCGGGGAGCAGCCTGGACTCGGGGAGCAGCCTGGACTCGGGGAGCAGCCTGGACTCGGAGGGCAGCCTGGACTCGGGGAGCAGCCTGGCTTTATACTGCATGTGTTGGCTGATTTGGAATGACATCTTACTTCATAGTTATGGGCAGAGAGGACCAAAAGAGAAATGTGTATGAGATTAGGCACGGCAAAGGGAAATAGTAGCCATTATTCTGTCATTTTGGTTAAAGTGCAAGAAGACACGTGCAGAAGGGCTGGTAGACTCTAGATTCTCTTGTTTGTTTTTTTTTTTTTTTTTGTTGTTGTTGTTTTTTTGTGTGTTTTTTTGCAGCAAAAGTTAGATACAGAAATAACAGAAAAATTTCAGCTTATCTATGCTGCTCTAAACTCTGTGCTTAATTCTTCCTCCTTCCTGAGCACCCGGCATTGCAGCACCAATCCCTGATGAGAAACAGATGGAGTAGCAACAGCCTACCAAAGACTGTTCTAACATCTTTCCTCTAGAGCAGTGGGGTCAACCTTTTAGGGTCATATATCAGATATTCTGCATATTAGATATTTATATATAATTCATAATAGCAGCAAAATTATAGCTATGAAGTAGCAATGAAATAACTTCATGGTTGGGGGTCAACACAACATGAGAAACTGTATTAAAGGGTCAAAGCATTAGGAAGGTTGGTAACTACTGCCCTAGGGGCATACCAGCAGCAGCAAGCTGTGTTTGGCTACCCATGTACCTCCTAGCCATGCGCCTCCTAGCCATCTGATCCCTCCCTTGCTCACCTCCCCCAGTGTTCTAGGAGGGCTAATTGCTAGCTTTTATTTTGATATTCTAATTCCAGATTCCTTGGCTATTATTTTGATGGCTACTTTTTTTTCCCAGCTTCTTAATTATGTCCTGACTGATATGGGGGGTAGAGGGGCATTTTTATTGAGATTGGAAAAAGGCACCGAAGCTGGGCATAGGAAAAAGAACAAAGGAATTTTGGTCACATGATCTTGAGGTTTTAGGTAATTTTTGTGAGTTCAGATGCAGGATGAGGTAAAGGTTAAGAGAGAGTCTGAGGCTTATAGATGTTGGAGAAGCTCTAGAAAGTGTGATCGGAAGGGAAGAGTAAAGAACTATGGGATCATGGTTTGACAAGCTGAAGAGTTGGAGGTGGCTCAGAACTTGGATACTGCCCTCTAGTGGTTGAGGGCAGTTCACATATTCCTCTCCATGGTCATAATTTATCTGTCTGTTCTTATCCCTCCTCTATTCTACTTCATTTTGAGGGAACTAGAAACCCTCCAGCTCCCCACCCGACTAGCTTCCAAACAGACCTGGCTAGTGATAATGGTAACAGATGATGGAGGAGGGAGAAGAAGGAAAGCAGGCTCTCTGCCATTAGTGTCCCATTCTACCTTCTTGTGCCTCTGGCTGTGAATGGCTCTTCCACAAGCCCAGCCTTCCAGCTGGCTGGTAGATTCATTTGTGGTTCTTGCTTCAGTCAGAAGATCTGAAAACGGTAGCAATTTCTTCCTGCTTCTACCCTGATTTCCATATCAGCTGTTCTAGGACCCAAGTAACAAGGTCTCCATCAAATGCCCTCTGTTTGAAGGACCAGACTGGTTTTCATTTTCCTCTCTGAGGTTGTTTGCACTGTAGGGTCAATGCTGCTTCTCTTTCAGAGTCATTGAGAGCTGATCCATGACTGCTTGGGGTACATGGAGAAAAGGAAGCCACTAGAGAGTTACGACCAAGTCAAAACCCTGTGCATGCCTTCATTCCTTGTGTGCTACTCTCACTGTCCATGTGACTTAGGGTATACCTTTATGTAACCCCATTTTTTTTTCATTTGTAAAACATGAGCAATAGGATTCCCTCTTCATGTGGTTATTGAAAGAATGAGATGAACTACTATACATACATAAAAGCTTTGGAACAGGGGTCAGTGAGGTATTGGGTAGAGATGCTTGCCATAGTAATGGCCAACTGATCTACCTGATCGAAAAAGAAAATTGACTTGCACAAGCTTTCCTCTGATCTCGACCTGCATGCTAACACACACACACACACACACACACACACACCATGTGTCCATGCATGTGCCAAAGTGAAGCAGACCACAGCACATGTTCACTACTCAGTGTTAACTATGAGTGACAAATTAGAGCTGCTGCTTTTGCTTCTTTGTTCACTTTCTACAAAAGCTCAAGACTCCTTGCAGTCAGTATGGTTGGATAACCTGCTCATTCTCAGAGCTGGGGAGTTACTGGGACTTGACCCCCTGTATTCCAGCCTGAACCCTTTCTGCCGCTCCCTTCATACCAGAGGGCTCACATCTAGTTGTGCAACAGAAGCACGGAACAGGCCTCGCGTTCTCTGTTCTCCTCCCCCTCCTTCTAGAACATCTGTATTTAAAACAAACTGAAGCCATGTGAAGGCATAAGAGCAAGATGAGCTTGGTCCTAGTAATAGTTCTGAGAGACTTTGGCTGGTAGAAGGGTGGCTGGAGTTTCATGGAGGATGGCAGCCAGCCGCTGGCTGGGAGATGAGAATGGGGAGGGGTGTGTGTGCACATACCCATGTGTGTATCTATGTGTACATTTGTACATGAGTGTGTGTGTGGTGTGCAGGCATGTGTGTGCATGTGTATAGGGCATGTGGATGTGTGTACATTTGTGTTGAGTGTGTGAGTCACCTCTACATCTTCCTTAGCAGAAGCTTTATATATTCTGGAAGCTTTTATTACCAAGAGATACCATTAAGCTCAGCTCTCCTTCCCCCTAACCCCTCCTCAGCCCCAAATATAACGAATAGTGTTAGAGGCAAAGGATATTTTCAGGCCTACTGGGCCCTCAGGGAAATGACTTCTATAGAGAAGAACTAGTGAGCTATGGAGGACTTTGAATGCCTTTTCTGGCACCTGCCCTTATTCTCCCAAGTGCTACAGCCTGGCAGGCAGTTACCACTTCACAAATTTACAGTCCACACTTCCTTCAAGGCTTGCTTTGACCTAAGCACTCTTCTCCATGGCTATTCACATATCCGTACTCTATATTTTAGGAATTCATTCTATAACTATAACTAACTCTGTCTTTCTTGTGACCTCTCCTCCCCACCTGCCTCACCAGCTCTGGTCACCTGATAGACCAGAGAAGACAAATCATATTAATAAGGAGTCTGTGCACACTGTGAGCATGCTCACACCTGCCATCCCATTTGACAATCTCAGGACAACCTGTGTGAAAATAAGTACCAAACAAGAGGAAACTAAGTCTCTGTAAGCAATGCGGTAAGTACTCCCTCCACAACATATGTATTTAAGTTAACCAAGAAGGGTGCGGCTGGGATACAAGCCCAGTGATGTCAGTCTCCAAAGTCAGACCTCTCAGTCTGATACCTTGATGTATTCAGTGGCTAATGATGCTAATCCAAAAGCTTAAGTGCTAGCCTGTTGGATGAATAGGCAGTCCTTCCTGCCCTGTAGTGCTGTGTTTCAACCATCAGAAAGCAGATGGCTTCATTAAGGAGCAATAGCTTCCAGCCCTACTTCTGAACCTTGTGTTACATTAGGATCTCCTCTGCACTCAGAAGAGTACAATCCACATTTGTTGGGTGTTTAATATGCACCATGCCCTTTCTACTTGGAACTCATTGTTCCAAAGGTATTTCTGGGACTCCTTTACCCTTGAAGGTCTGTTGAAGAACACATAGCTTTTAAACAGCAGTCATGGAACCCATGATTTCTGTTTCTTTCTACTGCACAAAACTTTAACGTACTTTAAAAAGGTTTGTGTGTGTGTGCTGTGTAGGTCTGAACACAGGTATACATGTGCCTTCAGAAGTCAGAGGTGTCAAAAACACCTAGATTTAGAGTTACAGGTGGTTTTGAACTGTGGATGTTGTTGCTAGGAACTGAATTTGGATCCTCTGCAAGAGGAGTATGCTCTCTTAACTGCTGAACCATCCCTTCAGCCCCATAATATACATTTTAATGACTCTGAGGGCACAAAACTGTATCAAAGTGTCTGAAAATGCAGCTTATTTCTGTTGTTGCTATGATTAACAGCTGTTGTTCACTAAAATCATCTTTAGCTTATTATGTCTGATTACTGTGGCTTAAGTAAATCAAGGTATGTGTGTGTGCTCACGCATACATGTGTATGGGTGTGGGTGTTTATTTTTAGTAGAGAAGCACAGATGAACTTGAACTAAAAGTCAAGGACATTGGTTTTAGCAACTTGCTTTGACAGCTTAAGCATAGGACTCTTTGTCTTTACAAGATGGTCATCTTACTTTCAAGCCACAAATCTGCACTGGATGTAGGAAGAAGGGTGAAGGATAAAATACCCATGATAATAGAATCAGCCTCTTTCTGTCAAAGAAAACAGTGGCTTTCTAGAAACACTATTCAGTAGCCTTTTGCTGAAATGGTTACATGGTATGAGACAGTCTGGGACTTGAGTATAAATGTCCCTGATTTATCAAGGTTCCACTTTTTTTTTTTTTAACTTGCTGATGGTGGGAGACCATAGGTATTCAGCAGAAAGCATACTTCTTCGGAAGTTTGGTCTGCGTGGGCTAGCAATGTGTGACATAAAACTTGCTCATGAAACGGGAAAGTGGCAGTGAGCTGCAGTTCAGTCAGCCATATTGTCTTCGTAAGGGTTGGCTGATACACTACAGTCACTGTGTGGGCATATGACAAGCTAGGATTATTAAATGATGCATTTGTTGGCATGTAGCTCCATCTCAGGTCCAGGAGCATCTGTGTTTTCAGGCACACATTCTCCTGACACTGCATTAGTGATCTGGTAATGCACTAAAGAGAGGAGGGGGCTGTGGGACCAGAGTTGGCAGTGACTGCTACCAATTTGCACTGGGCAGTGTGGTAATGACCTCAATAATCCCTCACATTGATCTAGATGTTTAATTTTAAAAAATACTTCTATGTGCATTATTCCTTTTAATCTCCATGACAACCGTCCAAAGAAGGTAAGGTATGAGTTACCTAGGAGTCATGCAGGTCTGGCGCTATTGTTCCAATTAAAAAAAAAGGAGGGGGCAGGGGAAAGTGAGGCTTTAAGGGTTAAGTGAACAGCTCAAAGTCGCAGAGCTCCTTAATGGTAAGCCATGAACAAGAGGTTGGTTTCCCAGGATGCCCTGGATTTGGTTCAAGCAATAGCAAAAATATTTGTATGAGCAACAATGATGACACTGTTCTCTCCATCTGACTCTCTTGTTCCCTTATGCAGCTCTTTCAGGACAATACCGATTTCTTATTGCTATGACGGAATCCAGAAGCAAGTTAAGAGAGGAACAGTTTGTTTAGTCTCACAGTTTAGAGGGTATAGTCCACCCTGTCTGGGAAGGCATAGTGGTACAAGAGGGTTGGCTAGGTGGTTGGCAGAGCTTGTGGTTGCTGATTCTTTTATGGCACCGAAAAGAAGAGTTTGTCCTGGGACCAGAAGTTAGTGTCACCTTCAGAGGCCTGAATCTAATGGCTTAAGTCCGCCAGCAAGTCCCCACATTCAAAGTTGCATAGATATGCAAAAGAGTGTCACAAGTATGAACCAAAGATTCAAGCACGCGAGCCTGGGGGGTAGGGGTGGGGTGGAAGACACAGTTCACCTTCAAGACATGACAAGAACTGAGGAGCAAAAGGGTCTGATTGGCATCTCAGAGCAGCATTCAGTAGCAAGGATGGTGAGCTTCCTTCTGTTTTGCATCCTTGGCAGATAGAGTTGACAGGGATTCTTAAGAATGAGGCAGACAGTGAAGGTGAATGAACCTTATACATTTTAAAGTTACATTAGAAGTTATTGCTATCTTCACAGGTTTAATAAAATCTGCTTGTTGCTAAGTGAGATAGCCTTAGCCTTTAGTTAAATATAATCTCTCCAGAGGCCTTCTGAGTTTGTTGAAGGTGAGGAACTGATTAAAAGAAAGGAAGAATAGGTGATATAAAAATATGTGGCCAATTCCTGTTAAGCATTTTGGGGAGCTGGATAGAACATTGCCAGCAGGTATCTATCAGGAAGCATACCCAGGCGACAGTACTCAAGGAGAAGGCAGCAAGCCAGTGCTAGTACACCACCTGCAGTGAAAGCAGAAAAATATAATTTCTTCCTGGTTATTGAGATATACTAGGTAAGCAAAACTCCCTGTATGAATGTATACAACTTGTTGGGCTTAGACAGATGTGTGCATTCCTGCTACCATCACCACAGACAAGTTCATATAGACAGTCAACATCTTCAAGATTCCTTGTGTGGTTTATGAATAGAACAACTTTATGAATAGCACACGTATAGCACAGGAGCAAAGAGCAACAATCAATAAATGAGACTCATGAAACCACAAAGCTTTGTAAGGCAAAGGACACTGTCAATGGGACAAAATAGTAGCCTACAGAATGGGAAAGATTTTTGCCAACGGCACCACATCTGATAGAGGGCTAATGTCTAAAATACATAAAGAACTCAAGAAACTAGGTGTTGGCAAATCAAATAATCCGATTGAAAAATGGGGTACAGATCTAAACAAAATTCTCAACAGAGGAATCTCAAATGGCTGAGAAACAAAGAAATGTTCAACATCTTTAACCATCAGGCAAATGCAAACCAAAACTATGAGACTCCATGCACCCGTCAGAATGGCTAAGGTCAAAAACAGAAGTGATAGCTCATGCTGCTGAAGATGTGGAACAAGGGGAACACTTCTCCCTTGCTGGTGGGAGTACAAACTAGTACAGCCATTATGAAAATCAATACAACAGTTTCTCAGAAATTTGGGAATCACTTTATCTCAAGACCCAGCTAGACCAGTCTTGGCCATATACTCAATGGATGCTCCATACTACCACAGGACACTTGCTCAACTATATTTATAGCAGCTTTAGAAACAACATAGATAATCTCAACCAAAGACCGGGTAAAGAAAGTGTGATGCATTTACCCAATTGAGTATTACTCAGCTATTAAAAACAATGACACCATGAAATTTGCAGGCAAGTGGATAGAACTAGAAAAAATCATCCCTAGCCAGGTAGCCCAGACCCAAAAAGACAAACATGGTAGGTATTCACTTAAAGTGACGTTAGCCATTATATAAAGGATTATCATGCTACAAACCACAGATTCAGAGAGGCTAAGTACAAGTAGAGCTCAGGGTGGGGTGGTATGCATAGTTCTCTCTGAGGAGGAGAAATCGTGTGTGTGGACTGGGAGCAGGTAGGGATAGGAACAGGACAGGGGACAGGAGCCAAAGAGGGAGAGAGTACTGGGAGAGATGAGTGACTAGAAGTGGGGGGTGTTTGGGGAGTGATGTAGAAACCCAGTGCAGTGGAAACTCCTGGGAATCTATGAGAGTGACCTTAGCAAAGTCCTCTGGTAATAGGGGACATATAGCCTGAACTGGCCATCTTTTATAGCCAGGCAAGGCTCCTAGAAGTGGAACTGGGACATCAGTCCAGCCATAAAACCTTTGACTTACAATCATCTTGCCTGTAAGATATTCTGGGGGCAATGGTAGTGCAGAATTTATGGGATTGGTCAACCCCTAACTGGTCCTACATGAGGTCCATGCCACAAGGGCCATTGCTTACACTGCTTGGATGACCAGGAACCAATGGACGAGAGACAGGACAGCAGAGGCCCAGGATAGAACCATACATGATTTAAAATAATGAACGAAATGATTCCTAATGATATTTTGTTATACTCATATACTCATCAGAGGGGTGTCATCCAGCAATGGAGGGAGAAGATGAAGAGACCCACAGTCAAACAGCAGGCAGAACCAGGGGAATCCCACAGAAGAGGGGAAGGAATGATTATGGGAATCAGAGGAGTCCTGGACACCATGCTTAACATGGTCCACAAAATTACCTAAGCTCACAGAAACTGAATCGACAAACATAGACCCTGTATGGGTCTGTGCTAGGTCCTCTGCATATCCCTTATGATTGTATAGCCTTATGTTCTTATGGGATGTCCCGACCCGCGGGACCTAGTTATTCATGGGGACGAGGAGGACCAAAACCTGAAAAAGATGGGTGAGAGAAGGAACGGACTCAAGCAAATGTGCAAATTTTATTGAGATGAAGTAGGCTTTTTAAGGCCAACTTTAGGTGGGGGCAGGCGAGGGAGGATCGAGGTTGGAAAGGCCCATAATAGAGCTTTCTAACTCAGGGAGGGGCAAGGTTGGAAAGGCCCATAATAGAGACTTCTTACTCAGGGAGGGGCAAGGTTGGAAAGGCCCAGGGTGAGGGTGGAAAGGCCTGGGGCGAGGGTGGAAAGGCCCACAATAGAACTTTCTTACTCAGAGAGAGGTGAGGGAAGTTTCTCAGGGCTTGTCTCCAGCAATGGGACACCCAACAATGGGAGTGGGGGATGTTTCTGACTCTTTTGCCTGCATTTGGGACCCTTTTCCTTCTATTGCATTGCCATGTTCAGCCATGATATATGATATGATAAGATAAGATGAGATATGATATGATATGATATGATATGATATGATATGATATGAGGCCATGTTTGGTGAGCCTGCTCTCTCTTTCTTGAAACAGAGGAGGAGTTGATCTGAGTGAGAGGGGATGTGAGGGAGGGACTGGGAGGAGTTCAGGGAGGAAAAACTGTAGTCAGGATAAAATATACAGAAGAAAAATAAGCTTTTTTTTTAAAAATAGAAAACTTGGCTAATATTAATCTTCTTTGTTAAGTATAAATTATATTGTCCAGCAGAACTATGGAACACAGTCATCTTTATAGCTATAATTTTGCATATATTGAGAAAATGACCTTATGTTCCTCTTCCCATCTACTGATAACCACTACTCTATTATCTATTTTTGTGTATTTATTTGGACCTTTTATAAGAAAAATCATGATCATGCAGTAGTTGATCAACATCTTAATGAGTGTGGTGGCTATTCTTGGCTGTCAACTTGACTATATCCAGCATTAACTAAAACCCAAGGTTTTGTGTACACTTATGAGATATTTTCCTTAATTAGATCATTTGAGGTGGGAAGACCCACCTTAAATCTGGACCATACCTTCTCATTGCCACCTATGATAAGGGCATGGAAGAAAGAAACTCTTGCCCTTTGCCTGTTATCCTCACTCTCATAGGCAAGTTCATTCCTTAAATGGTATTAAACCCTTCTTCTTTGGTGTTCTAGCATACAATAAAGACCACCTGAGACATCAGCCTTATAGACAAACTAATTATTGGGTTCTTAGATTTTCTGTCAGGAGACTACTATGTTGAGCTACCTGGACCACAGCCAGAAGCAACTCTAATAAATCCCAAACACACCCACACCCACACACGAATATATATTTATATATTCATTCCATTAGTTCTGTTTCTCTAGAGCAATGGTTCTCAACCTGTGGATCATGACCCTTTGGGTATCAAATGACCCTTTCACAGGGGTCAGCTAAGACAGTTGGAAAACACAGATATCTAGATTACTACCATAACAGCAGCAAAATTAAAGTTATGAAGTAGCAACAAAAATAATTTTATGGTTGGGGGTCACCACAACACAATGAACTGTATTCAAGGGTCACACAGCATTGGGGAAGGTTGAGAGCCACAGGATGCTCTAGAGAATCTAGCCACAGGATTCTCTAGAGAATCCTGACAAGAGGACTAGAGAACTAGAGAAATGTTTTCAGAGAATGCTGAGCAAGTTGTCTACACTGATCAATGTGGTTATAAAAGGAAGCTTCCCTTTTTTTTTTAAAGGACAGAATAGTAATTTATTGTATGTAGACAGCCAACAAGCATACAAACCTATGTTCAACATTGCTAACCACCGAGGAAAGACACATAATGTCACTCATACATGTTAGGATAACTTCTATAAAAACATAACAAGTAACAGGTTGTGAAGAAGTTAAAATTTTTGTACTCAGGTTTTCTGTAAAAGCAGTGTGTGCTCTTAACTACTGAGTCTAGCCTCCAGCTCCTACACATATATTTGGAAGAATTGGTAGAAAGAGTTCAATGACATAGCATCCTCCATGTTCATTGCAACATTATTTACAACATCCAGGATATAGGAAGAACCTAGTGAATACTACAGATCAATGGGAAGACTGAATTTAACCTGAAGATGGATGTGAGTGCAGAATCAGGGAAGGCTTAGAGAAGACAGAACTATCTGAGCTGAGACTAAAATGAGTAGCCATTTTAAAGCTGGTAGTTATTAGCACTACAGCAGCATCATTGGTGTTGGGCCTCAGGCACTGCGCTATGAATTGTGTGTGTACTCACAACAGAGCTCTGTGGTAAAACACTGTTTCATCCTCATTTTTTGGTAAACATTTGAAGAAGAGGGTTAACTTCATCATGGGCGTATGGGCCAGAAGAGGATATACTTCTATGTGATGATTCATACAGGGCCGGCAAAGAGTTGAGAGGGATTTGGAAAGATATACCTTTGGCAGAGATGTACCATCTCTCAGAAGCATGCATTCTTTATTTTATTTTATTTGTTTTATTTTTTATTTTAATCACGGGTCATTCACTTGTATCCTAGCCGTAGCCCCTACCTCTTTCCCTCCCAATCCTCCCTCCTTTATCTCCTCCTTGCCCCCTTCTGAGTCCATTGATAGGGGAGGATCTCCTCCCCTTCCATCTGACCCTAGCTTATCAGGTATCTTCAAGACTGGCTGCAATGTCCTTATCTGTGGCCTAGCAAGACTGCTCCTCCTTCGGGGGTGGGGTGGGGCTCAATGAGCCAGTCATTGAGTTCATGTCAGAAATAATTCTTGTTCCCCTTACTAGAGAACCCACTTAGATACTGAGCTACCATGGGCTATGTCCAAGCAGGGGTTATAGGTTATATCCATAAATGGTCCTTGGTTGGAGAAACAGTCTCATAGAAGACCCCTGTGCCCTGATATATTTGGACTTTGTGGGGCTCCTGTCCCCTTTAGGTCTTACTAACAAGTACACAACAAGGACATTTACTCAACTATGTTTGTAACACCTTTATTCGTAATAGCCAGAACCTGGAAACAACCTAGATGTCCATCAATGGAGGAATGGATACAGAAATTGTAGTACTTTTACACAATGGAAACTACTCAGCAATTAAAAACAAGGAAATCATAAATTTTGCAGGCAAATGGTGGGATCTAGAAAAAATCATCCTGAGTGCAATATCCCAAGAGCAGAAAGACACACATGGTATATACTCACTTACAAGTGGGTACTAGACCTATAAGATAGGATAAACATACTAAAATTTGTACATCTAAAGAAGATAAACAAGAAAGAGGACCAGGACTCACCTAGACAGAAGAGCATACATTCTATAGCGTTAGAAGGTATATATTTTTATTTTGACTCTGCCGCGTTCTTTTGTATATGGCCTTTTCAAATAGTATAACCTCCTCACTTTTAGTTTTGTCACATGTACAAGGTCAAAGTGTTCTGCTTATGAGTAGGGTTAATGTGAGATTAAATGCAAAAATTAAAAGGGGACCGCTGATATTGCACATATAGTTAAAATATCCTGGCTCATATCTGTCTCCTTTATTATATATCTCCTGTGCATTAGGTATTCAACAAACCCTCCATAGACATCATACAAATTCTTACAAGAAACCAGCCAGGTAACAAGTATCCTTTCCTGATTGTATATAGCTGAGGTCTGTGTGGTCCTAATCTGTGTCACTTCTACACACAAGCATCTCACTATGACTTTCAAAAAAAAAAGTAAATGTGATTAATATACAATATGCAACTCAAGGTTATTTCTCTGAAGACAATTTGCCAAATAGCCCATCTGTCAAATGAGAGACAACCCAATATATCTGCCTCTTTAAAATTATCATTCAGTCCCTAGCAGTTCGTAGTAGGTTTTAAAAGCATCGAAAGATTTTCAGTGGTTAGTTGACCAATTTCTATTTTGTTTTCCCCTAGCTTCGGAATGAACAGTCCAGCAGTCTCTGCTGTAGCTCAGTGGGTGGAGGAGGAGCCGGATTTAGTCCTCATTGCTCCTCAGCTTTCTGTGTGTCAGTGGTAAGAACCACATTGTCATATGTAGTAGCTCTTGGGGACACCTAGGCTGGCTTTGAGTAGGTAAGTTTTGGGTGTTGGTCTTTAGGATAGTGGAAGCTTCCAGTAGGCAGAGTTTGAACTAATTGTGCTTCATGTCATGGTTATTTTCATGATCCTGGCTACAGAACTGAATATGTGCAACCAGGGTCTGCCAGAGTCCCTTCTTTGGTTCTCTGATCTAAAAAGTGAGGGTAATTATAGAAAAAAAAAAAAGAACAAAGAGAAAGTTCCAGATTTTCTTTTCCTTACCAGGATAGCATGCTAACGCAGTGCTCAGCTCCAGAAGAACACCACCCAGTAGAGCCATCCCTAAGTCTTGAAGGATGTGTCACTTCCGTCCTCTATCTCCTTTGCTACATGATCTTTCCAACAAGCTATACTTTGGAGAAAAATCTTTCAGGAGACTCACAGTCATCAATGCAAGTGCAATAGTTGTTGGGATGTGGATCTCTCCTACTACCCCCTAATTACCTAGTGGCTCCTTTCTCTTCAATAGCAATTCCATTCCCTTGAATACCATGCACACAGTAGCGGCTCTTGAATTTGTATTCCCAGCCTTGGCTTTTGTTGAGGTTTCAGACTTGTATAATACCTTCACTGCACTGTTATCTCATCCTAATGCATCCAAACAAGAACTAAGAAGTGCCTCATATCTTCTCCTACTCTATTTTCCCCATCTTAAAAAGCACCAAGTTTACTAGATTCCACATCTCAAGCCCATCCTTAATTCCTGTGACTTGGTTTTCTCAGTAATCTAGAACCTTCTACATCAGATATAGATCCTGTTCTCTGCTTGAAGACACTGTTGCTTACCCTATGAACTGTTTACTATAGTTCCTGACTAATCCTCTCCTTCTATTTTTGCTACAGCCATTTACTCTGCTTACAGCCAAATGACTCTTTTAAACTTTATACCAATATTTCATCATTCCACTGTTTTAAACTCTTTCCATAACAGCAAAACGTAAATGTTCAATATAATGCTAAAAGCCACAATATTGTTGCCTACCTACTGCTTTCGTGTTGCTTGCTAGCCCATTGTTCCTTAACCCTGCTCTACACTAGTCATGGTGGCCTTTTCAGTGTTACACAGGCTGAGCCCATTCCAGCCTTAGAACCATGAGTTTATGTCTCCTTTGCCCACAATGCTTTCCTTCTGCATCTTTGCATGGCCCTCTGCTCCATTTTAATTAGTTCTTTGCTCCAGAGCACTTACCTTTCCAGAGAGGCCTTCCCTGATGGCTCAGTAAAAAACACTCATCTTTGTTCTCTCAGTAAATGGACAAAATAAGTATCGAAGAAAAGCAAAAGTATACCATAAACATAATGTGTGGTTATTTCTTATCTGCCACTCCAGTGGGTATAGGGATATCTTTATCATCCTATACAGGTACCTTCTGAGGGTGATCTAATGGTTTCTACTTCTTAGGCGGAGAAACTCAATGGGGATGAGATATTTAAGATTTTATCTCTAGCAAGATGATGTGGAACTCATTGTCATGCTCACTCTATTACATGAACACATACACACACACACACACACACATACACACACCTAGCTGCAAGAGAGTCTGGGAAACATCATCTCTAATTGGGTAGCTGAATTAATTAAACCTTGAGGTTTTCTACTAAAAGGAAGATGAGAAAAATGGGTTCTGTGGGAGGCAAGTATGTCAGCTTCTCTTTACCTTTTTTCTCTATTTCACAGTACTTGTCATGGTTTGGGCCCTTATACATTTATTTGCTTCTTTGTTAATTTCTACTACATGGAGTACCCATTCAGTGGGGTAAAAACCTGTGTTTTGACTATTATATATAGAGAGCCTAGGAAAGTGGCATGAATATGTTCAAATTTTGTTTGTAAGTGAATGAATAATAAAGAATTGGCTGATTTATGTTTATTAATTGATAGCAACTGGAAACAGTATTAACTTTGAATTTTAGATCAACTTGTTATCTTGACACAAAAAGTACTCAGTTAAGCTCCCAATGGGAACTCCTCCAGCAGGTATTAATACATTTTTAGTGGGCTGACTTCATGGCTACAGGATATATAAAGAGGGTGTTAGTATCAATGAGTTTAATATTTCACAGAGCCTTTTGGTAGTAGCATGCTGCTTTGGTACACACGCTGGATAAGTTAGAATTATTTATGTAAGCAACTCAAATCCTCATTATATTTCACGTATAATATGAAAGCTTACTGAAACTTTCAAGATATCACAACCATGAAGAAAATAGATAAATACTTTTGGTTAGAAAAACATTAGCTAGCAAGCTCTATTAATTTATATCTTAAGAAACTGAAGAGTCTGGAGAGATGACTCAGAACACTTGTTGCTTCTGCAGAAGGCTGAGTTTGGATCCTAGCGTCCATGTTAGGAGGTTCACAACACCCTGCAACTCCAGTGTCAGGGAATATGACTCCCTCTTCTGGTCTCTGAAGACATCCATGCTCAGGTGTACATACCTGCCTTCCACAAAAGAAGAAGAAGAAGAAGAAGAAGAAGAAGAAGAAGAAGAAGAAGAAGAAGAAGAAGAAGAAGAAGAAGAAGAAGAAGAAGAAGAAGAAAAGGAGGAGCAGGAGGAGGAGGAATGGGAGGAGGAGGAGGAAGAGAAAGAAGAAGAAAGTGAGTGAGTGAATGAGGGAGGGAGGGAGAAAAAGAGGGAAAGAAGGAAGGAAGAAAATAAGGGAACGGACCTACGAAAATCAACATCACATATTCTTGTCTCACCTACCAACAAATAAGAATTAACACAATTTCTGTATTTGCTTTTGCATTTTCCCCTGCATGTATGTGTGTGCTCATACAAATGATATCTGAGTAGATTCTCATTGGATAGGTTGTACAGAATGTATCATTAATGATCCCTTTGACTTTCTTACTGATTCTGGTTTCTCCCCTCGATCTCCCAAGGCAGCCATTGTCATGAGACTTATCTAGAGTCTGCTGGCCTATTTCCTAAAGTACCTTTACATAGACATGTATATTCATATGTGCTGTGCGGTATCTTTTGATCTTGTAATGTTTTCTCTAAGAACAACTTGGGTTTCCTGATCTTCCTGTAACTTTCTTTTTAATTCATGTTTTGAGACTCCATGAGGACTGATGAGTATGGATTTAATTATTTTAATTGGTACATTGTACTTTTTATTTGAAAAACGTTTTTAGAGTCATGTATTTGTATCTATATGCATATGTGTGCCTGCCTGAGTTTACCTGTAACATGTGTGCGTGCAGGTGGCCACTGAGCCCAGAAAGTGTGTGTCAGCTCTACTGGAGCTGGAATTATAGGCAGTTGTGGGCTGTCTGATGTGAGTCCTGGGGACTGACTTTGGGTCCTCTGGGAGAGGATTAAGGGCTCTGTACTACTGAACATCTCTCTAGCCCCTCATTTATTTTTATTTTGTATATGTGTGTGTTTGTGCGTATGTGCAAGAGAATGTTATACTATGCTTGGGGAGGCCAAAGGAAACCACGTGCGAGTTGGTACTCTTCATTTAGCATATGGGACCCAAGGATGGAACTTAGGTTGTCCATCTTGCCACAAGCACCTTTACCCACTAAGCCATCTTCCCAACCTTGCTGTTCTTTCATAAGAGCAGGACTCATCTAGAAAAACCTGTTTCTATTGATTTATGCTTGAAGGTTATCATAGTTTTGCTTTATAGGCAATGTCACAGGAAGCATCATTATTGTGCACCCATGACAATATTTATTTGGAACACAGCCCTAAAAGTGGCGTTACTGAATCGTATGCACATTAAACAACATATTTTACTGACATCTGTCCAGTACTTTCTAAAGAAGCTGTGCCAATGTATCTGCTTGCTGGCCACGGGTTAGCAGGTGATTTCTCATCTCGTTATGATATTGATCATATTTTAGCAGTAATTTGTTAGTATTTTAGCCAAGGAAAACCAGGAAACTCCCATTTTTTTCAACTCATTCACTATCCACACAACTGGATTTTCTAAACAGTTGAAGACAGTAGAAGAGCACAGCGTTCATCACAGCTGAGAGGAAGTCAGCTACTGAATTCATTTCGCCACAGTCTCTTAGTCTAGGAAATGGGAACACCTATGTCGTTGCAAGGTCGTTTTGAAAGCAATTAGCAAAAGCTTGGGCTTTGCTCGGCACATGGCTGTCCAGATAAACATTTGTTCCCTTCACATAACAGTCTACATAATCCTGGAAGTCTGTTGAATGTACAATTAATATATGCAATTCATTGACTCTAAAATGTCACAGGTTATAAGGTCCACCATTGTCTATTGTGACTTTTAGAAAGGAAAAAGAAAGAAAGAAAGAAAAGGCTGCCCATTGAGCTGTGAAATATTGACTGTAAAGCTGATCAGAATTACTGAGAAGTTAAAATGGGATTTGGAAAACCTGTGTCTGAAAACCAATCAAACACAGTACTGTCTGTTTGGCTGCACTGTAAGCAAACCCCGAGACAGACGTGAGAGCCAATTCTTTATTTGGGAGGCAATATAGAGCACACTGGTAGGAGAGAGACGAAGTGGAACAGAAAAGGAAAGAAAGCCAATAGCAGGTGCTTTATCAAATAAATTACTTTTGTGAAGAAACAGATGCTAATTCCACTGAGAAATTCTAGGGGCCACTCTTGAATGTTGGCTTTGCATTTTCTCCCTCAAAGTATAAGGGAGCTGGCCAGTGTATTCATGTGTTGACTTTTGGTAGGTCTTGGTTGTAGGCTGACTTAGGAACTGCTGTATCAGTTCCCTGTGTTTCTCCCCTCTTTGTGAGCTTACTGTTCTACATTTACCCTTACCCTGCTAGTCAAGGTTCTTGCCTAGTGGGATTACACTGAGTCTTAAACCTGAGTTGTCAAAACTCTTGGTTACTGTCATTGGTTCAGGCTAGGGTCACTGTAACTGCACATTTGTTGTTTTTAGTAGGCATAAAAAGCACTCAGAGATGTCCCCACAAATGGTTTGAATTCAGAAGTACTTACTTGTATCCCTAACATGTAGCTGCAACCTTGGCCCACCCTGATAACCTTAGCCCGTGACCCATGCCAGCATAGTATGTCCTGTTGACAATTTGCCAGGAGGAATTAAAAATATTCAAACACCTATACATGCTCCTCATGTGTGTCATTGGAAGTGATGGCATAGCATTTTTATGCTTATCTTGAATCTGTGTTTTCTAATAGGCAAATGGTAACATAATGGACTGTTGGCTCAAAGTACATGCTGAACACCAAAGCCAGATGCCCTCCTGGGATGAATCACCATGTTCAGTTGGCCTCTTTGTGTACTTTCAGTGGTGAAGATTTCTTGTGAATATTGACATGGGACATCTATATTCAGAAGCACTATGCTTCAGGTACAGCAATAGATGCAGAAGTCCATCCCTTGTCTCTGGTTGTAGGATCCCCAAGCACCCAAGCAGCAGCTGTAGCTACACTTTGAAACTCTTGCTACATCTGCTGGCAAAAAATGGTGTCCCTTTGGGAGACAAGTTTCATAACCCTCGAAGCTCAGAGCTGTAGCCATGGGAAACTCAAAGTCTACCAATAAAACACTAGGGGTAATAGAAAGAACAGCCATTCCTGCTTCACATGGGTTTGTGGGTCCATGTGTGTATCCTTTCTCTAAAAGAATAAGACTTATTGAAGTCAATGTTACAATCCACAAGATCTACTCCATATCTGCAGAATACTGCCCTAAGCTGGTATTTTAGTTGCAGTGTTGGGGTGCCATTTTACGTCCTATAGTCCCAGAAGTTCTAGAATGTGATAGGAACAGTGGATTCCTTATTTATGGATCTTCTCTTCACCTCTACTCCAAAATCAGTCTTTTGGTTTAACAAAAATTCTAACACATGGAACCTAATTTCTAACACCCACTGTGCTAGTGGGACTAACAGCCAGTCATTCACTGGACTGTAGATCAGGTTGAGGGCTGTAATGCATAAAATCGAACTCATGTGCTGCATAACGTGTCTGTCCCTGTGAGGATAGAAAGTGTCCAGGGTAGCCATCTTGTCATCCATGAAATGGCTTTCTGGTTACTGTATCCTACAGCACTATGTTGAAAGCCTAGTATTAATCTGTTGCTGCCAAGTTGAACATTTGTTGATGGTAGTCACTCGGGTTTTTGCAATGGGCAGTGTGCTGTACCGACCCTCTGTAGTGTGGACTTCATTGTCAATTATACAGTGAAATCTGACTCACCAAACCCAACTTGCTTCCTACACTCTGATACACTCTAATGCCAGCTTTACAAGTTGCAGGACCTGGCCAACAGATGGGAAAAAGGAGGCTGGTCTCCTGAGATTACATAGGTACTTGGTCTCAAGTCTGAGCAAGTGTTGTGAACACTTCCTTGAAGCCGGTGACCTTGGTACTACTCTATTCACCTCATTCTAGTCTTGGACCTTGAAACTAGGTTTCCTAGTTGGTACTAAGATGAGGTTTGGATAATCGGATCGACCCGGATATCCTGCAGACCCCACTCCTCACACTCGGAAGTAGCCTTCCCTGAGGAGGGAGGGTTTGTGAAACATCACAACTCTGATGGACTTTTCTCTTTACCCTGGTAACTCTTAAACTCTGATGACTTGGATATTCTCATTTCCATTAGGGCAAGGCTTCTACCAAGGAGGCAGAGTCGAATCATGATTTGGAAGTTGCAATTCCCAAGAAGAAGGAGGGGGTTAAAGTGATAATGGGCATCAGGAACTTTATTTCCGAAGAGAAATGCTGATTATTGCATGTCGAGGGCAGGGAGGATGATGAGTCCAGGGGACTGGAATGAGGGAGCACTCCTTTAGATAAATGGGTACCTAAGAGTAAAAGTGAATGTCAAATGACTGCAAACAAGAAAGTACAGACAAATAACCTGGGTTTCTCAAGAGTGAAGTTTTATGGCACATCATCAGGAGCACAGCTAGAGAGAAGGTAGCTGGGGACAAGAGAAATAAGGAACACTAGGAGGAAATTACAGGCGCCACCCTTAGCCACAGAAACAAGGATGGAAAAAGCTGTGGGAATTCCTTCATTGTTTGTTGTGAATAGATATCCATACATTCCACACAAATGTGTGTATAAGTGCAGACTCTGATTTTTTCCCTCTCTTCTTCATGTTGTTTTACGTAAGGTGAATATCACTCAGTAATACTGCAGATTATTCAGCAGTAACTCACATATATGAAGAAAAGTGGGCATGGGTGATAGCGACAAGGGAAATAAACAGTACTGGAAGGCTAGTGAGAGAGCCGTTTATTTTGGTGAGTTCTGCCAGGGAGCGGCTGCGAGTATAAGAATGCATTTCCCTGTTATGAACGGGCTTCCTCCTGTCTTTCAGACTGGAAAACTGAAAAGCGTTTCTCCTCCTCATTCACCTGCCATTCTGTCTGTTTTTCTCACAGTAATGCCCTATCTCGGAGTCAGGAGTAGCTTCCAAGAGCAACTGCTTTGGGTTTCAGCCTTTCCTCAGTACGTCAGAGCCAGCCTCGTTACGTCACACCTCCTCATAGACACCAGATCCGGACAGGACACCCTTTCCCATTCAGAGGAGTGAATCTGGTACCAGGATCACAAGCCGTAGATGTGCCCGGGGTTGTCCACCAAGGGTTTAGTAACTTGCACACTCTGCTTCAGATGTTTGCCCTTCGGAAAGAACACCCTCCTGGGCCATGAAGAGAGCCTGCTTACTCTAGAAGGAGGGCAAACTTCCGCCTCCGGGCACATAGCTACCTGCGTCTGCTCTTACTTGAGGCAGAACATAGTCCATCCCAGCATGTTCCGTGGAAAGCCCCAGGGTCTCTCTAGGCCTAGAAGGAAGACAAGGTATCCCCAGAGGCTCCCCAGTGCAGCCCACAGAACAAAAGGGCAGGCTAAACGAGATTCTATTATCTTCAACCAACAGTCTGAGACAAGAATATGAGGCGGCCATCCATTCTGACCTTTCTCACCAGCTGCCTGGCAGCCTTTTCCTCTGGAAAATGAAACTTTCCACAGTGTCTGTCTTAATTATGCATGGACATAGTTGATTTGCATATCCAAATACTCAGGGCTGAGAAGCGTATGAATACTTTCAGCCTGATGGTTGGCTACAGAAGAAAGAAAAAGATGGGTAAGCCGGAAATGTCCTCTAACCTGTATGTAGTTGGTATTCTGTATCCTCAGGGCCTGCCTCTGCGGAGTCAAACAACTCTAGCTTGAAAGTATTTGGGAAAATCGCATCTGTACACACTTGTTTCCAGACAGTACAACAGGACAAGTGTTTATATAGACATTTGATGTTGGGAATTTTTAAGTCATCTAAACATGATTTAAGGGATACAGGAGCAGAAGTGTAGGTTACTGCAAATACTATGCCATTTTTTTTTTCAGAAGGGAATCACTCCCCTGTAGACACCAAAAGACAGCTGTACAGACTTGGTACTGACCACTTTCCCCTAAGAAAACTGTAGCTGTACAGAATTGACCAAATTTTGTCATCTTTACCATTACTCCCTATTATAAGACCATTCCAGTAACCTCCTCCGTGCATGCAGCTTTCTATACTCTTGTTAGCCCTAGACAATTTCAGTCTACCAAAAAAAAAAAAAATCATCCGGCAGACAGAATCAGCAGTGGGCAGTCCTGTCCTATGTCTTAACCCTTCTGATGGCATTTTTTAATTGAAAGGTTTTCTTTTATTTTTATTTATGTGTATGCATGCTTGTCTCTGTGTATGTACTACATGCACGTGGGTGCCCTCGGAGGTCGTCTGTGTGGGTTTGAGTACAGTGTGTGTGTGTGTAGGCCAGAAGAGGGCATTGTGTCCCCTGGTACTGAAGTTCCAGGAACTTGTTTTCTGCCCCCACAAACTCAGGTACTCTGTTAAGAGTGGCCATTACTCCTGCCCCTGGAGGGAAAATCTTGGGGATCAGTTCACCACTACAATGAAATGCATGAATATGGGTGCCTTTATAAACAAATAGGTATAGTTAGTGTCCTAGTTAGGGTTTCTATTGGTGCAACAGAACACCATGACCAAAGAGCAAGTTGGGAAGGAAAGGATGTGTTTGGCTTAAACTTCCACATTTCTTTCCATCACTGAAAGAAGTCAGGACAGGAACTCAAAACAGGGCAGGATTCTGGAGGCAGGAGCTGATGCAGAAGCCATGGAGAAGTGCTGCTTAATGACCTCCTTCATATGGCTTGCTCGGCCTACTTTCTTATAAAATCCAGGACTACCAAGCCAGAGGATGGCACCACCCACTATGAGCTGGGTCCTCCCGAGTTGATCACTAATTGAGAAAATATCTTACAGCTGGATTTCGTGGAAGCATTCTCTCAACTGATGCCCCTTCCTCTCTGATGACTCTAGCTTGTGTCAAGTTGATTCCCAAAACCTGCTTGTGAGGTTAGCTCACAATTCTGAGCCCTAGAGCCTGAGTTCTGGCTTCTGCTTGGCTCTTGTAGGACCTTGTGATGGACAGTGTTATGGTAATAGAAACGTGTTGGGAAGGCAGGGGTCACCCCACCAGACCAAGAGCCTAAGAGTGATTCACAGTTACTTGCTCTTTAAAATACCCTTTATCATGAACTTAGTGGTCTCCTCAGAATAATCTTTTTTTTTTAACCTGGGAGCATGCTCTCAATGAGTGAGGGATGAGGCCCCATCTCTTCACATTAATCTTGGGAACAAACTCAAAACATTTCTAAGCAATAAGAGAGACATGAGGAAAACATCTTGAGTCTCACATCCATCCTACCATTTTTCACATGGAGGGACTGACCAGGACATTGAGGATATGTTTAAAAAATTCCACAGAAGAGCATCATTAACCCAACTGGATCCTAAACTGCTTTTGAAATCAGCTGTCGTTAGGGCTCAAGGAAAATTAGACAATAAATTTCAGTATCCAAGGAGACGAGGGTGCAGCCAGTTCAAAATGCTTCAAGAAGATGACTATCATAAAAGGAATGTGATCTTGATGGTGGGGACCATAGTCAGGATGCTGTCAGCCTCCCAGATTGAGGATGGGAAGCAGGATTGGGTTTCTCCCTGTCCTATTGGTGAAATAACTCAGTTTTGGAGAGTTAAGTAATAAAGATGTGGCAGGCTAAGAGTAAACCTAATCTTAGAACTCATTTTCTTAACCTCTAACTTATCTGTCTCAGAGTCAGAATGTTTAACCCATCCTCTTTTTATAAGCACTTAGCACGAACCGTGACAAGCCCTGGGATGAAAAAGCAAAAACAATCCAAAAGAGACAAAACAAAAACAAACAAACAAACAAAAAAACATCACATGAGACAGCTGGCTGCAGTGGGAACTTGTAGATGTGATGAGAGCTTCTCAGTGTGGTCCAAGAACAGAAATTACATAGTTTGGGGGAAGGCTGAAGACCTAGTTTGTTGGGGTGAGCATAAGCTGCTTTCTCTAACCACACCCCCAGCTTGAGCCAGTGTGGAAGTCTCCTGACGGTGAGGGACTAGCAGACAGGAGGCCTGACTTAAGCCATGCCACTGGGGGAGCTGGTCAGGAGCAAGAGTGAGCTCTCGACATGTCCAAATCTTGAAAATCTTGCCCTGAGACCTGCAGGAATAGGATTGCTTCTTCCTTGCTCTGGGCCTGCATGTCCTGGTACGTGTAATCTTGTGGACACCCCACCTCTGTGAGCTTTGAGCTACTCATGTAGCCTGGTGGTCAGGTTACAGGTTAAACTTTCTCTCTCCTTATAAGGACATGTCCATCAAGCAATTGGAACTTCTCTTCATGCAAATGAAGCATTCCTGGCACCTTGGGCCCCAGCCAATGATATACACTCACCCTAAAAACCCGTACCCATTCCCCAAGGTTTATAGAGCCTTTATTCTCCTCTAATAAAGACAGCTGTTTCGCTGAAATCTGTCTCTGGAGAAGACTGTCCTGCAATTCATGCCAACCCAGACCCTGCCTAACCCACCCACCTTGGCTAAGCTCCCTCCAGTCCAACATGGCACACTGGATACCCTGATGGGGGAAAACAGCTGGGGCGGCACTCTAACAGGGTCAGGAGTTTCATGTCTACTTCCTTCACATCCACAGCCACCATGCCAACATGAGAGTTCAGTGAGTGTTTTCTTGCTTTCTTTTTTTTTTTATTCTGATGAAATCTTTTTTCTTTTTTTTATTTAAAGTTTATTCACTTTATATCGCAGCTGTGGCCCCTCCCCAATCCCACCCTCTCCCCCTCTTCTTCTCCTATGGCCCTCCCCCAGTCCACTGATATGGGAGGTCCTCCTCCCCTTCCATCTGACCCTAGTCTATCAGGTCTCATCAGAACTGGCTTCTTTGTCTTTTTCTGTGGACTGGTAAGTCTGCTTCCCCCTCAGGACCATGCATGGAGATAACTTAGAACCCCTGCACAGAAATAGCCCATGGCAGCTCAGTGTCTAAGAGGGTTCCCCAATAATAGGAACAGGGACCATCTCTGACATGAACTCATGGGCTGGCTCTTTGAGTGTTTTCTTTCTTATGGTAGGCTGTGTGTGTATTCATGGGTCATGTTATGTGTCTGGTGAAGTCACGTTTTAGAGGTAAAACATTTCAAAATTAAAATTCCATGGCATGGAGAAATACATAATATTTTCCTTTGGAATAAGATTTGAAGATTTGAAATAAGAGTTATTTTAGATAATTCCAATTTTGTGGAAATGAAAAGTTAAAAAATCAGTTATTTATCTTAGTAATGAGATTATGAATATTCTTTTTTTTTGCTTTATTCTGTGCGTTATTTTATGTGGAATAATGAGTTATGATAGGTCCTAATGTGATTAGCCTGAAGGCTTCTCATTAGCCCAGCATTTGACTTTGTGCAAATGCACCTCATTGCTCTAATCGGCCACAGGAGTAGCATCCCTACCTCACAATGTGTCTCTGAGTGATTTCCCTGCATCTTTTTACCAATGCTCTATGGGTTCTGTCTTCTTTGGTTGAGTGAGTTCAGCCCTGGGGCTGTGGAGGGATGGCTGCAGGCTGAGGGATATGAAGATGAAGAGGCTGCGAGATAGCAGTTTGCCTTCGTGCTTGAGGCTGGCCATGGATCCACATCAGTGTATTCTGTCCTAGAGGGTGCAGAGATGGTGCTTTATGCTCTGCAGAATGCCTTCACATCAACAAAAGGGCTTCAGAGCACAGAGCTTGCCGTCCTCCGATGTAGCCATGACTCAGGAGCCTGTGCTTTTGCATTCACAGTCCCCTGCCTTACCTGTAAAACTATTTTGCTATCCAAGTTCCTCTTCTGTGAAAATCTTCCTTAGAGTTTGAATGTATATAGAATTCGTCATAACTTTTTCTGTACTTCAGGAGCACATTATGCATACCTGCCACTTTATGGGCAGTTTATGATAGGCATTAGACTCTAACAAAAATTCTGCTTTTCATGACCTTTCAGGTTGAGGATGGAGCCATTCATATGCACTTGACATTTAGCACCACAGTTAGCACAGGGGAAAAGTTCAAATTCATTGATGGGAAAAGAAAAAGAATCCAGTCAAGGTAAAGCAAGGTAGTTAACGTTATCTCTGTTTGGGAGAAGAATCATCTGGTAAGTGATGCAACTTAAATATTTAGGTCAGTGTGACGTTTAAACTTGTGATCTTTCAGCGCTATGATTGGTAATCACCTGCATCATCATCATCACCAGACACAACCACTACCACCACCTCCACTACCATCGCCACTGCCACCATCATCATTTCACTATTATCTTCACCACCATGACCAGAGGACAGACCCACTCCCGCCTTCGCTGCTACCACCACCTGTCATTGGCTCATGAGTATCAACGCTGGATGATGAATAAAAACTCTACTGCTCTTATTGGTCCTCTGCCCCTTACCCTTCTGATCATGACTTCTCTCCCATACTTCCTTCCTCTGCTCTGGACGCATCGGCCATGCTGGAATATGTGCTAGTACATCTTAGAATTAAAAAAAAAAACATTTACAGTTATCTGACACAGTTCTGACATACCAATGCTAAGTGTATACTTTCTATTGCCACTGAAGGCAGGAGAGATTTACTTTGGCTCACAATTCAAGTGTGCAGTCCATCGTGACAGGGAAGTCATGGCAGCAGGAGAGGCAGCTGGTTCCATTGCACAGGTCATGCCAGGAGGCTTGACTTGTAGGTGACTGTAGATCCTGTCAAGCTGACAATATTAATCATACTCTGAGCAGTAAACTTGATTGGGTGGCCCTCAAAGTCTAGAAGGAGCGTATGTTTCATAGCTGAGAACTAAGAAAGTGTCAGGGGGGGTGGGTGCACAGATTTTTCACTTGGCGAGAATGATGATGTTGCCCTTCTCATCTCCATCTGACTTTAGAGTGAATGTGGAGGGTGAGCACCTGAGCCTCTGATTGATTCCCCAATGAGCTGCTGACTTGGGAAATAATTTTAGACCAATCCCATTATATCTCTATGTCTTAGTTTCTTCACATATGAAAACAAGAAGGGTGGTAATACTAAGTTCCTTCACAGTGTTAAGATATCCATGCTATTTGATGAGGAGGAGATAGAAGCATGAGCTGATGAAGTAGTATACCCTCTCTTCTCCAATATTTTAATAAATCCTAGGGCCTATACTCATTCTTTTTTTCTTTAGACCTGTTCTGAATTCTAGCAGTCTTTGTGTATTGTGCTGGGTCAGGAGGGGTGGGGGGCTGCAAAACCACATTACTCCATATTACTGAGGCATTGTGAAAGTCACATCTGAAGGCATTCTTCTGACCTCTCTTGGATGGGTTGTATCTCTTACTGTGTTCGCGCTGTTTTAAGCAGTTCTCGGTTGGAAGGCTGGCAACTGTTTGCTTCTTTTTTAAAAATTTATTTATTTATTATTTTTTATATTAATTACAGTTTATTTACTTTGTATCCCAGCTGTAGCCTGCTTCCTCATTCCCTCCTAATCCCACCATCCCTCCTTCATCTCCTTCCTGCCTCTCTCTAAGTCCACTAATGGGAGAGGTCCTCCTCCCCTTCCATCTGATCCTAGCTTATCAGATCTCTTCAGGGCTGGCTACAATGTCCTCTTCTGTGGCTTAGCAAGGCTGCTCAACTGTTTGCTTCTTAATGTCCCCTCTTTTATCACCATTGTTTTCTTCAAGAGTAAGTCCTCCCACACTTCCACCTTCTGTTTCCTCTCAATCTTTGAGCAGAGGAGTAAGCATGATACAATTTAGGAGGGAGTTAGAGTGGGGAACTTATTGCCTTGATGCACCATTGGTTTAACTGCCTGGTTTGTTTTCGGATGAATCAGACTTAGCCTGGGTTGTTTCCTTTAGGCAGAAGATGGTGTGTGTGTGTGTGTGTGTGTGTGTGTGTGTGTATGTAGTTCTTATCCCCCTGTTTTTCTTCATTTCCTCCTCATCAATGCAATCAGAATGAGTTCTGCTGGAATGCAGGTTTTGAAAGACATGATCCTTTTTTCATCTCCCAAATTAGAAGATGTTATTCCACACATGGGTACAGTTTGGAAAATGGCAAAACTTCTAATTCACCAGTTGCTTTGGTCCCCAAGGTCAAGGAAAAACATCCGATCCTTGCTTTTCTTTGCTCCTTTTACACCATCTGCAGAGAGGTAGTTAAGGCCCCCGAGGGAACCTATCAAACAGGTGTTTACATTCTTAAATTTCTAATCTGGATATTTCCAGAAACCGGCAAACAGACTTTGAATTCAGAAGAAAGGTTTTAGCAGCAGGGAGTGAGACGTTTACCTGAAAAATAAAAGTCTGAATTAAGGTTTGGCAAATGTTAGTCAGTAGAGGAACACAGGCAATAGTTAAACATAGCTCTTGGACTCATAAATTCTTATGGGTAGGTGGAAGGGAGGGAGGATGAAAGGATCCAAGAGGCAAGCAAGGAGACTACCGCTGCTCACTTCAACCTTGCCTGCTAGAGGCTCTGGATGTCACAGGCATCAGTCCCCAGCCACCTTCAGCTAAACTCCTCTCCTGATCCCTGACCTGTAGAGTGAGGTCTGCAGCACTGCAGCAGTTTATCACCTAGAAGCTTGCTAGAGATACCATTACTAGCCAACCAGCCTGGACCCTCCACATCAGAATCTGCATTGCTCCTGGATCCCCACGTGAGCTGAGTCCTGTTTTAGAAAATCTTATCTCCTCTAACTTTTTATCCTGTGCCTTCTAAGTGCTGGGTCCTCCAAAATGCTTCTCTAAGCTTGATCCATGTAGGAGCTTTAAATTCAGATATGTAAATGCCCATTGCCTACTGGATTCTCACCTGCAAATCAGTAAGACACCTCCCATTTCACGTGGGTCAAACCAACAAGACTATCTATACTATTTCTCTGATTTTCTTTTTCCCAAGAAATTGCATTATCCCACAGGAAATTCTTAAAACTCAAATGTACAGTTTTTTTATACTTCTCTATTTTCTTCCCCTCCAGCACGCAATTTATTAGCTAGTTCTATCATTATTTTTATTTTTGTTTGTGCACATATGTGCATACAGAATATGCGAGCATGTGGATATGTGTGTGTGGAGGCTGGAGGAGGGTATAGGTGTCCTCTTATCACTCTGACCTTATTTTCTTCTTCTCTTTGAACTGGAATCTTGCTGTTTCAGCTAGGCTGCCTGGCTAAGGAGTCCCTTGGTTTCCCCTGTCTCTTCTCCTTATGACTGAGATTATCAGCACACATGACCATTCTTGGTTTTAATGTGGATGCTGGGCATTTGAACTCAGGTCCTCATGCCTAAATATTAAGTGCTCTTAACCTCTCAGCCAAACCCCTTCCCTCTAGCCCTGCAAGTACATGCATTCTCTCTCTTCTCTCTCTTCTCCCTGCTATGTACCAAGTTCATGCTACCCATTGTAACTTGCTTGAATTACTACCCACTTCCACTTTTGCCTCACATGATACATTTGTGCCCCCCATCAAAAAACAGATGGAAAAATCATTTTCAGACATGTATCCTATCATTTTCCTGCTTAAAATCTTCCAACGGCTCTGTATTTCATCTTAAATAATCCTTACTTTAAGGGCTAATTCTCATAAGATCTATCACCTACTCAAGGCCTTTGACTCAAGTCTCCTTCTCTTGTCTCTTCTCTACTTTCGTCTTAGAGTCTTCGCTTCAGGGCCTTTGTATAAGCTATTCATACGTTCTGGAATGTTCCTTTTGACACAACACAATATCCTTTACTTTTTCCTTCCAATTCTAGCCTAAACGGCACCTTCTTAACCTAGACTCTCCTTATTGCATTCTATGAAAATAATCTTCACAGTCCATACTACTGACTTTGTGGGGTCTGTGCATGAGGTAGACTTGTACCTCTTACTTCTGGTATGCAGGCTTCTTGTGAATAGGCTGCACCTGCTTAGGCCACTATAGTGAGCAAATAGGCAAGGTTTCTGCTGACATTAAATAATATAGGGTAATAATATTATTTTACAGATAGGTTGTTGAACAGAAAATTTCCAGGTGACAATTAAAACCCAAAGCTGAGGGCAAAGGGCAATGAAGAACCAACCAAATTAAGGTAGACACTACTTCCAGGAGCCTAGAAGCCTTAACCATGTGCTGCTCTTAGCCCTCCTTTATTTATTTCTCCGAAACTGTATAAATACACAGCTAAGGGGTGAGGGGATGGCCAGATCACAAGTTGTTGGCTTGGGAGGAATACTGTGGCTTTTCTTACTCTCTCTGATGTGTGCACTCCTCCAGACAAGTGAGAGACTTTAAAAGAGAATTCCCTGCAAAGTGTGGAGTGTTTTCAAGGAGAGAGTGGTTTGTTATTCTTTGGCAGACTGTCTGTGAACACAGTGGCTGATCTGGCTCCTGGGTTTCTAAGCAGGTGCCATTAAAGTTTTGCATTTGCCCGTGGAAGAGTCTTGCATTGGTTTCTTAAACTCTGGGTGAAGCTAGGAAAGATATAAAAGTTCCAGGTCAAAAAAAAGCCTAGCCTCTAAAGCCTCTCTTTGTGTATCACTCTCCCAGAAGAAAGGGAACAAGAGTTGTGCAGGGAGCAGGCATGCCTTCTGTCCACCTCTGAGTTCCTCAGACTCAGGATGCCCAGGGCAGGAGAGGAAGGGGTATTGCCCAATGGAATGAGATTGCAGTTTTGATGAATATCGTCTGCACTGGAGATTTTCATTCTTGAAAATAGCAAGAAACTGTGGCTCTCCTGCCTGTTTCCCTCCAGCCCACGGAGGCAGGAGAGGCAGAAGATGAAGCACAGAGCTTGGAAGGCCAGAGAGCCAAATGGAGATCAGACGCTGCGGGAACCACTTCAGGGAGTTAGTTCGACTTTAATTCCAGAGAACAAAGGCTATAAACCCCTTGAGGAATGGGTGGGTGCTCCAAGGATAGGTGTACACAATTGGTTAAAACGAGGCACTTCAAGGATGCTTCGTTTGCATTAAACAGCATGCTCCGATTATATGAACAAGAATACAATACCTAATTATCCTATAGGTGCAGGGAGAGGAGAGCTAGCAGGGAGCTGTGTCAAAAGCCATGTATCAAATGTGGTTAGGGGCATCTGTGCCTAAAGACACTCCCCAGATGAAGTCAGGCAGAGGGCAAGAGGCCCTGCTGGGGAGAGGGAGTCCTGCACCTTAACACCTAGCTCTGAATGGCTATCCTGGGAGGACTGCAACCTCAAATAGCAGGGTCCTTCCAACAGAAACTTGAACTGTTTGCAGGCCGTGTGATTGGGGAACAGATCCATCAGAGGACTAGAGAAGATAAATGAGAGTGAGTCAGCTGTTTTCATTTTTACATTCCATCCAGCTCAACCTGGCCAACAAGTCAGCAATGCTTTTCACGGATGGGCAATGAAGTGTCCCATCTATCCAAAGATAATCAAGTGTTGAACACTACAGCTTTCTAATCCACATTGGCCATTGCCTGACAACTCTGAAATGGGTTTGCTCCATTTTACAGGGGCAGGGTTGCTGGTGGGTTTGAATAAAGAGGCGTACACAGTTGTATTAAGTGGAGTTGAATTGTACATCTTTGCCTCTCCTATCCAAGCCTTTGACATCTATACCATATCTCTTTTTAAATTAATTAAGCAAAAAATTCATACATGAGTTCGTCATTTATTTCATCTCTTCAATCCTTCTCATATTCACCTCACTCTCACTGACCCTCTCATATTCATGGAATATGTGTGTGTGTATGAGTAAATACAACCTGCTGAATTTATTTAGTATTTTCGATATAGTTATGGTTTTAGGGCTGATTATGATTAGGGGGCTCATCCCTAGGGAGGATGAATCCTCCCTCTCTCAGTTTGTAACTTTTCATCTAGGGTTGAGGATCCATAACATTTCCCTCATCCATTGGGATGTCAGCTGGTGTTGTTATTGTTCAGGCCTGTGTGGACAGCCATGTTAGTGATATTTAGTGGCTGTAGATTTCCAGTCACATATAGAACATAGGCACACTCTCACAGCTGACTTCCTGGTTTCTGGATTTTTATGATCTGTTGACCCACTCTTTTGAGATGTTCTCTGAACCTTAGGGTCAGGGGTTATATTGTAGCTATATCAACTGGGGCTGGAAATCCCATAGTTTCTTGATGCAGTTTGTGTCATCTTTAGATTATAAACTACTTCCTGTAACACCAAGACCAGTAAACAGGAGACATTTGATTATCTGAGTCATTAAGAAATGAGTTACCTGAGTCACTAAGAAAATGAATTCATAGGTTCTGTTCACCTGTTACAGCTAGACCCTTGACTGAGCTGGTTTTAGCTGAACAGGCAGTCACTTGAGGGTAGGATTATGAGAGAGCTGAAACTCTGATACTATTCGTGACCTGTGTGACTATGAGCATCACATGCTTTCTTCTTCTCCATCATCTTATCTATAAAATAGCAATGTCCATACTATTGGTGTCATACATACTGTGTAGACCAAATGAAAACAGCCATAAACATAGTGAATGCATAGCAGTTACCTCAGAGCAGGAGATTTGGCATAAGCCTTCCTGGACTCTATGTTCCAAGATTGTTATGTACACTTCCCCAACCCCCCTTTTTCTTCCTCCCCTATGTCCTCTGAGATTATAAATGCAGGCTGAATTCACCCTCAGACACATAAGAGACACGTGTGAGTAGGCCGAAAGACCTTTAAGAAAAGACCAATATTTGCATATCTATTATAACTACTCACTGTAGGACTTGTTTCATTACAGTTTCTATTTGGATAATATGTAAGGTCAATACTGTCACTGTTCTGGAAAATTCATCTTTTATTAAAGCAAAATGCACTGTATTTATAGAGATAACACCTTAAATGCTACGAGAGAAGGTGCACCAATTACACTAGCTCCCTTGGTGGGGACGTCTACAAGCTCCGTGTTTTATAATATGTTACAAGCAGAGGGATCGTTGCCTGTACTGATACATCTCAAGTGTCACCCCTCTGCTGAACTCAAATATGCCTGAAGCCTTGCTATAGATCTGGGAACACTGAGATATCCATATCAAGTGTGGTGAGAAGTGAAGTAAGACAGCACCCTCTGCTCTGCATCCCTCCATCAAGTTGTTTTTAGGACACTGCAGTAGCTGTGTGAGTAGCCTACCTTCCCATGAGACCCCAGGCCTCTGTGTGGCAGGCACAGGCCCTGGAAAATACAAGGGGCTCAATGGGTTTTTGCAGAATGAGTGAAAATGACTGCCCAACACAAGAGCTTGGAAACTGCTCATTGAATTGTTTCCCTCTCAGGAAGTGGAACTGACATACTGAAAGAAAATAAAGACATATATACTTTATGCTAGGAAATCTTGAATTCAAATCTGGGATTATTACTTGCTGGATATGTGACAATTTATTTAGTGAAGTGGACTTTAATTTATTTATTTTTATTAAGGCTGGGAACTGCTTGTGATAATCTTTTTACAGTTCTTGGCAAATGGAAGAAAAACTGTATTATAGTTCCATTTCCTTTACCTGATCCTTTCAGATTAAGGAGGGACACCAAAGAGTTGTTGGGATTTCATTGTTTCATTCCATTCTGTCCATGTTAAATCTAATTAAAATGAAGGTAATCTTTTTGGGTATGTGGGCTTTTTTTTTTTTAGGACATTGACTGTTGTTTTCTTTTCACTTCCTACCCACTAATTCCAAACTCAATAAACAATGAACACCCTTGTTCTTTTGGTATGAAAGAGCTGAGGTTCCTTGGGCAGGGTCTGTACTGCAGAAGTGTGTCATGGCACCGATGTCACCGTAGCAGGACTCTAGTTATTTTTAATTCGTCAGAAAATGGAAGGGAAAAGACACCTGGTTTCAGGTTTCATGTGCTAAATCAAATGTCAAATCTATGTGTGTGTGTGTGTGTGTGTATGTATGTCTGGAATGCAATGAGCTCAAAATAGTAACTTGGTTATCTTCTGGTAATCAAAATGTTGATGAATGTTTTAGAACAATAGGAATATAATATACTTGCACCTTAATAATGCATTGCATTTGGTAATCTATGTATTTCAAAGCATGGAGTTTATTATAGGCATAAATATAGAGAAGGGCTTTGGAAGGGAGAGGGACTGGGCTGTGCGTTGTAATTTGCAACAGTGTACATCTCTAGACAGTGATGATTACATTCATGTCTCAGTCTGTCTGGTTAAGAGACTGTGTGGTCCATAAACAACAGACATATGCTCTCCAGGTTGCAGAGGCTGCACTGGCATAGTCAGGGTCTGGCGAGGGCCTGATTCACATCCTCTATGTGGCCGTGGCTTTGCTGTACAAACCGCCTGGCAGAGAGAAAAAGGGCACTCTGGGAGCTCTTCTGTGAGGGAGTAAGCCCGTTTAAGAGGACTCTACTCCCAAAGCCTAATCTCTCAGCTGCCCTGTCCTGATACTATTATTTGAGGCATTAGGATCTCAACATAAGGTTCCCGAGGAATGCAAACATCCAGACTAAAGCAGTGAAGTGCAGTGTGCTTGGTGGTGAATGGGGCAATGTATTGGTCTTGGTTAGACCCACTTTAGAGAGAAAAAAAATTGGGGAGTTAGACCCCACACACATTGCCTGTTGCCCTTGAGCAAATCTACAAGCTCTCTATCCCTAAGTGGTAACCCTTTCTTAGACTTGTGCCTAGTACCTGTTTGCTTAGTCTCTAAGCATCTTGGTAGTTGCCTAATTCTACTTCTTTGTCAGCATTTTCCAATGTTTAATAAGCATGCACTGTAGTACTTACTGGAAGGCTGAGCTGTAGATACAATTCAAGTATATACAATTCACCGTGAAGGAGATGTTGATAGTCGCCCTTCAGTCCCAAGCCTCTTGCACCATGTGCACATCGATGGGTGAGCTTTGAGGAATTAGGGGTCAGTTCCAGGCACAAGGAGAAAGGCAGGGATTTGGAGAGGGGACACTGGTGTTTCTTCTTTGCACCCACAGAAGGAGGTTTCTTACAGGCCCGAGTCAGGCCAGATGGAGACATGTCTAAAACCAAACTCAACAAGGGCAGTCCCACCACACAGCATCCCTTCACACTGATGGAGTGTTTAGAGCATGAAAATTGGGGGCATACAAGGAAGGGCTTTTTGTTTGCCCAGAGTCATTGAGTCATTTCATTGTACCTTCCGCTTGTGTACCCGTCATGTTCCACCTTAAGAAACTGTGAGGACCGTTGACCCACTCACCTTCCCTGAAAGGATATATGATCTAGCATGTCTCCAGCAGTCCTGCTCAATAGCTGGTGCTCAATAGCTGTCTCCCTCACCCCGAAGAGCAAAAGTGACCTTCTTAGAGAAACCCTAGCAGATAAAAAAAAAATCTCATTTGTTACATGCTCAGTGATGTTCTCGCCCTCTGGTGAGGATTTGTCGTGTTTTATAGATTGGCAGTGTTGGCCTGAATTCCCTATAAGGACCATGTGATAGTCCTTGGCTTATCCACAGGGGAACTAGTACTCTGAAGAGTATTCTAGGTCACCCTCTAATCTTCCATCTTGCTCAGATATAACACAAGTGTGTTCAAAATATGTTCTCCCCTCCCTCTTTCTACCTTCCTCACCTGCACTGACCACCAGGATCTCCGATGGGAAGGTCTTAAATTCTAGGATCATACTGTACCAGGGTGTCTGCTCATAGATGAGATCCAGAGGCCAAGAGACTCGGGAGCCTAGAGAATACTTCTCATCTTTCTGGCTATTTTTTTCCTTATTTTTTCTCATTGTCCTCAAACTTGAATCAATACCTTTGCATCAGCCTCCAAAGTGCTCTGAATATAGGTGGCCACCAGGCTAGGCTTCTGTTTCTTTCATTTGACTGAGAGTAGAGCCCAAAGTCCATTTCTTTAAACAGGTATTTGTCCCCTCAAAGGGAAGATGGTGAGCTAGACAATGCTCAAACAAAACAAAAACAAAACAAAAACACAGCAGAAGCCAACTCTTTCCTCAGTTGGACACTGGCTCAAATCCAATGGCCTCCATCCTGGGAGGTTGGGAATGTGATTCAGATGGGATGGAACTGGGACACAGGCATTAAAGAGAAGGGTAGAGTAACACTTCACCCAACTAAGGAAGAAGCAAAGACCCTGCATGAGGAGCGTCCCAGAAGTCCGCCATTCTGCCAAATTTAAGATCAAGACCCGAGCTCAGCCAGCATCCTCATGGCACACGTTGGTAAGCAAGCCACTCCTCTTGCCCAATTTCTGCTGAACAGGGGGCAGGGCAGATTTTCGGTTTGGGACTGACTGCAGGTGGAGGTGAGCAGCTCAGTACTACTTCCACCTAGCACCTGTGCCCCCATGACTTTTTTCATGACATCTCTCCAGATGGACTGCTGTCAGGCCCCAGCAAGCCAATCCCCCTAATGACACTCCGGCCACCTCAATCGGGGTCACATACCTTTCTGCTGTATTCTGCCAAGCCTTTCATTGTTCATTCCAGTTCAGGCTCTAAAAGCCCTTCAGGAGTGGCATGCCAATGATTCCATTTATTCACTCTAATGTAAGCTTTTGTGTGCCAAAAATATTCCAACATGTGTAAGGAAGGTGTCATTGTAGAGTGAAGAAAAATCACCATAAAACTACACAAAACTGTAACCAGAATAGTGGATTACAGAAGCCCTAAACCCTGGTTTAAAAACAGAGGAATATACAATAAGGAAGAGGAGTGTGTTACCTGAGGCCTCAGAACTAAGTCAAAGGCAGACCTAATGTATGGTCTGTTTAATCTTCAATTTTGTTTTAACTCTGTCACTGCTAATAAAAGAGGGAAAAACCCCACACAGTTTAGCTTCAGACATACATGATGGGCTATCAACATCAATAAAACTGAAACAAAATCAGCCCTTTTAAAAATAATGGCCATAATGGGTTTCCTCAGCATCAGGAAAGGATGTTTTCTAGTCGTAAAGGAAGGCTCATAGTTTGGTGTAAAAACATAGACTGACCTAAAAGCGTAGACTGACCTAGAAGTCAGAGTTAGGATTCAGTTCAGACACTGAGTTCCTTATCTCTTTCTCGTTCTCTCATTCTCTCTCCTCCTTTCCTTTTTAATTGAAAATAGATTTTTCTCACATAATATATCCCAATTATGATTTTCCCTCCTTCTACTTCTCCCAGTTTCTCTGAACCTTCCCTCTCACCTAGATCCACCTCTTTTCTGTCTCTCATTAGAAAACAAAGAGGCTTCTAATGGGTAATAAAATAAAATAAAATGTAACATAAGACAAGAACTAACACATCAGAATAGGACAAAACAAACAGAAGGAAAAGAGCCCAAGAGAAAGCATAAGGAACAGATCTAGATGCAGAGACCTGCTCATTATTCACACATTCAGGAATGCCATAAAACACTAAAGAAAATAATTTATATGTGAAAAACTTGTAGGGAAAAAAAAGAGATAATAAAATAATTAAAGCTATATACATAATATAAAATAATACAAAATAAGATAAAATTTAGAAAGAAAGACAAAAAGAGGAAGACACACAAGAAAGACAGAGATGCAGAGAGGAGAAATACCCCAATTTTCCTTCTCTTTCCCAATCTCCTTCCCATCTCCCTGTGTTGCTCTTAGGCTGAACCTAGGAAAAGCCTTTCAGCAAGGTGAATTAAAAATTGTATTTTCCAAACATAGGTTCCTTGCTACAGAAAGGGGGCTGGATAAGTTTAAGAATGCATCTGCATGAGAGCAAGAATTTAACGTTCTCCGGAACACGGAGATGCAAGTACTGTATGCAGAACTGGTTCTCTCATCCAAGGCATCATAATTACTAGGTTCTTAGAGGACTGCCCTTACTAGCTGACATAGGAAGTATTTGGCTTGGTTGTAGTAATTGCTAGCCTCTCACCAAAGTCAAGGTGACTGGGGTTGGCTCCCCGTCATCACCATCATTCCTTGTTTTATAAAGTGCCCTTTTTTTTCTCTTGTGTGTTTAACAATTCAAGGAGTCATAGGATGAAGTGGATCATAAAATCCAGGACAGAAAAGTTAGGTAAGTCACCCAAATCAAACAGCTAAGATGTGGCAGAGTCAAAGGTAATCTGAAATCTGACTCCAATTTGTTTTTTTTTTTTTTTTTCGCATCTGTAGGTATTCCTCCTCAGCTAATGTTCCCATTCAGTCCCCATCAAAAACCTTATGCATGTCTTCTATCTTTTCTACCTGGTAGGTAGTTTGTGTTATTTTTCATTTCTAGTGGAGGAGATTGCATCCAATGTGGTTCAAAAACATTCCCTTTGTCATATAACACCTGGTAACATGTTTGGACAGGAGAACCTGATGACCTATTGATCAAAGCTAATCAAGTCTGTGATCACTTCTCTGCACACAATGGACATATGTGTGGTGATGGAAACGAGTCATTGCACTTAAAGGGCTCTTCTCAAATCTCGAGATGCTGAAGAATGTTACCTTACATCAAGTTATAACATGTAAAAATATTGTTTGCTACAATGGTTCCAACACCATGAAACTAAACAAGTTGAACTCAGCTGCCTACGTAGTGCCTCTAAAGATGGCCTTCCATCTCCTGAGTCTGCATCATGGAATAACAGATGAAAATGAACACTACTGCCAAGCATGGCTAAAGCTTCAGAAGAGCCTTTGTGGAGGGCAGGGTGGTCTGGTGTTAATAAGAGCACTTGCAAATGCAATGGATGATGGCACGGGGTGGGGTGGGGCTTCATTTTCACTCCTAGCCAAGGAAATTATTGATCAGGCTGCATGGCTGCCTGCCCGTTCATCTGCTGCAGAAACTGGATTTGTTGTCCTTATAGGCTGGACTTGTAGAGTTATCATCTGGTTAGGCCTGATCAAACTGTTTTTCATTGTAGCAGGATAGCGAAGGGGCCATAAAGGTGGTCCTGAGCAATGGTGGACAGCCTGTTCTCTTCTCATTCCTGTGCTGTCCCTGCAAAAGGGGCCATTGACCATCAATGGCTTCACCCTAGCAAGACAGGCAGTCACTTCTGTCCCTAGAAGCTGCTGTCCCTTGGCAGTAGCAAAAATCTATGGAATTGACGTGGGAGTGGGAGGGAAGAGGGCAGATTGCCAACCCCAGGAAGGCTGAGGTCAGAGGTGAAGCTGGACACTGAGATGGAAGGGATTTGTGAGCAGGAGCCCCCTTGGGTAGTGAGTGGGATGGAGGAAAGGATAGAATAGGGCAGGAGGGCTTCTCAAGTGCAGTGGGGAGGGGGAGGGGCCTATCTCAGATCCCTCAGGGAAAGAGGGGTGGGGAAGGCAGTACAGGGCTGAGGCTGACTCAAATGAGAGGTGAGAGTGAAGCAGAGCCATTCAGATTTCTTCACACTGCCGGGCCACCAGAAGGAGGGTACCTGACAGGTCTTGTTAGAGAGGAGAAATGGGAGAAATGAAGCAGGGTTGTGTTAGGGGAACATCCGAGACTGTTAATGGAGGAACCCTTGCTGACTGCATTGCCAAGGGGGTCCTGTTTTCATGAGAAGCACACATAATGCTGAGAAACACCACTTTTGATTCCACAGATTCTGGTTTGAACCACACTGGGACGAAACATCCCTGTGTGGCTTTTCATATCCCAGAGCAGGCATAATTCTCCTCTTTCAAAGGATGTTATAGGTGGCCAGGGAGGGAGTGGTAGGCACAGGGGCCTGTTGACTAGCTTGGTTCAGTTAGGAAATAGGCTGTTCCAAGTGGCTGTGCAATAGAACTTCTGAGATGGGTGGAGATCTGGGAGGGTGTTATTCAGAGCTGACAGATGCTGCTGTTTGGGGTGATAGAAGGCCATGTAAAAACAGGGAGTAACAGGAACAGAGCTGTGCTGTGGAGACCAATCCTGACAGCTCAATGAATTGTGGAAGGGCCACTAGCCTGCACTGATGAGCAAATGTACACCATGGACACTCAGCAGTCACACAGCTGCGAGGCTAGGAGACCCAAAGAAACTGGGAAAGGGCAGGGAGGGAAAGAAGCATGGTGAATTACGTCTTTGTTTTTAATGCTACTCTATCTGCCCAACACTTTATGTATATCACCTCATTGAGCCCCCCATAACATTCCTGTTAGTAATATGTCAATGTTCCAGATGAAAGAGTTGGTGATATTAAACCCTCAATGTGACTTTAACCAACACACACAGTTTCATCATCATCAGGTGAATAAAAGCAAGTCCTTCCTTTTAGCCACTCAGTGATGTCATCCCTCCATCTTCCTGTGACATGTCTGTGCTGATGTGCTTTCTATTCTGAGGGTTAGCTCTCTCCTCCTCCGTTCTTGGAGGGGCTCAAGATGGCGGGATGGTTGGGGCTCTTGCCATATTATCACCTTCTGGACTGCTAGTTTCATATCCTATCTACCAATCCACAATGCTTGGGCATCTTTACTTTTCTATTGTCACAGGGGTCCCGCGGGTCATCTGTTTTGTGCTCGGAGACTCCTTTGCTCCCTCTTGAGACTATCAGTCCTCCAGACAGCTGGGTGAGCAGGGCAGTACTTCTGTTTTGACAGCTGTGGATGGTGGAGCACAGAAAGTTTTAGCAGCTTTTCAGAATCACACTTCTAGGAAGTGGCGACTAAGGTTGGTCTCAGACTGAAGGTTCCTTCATGAAAAAAAAGTTCTCTTCTTTTCAAATGCCATTTTCCATTAACCAAATGTGTGAGCATGCCCACTATACACAAGCTACACTGACAAACATTAGGAGTCCTAAACAGGTGAGTGAGCTGTCTGCATGGTCACTGCAATCTGGATAAGAAGGCAGAGGCAAGGCACCCATGTTTCTGCTCTCCTGTCTTTGATAATGGCTGGAACCTATGTGTCCTCAGCATTTAACTGTTCACAAAGCACCTTGTATGTACTTGTTAGTAGTGTCTTAAATTCAAGAACTTCCCTAGAAACCAAACCACATAATTCCTGCCTCATTTTCTTGTGTGGTAGACAAGATAGTAGGTAAAAATGCACAGTCCCAGCCAACTTGATGAGCTGTGTGTCAGGCCTCCATGGCTGGTGAAGTCAGCTTCCTGCCCAGTGCCCTTTCAACAGCCCAGCATGGTTTCTGAGTCTTTTTTTTTTTCCTGCCTAATTTCCTGGCAGCCACACTCAACTCTTCTGTTTGCCAGTGCTGAGACTTTCTCCACAGTATCTTCTGCTGTTGCAACCTGATAGTGAGCTCCTTCTCTAAGCTAGTGCTGTTGTGTTTATACCTGTGAGCTCCTGTGTTTATACCTGTGAGCTTTCTTCCTTTGATTCGGTGGGTCTCCTGTGGCTCCTCATAACATTCTTCTGCATTTCAAATGTGTAACTCTAAGAAACTGGAGCAAGCCCTGCTGTGCACAAAGGTATTCTCTGCTTTCCCTTTATCCAACCATCCATCAGTCCCATCCATCCATCCATCCATCCATCCATCCATCCATCCATCCATCCATCCAATGTATATTGAGAATGAAGTAGGTATGAAACATTATCAATTACGTTAAGATAGTAAAGATCAAGACATACATGTTCCTTCTTCTTACAGATAGTTGTGTAAAGAGAATATATATTGAAAAAGAAAAAATAATTTTAGAAAATAGTAATTGCAGTTAAGAAAATAAAACCATGTCTATAGTGGCTGCTTTAATTTGAGTGGTCAAGAAAAGCCTTTTGGTTTCAGCAACATCTGAAATGCTATACGTTCTTTCATGACTTTGGAAAATAATCATGTAGGTAGAGTGGATCGGAATTACAGAGGCCTTTGACATAGCATCTCACTGGACTGAACTTTGTATTTCTTTCCTCAATCTTTCTTCCTCCCCCTTCCTTTCTATTCCCCCTTTCACTACTTTTCCAGTTCTTTCTCTGCCTCCCTCATTTTTTTAATAAACAGGATGCCGTATAGCTCATACTGTCCTCACGCTCTTTGTCCTCTTATACCAGTCTCCCAAGTACTGGGATTATAGGCCTATGCCACTGTCACTGGCTACAGGGAAAGAAAAAAAAAAGGATTTTTTCCAGGTCTTAATCACATTTTTATTGCTGTGATAAAACACCATGACCAAAAGTAATGTGGGAAGAAAAGGGTTTATTTGGCTTATATATGCTAGGTCACAGTTCATGGGGGGAAGCCAAGGCAAGGACTGGAGGCAAGAATTGAAGCAGAAGTCATGAAGGAAGACTGATTACTGGCTTGCTCCTCCTGGAATACTCAATTTGCTTTCTTACATACCCCAGGTTCATCCTCATACAGAAGGTACCACTCACAATGGGATAGCCCTTACACATTAATCATTAATCAAGAAAATGCCCCAGAGGTTTGCTCACAGGCTGATCCTGTGGGACCATTTACTTAGTTGAGGTCCTCTCTTCCCAAATGAACCCAGCCTGTGTCAAGTTAACAAAACGAAATAGCACACTCCATTTCATTTCTGGAGAAGATAACAAAAGATCCAAATGTGCAGAGGGTTTTCTCAGAGCCACGAGAGATGAAGTAGAAGAGATCACATGGATAGTCTAAACGAATGCTCATCAGCAAAAGGAGACCAAATTCTGATGACCTCTACAAGGACGTTTTTTTTCTGAATATACACAACTCTTTTTCCCATGTAATACTTGGTTTTCTCCAAGAGACTCTGTAGTTAAAGAGCAACACGAAAGTGCAGTGTGAGAAATAGTACTAACATTTATTCAGTATTTATATTTTGTCAGGAATTACTCTAACAGCTTTATATGCAACACCTTTTCTATTTTTCCAATAGCTCAGCAAGATAAGCTAAATGCTACGATTAATTAAATGTTAAGACAAAGAAGACAAGGCCCAGTGAAGCTTGCCTAAGTCCCATAGCCAGGAAGTCACAACGCTGGGTTCATACCTATTATCATCTGGTTCCAGACACTTAACTATTCAGCCTTTGCTTGGTAAGAGAACAAGTGTCCTGGTTGAAGCTGAGGGAAGAATGAAGGAGCCTTAACCTTTTCCCAGAGGCTCTGGCCTTTGGAGTTATGAGGTACAATCTGAAAGCCTGAGAGTTAATAAGGAAATGTAAGAGGTCACCTTCCTTAACTGTTTGGTTCCAGGAAGAACAGCTTGATAAAATGAGATTCTAGGACCTCCCTCACCGGTTTGAGACAAGGCTTCTTTGTGTAGCCTTGGCTGCCCTGGACTTGCTTTGTAGACTAGGCTGGCCTCAAACTCAACGACCCACCTATCCCTGTCTCTCCTAGTGCTGGGATTATAGGTGTGTGCCACCACACCTGGTTAAAACCATCTCTTACCATATGTTATGAGTTCCTGGGCAATGGATATAATTAGGGTCAGTTGGTGGATTCTATCAACTCTGGCATCACTGAGGTCGTCAGGAGGGAGTTGAACCTTTGGTTGAACTTTTGTGGGAAGACGTTGGATAGGAAACAGAAGGCCATTGGGATTAGTGCCCATTGTACCCTCCTCAAACAACCTCCATTCAATCTTTCCCTCTCCCTAGCTTTCCAAATCAGTGCGACTATACTGATCAATATGGCTCCTCTATCCCAGGCTTGGTATAGGGAGGGCATGCTGTCTTCCACTGAAGTGAGTTTGGTGAAGAGTATCACCTAGGGATCATGGGTTCCATAGTCAGACAGAATAAGCTTTTTAAACCACCTCTCTCTCATAGCCTCTGCCTCAAGGAATTTCCATCTTTTTAGAACTTAGTTTCATCTTTATGAGTCAAGGTATTAATTTTCTTAACTCACAGGTTGTTAAAAATAGTTGAAATTTAAATGTGATTACATGTGTATAAAGCACTTAACATATTGACTGACAGTTGATACGTGCTTAGTAAATAGTCTTTGTTTTAACAGGGCTCACATTAGAAATGAGGGGAAACTTGAGCTTTGTTCACATAGATTCCCTTTGAAAGTTTAACAGAAACATGAGCTCAGATGGAATTGGTTCATTTAACTTACATTTTGTTTATTTTTAAAGTGTATTTTAAATATATTAATGATTAGCATGAGCTGAACCAATGTGGAACATTCAAAGATGAGTAAGGTATTATTCCATATATCCATCCATCGTTTTGGTTTGGTTTCAGGTCTAGCCATTTCCATTAATCCCTGAGTGTGCCTCCAATGCAGGGAGATTGAAAAGGGATTAAGAGCCAGAGTCAGGAAACATAACAGGAGATGTGAACACTGTGTTTGGGAAAGTCACATATTCATCCAACTCTTCACAGAGGCTCTAGGTATCATTTCTCCACTTCTGGATACTTCGGGACCAGAAGACAATGATGATTATTAGTAATCAGGCAACTCCACTACCAGCCCTACGAACCTGGCAATGTAAAAAAAAAAAAAACAAAAAACAAAACAAAAAACATGATCACCATTTTGACCTCTTTTCTGGCTGCCAGGAGCCTCGAGCCTGTGTCTGAACGCTTGCTGAGTTGCGACACCTTTACGACAGCCACAAAGCATATACCTACTCGTGCACTACGCGCAGTCACCTTATGAAAGAAACTGTCCTCTTTCCCTCGCTCTCTCCTTCCTGCCACTTCCACTAGAAGCTGCTTCTGTGTTCCCTTTCCCTAATAAATGTCTCATGTGAGGCTTGCCTTGTGGTGTGACTTCTTTCTTGGATTACATAATTTAGCTCAATCTCCTAAATCCCAACAATGATCACTTCTTTTTTTAAAAAAATTTATTAATTACACTTTATTCACGTTGTATCCCCCCTGTAGTGCCCTCCCTCCTCCCTCCCAAACCTCTCTTCCTCCCCCTTCTCCACGCATGCCCCTCCCAAAGTCCACTGATGGGGGAAGTCTTTTTTTCCTTCCTTCTGATCCTAGTCTATTAGTCTCATCAGGAGTGGCTGCATTGTCTTCCTCTGTGGTCTGGTAAGGCTGATCCCCCATCAGGGGAAGGTGATCAAAGAGCAGGCCAATCAGTTAATGTCAGAGGAAGTCCCTGTTCCCATTACTATGGAACCCACTTGGACACTGAGCTGCCATGGGCTACATCTGTGCAGGGGTTCTAGGTTATCTCCATGCATGGTACTTGGTTGGAGTATCAGTCTCAGGAAAGACCCCTGTGCTCAGATTTTTTAGTTCTGTTGCTCTCTTTGTGGAGCTCTTGTCCTCTCCAGATCTTACTATTTCCTACTTCTTTCATAAGATTTCATGCACTCTGCCCAACAGTTGGCCATAAGTCTCAGCATCTGCTTTGATAGTCTGCAGGATAGAGCCTTACAGATGCCCTCTGTGACAGGCTCCTACCTTGTTCCCTGTTTTCTCCTTCTTCTGATGCCCATCCTCTTTGCCTTTCTGGATGGGGATTGAGCATTATAGCCAGAGTCCTCCTTCTTGATTACTTTCTTTAGGTGGACAGATTTTAGTAAGTTTATCCTATATTATATGTCTGTATGAATGCCTATATACCGTGTGTGTCTTTCTGCTTCTGGGATAACTCACTAAGGTGATGTTTTTCTAGTTCCCACCATTTACCTGAAAATTTCATGATTTCCTTGTTTTTATTGCTGAGTAATATTCCATTGTGTAGATGTACCACAATTTATGTATCCATTCTTCAGTTGAGGGGCATCTGGGATGTTTCCAGCTTCTGGCTATTACAGATAAAGCTGCTACAAACATGGTTTAACAAATTTTCTTGTTGTGTACTTGAGCCTCTTTTGGATATATGCCTAGGAGTGGTATAGCTGGATCTTGAGGAAGCACTATTCCTAACTGTCTGAGAAAGTGCCAGATTGATTTCCAGAGTGGTTGTACAAGTTTATGTTCCCACCAGCAGTGGAGGAGGGTTCCCCTTTCTCTACAACCTTTCCAGCATGTGTTGTCACTTGAGTTTTTGATCTTGGCCATTCTGGTGGGTGTAAGGTGAAATCTCAGGGTCGTTTTGATTTGCATTTTCCTGATGGCTAATGATGTTGAGCATTTCTTTAAATGTTTCTCTGCCATTCAATATTCCTCTGTAGAGAGTTCTCTGTTTAGCTTCATACCCCATTTTTAAATTGGATTACTTGATTTGTTGCTTTTCAACTTCTTTAGTTCTTTATATATACTGGATATTAGTCCTCTGTCAGATATAGTTTGGTGAAGATCCTTTCCCAGTCTGTAGACTGTTGTTTTGTTCTGACAACAGTGTCCTTTGCTTTACAGAAGCTTTTCAGTTTCATGAGGTATTATTTATTGATTGTTGCTCTTAGAGCCTGTGCTGTTGGTGTTCTGTTCAGGAAGTTGTCTCCTGTCCTGATGAGTTCAAGGCTCTTTCCCACTTTTTTCTTCTAACCGATTTAATGTGTCTGGTTTTATGTTGAGGTCTTTGATCCACTTGGACTTTAGTTTTGTGCAGGGTGGATAAGTATGGATCTATTTGCATTTTTCTACATGTAGACATTCAGTTAGACCAGTACCATTTGTTGAAGATGCTATCTTTTTTCCATTGTGTGGTTTTGGCATCTTTGTCAAAAATCAGGTTTCCATTAAGTGTGTGGGTTTATTTCTGGGTCTTCTATTCGGTTCCATTGATCCACTATTCTGCTTCTATGCCAGTACCATGCAGTTTTTATTACTGTTGCTCTATAGTACAGCTTGAGATCAGGCTACCTCCAGATGATCTTTTATTGTAGAGGATTGTTTTAGCAATTCTGGGTTTCTTGTTATTCCATATGAAATTGAAAATTTTTCTTTCAAGGTCTGTAAAGAATTGTATTGGTAATTTGATGGGAATTGCATTGAATCTGTAGATTGCTTTTGGTAAGATGACCATTTTTACTATGTTAATCCTGCCAAGCCATGTGCATGGGAGATCTTTCCATCTTCTGATCCACCATATTAACAAACTGAGAGAAAAAAACCCACATGATAATCTCTTTAGATGCTGAAAAAGCATTTGACAAAATACAACATCCATTCATGTTTAAAGTCTTGGAGAGATCAGGGATACAAGGCACATACCTAAACATAGTAAAGGCAATATACCGCCAGCCTATAGCCAACATCAAACTAAACGGAGAGAAACTTAAAGCAATCCCACTGAAATCAGGGACAAGGCAAGGTTGCCTACTCTGTCCATATCTCTTCAACATAGTTCTGGAATTCCTTGCTAGCGCAATAAGACAATTGAAGGAGATCAAGGGGATACAAATTGGAAAGGAAGAAGTCAAAGTATCACTCTTTGCAGATGATATGATAGTATTCCTTAGTGACCCCAAAAATTCTACCAGGGAACTCCTACAGCTGATAAACACCTTCAGCAAAGTGGCTGGATAAAAAATTAACTCAAAAAAATCAGTAGCCCTCTTGTATACAAAAGACAAAAGGGCTGAGAAAGAAATTAGGGAAACAACACCCTTCACAATAGCCATAAAAAACATAAAGTACCTTGGTGTGACCTTAACCAAGCAAGTCAAAGACTTGTATGAAAAAAAAAATTCAAGTCTCTGAAGAAAGAACAACGATCACTTCTAAAACCAAATACCTGGGGCTGGAGAGATGGCTATATTGAAGAACACTCTCTGCTCTTCCAGAACCCACAGGTCAGCTCACAAAAGCCTGTAACTCAGGGAATCTGATGTTTTCCTTCAGTCTCTGTGGACACTGCATGCATGTGATGCACAGACATACATGTGGGCCAAACAGTCATATACATGAAAATAATAAATGAAAATGTTAAAAAAAAAACACCCATTAAGTGATGATTCCCCTCACAAGGGCAGAAATAGCCTTGACTTCCCCAGTGGCCTCCATTTTTTCATTGCTTTCACCGCCCAAGCCTTAGGTGTGATTGTATGTTCCTGGGGCAAAAGTAAGGTAGAATGAGGAGTTGAGTGTTATTTCTAGAATCTTAGAGCCTAGGTTTAAATTCTGTCCATGGCATGCAGCAGCCATGTGACTTTGTCAAGCTCACTTTGGTGATCTGAGCTACAATGTCGAATCTTCTAAACAGGGACTATGAGTACATTTGTCTTACCAAGTTTTTTTTCCCCCCTAAGGACCTTAGGAGACAATGTATGTTAAGTAGTTACTATAGTGTCAGATATTAATAAGCCTCCTCAATCACAATTTCTCATCCTCTGTGAACTCCATCTGAACACTTTCTTAGTCACATCATAATCTAAATTTTTATTTGCATATTCATTTTCCTCTTTCCTGAGAGCCCTCTGAGTTAATAAACCCTTTCCCCTGTCTTTTGCCAAATGTCTGGCTCAGGGCAGCCAGTATCCTGACAGATAATAAATAAGTGCTTTTAGAAATCAACTAAAACATGTTGCAATGGAGATGCGCAAATGCCTATGCTCTCTTTTTTTCTGAATAATAATTAAAAAGAAAAAGTAAAAGACATTTCAGGTTTGCAAACACGAGGTGGGCATGGTCTTCACCATGTAACAACAATACATTTTCTAGAAAATAAAAGCAAAGAGAATGTGGACTTCTAAGAGCTTTTGGATAACAAGGCCAGTCATCTAGTGAGAAAAATGCTAGAAGTTAAAAACTAGATGAGTCAGAAGCAGGGCCAGCCATCCCAATATTCAGGTTTTACCAGGCTCCCGGAGATTTCCTGTGACTGGAAGCCTGTGGTTAGATAAAGACAAAAGTTGGGTGGGGCTAAGTCCTGAAAGGCAGGATTGGAAGTGGATTTGAGCCCAACAGTGAAGGAAATATGAACAAATTTTATGCAGGAAGTGACACGATCAGTTTTTAATCTTAGAGGATCAATGCAGACAGGATATAAATAGGCACTGTTAAAGTCTAAGGAATCACGGAGTGGAGAAACACAACAGTTTAAACAATCAAATGCAAAAAGCCTGGTAGAGTATATGTGGGGCTAATGAAAGAAGGAAGTGATCATGAGGGATGGAATCAATGTGTTTTGATGGGAGAATATTCAGGAAGGTGCCGGATGAACCAAGACTTCTGTTCTGGCTTGGGCTTTGACATAGGGTAAGCTGCTGGAGGAGGCTCAAGATGTTGGGCTTAGTTTTAAACTACTGAGCTTACACAACCATGTGACCTCCGTGTGGAAATGTCCAGTTAAGATAGGAGCGAGCATCAGAAGAGAGGATGCTAGTCAGTGAACACAGAGAGAATATTTGCTTTATTTTGCTAGTCTACCTCAGACCCTAATTATTGATCCATCCACATTTTCATTAGTATTCCGCTAATCACCGGAGCTCATGAGCTTTGCTTATCAATGGAAAATCTGCATAGTCTGAGGTTGTAAATCCAAGCTGACCACAGGGACACGTCTTACAGGCTTTCCCAGGATCAGGAGCCTCTAAGTTCTCCAAATATCCATCAGGTTCATTTTTCAATTTATTATCTATGTTAAAGATTTATTCTTTATTTATTTTTTGTATTAATTTGGGCCTGTAAAAGCATATGTGCGTGTGCATATGTGTGTGGTATGCATCCCTCGGTGCACATGGAAGCCAGGAGAGGCTTTGGATCCCTCTGAGCTAGAGGAGTCACAGACTTTGTCAGGATGCTCAGCTTGCTGTATGGGTGTTAGGATTTGGACACAGATCTCTCACGATTGCACAGCAAATGCTTTCAAACCACTGAGTCATTTGTGCAGCTCTCTCCAGGGGCCCAGCCTCTCCTGGTTATGAGCACATTACCTTCATGACTCTAGTGTGCTAGAAACTCAAGTATAACCGTTTTTTAAGGAGATTCATATTTTGGGGTCTGAAGTTCTTAAACTGTGTGTGGAAACCACATGTGGGGCTCTGTGGCTGAATGTGGAGCTTGTGAAAAAGCTTAGCAACAGTAAGGGGTTTCTGAATACACAGTGGCCAAAATCTAAAATCAAAAGCATAAGGAATCCAAAGAATTTGAGCATCATTCATCTTTCCTGTGATTTTTGTAGGGAACAGGAGCCATGGGACTGTGGGAAGCTGCTGGGCCAAGAGTGGGTTGAGGCAAATCAAACCCTGGAAATTTTGCCCTGAGAACAGCAGGAGGAGGATTGCTCTCCCCCCCACCCCGCCCCAGGATAGACTGTCTTGGTGCAAGTAGCCTGGCCCCTCTACCTTCGCCTGCACCTCAGGAGGTCAAGCAGCCTGGTAGCCAGGTTAAACTTCCTCTACCCTTATAAGGTCATGTCCTGGCAGTACCTGGCATTCCTCGTTATGCAAATGAGGTATCCCCAGCACCCTGGCTCTGGCCAGTGACGTACACTAATCCCTAAAGCCCCTACCCACACCCCCAAAAGTTTAAGTAGCCTTTGTTTCCCCCATTTACAAGCTGTCTTACTGAAATCTGTTCTCTTTGAGCTCAGTCTGTTCTGCTCCCAGCCATCTTGCTGCAGTGGGTGGCGAAGGGGAGCCTGAAGGGTACAATTCACTGCGGCCCTGGTTCTGGGCATACACGTATGTATTTTGCAGCGCTGTGCCTTCTGTCCTCACACCAGCCAACGCCAAGAAACATGTGTGAAACATCTCAGCTAAGATTCTAGGCTACTGTGTGCATTGTACGCTAGCATTTGTGGTGCGTTTACTGTACCTACAAACTTGTCTGTTTTTAATAGAAATGTAATGGTTTCGTCACAGAAAACAAAGGGTTAGTATTTTCTTACCATCATTCTTCAGTTTGTATCTTGCTGGATTGCATTGTGTCGGAAAGAGTGATTTTAAAGGCTGCTGTGTGAATTGGTGACTAGAGTTTCATTTAAAAAAAATCATTAAATAAATTGATTAGGACAGAATGTCTAACAATTTCAGAAATAGATTCTTTTGTCACTTTATAATGCATATTTATGCAAAGTAGCATTCTCAGCATTGAGGATAATAAAATTAAAGTGTCAATTAACTTTAAAACATTGAAGATGCTCTATGTCCTGCAGCATCAAATAATCAGCCAAGATAAGTTTTATTTTTTGCATAAAACTAAATAAGCAGGGCCACCTCACTAATATGTGACTTTGCTTTTCTGTTGTTTAATAGGTAGTAAAATTATATATATATATATATATATATATACATACATACATATATTAAGGCTTTGCTTTAAAATAAATTCTTTATGATTTTATTATCAGTAAATGTTTGACTTGTGTACCTACCTTATATGCCTGGACTGGACATCTTGAGTCATGAAAAATAATTTGAGTTATAAAGCAGCCTTGGTTAAAAAGTTTAGGAAGTCCTGAGTTGTATAATTCAAAACAATCAAATTTACATTATTTCTCTGGACATCCAAAATAACATCTTCTCAAAATCTCAGGGGTAGAATGAAATCTTGTGGGTCAACCATAGTCTTTGTATTATATCAAAAGAAATTTTGAGTCCAATGCTAAGGAATAACTTGCTGAGAATCCCTTCCACTCAGAAAAATATTCATTTACTGAGCATGTATCGTTTGCCCAGCAAAACCCTAGATACTTGAAATTCATAAAAATGAAAGCTATGGACTGTTGCATTCTTTATAGTCTCCAAAGACAGAGATAAATACCAATAACCAGACAAGTAAAGGAGTGGTAGCCACAGTGCCATTAGGTGTTCTAGAGATAGAGAGCTTTCTTCTGGTGAATAGATACTATGTAGTAATAAAAAGACTCATGAAATCCAATCTGACTGACCTCAGTGATGACCTCAATGATGTATCATGTGGCCTTTGTTATTGATAGGCAACAGAATCTGCTGACATCATAGTAGAGGAGTTACAGGCATGGGCCTGAAAGTTAGACTCTGCCTCAAATATCAACTTTTGCTTGTTCTGTTGACTATCATGGGTAAATTACTGAATCCATCAGCTGATAAAATGTGTATGAAATCTAACTCATAAGGATATTATGTTAAATAAATAGTAGTGATTTTTTAAATCAAGTTTTAGGTAAGCTTTAAGGTTTTTTTTTTCTTGTTCAAAACATAATATAGTCTCTACCTGCTTCCTGGTATGGGGCTTGGTGGCGTTGAGTTGCAGAGCATGTAACTAGGAATTAGGATAATTGAGTTAGAGTTAAGATTTGCTCCTGTGTAGCTGTCAATTTTAAGTGTGTGATCTTTCTAGATCACAGTTTCCCCATACACCAATGTCAAATGTTGTTTTCAGATTACAAAGTGTCTAGGATTCATTCTTTTTGCGGATGTTCTAAAAGATAGATAAGTCTTATTCTGGACATCAGAAAGAAAAGGTTGTAAAAATTTAGCATGACTGTCATGGGGCATTTTTTCCTCTTCTCCTCAACCCTTAATTTTTATACTTCAAATTGATGAACATTGTTTTTATTCAGTAAAGTGATAAATGAGGAATCACTAGCATTGCCTAGGTCTGTATAAGCCAGAATATCTGTGTGGAAATTGAGAAAAAAAGTTACAGGTAGCCACATATGTGCTATTCTAACATACCTTTACCTCTTTGAGTTTGCAAATGGAAAATAATAGAGGTTTTGGTACACATTTGTTGAAGTGCACCGTTTTCTAGAACATGTAGAAGAATGTGTCTGGGAAGTAGACCTTTATTTACCCAGAGACAATGTGAGTTGACTAAGTTTAAGAAATAAGAACAGCGATGGACTCCAATTCAAAATTTCAATGTAAAACCTTGTTCTGTTATTGGAGGATCTTTATGTCTATGTTTTCAACTGGACTGGACATGATCACAGCTGAGCAGTGCCCTAAGGCTCAGAGAACATCACAGAAGAGGGGGCAGAAGGAAAGGGTGGGAAGAGGGAAACTCTGTGAAATGTTGCCTTCTTGGGATGACGCAGCCAGCACAATCACGGACTCAGAGCGGTTGTGGCCTGTACAAAACTGGACCTTTCAATAGTCATGTATAGACTGGGAGTGTCTTAGGGGGGCCTGCCTTTCCTCTTTGGACTATTGTTTGCAGATGGATACTGAGGGAGGTGATGGTACTGTTTTTAGTTGCTTACCTACTGATGAGCTCACCAAGTTCCAATTAATTCCATACCCATGACTATATAGAGGGTCCGAGCCAGCTGAGTAAGAAAAAACCAATGGAAGCAGAAGGCAGAGACTCCTGAGCCCAAGGACTTTTTTTTTTCTTTAAGAATTCAGAGGACCCGGGGTGAAATGATCAATCCTCACTTAGACAGACAAATGGGATGGACATTGAATGTAGGAGAAAACAAGCAACAGGACAGGAGCCTACCACAGATGGCCTCTGAAAGACTCTAACTAGCAATGTATCAAAGCAGATATTAAGACTCACAACCAAACCTTCAGCAGAGTGCAGGGAATTATATGAAAGAAGGGGGAATTAGTAAGACTTGGAGAGGACAAGAGCTCCACAAAGACCAAATAGATCAGGGCACAGGAGTATTTTATGAGACTGTTTCTCCAACCAAGGACCATGTATGGATATAACCTAGAACCCCGGCTCGGATATAGCCCATGGTAGCTCAGTATCCAACTGGCTACCCTAGTAAGGGGAACAGGGACTATTTCTGTCATGAACTCAATGGCTGGCTCTTCGACCCCCCCCCCCCAGGGAGGAGCAGCCTTGCTAGACCCCAGAAGAGGACTTTGCAGCCAGCCCTGAAGAGAAGATAAGCTAGAGCCAGATGGAAGGGGAGGAGGTCCTCCCCTATCAGTGGACTTGGAAAGGGGCAGGAGGAGATGAGGGAGGGATGGGGAGAGTGGGAGGGAATGAGAGAGGGGGCTACAGCTGGGATACAAAATATATAACCTGTGATTATATAAAAATAAATAAATTTAAAAAAAGAATTCAGGCTTAATACTTATTTCTATTCTTCTATTACTGTCTTATTACATTTGAGAGACATGTACTTCCAGCTTTTAGTAGAGAGCCATAGAAAATCTTTGTGATTTGGGAGGGAAGGCAAAGAGGAAAAGACAGGGGTTGGGGATGGGTTAAGGAACACTTCTCTTTAAGGATTTTTAACAAATGCATAGGCCACATTTGGTTAGGAATGTGTTTGTTTGACTGATCTCTCATTTTTTACAGTGTCTACTTAATAATCAATGTTATTTTATTTTATGAAGTAGAAGTATTCTTGAAAAATTGGCTGTGATTAGAATTTCTAAAAGCAGATAACACTTTTTGCTCTCTACTCCAATTATAAAATTGTAGAGGTATTCACAGCAAAAAATATTGGCCTAAAATATAATGAGATCATTTCTGAGATTAGATTTTAGGGTGTTTTATAAAAATTCTGTATTTAAATTTTAAAACGGTAATTTTAGATGGGTATTTATAACCTGAATTACTAACATAAAATCTTCAAGGAAAGTATCTAAAATTTATTTGGAAAATTATTTATTTTAAAGTCTTATAGAAAAGACTCTGCTAAGAATAAAGACACAGTTCTAATCTGACAGTGATACTAGCCAAGGTTGGGAATAAAAGAACTAATATAGGGTGTGTGAGTGTGGGGGAAAATCACACATCACCCATATGTCAGTGAGAACAGTTTAATATGGTGCAGCAGCACAGTATGACTTCGTATTTCTGTTTTTCATTTTTTTTCTGGTTTCCCAACCTTTATTCCATTATACTCTGTCCATTGCACATACCAATCCATATAATATAGGATGATGTAGTTTTGCTGGTCTCCCTTCCTTTTAGGTATATACCCCAAGAACAGAGATGTCCTTCTATGCACTCCAAAGAGGGGCCTGGGTTTCAGAGAACCCCTGACCATGTTTGTTGCTTGAACAAAATCTAATTGTTTAGAGTGTCTCTTCTGATTATATGCTGAACAACTGTCATCTGTACCACAGCTTTTCAAACCGTCTCTTTAAACATTTTATGTGAAATCCATGTAATGCAGTTAAGGGTTTTATTTTACTTTTCAAAACATTTGTTTTATTTTTATTTGTGTGTGTATGTGTGTACAGGCATGTGTGTGTGTGTGTGTGTACATACACATGACTGCATGTGCCTGTGGTGTCCAGAAGATGGCATCAGATCCCCTGGAGCTGGAGTTATGGGCAGTTGTGAGCTATTGATATGGGCGCTAGAAACTAAACTTTGGCTCTCTGGAATAGCAGCATGTACTCTTAATCACTAAGCCATTTCTCCAACCCCAATCAACTAGTTTAAAGTGTACAATTTAGTGACATTTATTTCACTTATCTTGTTGGGCAAACACTGCTTCTCCAATTCCAAAACATTTTCATCACCCAAAGGAACACTGACAGAAATTAAGCAGTTACCCCCCATTACTTCCTAACTTAGAACCTGACAACCACTCAACCCGCTGTCTGTATCCACCTATTTGCCTATTCTGGATAACTTCTGTAATGTAACAGAATGATGTGTATCATTTTCATCTGGCTTCTGTCAGCTAAGAAAATATTTTCAAGGTTCACCTGTGTTGTTTCATGACTAAGGACTTTGGGCCTCCTGTGGTTTAGCAATGACCCATTGCATGACACAGCACATTTCCCTTATGTATCTGCTGTTGGACATTTGGGCTGTTTCTATCATCTGGCTCTTGTGAACATAAGTGTTGTGACCATTCTTGTACAAATGTGAATTTTTGTTGTCTTGTCTCATCTGGACCTTCTCATAGAACTGTGAACACCCTGAGAGCAAGGACTGAATTTATCTCGTTCATTGACATACTTCTCATTAAACTGAGCATAGAAAAGATCTCATTAATGAGTGTCTGAGGACAAAATGTTCAAGCAAGTCTCTTGGTATTTTAATTAAAATCAACAACTGAAAATTCTTGAGCAACATAAGACCAAAACCTGTAAAAATGGACTGACTGCCACAGATGTAAATTAACAGCAGAACCTTAGCTGCTGCAGGTAGTGGTGAGACAGGGGAAGGAATCTGGGAGGGAAGAAGTGAGGAAGCCAACAGTGACTGAGTGTAGGGCGGTGGGCATGATACCAGCGGGGAGGCAGGTAGGCCTCTGAAGGAGGACAACCTCTCCCATGTACTCCTCCATTCTTCCCCTTGAATTCATAGCCTTTAAAAAAAGTTGTTATTGTTACACACACACACACACACACACACACACACAAAACCTAAGTACCTAAATACAACATGAGGAGTCCATTCAGTGTTACTTGTGTGTAATGTTTCAGGGCTGACCAATTGGTATTAGAAAACCTAGAGGGCTCAGTCATGGGGAGACCATTTCTTTCGTTCTCAGCAATCCTTAGTTTCTCATAGCTCTTGTCTGGGGTGAGATCCTGTGAGTTCCTGCTTCTAAGTTTCTGTGTTATCTTTCGTATTGCAATTGTACTTGCTTGGGTCTTGTTTGAGTAGCCACATTGTTTAGGTATCATGGGTGAAACTTTTCTTGCATTTCTAGGTGACACAGTCTCATGGCAGATGTCCTGGTCCTGTGGCTTATACAGTCTTTTGGCAATGTTTCCTGAGCCTTGGGTGAAGGAGTTGAATTGTGGATGTATCAACTGGGGTTGGGCAGCGCACAATCAGTTGTTCTTGGAATTTTGACTAGTTGTGGTCTTCTGTAATGGTCTTTGTTTGTTGCAATGAGAAGTTTCTTTGATGAGGGGTAAGAGCTATCCTAGGCCTGTGGGTTTTGGATAGATATTTAGATTATAATTAGAAATTATGCTTGTTTAGTAAAGTATTCGGTTCTCCTATGAGATCCATTACCTCACTAGCTCCTGGCACTTGGCTGGGTTTCCAGTACCAGGCATGATTTCCCTTCTATTGATCAGGCCTTAGCTCCAATTAAACAGCTATTTCTTACTGTCAAGAAGTAAGTGCCATTATTGTACCCTTGTGCCATTCTTACCATTGTTGTGGTTCGTAGGCATCACAGTTGGACATGACTATTGATTGCTTCCATCACTTGACAGCTTGAGTACCTTCCATTACTATGAAAGCTAGTGTTTAGGGAGGAGGCTTTCAGACCTAGCTGGGATCATCAGTATTCCGTGTCCAAAGTGCTTGGTGTCTTCAGCAACAGGGACTTAACTTCAGCGTCTAGGAGGCAAGCAAGGGCAACAGCAATAGCCTATATTGTTGGGAACCACTTGCACTCCCCTGGCTAACAACTCTAAGTGAGATTTCTCATGCCTGGTTTGGGGTTTTTTATTAGCTAATCTATGGCTCATGGAGATGCATTGTCAGCCCAAGTAGGGCAACTTCATTTAAACCACATTTGTGTGTGTGTGTGTATATATATATATATATATATATATATATATATACAGGTTTATATGTAATTTTAGGTAAAGAATATCATCCCTATGGCTTCTCCAGACATCCTTAGTGATATTTTTCCCTTGTCTCTTCCTCATCCCTAATTAAAGCTCTAACACGTTCCCTTTCTCTCTCTCTCTCTCTGTATAAATATATATATACAGATAAATATATATATTTATTTTTAAATTTATTACAGTTTATTCACTTTGTATCCCCTTAGTCTTATCCCCTCCCAATACTGCCCTCCCTCCTTCTTCTCTTCCCATGCCCCTCCCCTAGCCCTCTGATAGGGGGGGGGGTTCTCCTCCCCTTCTATCTGACCCTGGTCTATAAGGTCTCATGAGGACTGGCTGCATAGTCTTCCTCTGTGGCCTGGTAAAGGCTCCTCCCTCAGGGGAAGGTAATCAAAGAGGCAGCCACTGAGTTCATGTCAGAGACAGCCCCTATTCCCCTTACTAGGGAACTCACTTGGAACCTGAGTTGCCATGGGCTACATCTGTGCAGGGGTTCTAGGTTATCTCCATGAATGGTCCTTGGTTGACATATCAGTCTCAGAAAAGATCTCTGTGCCCAGATTTTTTGGTTCTGTTGCTCTCCTTGTGGAGCTCCTGTTCCCTCCAGGTCTTTCTATCTCCCCTTTCCCTTTCAAAGCACTTGTATCCTGTTATTTTCCTCTCTAAGCTCCTTTCCCCACTATGATCCCTTCTTACTTTCTTGTTTCCTGTGGTAACTCCGGGTTATATAATCAAATCTGAAGAGTTGGCACCAGGAATCACAGATGAGCAAGAACATGTGGCATTTCTCTTTCTGGGTCTGGGTTACCTTACTCAATTTTCTAGTTCTGTCTGCAATTTTTAAAAACTTTATTTTCATCTTTATTATTTTTTTTTGAGATTGGGTCTCTCACTGAATATATAGTCAATAAGCCAATGAGCTTCAGAGATCTGACTGTCTCTATCCCTCCACCCCCTCCAGTGTTGGGGTTTGAGATGGTTTGAATGGGAATGGCCTCTATAGACTCATACATTTGTGTACTTAGTCCTCAGCTGGTGAACTTTTCCTGAAGGATTAGGAGGTGTGGCTTTGTTGTAAGAAGTGTATCAGTGGAAATGAACACTGAGGTTTTGAAATTCCACTCCAGATCCAATTCCAATCTCTCTCTGCTGTATCTCTCTTTGTGTCTCTCTGTCTCTGTCTCTCTGTCTTTGTCTCTCTCTCTCTCTCTCTCTCTCTCTCTCTCTCTCTCTCTCTCTCTCTCTCTCTCTCTCTCTCTCTCTCTCTCTCTCTCTCTGCTATCTGGATGTGTGGATCAGGATGTAAGCTCCCAGCTACTGATCCAGCACCATGTCTGCCTGCATGCTGCCATGTTTCCTAACATGATGATAATGGACTAACCCTCTAAAACTGTAAGCCAGTCCTGCAATTAAATGTTTCCTTTTATAAGTTGCTTTGGTCATGGTGTTTCTTCACAGCAGTAGAACACTAACTAAGATAGGGTTACAGTGGCATCACTGGCTTTTATATATTTTTGGGGAGGTCATAACTTGGGCTTTTTTTCTTTTTCTTCTGCAGCAGGCATCTTAGTGACTGAGTCATATCCCTTAGCCTTGCTTATTCACTAAGACAGGGTATCAAAATGTAGTCTGGGTTGGCTTGAAACTCACTATGTAGCCCGAGGTGGCCTCAAACTCATGGTGATGCTCCTGCCTTACCCACCTGAGTACTTGAATCAGAGGGATGAGCCTCTGCACCTGGCCTTTGGTTGTCTGTTATCAATGTTTTTATTTGGTGTACAAAATAACATTTTTATTGTAATATTTTCACACACATACTTCACTCTGCTTTTCCCATGTTGGCCCATTATCAGTCTCTCATCTGTCCTCTGCTTGGTCTTCTTATTCCTAAGAAATGGTTTCTCTTCTGCTTTGTTTTTGTAATATATGTCATGCATGTAATATTACTATATATTATACTTAAATCCTAGACCACCTTCAGGAAAATATGTGATATTCGATGTGCACAGCAATATTAACTAAGTCCTATGGTTGTACAATTGACTTGTAGAGCTTTCTTGTCTTCTATCACTGAAACTCTATGGGTTGAATTTAGGTAGATACTGCTGAACAGTATCTTTTGCTTTCTACAACTAAAAGTCACTTCTAGTGGGTATTATACTACTCTTTCCATTTAAATTCAGAAGAGGTATCCATTTTCATATATGAATGGTAACTTTTATAGTGTTTTTATAATGCCCTCTTTATCATAATGAATTTTCTCTGTATTTTGCTGCAGGTGCAACTTACTTACTGCATTATTTGATCCTCTCCAAAACTGCCATTATATTGTCATTTTACAAATAAAGAAACCAAGGTCAAGGGAACATAATGATTTATCCAAGGCCACGATGGGGGTTGGGGGTGGGGGTGGAGCTGGGATGTGGAGTCGGTTTCTGAACACAAGCTCTTCCTCTATGCTTCACCTTGGATGACATGGGTAGGTGAGTTTGTCACAGTATTTGGGATTTCTAAGAAGTGAAAGCTTCAAAGTAAAGTTCATTATTCTGATTGAAAAAAAATCTTTGGAAATGTCTAATATGCCTTTCTCGTGTCCCCAACCTGCCTAATTTAAAATATTTTCTTAGCTTTTATTTATCACCCTGAGCATTATTAATGTGCATGTTTTAGCCATCACATTCAGTAAGTGCTAAGGTGTGGGAGCCAGATCTGCGCTTACACTCTGGATTTGCTTCTGAATTGGTTGGGTGACCTTGGAGGAGCCACTTAACCTCTCTGAGTTTCAATGGCCCCAGATGTAAAATGGTGATTACAGTGGTACCTACCTCATACTGCCCTAATTAGAAGCAAATGAGGTAATGCATCAAAATTGCTTCCATGAGCCAGTGCAAACAATGAATGGCAGATGTTGTTATTCTCCTAAAATATTAAAGAATGAGTAGTTCATCCAGCTGAGCCTGTTTTGTTAAAGGACTGCATGCTTATAGCTAAGATGCGTTGAAAGATTGCAGAGTTTGAATTCAGATAGGTGCCATTCCCTCTGTCCATCACTTGCAGTTAGGATGGACATTGAGGAATACCTTTCTCATGGGGGTTGCTTGTGAAGAAATCGGAAATGCTCTTGAAACGGTTAAGTGATCAATAAGTGTAAGCTACCTTTACTGGCATAAATATTAGTATAAAGTTAAAAATACTGACCTTGTTGAGCAAGAGATGTAGTTGCCCAGAGAGACAATGGAGATGAATGCCCACTAAGCACTGAAAATGTCCCTTTGAGATAACATTAAAGCACTATAGCCGAATATGAGTGACGATTAATAAATACCTTAAAGTCTAGACCCCAAATGCTGAGGTTGTTTCTAGTTCAAGGATGTTCGGCCCCTGTGTTTTGTTCTTCATTCTGGCCCAAAGCTTTTGCATCCAGGTGAAGAGCTGTTTCTTCAGCATTGACTTCATGTCTGGTCTGGTTACTGTGGGAATTACAAAGATGAATAGACCGAGTGTTCAGTTTCTTTTCAGTCCACATTCTTGGCTGTGAAGTTGTCATCTGTTTTGGGGGCTTTAAACACATCTGAATGCCCATAACTACATTTATTTCTCCAGTCTCAGCTTCTTCTCAACCTTCCAACTCGTCGGTATCTGCCTGTTTTTCATGTTTACTTAGGTGTGAGGCATCGCACAAGTGATGTGACCAGAACGAAACTCTTGACACCCACCCTCCCAACACTCTTCCATATATCTGCTCTTGCCAAGTGTACAATACTTCAGCAAAGAACACTATGTTTCATTCAGCATTTGAGGTGAGAATTGGAGGACACTATGACCTCTGTCCCATACTCATCCAATGCATCAGTTTCTACCATGAGCTTCAGCTTCAGAGTCTCACCCCTTTCCAACCATTTCCCACTAGTCATCTGTTCAGGACCACCCAACTCCAATGTCAATATTTTGCCTGGCCTAATGCTTCCTTGTTTATTCCCTTGTTCTAATCCTTGTCTCCAGGCTCACATCTCTAACATAATCCCAGGGACCCCGTTCTCAGAGACTACAATGTGAGTTCTTAGCCAATGCTCCATGGAGCAGGGTTGCCATATATGTCAAAACTCATCCTTGCTCTGCTTAATGCTCTCTAGATATTCCCTTAAGGGAGTCATACAGACATAAGAAATCTTTAGAACATATCCATCCCTGTACCTCACAACTCCTTCTAGATCCCCACCCATCTTTTAGAATAAAACCTAAAATTTGATTAGATGTCTCAGGCCTGGCTCACATCTCTGCTCTCACTTAATTCTTGTCCTCATTTTCACTGCCCTCAGCCAGCAAACATTCCTCTTCTTAACCAGCTCAAGTCCTTTCTTTGATCATGCTGATCACTGCCTGAGACGTTCCTTTCTGAAGTGTTTGCATGGTGAATACTTTCATTTTAGTCAAATAGATGCTGAAATATGCCTCTTAGAGACAGTCTTCCTGATTGTGTATGGTTTAGCTATTGTGTTCATGCCTTATGCATCTGACTTTATTTTTCTTTATAATATTAATTCTACCGTACATTATTTACTCACCAGGCTGTTTAGCTGTTCTGTCTCTCTTTCATAAGTACCTACTTTTCATGGGGGCAAGAAATTTTATCCATTCAATTTATTGCCATGTTCCTACATGTGCTATCTTATAATAAGCACTCAATAAATATTATAGCCAAATGGATAGACTATAAAATTCAAACATTGGTTCATGGATTTCTTTCCTGAATACTCACTCACTCACTAATAAGCTGCTATGTTCTGGCATCCTACAAACATCATCTTCTTTCATCCCATACAGCCATGGTCCTCATCTTTACAAGTTCACAGAGGCTCTTAGTGAGAAAGATACTGAACTGCAGAGGTGTGGCTTATCAAAGGTGGTTATTAAAGTCCGGAGAGTTCCACCATTCAGGAACCTCCCACTTTTGTAAATCATCACCTATTTTAGCTAGTAGCCACCTAGCCAATGGCTAATTGAGACAATTTATAAAGTTAAAAAAAGGAAAAATGTATAAATTATGAAAACATATACAGTCTTATTTGGAGGGCATATTACTAGTTTTGTTGTGACAATAAATAATCCCAATATCTCAGAAACTCAAAACAAATCCTCATTTCTTGCTCCTATTCCATGAGGGCTGTGGATAAGCTAGGCTCAGTTGAGTGCTACTCACCTTGTTGACCTTCTTATCCTTCACTTGAAATGGAAGGAATGCCTCCCACCTAGCATATATGTTTTCCCTGTGGAGGCAGCAGTGAAAGGAATCAGGTCAAATCATGAAGGCACATGCAGAATTTATGATGAAACATATTCCTAACATGTCATAGGCCAAAGTGTGCCCCATGACCAAATGCAAAGTCATTAAGGCAAGCATGCGTATTTCTTATTCAGGATGCATAGGTGTATCACATGGCAATAGGTGGAGATATATAATTGAATTATACAGGAGTAGACCCCCAGTCTCTCACAGGAGAATACACTCCAAACAATGGGATCTATAAAGTGAAAATATGTAAGACTTCTCCCCACCATCTTTACAGCTAAAGAGTCACCATACCTCAGAGTGCATCTTTATTTGGGCAAATGTTGATAGACCATTTAATCTCTGCAAGCAATGGATGACTCCAGAGGGGCTTCAATCATGCACTCTTTTATGCATTAATTCAGTGAAGACTTTGAGACACTGGGAAGGGAAACTTAGGTCAACTTCACAAAAGACTGATGTGAAAACCAGCTGTTAAATTATTCGTTTAAAATTGGAACTACACATTTTCTGGCAGTCAAAATATTTGGTATACTGTCTGGAAGATCTTTTTGTTTTGCATCCTGGGAAGCTGAATTAGGCTTGGTGAACAGGAATTAGAATAAAAGGAAACACACGGGCATGCACACACACACACATACACACACACACACACTCACACACACACACAGACACGTTTTCAAGATGTTTTTACTACTTGTTATTTTTATCTTTTCTTGTGAACTCTGCAAAATTGCTCCAGTTAATATTGTCTATATAGAGGCACTAGTGGACAGAATTTTACTTATTTAACAGCACCCCTTCTCATTCTTCTGGGAATAGACCTTATATTACATCTACAGAATTACATACTTCCCCTTTGCTTGGCTCCACTCCATAGTCTTCATGAGGAACATTACCTTCTCAAATGGCTTTGCTTAATGATTGTTGATTGAGTGGGCATTTAATATAAGTCTAACAAATAAATGCTCTAGATTTATCTTTTTAGACTTGGTCTATGAAAATGTCTCAGTTCTCCATTTTACATAGGAAAGGTGGGGGGTGTGGAGTCAGCAGTCTAGGTTTCTGTATTTTCTCTGGTGAGAATGAAAAAAACCTGGCTGAGAGGCAATCAAGCTGACATATTGAAAGAGTCAGATAAAGATACGGCATGTACCACCCATAAGTCCTCTTCAATCCCACATCTGATTGCTATTGGTGTCCAGTCATTTCTGCCTTGAGTGCACTTGATCATGATCCCTTTCATGGATCCCGTGAATAGTTAATTCTCTCCTCTTTGAGTAAAGGTTGCTTAGGTTGTATTTCTGCTTCTTGCAAACAGATTGTTCTTTGAAGTATAATGACATTTAAAAAACAGTTCTTAGAGGAAAAGGGCCCAAAGAATGAACCCTGGACTATGTATATATATATATATATATATATATATATATATATAATGTAGGTAGACAAAGGAGGTATGGGCTTTATGAGACCCAAAGTGGAGATGGGGGCATCGGCCGGGTGCAGAGGGAAGGTTTTTTTTTATTTTAAATTTATTTATTTTTATATCAATCACAGGTTAGGTACTTTGCATCCCAGGCGTAGCCTCCTCCCTCATTCCCTCCCACCCTCCCCAACCCTCCCTCATCTCCTCCCCGTCCCCTCCAAGTCCACCAACAGGGGAGGACCTCCTCCTCCCCTTCCATCCAACCCCAGCTCATCCTGTCTCCTCAGGGCTGGCTGCAATGTCCTCCCCTGGGATCTAGCCAGTCTGTCACTCCCCGGCTTGTATGGGGGAGGGTCAAAGAGTCAGCCATCAAGTTCATGACTGAAACAGTCTGTTTCCCTCACTAGTGTCTTCAGTCTGATACCAAGCTATCATGGGCCCCATCTGAGTGGGGGTTCCAGGCCACATCCACACATGGTCCTTGGTTGTAGAAACCGTCTCATACAAGACCCCTGCGCCCTGCTCAGTTTGGTCTTTGTGGAGCTCTTGTTCTCCCTAAGTCTCAACAAC
>CM053754.1:28654272-28684239 GCA_028658305.1 Pachyuromys duprasi | reverse complement strand
ATGGAGATACCTCCAGATGATCTGTTGTTGTAAAGGATTGTTTTGGAGATTCTGGGTTTGTTTCTCCCTATGAAGTTGAGTATTTTTCTTTCAAGGTCTGTGAAGAATTGTGAAGGTATTTTGATGGGGATTGCATTGAATCTGTAGATTGCTTTTGGCAATATGGTCAGAAGTTTTAAACACACCCACCACCCCACCCCACAGTATTTGAGGTAGTCAGGCAAGATGAGACCAAAACCATATTGGATTGTTCTGAGAGAGGCTGTGATACTCTCAGTATTGGGGATGTGCAGAGGGTGTGGATGCAGGAGCCTCACAACATGGGTTAAGCAGCAAACAGTACTTCTGAAAAGCCATAAGTCTGAATGATGTTTGGCAGTAAAGATGAAAAACAGAGCTAGTATCAGAAGAAATATATTGGCAACAAAGAATTGGAATCCCCCTCTCTTAATATGAAAGAAATATAAGCAATACATATTTACTGAACACACACTACATTTCAGATTCTATGTTAGGTGCAGAAATACACAAATGGATAAAACACAAGCTGGATTAAATAAATTATAATACCACCACAAAACTGAATACTAGCACCCTTAAGTGGTTGCATAGGGGGTGAGCTAAACAGTAAAATCTGTTGCAGTTCATCAAAATTGTAAAATAAGGTCGAAAAATAGCTTGCATACGAGACTACATTTTTTAAATGTGCACATCAATGTTGATAATTATTCAAAGAAAAGAGGCTAGAAAGATACACAGAGGAGAACTGTCATTGCTTGATACTGGTCAAGATTATGAGAGATTTATTCTTTTCTTGGTCTGCATTTTCTGTATTTTCTGCACTTAATTCGTGTTACCTGTATAGCAAGAAAAATATGTAAGAATAATGTATATTTTTTTAAGCCCCAGACATCTGCAGGTGCCAGAATCAATTGTTGATGTTTCTCAGAGACGAGCAGAAATAATCTGAGTAGAGTCAGTGAGATGGCTCAGGGAGTAGAGACACCTGCTGCCAAGCCTGATGGCCTAAGTTCCGTTCCGGTGACCCACATGACTCTGGCAAGTTCTCCTCCGACTTCCACATAAGTGCCATGGCACAAAGAAATGGCCAAAATAAATAAACAACATGTAATAAAAATTTAAAAAGAATTGATTGCATTAGAAGGAAAAGAAAAAAATTAACTTTAAGTAGAAACTGTATGAGTTATCCAAGGAATATTAGATGATCTGGGGGCAGAAGGGCACGAAGAGAGAGTGTGTGGCTGCCGGGGGTGGTGAGGGTGGGAAGGCCTTTGTCCCAACTGGGGAGGTGCTTATCTGTCCGCTGGAGGGGGTGCACTGAAGCTCAACCAGCCTGGTGTGGGCTGGAGGTCCAGGTATGAACAGCTGAGGATCTAAGCTAGGAAACTGGCAATGGGCTCAGGAAGCAGAGTCAGTAAGCGCTAAATAAGAGGAGTACCTGGTATAGCTTAGCTTTGTCAGAAGCAGATCCTTGAGGAGAATTTTGGGGTGCAATATGCAGGGTTAGCAAAGCAAGAAGTCAGACTATGAGGGAGGCCTGACAAGGCCTTGATTAAAGCGGTTGGATCCCTGAAGCAAATGTCTACCGCAATGCTAAATGTCAGTGACTCCAAATGGCTGAGTCTTTTTTTTTTTTTTTTGAGATTATAATATAATCACAACATTTTCCCCTTCCCTTTCCTCATTCCAAGTCCCCTTCCTCCCATTTGCCCCACTTCCTCTTTTTCAAATCCATGGCCATGTTTCTCATTAGTTGTTAATGCATGCATATATTTATATGCTTATATATTTCTAAATATAACCTGTTCAGAGTCTGCTGAGTCTTTATCCCCCTACTCACTTAGCCATTGGCGACCTGCTGCCCCAGGAAGGAGCTAACTTCTCAAGTGTTGATACCTGAGGATGGTGACAAGCATTTCCTGAAGCTGTCCTAGAGGACCCATCATGGGGTCTATAGGAGCTGAAAGGGGTGAGCCTGTCTACTAGAATCCTAATGTGCTACCCATCTGTACTCCACCCTAGCGACGATACTATTACCATACCATTCCTATTTCACAAACGAGGAAAGGAAGCAAAAATTGCACCCAAGGCCATTCAGCCAGGAAGCAGTAGAGTCAGAGTTAGACCTATAGTTTGCCTCCTTAGACTATCACACTCACACACTTCGATAGAGTTGGGAAGAGGGGGAATAGGGTCTGGAGCCAGAGATGAGGTTGGGCCACCCTGAAACTTCCAAGTTGTCCTCCTCCTCCTCTCTTCTTCCTCCTCTTCTCCCCATGCCCCGTGTGTGTACTGACTATCAAGCTAGGGCCTCATGCATGCCTGTCCTCAACCATTTGGCTCCACCTCTAGCCTGCTTGCCTTCTTACCAGCCCTGTCCATTTCCTTACTTCCTTTTTCTTTTCCTCTCTTCTTCTTTCTCTTTCATGCACTATTTGTTGTCATGAAAACGATGATAAAATCCCGTGAAGTACATATTGATTTCTCAAGCAAAGTCCGGCCTAGGGATTAATGAAATAAGCACAAGTTTCAGAGGAAGCAGGCCTTGATACATATTTTGAAAGTTGTTTTAAAAAGGTTATCCATAGGGGTATGGAGGCCCCGGCTAGTGAAGGTTAGTTCTTAGATTTTCACCTAACGCATGTACATCTGAAGCATCCTTTATTTCTCTTCAGTAAAGTGATCACTTTGAGGATAGTTCCACAGGGAAAATTTCAAACATGCAAACAATTTAGCTTTCTAATGAAAGCCACAGTGGGATTTTTTGTAACTTTTTTTTTTCTGACAGGAAGTTGGCAGTGTATATAGAATGGGGAAAGGAACTGAGGGGCTTTGAAGGTGGCTTGCAGGCAAAGGATGAGAGGAGAGGACAGTGAGACGTGGGGAAGAACGTGTGAAATATTTCCTCATGGGCTTAGGGCCAGAAGACCTGGATATTCTCATAGGTTCTCCCACTCTGTGGTCACTGCCTGTGCCTCATGTGGTAGAGCTCTGTGTTGCTGTCATCAGCTGTCAGAAGTGAGAATGAAGAACAGATCTGTTGCGATAAGGACTTACACATCTGCAGAATGTGGCTCACACAAGCCACGCCTTTCTGTTCAAGTGCTCAGGACCCATGTGTATCTTCTTCATCCCGTCTCCTGCAAGGTGGAGATCTCTGCATTCTGGGTCTCGGTCATTGTGCACTGCAGCCAAGAGGAGAATGCTTCCCTTGCACTCAATCAGCCCAGCCTTCATCTGCAGCCATGGAGAACAGCAGAGTGATTTCTTGACATAAACACACTGAACAAGCAAGACAGGCCCCAAGGAGTTATTTAAAACCCCAATCTCAGAGAGAGCATCACCAGTCTAAAGCTCTCGCCTAAATATAAATGGCAAAGCTTATTCAACATCAAATCAAATCAATGATAATTTGAGGACTAATTAGCATTTGGGGCTTTTTTCAGCAGCATGGTGATGGGGTGTATAATGCTGTGTGATTGGGGAGAAGCACGTAATTATGAGGCTGAATACATTGTCTCCTGGAGACTCCTGAGGGAGCAGATTCCCTTAGTCACAGGCCAGCCACCTTCAGAGGGAGCAGCAGAGGCCACGCTGCTGCCCCTCTGGGGGTCATTGCTCTGACAGCAGGGCCATTACGTCCTTTTAGATCAACAGAACATCACCCTTTACTTTTAAGAATAAATTAAAAAGAAATTGAACAAAAGGAAACTAGAATTTGGCACACATACGCTGGAAGTCAGGTATCAAACTTGTATCATGAAGTACTTTTCACATGGTTAAGATAAGCCCTTAACATACACCATTAGTTTACTTTTTAGAATGATCCTATAAAGTCAGTATGATGACATCATCATCATCGTTGTCATTAACCATCATCATCACCATTGCCATCATCATCATCACCATCTCCATCACCATCATCAATCATCAGAGAAATCTGTGGTCCTAAGACTTGCTGAGGTTTTCTTAAGTCTGTGAATAGAAACTGGAAGATCATAGCTTAGTAGACTTAGTATATTTCTGGCTCTGTAGATTATGGTGCTCATTCCTTTACTGTGCTAATTTGCATAAATGACAGTCTCATCATCTCATGGAGATATGGAAGGTGGATATTCTTCAAGATGAAGAAGCTCTGGCTTAATCCTCCAAACTCACCCAGTGTAGGTGGCTGTTCCTTCAGTCTTCACAGCTAGGGAAAACGAGGATAGAAAAATAAAATCTGAAGCAACACTAGCTCTGACGCTACAGAGTGCTAGCATCCCAAGAACATGCAGGCTCCGTGGGATAAACAGTCCCGGGCAAGCCGGAGTCCTGGCTGAAAGGGCAGAGTTCCAGTCTGCCCTGCTGTCTGGGGTGACCAATGGGAGAGGACCATGTGTCATTAGTTTTCACATGCCAACCCCCCTGGGGGGGGTGACTGCCTAGCCTCCAGGTGGGGACTGATTTGAAGGTTTGGTTGGGGCTGGGGGGCGGGTGGAGTGAGGCCCAGCTAGTCACTCCACCTGCGGTGGTCCCAGCCCCAGAGTTGTAGAAATCTGTGCTGGCAGCTGCTGAGCCGTTCATGCACTCTGATTGTTCCAGCTGTTCCCCAGTCTCTATTTGGGCAGTGGATATATGGTAGAGTGTTTTTCTAATGAGGTTCAGGCTGAAGCAGCTGAATTCTGTCAGAGGCCCCAGCATGCAGAGGCACAGCACCCAGCAGTCAGCCACATCCCTTTTCTTCACAGGACTCTAAGTTGCTTCATTTTCATATTTAGAAGTGATCGACTAAGAGGCAGGTGTCTTGGAACAGAGGAGCTTGGTAAGAAAAAGAAAACCCTTTGAACTGAGTTTTTCCCTGTGTTGAATATTAAGAGGCCAGAAAGTGGATGCTTTTCCAAGTCTGATGAGGGTGATTCAAATCACACTCACACTCCCAGGGCTGGCCTCATGGGGGTCCAATTGCTGAGTACTCTGTTGGACAAAGTGAGACAATTAGTCTTCTTGAGAGGCAATTGAGATGACTTAAGTGGTACCAAGAAACAAGGCTTTTATTTTACTCTGATAAGGAAAAACTCACTGAGCTGAGGCCGAAGGTTGTTGGTACAAGCAATTTTTGGGAAGAGATCAAAAATTGCACGAGAGTATATATTATATATTATGATCTATGTTATCACTTGATTTTGACAATAACTCAATTCTTTACTGAACTTGTAATGCGTACCTTTGTAGGGGGCCCTACAAAGAGAAATATGTGTTATATATAATGGGAATCCAGTCTACATATGAAAACATTTGATGGGGTTCATCACCAAAGATACCTATAAAACAAAGCTGATTTTATCTATCTATCTATCTATCTATCTATCTATCTATCTATCTATCTATCTATCTATCTATCTATCTATCTATCTATCTATCCATCCATCCATCCATCCATCCATCCATCCATCCATCCACATTACATCATGATCACAGTTTCCCCTCTCCTCCCAGTCCATTCCCTACCCCTCCCTCCGATCTCCTCTCTCCTTCTGCCCAGAGAAGGGGGAGGTCCCCATGATTACCAACCCACCCTGACACATTACATCTCTGCAGGACTAAATGCACTCTCTGCCACTGAGGCCAGAAAAGGCAGCCTCATTATGGGAATGGGAAGCATCAGAGTCAGGGAGGACCCCAGCTCCAGTTGTTGGGGGCTCCACATGAAGACCAAGCTGTGTATTTGCTGCATATGTGCAGGGGACCTAGGACCAGTCCATGCATCATCTCTGGTTTGGTAGTTCAGTCTCTGTGAGCCCTGATGGGCCCAGGTTAGTTAACACTGTAAATATTCTTATGGAGTTCTTGACTCTTCCAGCCCCCTCAATCATTCCCCCTACTCTTCTACAGGATTCCTCAAGGTCGGTCTAATGTTTTGCTGTGGGTCTCTGCATCTGTTTCCATCAACTGTTGGGTGAAGCCTGTCAGAGGAGTTATGCTAAGCTTCTGTCTACAAGCATAGAAGAATAACACTAATAGTGCCAGGGATTGCTCCTCTCCCATGGGATGGGTCTCAAGTAGGGCCAGTCTTTGGTTGGCCATCCCCTGAATCCTTGCTCTATCTTTGTCCCTGCACATCTGTAGGTAGGACAAATTTGGGGTTTGAAGGTTTTGTGGGTGGGGTGGGGTCCTTATCCGTCTGCTGGAAGTCCTGCCTGGCTACAGGGGGTAGATACTTCAGACCCCATATCCCCGGGTGCTAGGAGTCTCAGCTAGCGGACCCCATAGACTTCCTAGGGAGGCCTCCCCTATGCTAGGGTTCTGGCATGTTCCAGAACCAATTTTTGTTCTCTCACCTGGCCCTTTTTCCCTTGCTGTCACACCTCTGGTCCCCTCCTCATCCCCTCTCCTATCCAGTTCCCTCCCTTCATTCACTTCCAAAGCCTATTTTATTTCCCCTTCTGAGTGAGATTCAAGCATCCCCCTCCCTTGGGCCCTCCTTGTAACTTGGCTTCTTTGGCTCTGTGGATTATAGCATGGTTATCCTATACTTTATGGCTAATATCCACTTATCAGTGGATACATACCATGCATGTATTTCTGGGTTTGGATTACATCATGCAGGATATTTTCTAGTTCCATCCATTTGCCTGCAAATTTCATGAGATCTTTGTTTTTAATAGCTGAGTAGTATTCCAATGTATAAATGTACCACATTTTCTTTATTCATTCTTTGGTTGAGGTTGTTTCCAGTTTCTGGCTATTATGAATAAAGCTGCTATTAAAATACAATTCAACAATATCTGTGGATGAGGGCAGAGGCAAAAAAAAGTTGCCCACATAGGATAATATGGTCACTGTGATTGATAATGGGAAGTTCTGAGCTTGGCAGACAATGTAAAAGGGCATCCCAGTGAGTGTCATGTTGGCACTACCAAGAAATCTTTAAAATTTGGAAAGGTAAGCTTTTTCTTGTTCCTGATTTTCTTTTTTTTTTCTTTTTTTGAATTTGAGAAATAATTTTAATTTCAACATTTGTTACAGATAATTGAAGTTTAGGCTAATTGTTATTTTATTAACTTGGAAAATACCCATGTAAAATTTATTTATTTATTTATTATTTTATATTAATTGCAGTTTATTTACTTTGTATCCCAGCTATAGTCCTCTCTCTCATTCCCTCCCAATCCCACCTTCCTTCCCCACCTCCTTCCTGCCCCTCTCTAGGTCCACTGATGGGGGAGGTCCTCCTACCTTTCCATCAATCTCTTCAGGGCTGGCAACAATGTCCTCTTCTGTGGCCTAGCAAGGCTGCTCCTCCCTCAGGGAGGAGGTCAAAGAGCCAGCCATTGAGTTCATGCCTGAGACAGTCCCTGTTTCCCTAACTAGGGAACCCACTTGGATACTGAGCTTCAATGCCCTATATCTGGGCAGGGGTTCTAGGTTATATCCACTCATGGTCCTTGGTTGGAGAAACAGTCTCAGAAAAGACCCCTGGGCCCAGATATATTTGGTCCTTGTGGAGCTCCTGTCCATGTCTGATTTTCAATAACACTTTGACAGTCAAGTTCCTGAGAGAAATGACCAAGTCATATTTATCCTAAGATCTCAGGTACTGTATTACCGTTCTATTACTATGATAGAACATCATGACCAAAACAACTTATAAAATAAAGGTTTTAATTGGATTTACAGTTTCAGAAAGTAAAGAGCCCATCATTGTAGGGTTGCACAGCAGCCAGCCGCAGACATATTGGTTGGAGCAGCCTCTGAGAGCTCACACCTCAAACCCCACGGACAACAAGCAGGGTGGCACACTGAGAATGGTGTGCATCTTTTGAAACTTCAAAGCCTGCCCCCAGTGACATGCCTCCTCCAACAAGGTCACACCTTCTAATCTTCTCCAGTTTTACCAACTAGGGACCAAGGATTCAACTGTATAAGCTTATGGGGCCATTCTCATTGAAATTACCACAGTTACCCAGCAAAATGCATGCCACACATTTGAAGGACAGTGGGGAGCTTGTCTTTGATGCACTGTCGGTGGGGATGTGGAGCCTGAGGGTGGCTGTTGGAGATAGAGCAGTGTTTTCTCAGAAAAACACAATTTTGTTATACATCTTCCTGGTGATTTACTTGGAATACACACACACACACACACACACACATATACACATTATACATACTCACATACATATACATGAGGCAGAATTCTAAAAGGAGAGCAGGCAAAGGGGCATACTTGAGCATTTGGGCAATAAAAAGTTGTAATTTTTCTAAAAAAAAAACTTTGAGAGGATTATAATTTTAATCTGCTACCAAATAGTGACAACAGGCACAAACGATGATGTATATAAAATCAGCACACTGCCATTGTGAGTGGGGGAATTTATTAGCTACTTTTATTTTGCTGTGATGAAACATCATGACCACGGCAACTTATAGAAGAAAAGTGTATTTGAGTTTGTGGTTCCATAGGGTTAGAGTCCATGATATTAAAGCAAAGACATGACATCAAGAACAGGAAGATGAGAACTCATATTTTGAAGCACAAGCATGAAACAGAGAGCCAACTAAAAATGAAGGGAGTCTTTAAAGTCTCAAAACCTGCCTCTAGTGACATACTCCCTCCAGCAAGACCATACCTCCCAAGCCTCCCTAGACAGCTCCATCAACTGGGGACCAAAGAGTCAAATGCTCAAGGCTACGGAAATATCTCATTCAAGCCTCCACAAGGGAGGAAGGCATATCAGTAGAGCTAGACTAGAAAACAGAACTATGTACATTCTCAGCATATAGATCAGAGAGAATTTAAAAAAAATAAAGAATTTTCTTCATTGGTAGCAGAGGCTTTGACAATGCAGACAAGGAGGTGACCGAACCTCTACTAATATAAGACACTCAATAATGTTCTAAATAGAGAAGTGTTACTACTTAAGGGATGAAGTTATATAGAGAATGGATCACTTTATTGTAACTGGAATTAATCTGCCTGCCAGGTAGAAATCCAAATTATTATGGGCATGCAGAATTTCAGAATAGAAACCTATAAAGTGATTGAAAATGTAAGACTGAAGAATCAGGAGCAGACAAACTTTTCTCCTGATGTAAAATGAAGAAAAATATACTCACAGTTTTATACAGAACAACACAGAGAGGGAGTAAGTGAGTGTTTGAGTTCTTAGATTGATTGTCCCTGCTGCACTTCTGTTCATAGATTTCACAAGTCAGGATTCCTGGCAGTACTTTATAACCGTCCTCATTTCAGGAAGATCCAAATGGCTCTTCAAGACATCAGTTTTTGTGTCTTTGGTGAGTCTTTATCTTGATTGGCAACCCACAAATGTGCCACTTCTGGTCATGACTGAGAAATCTGGATGGCCCTCCTGCAAGTCGTCTGACTGGCTTGCTCTCAGGAGCTTCCCAGGAAACATGAAAAGCATGGTGAAGTAACCCCAACAGACTGTGGCCCAGCCCCAGACCATGTTCCTGACCTCTGTGGCATGCTCAGTCACACGGAGCCTCAAACATCAGATTGTGTACACCAATGTAACAAGTGCAGTGAGAGCTAGGACTGCACAGGGCTACTCTGATGGTGCCTGTGATCTTTGAAAGGTGGGTTCCTTGGCAAATTTACAGATAAAGAAGGTGGAGCCTAAGGTGAAAGAAAGTTAGCTAGTCTTGTAGCCAGGCTCTGACTTGGGAAGAATCCCCATTCTATTTCTATCACTGCCTTCTTTCACTGGCCTGATTCATGCTGTGAGGCTCTTATTCCTCACTAGAGAATCCATATCTGAACTCATCTCAAAATTTAAGACCTGAAAGACAGAGAAAATGAAATTTTAGCTAATCCAAGCACACATTGTAAATCTCTGTCCCTTTCTGATGCGCTGACTGTAACTCTTCTGCAGCCAACAGGCATTTGGCATCTTTCCATGGCAATAGCATGGTCCTCGTAGGATAATTCTCTCATCACTTGAGAGGATATCATTGGAAGGCAATACACTTGCCAGAAAAGAAAGTTTGGGGGTCATGGAAACCTATGTGAATTGATGTGGCTCAGAGGAGTTCATATAGGAATTGGGAAGGACATAAGGTGATTTTAGAATCACCAACTAACTATTATTAAGCTATAGAGAGGAAGCAATATGACACACCCAAATTAGCAAGGATAAAACATGGAAGTGAGGAGGTATTTGGTTGACTATCAATAAGCTAATAGCTTCAAGGATGTTTCACCCCACACTCATTTCTCTGGAGCAGATTTGGCCTGAGCCACACAGCCTCATATTAGGGCAGGTGGTTGCTTGAAATGGGTTCTTTCTACGTATGTTCAGTTAGTTCCTCAAACTTTGCTTAAGTTTAAGTAGGCTCAAGATCAAATATTTACCAGAATTTTTGTCTGCCAGCATCCTGGGGCAGGTGAAGAGACAATAACTACAGTTCCTGACTCTGTAGAGCCTGCAGTCAGGAGATGGATACAGAAAACTCCTAAGATGTGTGTGCAGGGTTGCTGGGAGAGAGGAATGTGTTCCTGCCTCTTGGTAGGGCAATACAGCATCACAAACATGGCAGCTAAAAAGGTCATCTGTTTATGAGCCACAGTAGGTCCACAGTGCCAGTTGGGTGGGGTCTTCTCTCAGGGACTCATCAGGCCAGAGGCAAGCTATCCATTGGGTCGGGTTCTGGCCTGTAGGAAGGTTTCTCTTGTAGTCTTGTAGTTATTAACATCCAATTCCTTTCCCTGTCCTAGCTTTCAAGTGAGGAGCTGTGCAATGGTGTCTCTAGCATCATCTTGATCCTTTCCCATCTGATGATATCTTTCCCCTTTCCAGCTGGCCATAGAAGGCCAAGACCTTTCTTCTCATGCTTTGACTTTCTCATGTATTCTTCTTCTACTGGTCCCAAAAAGAATTGTGGTTGAACACTTTTCCTAGTAATCATTTAATTTACTGAGACAAGGTCTTGTTATGTAGCTCAGGCTGGCCTTCAACTCTGTATCTTCCTAGCATAACCTCCTGAGTGTTGGGATTACTCAGTAAGAATAAAGATTTTAAGGGCTCATTTGATTTGATCTGATCTTCTTTTCTCATGCTCATCCATGCCATTAACCTAATAGTGTTGGGTATAAACGCTTGCCATAGTCACATGGTCCAGGACTTAGCCTGTGGGCTCTTGAGGGCTATTCTTAGAAATGTACATTTTGTGAGAATATAGACCTTCCAAAGTAGAGTGATGAGGCAAATGCTCAGATTCTAGGGACTCATGGAAGGCTTCTTGGCAGAGGAGGTCTGAATTCCTAAGAATGAATCAAACCTTAGCGTAAGAGGAAACAGGGAGGTGACCATTATAAAACTCAGGTGGAAAAGCCCTGAGACAGACATAGCACTATGTTCTCTTCCCAACACCTATTCAGGGATGAGCATGTGAGTTTCCAACCATGATTTTTGATGAATTAGTTCATTGGTTATAGATTATTATAATGATTAAAATAACATCACACTAAAAAAGTTTGGAGATCAGTGCTCAAAACCATCATAATGATTAATATGTAGTAGCTAATGTTATTATACAAATCCAGATAGGAATGCTCTTGCAAGGAGATGTAGAATGTTCATTCATTCATTCACTTATTATTCAAGAACGAACTAAGTGCCAGTGTGAAGCCCTAAGGAAATGGTGGAAGATTGGATTAAAGGGAACATTGCAGTTTCATGGGATTTGTTTGTCCACTCCAGTTGGACAGACAGACAACAGGCAATGTAACAAGTTCAGGAGAGCTTGGATCACACAGTGTTACGCTGATACTGTCTGTGATCTTTGAAAGATGTGTTCCTTTTTTTTTTGTGATCCTAATTACTGAATGCAAGCATTGCCTCCTTATGTCAGTATCCCTCTTTAGCTCCAGAGAGATCAAGTCAGTCTGTCCCCCACCCATTCACCATGTGTCCTCAGAGCTCTGCACACTGCCTCACAATACATTCCAGTAAGTAAACTCAGATACTCATCTCTTGTTTAGATCAAATCCACTATTTAGTTTTGAACAAACATTTGCATAACACCTGCTATATGCCAGTGAGCAGCAGAGCCAAGATTCAGACTTAGTCTGCTGTAGTTGACAAGGCTAAGCACGAAGCTTTGGGCCTTACTGCCGGGTCTTGCACCTAACATTCTTTACAATCATAGCACTATACCTAGCACCAACAGAAAAACAGCTACTACAGCCATTTGATGGACACAGTAGCCAAGTTTCCTCAATTGAATTTTTACCATCAGTTCCTACCAAGACATTAGAGAGTGAGAATTTGTCTCATTTTACATGGAAGGAAACTGCCTGTTGGAGAAGTTGAGTTCTTGCAGGGGCCACAGGACAGGAACACAGCTGACTTAGGGGCGATCCACCCCTGCTGATTCCAAACCTTAGCCCTTTCTGGATGATTCAACGTGTTGATCAATTGTTGTCTTTGGCCTGATTATTCATTTTCCAAGGATTGTCCATGGAGACATTCATGTAAGCATGATATCAGACACATGTCAGCAATATTCTGGAAAATATACAAATCTCAGTACTGCAGGTACAAATACTCTAACAGGTTCATCATGCTGTCTTCATGATTTAATGAAGACTGGTTTACCTTTGTGCATCAACTGATGTCTTATCTCGTTGTTGTCTTCACCTCGGGGCTGTTATCCGATCCCCATGACAGAAAATAAGTTTCCCCTTTGCAAGGAGAGCTCCAGTTGCTTCCTCAGCTCACGGCTCCATCCAGGAGACTTTCCTACAAGCTCACAGATACACACACTATAAATGCATGCTTTCAACAGTTGACGGTGTTCACCTTGAACCCTGAAACCACTGGTAAGCATGGGGAAAGTAGCTCTATAAACTTGTATGCATGTAAAGAGGAATAAAAAGTTGGTGGCCCATGCTCTCCCTGTTATTGGTGAGGAGATTAGTGTTAGTTAACAAGTTATGAACATGGAGTGTTACTGTCATGACTCCTAGATTCCTTGCATCTTTCTAACCTACTGAAGATTGGTTAGAAAGATGCAATGCACATGCTTTGCATTCCTGGCAAGGCAGCTCCCTGAGCACCAGAAAATCCTATTTAGTCTGAATGACAAGACAAAGCCACTGGCTATATACTGGGAAATCACAGTAGTGCCAAATTGACATAGTGGATATTAGCCATATAATATAGGCTACACATACCAAAATCTATAGTCCTAAAGAAGCTAAGCAATGAGGACCATGGGGAAGATGCTTAGTATTCATTCACAAGGGCAAACAGGATAGACATCAGAAATGGGAGAAGACAGGGAATGGGACAGGAGCCTACCACAGAGGACCTCTAAAAGACTCTGCCAAGCAGGATATTAAAGCAGATACTGAGACTCATACCCAAACTTTGGGCAGACTACAGCGATCTTATGGAAGAAGGGGGAGATAGAAAGACCTGGAGAGGACAGAAGCTTCACAAAGAGACCAACAGAGACAAAAATCTGGACTAGTGGGGCCTACAGAGACCAAGGAACCAAGGAACATGCAATCAACCAAGGAACATGCATAGTGATAACCTAGACCCCCTGCTTAGATGTAACCCATGGGCAGCTCAGTCTTCATGGGGGTTCCATAGTAAGAGGAGCAGGGGCAGTCTCTGGCATGAACTCACTTGCCTGTTCTTTGATTCTCCCGTCCCCCCACCCAGTGAGGGGCCACTGAGAAAGGCCCCAGAGAAAGATGATCCAGACAGTCCTGATGAGACGTGATAGACTAGGGTCAGATAGTAGGGGAGGAGGACCTCCCCTATCAGTGGACTAGGATAGGGACATGGTGGTGGGGGGAGGGTATGCCCAACTTCTAAACCATTAGTTTGCAGTCTAGCTCAGGCCTCCCAGACCAGTGCTGTTTCAGGTTATGAGCTCAGACTCACAACAACAGGGCACATGAGATGGGGAAGGTAGTTGCTTAAATTCTCAACCTCTGAAGTTTTATCATCTGCATAATTAGAACAACAGCAGTGCCTCCTTTATGGTCTTGGGATGAAGATAAAATGGCTCTAGCTGTTTTGTATTTGCTCTGAGATTGTACTGTGACAGATACTTCCTTTAAAATTTGTTTTATTTAAAAATGTTTATTAGTTTACAAAGACTTAGGTTTCATTGAAGTGTTTCTCAGACACCCTGTTTTGAAGAATGGATAAAGAAATTGTGGTACATTTGCACAATGGAATACTACTCAGCTATTAAAAACAAGGAAATCATGAAATTTTCAGGCAAATGGATGGAACTAGAAAAGATCATCCTGAGTAAGGTAACCCAGAACCAGAAAGACACACATGGTATATACTCACTTATGAGCCGATATTAGCCATATCATACAAGATAACCATCTTAAAATCCACAGACCTAAAGAAGCTAAACAACGAGGACCTTAGGGAGGATGCTTAATTCTCATTCAGAAGGGCACATAGAATAGACATGTAAGTGGTTGAAGAGAGGGAAAAGAATGTGAGCCTACCCATTCTTGTTTTCTGAAAGGCTCCACCCAGCGGGGGATCAAAGCAGATCCTGAGACACATTGCCAAACTTTGGGTAGAGTGCAGCAAGTCTTCTAGAAGAGTGGGGGGATAGAAGGGCCTGAAAGGGACAGGAGCCCCACAAGGAGACCAACAAAGCCAACAAATCTAGGCCCAGTGGGACCTGCAGAGACTGATGCACCAACCAAAGACATGATGCATGGACAGGACCTAGACCCCCTACTCAGATATAGCCCATAGGAAGATCAGTCTTCATTTGGGTTCCCTAGTAAGGGGAGCAGGTGTTATCTCTGATATGGTCTTTGTTACCTACTCTTTGATCACCTCCCCCTGGCAATACAGCCTTGCCAGGCTACAGAGAAGGAGGATCCAGGCAGTCCTGATGAGAGTTGATAGGCTACGGTTAGATGGTAGCAGAGGAGGGCTGCTCCCCCTTTCTGTGGTCTAGGGATAGGAGGAAAGAGGGAGGGAGGGTGGGGCCAGAAGGAGATGAGGGAGGGGGGTACAATTCAGATATAAAGTGCATAAAATAAAAAATAATAAAAATAAGATAAAATAGTTTTTATTAGTTTACAAAGAATTAGGATTTATTGCAGTGTTACTCAAACACACTGTGCCTGTTGATTCTTTTCTATTTCTTACCCTCCCCTCTGTCCCTTATGCCCTTCTATTGCCAATATCCTGTTTTCTACTTTAAGGCTACATGTGACCTTTGCTCTCTGTGTCCCCTCTCCCAATTTCTAAACATCCCTTGCTTTCATGGACTTCTATTTGTGTGTGTGTGTGTGTGTGTGTGTGCGCGCGCGCGCGCGTGTGTGTGTGTGTATGTTCAGAGAAAATACAATGAACAAAACAGACAAAACTCCCTGTTGTCATGGAACTTCAATTTTCGTGAGATAATCCACATAGAAAAGTAGCCAGCTGCCTGGTTACCACAGCTACCAGCTGTGTGATATTTGGCAAATAACCTCACTCTACAGAGAGTCACTCTGTTAAACTGGAGCAAAAATAACATCTCCAAGTATTATTTTGAAGATATGGTGAGATCAGGGAGAAGTCTTTTTCTTAGTAAATATAACTTAAGGTTGCTTGCAGAAGAAAGTTATTATTGCTGGATATTGAGGCTATAGCATATATCCTAGATGTGAAGAAGGCCAAGGTAATAGGGAGCATCCTTTAAAATAGTAGAGGACATAAAAGTTGAGGATACTGGTAACCCAGGAACCATGGGAGAAGTCAGAATCTAATGCTAGATGAACAACCTGAAGAAGCACATCAAACGGAAAGAAGAGAGACACCACAGCTATAGACCAGTGGTTCTCAGTGTGTGGGTTGTGACCCCTTTGGTAAACCTCTATCTCCAAAATATTTAGATTACCGTCCATAAAGGTAAAAAAACTACAGTTATGGAGTAGCAACAAAAATATATTTTTTTTGGTTCTCACTACAACATGAGAAACTGTATTAAAGAGTCACAGTGTTAGGAAGATTGAGAACCACAGCTATAGATGAACACTAGTCAGCAACAAACAGGAGTAACCAGACCATGTGGGCTATGGGCTGCTTTGAGTGTTCAATGGGACAAAGGCAGACTTTAAAGGATGGATTAGAGCAGATACCTCAGAAAACGTCATTACCAAGAACAGAAGGCTCTGTTTCTCACCAGGTCAACAAGTCAAGCTTAACACTAGAACAGAGATAAACCAGAAAGTTACAGGACATGAAATCCAGAAGAGAGAATGGAACAACAGCAATAATAACATATTACCTGAGAGGTTAAATGGACTGGGGAAGTGGCTCAGTAGGCAAAGCACTTTCCGCGCAATTGTAGGGACCGGAGTGTGGATTCCCAGCATCGGTATTAAAGCCGAGAGCAGCAGAACTGGGGAGGCGGACCCCAGAGATCACTGGTCAGCTAGGCTAGCCAAAATGATGAGATTTAAGTTCAGTGAGAGAACATGTCTCCAAATCAATGTGGAGAATCCATTGAGGGAGGCATCATAATGTCAATCTCTGGCCTCTGCATGTGTTCTCATGGATGAGCATACCTGCATATACAGATTTGTGTGGAACTTTCATCTATAATGGGATGATATTTTAAGATGGAGTCTTTGGGAGTTAATTTGCTCCTGTTGATTGAGGCCCCTCATGTTGCTTTAGTGAACAGATGAGGAACATAAGATCTCTTTTCTCTCTTCCCCTTTCTTCCCCTTTCTTCCTCTTTCTTCCAACATTAGATTTCCAGCCTCCAGAATCATGTGAAATCAAGGCTTGCTGTATAGGCACCCTGACTACTGCATTCTGCTACAACAGTCCCTGGGGACTAAGACAGTGAGTGACTTCTTGGATACTGACAGCTGAGTTTTGCCACTGTTCATCTTGTTCCGTGCCTGGGGAGGCAGTGGATGCTCAGAGAGCACAGATGCTCTATCCTTCGGATTCCGAATGAATACACCCATTGTGGGGGAGTGGGGTTGGAGAAAGGGAAGAGAGAGGTTAAAAGCTTGAGCCTCTTGGTTCATTCTAGTCGTAGGGAGATGTCTACATCCCTCAGCCCAGGATTCTGATGCTTTCATGTTCTCTGTGTACTGGCAACCACTCCTTCTTTTCCTTGTGGACCTAGAGATGCAAGGAACCCCACTATTACCTTCCCCAGAAAGCTACACTTGCTCCATGATTTTCCTTTACTCTGCCCACAGTTTTGTAAATAGCCTTGCTATCCTAACCGACTGTGCCATCTGCCTTCTTCTGGTTCCCTGAGCAATACAGAAGCTCCAGGGCTTAGTTCCAAAGCTCCATGTCAGGTCTCATGGGGTTCTGTTTGCATAAAATCTCAGTGGGTCAGCTCAATTTAAAGAGGAGGTGCTAGAAAAATCCACAGTAGAGAGCAGAGATTGTTGGAGTCAGGCACTCTAAGATCTTAGGTTTAACTAGGATAAATACTAAGGGTCTAAAAGGAGCAATAAGTAATAAATCATATTTGGCACCATACTTGGTGGGAGCCGATTCCTTTAGTCACTGTGCTGGCTAATTTTATGTCACCTTGATAGAAGACAGAGCCATTTGGAAGAAGGAATCTCAATTGAGAAAATTCTACCATATTGGCCTGAAGGCAAGCCTGTGGTGCATTTTCTTGATTGATGATTGATGTGGGATGACCCAGCCCACTGTGAATGTTGTTACCCCTTGGCAGGTGGTCCTGGATTCAATAAAAAGACAGGTTGAGGAATCCACGAGGAACAAGCGAGAAGGCATCATTGCTCCACAGCTTCTGCCTCCAGATCCCTTCCTTGAATTCCTTCCCTGATTTCCTTCAGTGATGAGCCATGATTTGAAAGTATAAGTGAAACAAACCCTTTCCTCTTCCCAAGTTGCTTTTTGGTGATGGTGTTTTATCACAGTAATAGAGACTCTAACTAAGACAGTCACTGTGGAATAGGTAGTACTGCCAAGAGTATTTTTCAAGATGAGGAGCAGAGGACAGGGCAGTCAAGTGATTTTCCCAAGATCATACACACAGTAAGTCATGTCAGAGCTGCCTTTCTGGGTTGACCAGCTTTCTTGAGCCACCTCTGTACAAAACAGGCATCTTCTTATGTAGTAGCACACTGACCTCATTTACAAGCATACTAGCTTTTCCAGATAGTGCTAACAGGGAACTTTGTGTCTAAGTGGGACATTTGCTGGCCTCCTTTACCTCACACTCTTCTAGGACTGGCTAGATGATAATGATCTCATAATAGTAAGTCACACATGGGCTTGCATATCTAGCTTGCTATCTAACTGTGAATGAATTTCCCGACCTCTGTGTTTCAGATTCTTTTTCTATAAAATGGATATAATAAGACTATCCAACTCACAATGCAGCTGTGAAATCACATTTATCAGCTCAGCTTTTCAGGAAGTGGATGTTAATATAGAGCTAGATATGGAAGAAAATCATTGCAGGCCACACCTATAAAAGGCCCAGGGGAAAGAGAGCAACAAAGTCACTTCAGACAGTGAGGGACATCTGGCACATGTAGAAGGATGGGTAGTGAGTGTTCAAGACCTGCTTTTGCTCTGAGAAGGTCTCAGCAGGCCAATAAGTTTTGACACCGAGCTTTCCCATGAAGGAATATGGCAATGAAGAGAGATGGCCAGACCATGGCAAACATGCTATGTACTGTCTCTGGGTACCTGAGAATAGTACATGCCATCACAGCTACCAAAGATCTTAGCTCTTGTCTGGCCGGAGCAGACATGGAGTAAATGCTAGATACTGACACCATTATAGTTTTAATTAGGATCCTAAGGAGTGGAAATAAGTGTTGCTATGCCCTGCAATACAGTTAACTGTGTGTCTGCCTACGTCTAAGAGAACTCTGTTACTTGACACTTATTACATAGACAAGACAGATGTTATTTGAGCTCCTGTAGTAGGAGAGACAAGCTTCATTGTGGAGCTGGGCTTAACTCTGAATACAGCAAAGATTGAGCTTTACAACCATTTGGCAGATAGAAGGAGGCTACAGATGGAACTGATTAAGCAAAAGAAATAAGGGGTACTTGCTGTCTTAGTTATTTCTTTCATACCCTGACAAAAGTAGTGTAATGATGGAAAGACTTATGTTTTCTCAGTTCTAGGGTGTCGTCCATCACAGTGAAGAAGTCATGGCAGCTGGGGTGTTGAGGCAGGTGGTCACATTGTGTCCACAGTCAGGAAGCAGAAGGAAGCGAATGCTGGAACTTGGCTAGCTTTCTCCTTTCTATGTAATACAGATTCCAAGCCTAGGGAATGGTGCTGCTCACGTTTAGTGTGACTCTTCAATTAGCCTCATCAAGTGTACTTGAAAGCTTGTCCCCTATGTGACTCCAATTGACAGTCAACACTACTATTAAATTGGCTCACTAGGTCTTTTTTTGTAAATAATCTAGGGGCTAAAGTTTGGTCAAGGACAACTTCATTGTTATTCATCATCTTTCCTAGATAACACATCAACAGGTCTCATGGGTGTGAGGGCTGGCCTTCCTAAATGGAACTTTATGTTCAGACTTAGCTTCCGAGGCACCCAGATGACACCTGCAGATACCCTGTCAACATCTCCTGGGCTTCTCTTAAACTAAAACAACCCTGAGCTCAGGTTGGAACAACTGTACATAGGACCCCTTCTAGCCATAGGTGTCTGGACAGACATCAGGAATGGCATGTTAGGCAAAGGCATTGTTGAGTGAGAAGAAGGCCAAGGCTCTAACTCCAGTATAATTCAGATTGTTAGAAATCTATACACAGTGTATTTTTCTATAATGTTCCATGTGAATGGAAAAGTTCTATGTATACCTCAAAATTCCTTTGAATGGAATTAATGACATCACAGCTTTTATTTTCAATAATCTTCGGTATCAACTTGTATCAAAACTAATTATATGAAAATACATACATTACACATACACACATATCCCCACCACTAGTTTATGTATGAAGAAACAGATGTTCAGAGAGTACACTGGTCATTCTCGAAGTCAAATGTTGGATGGAAGACTTTGCACCTTAGCATTTGCTATATTTCTTTCCCTCTTTCTCTCTCTACCCCTTTATGTCTTCAACTGCTTCTTCATCTTCCTCCCCATTCTTTCCTACTGGATTGATCATGATTAATTGAGTGTTATTTGATTAATTGCCTTCATGAAAAAAAGGCATGAGGCTACAGACATTATTTTAAATCAAGTGGTAGAAATAATTAAGATGTTGACAGAAATTCCCAGTATTTGTACTTCTCCTGCTATCTGCCAATCTAATAGTTTCTTTACTTACGAGTCTGCGGCGTGAGCTCTCCATTTCTTTTGAGATGGTAACCTTGAAGTTCATTACCTCTTCAGATAGTTCAAGGCTGGCTCCTGTCCATCTGCATATGAATCTCTCAAGATGTTTAGAGGATTAATTAGGGAAGCCCCTAATAATACACCTGGGTAAATTGTAGGGCCTTCATCAGCATTGAGAAGAAAAGCCCATTGCAGAGCAACATCAATTTCATTCGATTTTAAGATCAGCACATAGATTCTAGAATAAGGCAAATATCAAGAGATAGAAGAAAGCCAGGGACTTGGAATTGGAAGAACTTAAAAATTGTTTTAGAGACTACATATCCTGGAAGAAGTAATCCAAGCTGCTGATCTTTATTGAGATCCTTTCTTATAAAAATCAAGAAAGGGTTGAAGTAAGACCATTTCCAGTTGCTCAAAGAATGAGGACCTCTCTAGAACCCAGGGCTTAACCTACCACTATTTTTTTTAAATGAAATAGACTTGGTTTCAAACTGATCTTAAAATACATTTCTTTATACTCATAGATCAGTGCAGCCCTTAGACTTTACATGGTTAATGCAGAAACAAGTAGTCAAAGTGCAGAGAATAAGTGTCTGTAAAGTGCTTAGCCACAATAGAACATCTGTATCACACCCTTCCTCCAAGGCCCAGGGACCACTGGGAAAGAGGGAGCAGAAAGATTATAGGAGCCGGAGGTCAGAGAGGACCAAACTGAAGCTGTATCTTCTGGACATAATAGGACCACAGTACTCATGGAGTCATAGCAGCTGTGGAGAAGACCTGTTCAGGATCAAGCCAGTCAACATTCTAGTGTGGGGTTTTGAAAGGATTATGATCTAACCATGTCAGCTGAAGAGTATTGATTATTGATTGCCTCTGGGTAGGGGGGAGTCTGTTTTCCTTTATGCTGTGGCCCCTGGTAGGTTGACCATGCTTCAGTGGATGGCCCCACCCATGAGTATATGGGCAGCATGAGCTAGCCTTGGTGTGGCATGAACAAGAAAGAAAAAAGGAAAAAACAAAGAGGACATTAAGATGGGAGGGGGTGGAGAGGTAGAAGGCAGATATGGGAGAAGTCATAGGGATGGATGAATATGCTCAAGATACATTGTAAGCATTATAGAATTTGGAAAGAATTAGTGAAAATATTGCTTAAATTATGAATGGAAGCATCCACAATCCATTGCCTCATCCACTGCCATTCTCTTGAGAACATCACTCACAGACTGCCTGCCTGCCTATGAATATCTACACATGCACTTTCTTAGTATAACGTTATATCAGATCTTTATGATCCCCACCAGAAAACAAGGCTAAGAAAGTAATCCGAGTCTCTGAGGCTAAATCTCCTTTTCTTCAACTTTTTCCTCCTTCTTTGGATCAATTCTAGTCTTTCTCATCCATACCACATTTATTCCTTTACTCACCTGACTTCAAGCTTCTGATGGCATCCTTAATAGGCTGGCACAGAGAAGATGCCCATAAAAGCTGGCAATACAGAGGAGAGGCTGCATGCCGTCTTTCCCTTTTGAGACAGATCTGGCAGATCTTGAAGATCTTGACCCCTTGGAAACTTTCAAAAACTCACGATGAATACATCTTCGTCTTTTTTTTTTTACATTTTTATTTTATATTAATCACAGGTTATGTACTTTGTATCCCAGCCATAGCCCCCTCCCGCATTCCTTCCCTATCCCTCCTATCCCTCCCTCATCTCTTCCCTGCACCTTTCCAAGTCCACTGATAGGGGAGGTCCTCCTCCCCTTCCATCTAACTCTAGCTTATCAGGTCTCTTCAGGAATGGCTGCAATGTCCTCTTCTGTGGCCTAGCAAGGCTGCTCCTCCCTCATGGGCGAGGGGGTCAAAGAGCCAGCCATTGTGTTCATGTCTGAAATAGTCTCTGTTCCCCTTGCTAGGATATTGCCCCTCACTTGGATATTGAGCTACCATTTGCTACATTCAAGCAGGGGTTCTAGGTTATAACCATTTCTCCAACCATCCTCTTGGTTGGAGAAACAGTCTCATAAAAGACCCCTGTGCCCTGCTATATTGGTCCTTGCGGAGCTCCTGTCCTCTCCAATTCATACTAACTACCCCTTCTTTCATATGATCCCCTGCACTCTGCCAAAGGGTTGGTTATGTGTCTCATCTTTGTCTTTTATAAGTGACAAGGGTGGATATGTCCTGTGGATCGAAACTCACACACAAGTGGTCTAGAAATTTCTACACAGATTGTCAGCCAAGTAAACTAACCACCAAATTGCTGAGCCCTGCAAGAGGAATTTGAGGACAGTATACAAATAAGCAAGGGACTCCTTTCGTGGTTGCCAAGGAACTAGCTGCTGAGTGCATCTGCTGGGCTCTCTCCTGCTCTATACCTAGCTGTACTATGGAAGCTGAGGGCTTGCCAACACCTAAAGATGAGGGCAAATTACTTTAGGCGTGGGAAGAGAAGAGAAAGATAAATTGACTCTACTAGTTCTAAGCCTTTGATTGACAGCTGGTTATCATGTCAGGTGTCATGGCTGACCCTGCCCTGGAATTTGCCTCTATAGAGCCTCAGTGAAGACAATTAGCTCCATCCAAAGGAATGAAAAGAGTTTAGAGGCTTCAGTGAACGGGCATGCGTAATCCTTTGTGAGGTCAAGCCTTTCCACCTCAGGTTTTGCTCTGTGGGTTGGGAGCTACACAGATATGTACAGCAGTGCTGAGTTTCCCTCTGAAGGAACACTATTAGAATAGTAGATCATGTGCTCAGCGGACAGTATCACACTGCAGAATGAGCCTGCCACGTGGAGCTAGATTCTTTCATTGTTTAATTAAACTCCCCTGCTGCTGCCTCTGTAAGGCTGCCCACTGTGTCCTTTTGCATCCCGAGTTCTCCTCACACCCTGTCAGTCTGTCCTTCTCTTAGATAGCCCACCCTGCTGCACAGTTCCCATCACCATTTCCATTGCCGTTCACCAGTGCTGTTTCACCTCCCACAAATACTCACAGAAACCATACCTCATCCCAAAATGTTGTTTGATGTTTGCCAGGATCTGCATATGCTTCTCCCTCCATCTGGAAGGATTTTCTCCACTCCCTTCTCTCTGGCTAACTTTCCAGCACCTCTTAAGACTTAGCTCTGGCCCGAGGCAAGGACATCAGCTGTGTGATTGATTCACCAGAGCAGCCCAAGCTCCAGCATGCTACTTGGAATGCAGCGTAAGCCCAGGGACACAGCTTGCCTGCAAGAACAAACGAGTCTCCTCTGGGAAACGCTGTTGCTGACAACCATCCCCTGGTCCATGGCAGCTATCACTCTGTCTGCTCCTGCAGGATTCCACCCCTGTCTCCCCAGCTCTCAGTGCATGCTGGGAGGGGTCTGCATATGTGCCCATGGTTCTCCTCTACCTCCTGTATCCTCCTACTAGATTCTTCTAAGCTTCTGAAGCACAGAGCCAGGCTCACTCATCTTTTAGGCTGTTGGTGTCTAGCACAGGCCCTGGATGCAGTGAGTATGAAATAAATGTTGAGTAATGAATAAGGGGACTGATATAGATGAGTTTGGCCCTCAAACATTGCCTCACTGTGAATGATTTTCCTCTTTGCCTTTTACTGGGCATGGAACTCTCTCTGTATCTACAGATTGACTCCTGAGACTCAATGAAGAGTTATTATTTGATTTGTAAAACTAGGTGGCCTTGTAAGGAAGGGGTGACCTTGGGAAAAAATGGTGGCTTTTCAAAACTCAGTGTTCTAACCTAACAAATGGGCATTAAAAGGTCTCTGCTGTTTTACTTGTCTCATAGGTAGGATCTTGACAAGAACTCAGGATACCTAGCTAATAGGGAGGTGGTCCTGGGAAGTGGAAGTGAGAGACGAGGGCAAGCAAGACAGAGAAAAGAAGCAAGGAAAGACAACAAGAATTGATAACAGGCTTCTATGGACAAGATGGGACTAATCCTGCTAGAGCCCCTCTGAGAAGCCCTGCAGGATGGGCCTCACTGTCCAGAGACACTAGCTGAAAGCTTGGCAGCTGCCTTCCTCTCCTGTTGGTTGGAGTTTGATCCTGGGGGATTAACTTCCTCCTTGTTCTACAACCAAGCAAACACTGCTTTCCTCTCCCAGCCTTGGGGGGTTGGAGAGAGCTCAGCAGAGGAACAGTGTGACACACAGACTTGGGATGTATGATATTAGCATGTTGGAAACTGAAGGCTTTTGCTGCAGGTGAGCTCTGAAGTGGACCCCAGAGGAGAGTACTGTGTGCAGGGAGTTTATCTGTCCACTAAATGTCCCATCTCATCAACCTGTGTCTTGGAAAGTGAGAGGATTTGTTAGCGTAACATGTGATAGGACACGAGGGACGGGAAGTATGACATCTCCTTACATTTCAGCAGTGCTTCCCCCAGCCCACACCAAAGAAACTCCCTACCCCTTCTAGCCCTGTCTTTCAGCCTCTGTCCTCCCACTGTGGACTGCAGCTGTTGAATTAGCCTCATCAAACCCAGCTTGCTTTGTTCCTGAAGGATTCTGGAGGAACCCACAGAGCTCTGCTGATGCTCATTATTTCTTCAGGAGAATTGGAGACCTCTAGTAATGAGGGCTCACTCTGGCATGTCGTTTTTTTCCCCTGTCAGGGAACCAGTGCCCTCTTTTCCACCCTGCCATTCACTTGGGGTAGGCCTGACCAGGCAGCGGTTATATAGGAGAGATGGCTTTCTCCCCCACAAGGAGGATGCTCTAGTGGGGGTGCTCCTGTCACAAACTCATCTGCCAAGAGGTGCCTGGGAATCTGGAGATCCCCCTCATTACTCAGCTTCTCTGGTTTGTCAGCTCTACCGCCAGGACGCCTCAGCCTCAGCCTCATAATGAGTGTTTGGTGTGGCTCCTTGCAGACTTTCTTTACACGTTGGTGAGCTCAAGGTGTCTTCATTATCAGTACCAGTTTTAGTTTATTGGCCTACAATTAAACATTCTACAAGTGGAGAGGCTGGGGGATGCACTGACCTACTTGATAGACGTCTCCGGTGATGACGATGCCTTGATCTTCGTTTGAAGATGGAAGGTCTTAAATATTCATATGTTTTGAGCCAATGACTTTATTTCCTGGCACGTTTTGTAAGGAATGTACAATACTTTTCAGACAGAGATGCTTGTCCTAAAATTACTTGTAAATGGAGTGATGACTAACAATAAAGAGGGCAGCGACCACATCTTATGTAATAGGGTGGAAAAATTATACTAGCATAATGTTCAGATAAAAATAGAGATTTAATATTACACTGCAGCACGACCATCCTGATGAAAATGAGCAAAATAAAAATAGCCTATAAAATGGTCTATCAATGGCAGTAATCTTGCGAATGTTTTTCTTCTCTGGACTTCTGCGTCTTTTTATGTTAAGCACACACTTCAGCTCAAAAGATGCTTATTTTTCAATGTTGTATAAAAGGTGTGTCCAGAAATTGAGTAAATGCTGTCTTTTCAAATGAGCAAAACACACGAGAAAATAGACCAGAAGGGAACTCAGAAACTACCACTGTCCTTGTGGAAAAGAGGAAAGACTACCTGTCCTGCTGCACTGTACCCTCTCTTGGGAAGCAGGCTTCTCATTTAGAGAATCAAGTCACAGAATGTCCCTGCCTCCTCCAGTGATGACTGGCTTCTGGCAGTTATGATTCAGATCTAATTCAGTGTGGCAAATGCTTCTTGGGGACTTGGAGATTTTTTTTTTTTTTTGCTATATCATAAATGTTTTGTACTGTTGCCAAATTACTCTTGCCATTAGGAAATGCCAAAGCACTTTCGAATCTAAAGATTCAGCAATGTGGAAATGAGTTCCTTTTAATATCATAATCTACTCTGGTCTTTTAGCACTAAGGCTTATTTCCACCTCTAGACAGGCTGGTTTGTAAGTCTGTTTTCTTCTACCTGTAACTCATTATTCCTCTGCTTTCAAGAGGATCACAGGAGGAAGGCTGAAGAAATTAGGAGTATTGGGTTTAAGAGCAAAGATATCTAAAAATAGGCAGTGTAGATAGAGGGGAGCAAATTTATTTCCTGTGGTCCCAGCAGGTGAGACCATGACCAGCAAGTAGAAATTGCTATTAGACAAATGTTAGCTTTCAGAACTGCATTTGGTCTACACTAGGCAAAGGGGCTTTAAACACTGTCCTAGAATTGGATATTTTGGATTACTCCTGGCAACTCCAGGGTGTTTTCAGATCTCATACATCCTAGAATCATGAGTCTCCCATGCTTACCCAGAATGCATTTCTGTTCACTCTGGGTTAGCCTATTTGCAAGGCTAATATAATCAAAATTTTACTAAACTGATTGTGGTTTATTCCAAACAGTGCCTAATTCAAAGCAACTGCTCATCCCCAGCTGAGTTGTGTCCTATTGTTCTTGGGTAAAAATAAATAAATAAATAAATAAACAAACAAATGCAATATATGGAAACCCAAACATAAGCAAATAAATTAGGGGGACAATTATTTGCAGAACAAAAGGATTCCCCACCGGGATTCCTTAAACTGTAAGCTCTCCAATAGCATTTAGAGTGTAATTAAATTAACCAAAATGTGGTTAGCATTCAACTCTGTAGTCTTTGCCTAATGCCTTCTCTTCCTTATAACCAAAATTGATCTGAACCTGGAAGCCCAGGCCTATCTAGGGACCTGGGGACTGAACCCACTTCTTGGAGAGAGGTGCAGGATGTCCATGACCTGGCATAGCTGGAGATCATGGCAACTTAGGCATTTGTGATGACTGGGTGCTGGTGTTGGCTCTGTAGGGTCTTCATTTTTTTCCTTTTGCCTTGATTTGGACTGGTCCCTCTTTAATTCTTACCCTTTGCACTTATCTCCACAGACTGATTTCGTGACAGTCTAAGTTGAAGCTGGGCCTTCAGCGAATGGGAGTTCAGTGTGATGAGCTGGTGACTAGAAGCCCTGGGAACTATAAGACCAAGAGCAATCAAGTAAGGCACCTGGAGATTGGGTACAACAGGGGGCAGCTACTGTACCCGACACTGGGCTGATGGAGGGCAGGGGAAGGGTGACTTCAGAGGCCAGGAATAGAGGCTGTACGGGAGCCTAGGAGGGTTGGGCAGCCTGGAGGGAGGTGAAACCCTAAGGGGAAAGAGGCTCAAAAGAGAGCTGAGACTTGGGGAAGACAGAGCCATCCTTCCTGCCTTCTGGCATGCGGCCTGAGCTTCTTATTGGATGAATCAAGCTGAAAGCCTGGGATGGCAAGAAATGCTGGGGGATAGTATCTGCAGGACTCAGCTGCGTGGAAAGAGCAGAACAGGGATCAGGCGGGGAGCACATGTGGGTGCAAGCAGACAGTGGCCTTGGCATGACACCTAAGAAACTGATTGTGCTGAGATGGGGACTGGGTTCACTTCAGACCTCAAGGGCCAGGATGAAAACAGTAATTTAAGAAAGCAGTGATTGCAATAGCAACTAACACTTCTCCATTGCTTACTAATAGTCATTTGTATCTTCTATTAGTAGAACAGGAATCACCCTTTGTGCTAAGATGCATGGAGGAATGTAATTAATGCCCACAGCAACCAGGTGAAGCCCATTGTTATCATCATCCCACTTTACATACAAGTAGGAAAGGGAGACACAGAGACATCGCATCATTGTTTTGGGCCACAGAGGCATTAAAGGGTTGAATCAATGTTCAAATATTAGCAGCTGGGCTTAGAAACCCATGTGATTAACCTTGTTAATCTACCTAAATCTGAAGTCCTTATCCAGTTTTTGTTAGAAATTTCTCTAGTTGTTAATCTCCTTGCCCTGAGCAGGAGGACACAACAACCCATCTCACAGAACTGCGGTGAGATTAGTAGTAGGCTTATCAGCAAAATGCCTGGCCTACAGAAGGCATTATGTTTACACTGTCAAGGAGTTCCCCTGCTGGGAAGGGAGGATCACGTGATCAGCTTTCTGGTTCAGATCCAGATAGGTCTCCTGTTTCTTTTGCTATCTTCTAGCCCTTGCTCCTCTCTTTCAAGGCCTGGACCAACCCCAGTTGCAGCTTATAGTCATCATCCAAGTCTGTCATGGATATTTTGTGGTCAATCTTAGGATAAACAATATTCTTGAGTAAATCAATGTCATGGATAGTAATAAAAATATATTGATTTCCAGTTATTGCCAGGTATTTACTACAATGTTTACAAGGAGAAGGGATTACTTTTGTACCATTTTTCAGTACTATCCATACTGGTCAAAGGTTGAAATATATACCATTTTTAATACCATGCCTTAGATTCAAAGGAACCAAATTCCACAATTTGATTTTCACCTTTAAATCCTTAATCTACAGCTTTCTGAACTATGAAATTGGAATCCATGTTCTTCCTTATTCATCTTCATGACTTGAATTAAGTAAAATCATAAACAGAAAAAAATAGCAGTAAGTATAGCTAATGTGTCTTGCTTACTGTGTACTAAGCTTACACACTGAGTTCTTTCCACTTGCTGTTTTCACACCACAGAGGAGTCCCTAAAGCATGTTTGGAGTAGTTCTTTTGGTCAAGATTACAGATCAGATAAGTGACAGAGTTAGAATGTGAACTCAATAGGTCCAACATCGAAAGTGCTAGCATTCCTCTGGGCATCGCTTTGCCTGTGTGGGATATTTTCTGTTCTGTACTTTTGTACCTATAGACAATTTAGTTCTCAATGATATCCAGTGGGGGAGACAAATATCTCTCCATCTGCATGGAAATTTCCTGGCTTCTTTCTTCTTCCCTGATAGAAGTAATTTTGTTGCAAAACTACCATTTACATTTTTTTAAAAAAGACTTTTTAAAAAAGTAATTTATTTTTATATTAATCACACGTTATGTACTTTGTATCCCAGCCATAGCCCCCTCCCACATTCCTTCTCACTCTCCCCATCCCTCCCTCATCTTCTCCCTGCCCCCCTCAAAGTCCACTGATAGGGAAGGACCTCCCCCCCCTTCCATATGACCCTAGCTTATCATGTCTCTTCAGGGCTGGCTGAAATGTCCTTTTCTGGAATCTAGCTAGGCTGCTCCTCCCTCGGGGTGTGTGTGTGTGTGTGTGTGTCGAAGAGCCAGCCATTGAGTTCATGACAGAAATAGTCCCTGTTCCCCTTACTAGGGTAGCCAGTTGGATACTGAGCTACCATGGGCCACATCCGAGCAGGGATTCTAGGTTATATCCATACATGGTCCTTGGTTGGAGAAACAGTCTCATAAAATACCCCTGTGCCCTGATCTATTTAGTCTTTGTGGAGCTCTTGTCCTCTCCAAGTCTTACTAACTCCCCCTTCTTTCATAGGATTCCCTGGACTCTGCTGAAGGCTTTGTTGTGAGTCTTAATATCTGCTTTGATATATTGCTAGTTAGAGTCTTTCAGAGGCCCTCTGTGGTAGGCTCCTGTCCTGTTGCTTGTTTTCTCCTACATTCAATGTCCATCCTGTTTGTCCATCTAAGCAAGGATTGATCATCACACCCTGGGTCCTCCTTCTTGCTTATCTTCCCTAGGTGTATAGATTTCAGCATGACCATCCTATCCTATAGGTCTATATAAGTGAGTATATACCAAGTGTTTCTTTCTGCTTTTGAGATACCTCACTCAGGATGATCGTTTCCAGGTCCCACCATTTG
>CM053754.1:28605329-28653772 GCA_028658305.1 Pachyuromys duprasi | reverse complement strand
ATGCTGTCTTTTTTCCATTGGATGGATTTGGCTTCTTTATAAAAAATCAAGTTTCCATATGTGTGTGGGTTTATTTCTGGGTCTTCTATTCAGTTCCATTGATCCACTATTCTGTTTCTATGCCAATACCATGCAGTTTTTATTACTATTGCTCTGTAGTACAGCTTGAGAACAAAAGACTTTTATTTACATGTATATGTCTATATAAATGTATGCCATGTGTGTGCAGGGACTCATGGAGGCCAGATGCCCTGGAATTTAAGTTGCAGATGGTTGTGAGCTGCTGGACATAGGTGCTAGAAACTTAACTCAGGTCCTCTGAAGGAATAGCAAGCCCTCTTAAACACAGAGTGACCACACTTCAGTGTCTTCCCCATAACTTCCATGATCTCTCAACTGTGTCATGATACTTACCTACAATAGTTGATTTTCTCTAAGTCTTGAAGGTGGCATACATCTACCAGAGCCCAAAGTACTATAGGCTTTTACACGTGTGATCCTGTCCTCCCAGAAGAGCCTATGTGTAGATATCCTGACCGTCTTGGAAGCATGATGTAGCATCAAAGTGTAGAGAATGAGAACTCTGCCTATGGCCAGTAGTAATCCTTTGTGTACATCAGAAAAGGCTCCCATTCTCAGCACCAGTTAGGAAGAAGACCACTTTATGGAAAGACAGATAAGGAAATTCCTTGTTATTTTCTTATGTCAGGCTGCAGAAAAACATTAGTTTGGCAAACAGGATGCAAATGGGTTGAGGTTTAGCCTATTCCTTAGCAGAACTACGTGTGTTGGCATCTTGAGGAAGCTGCTGGTATCCTTGCTGGTACCCTTAGCAGCTAGGTCCTGGGAAGTGAAGGACTACAGTTCCCAAAGATCATGTTTTGTCAAGTGCTATACTAAAACTTGTATGCATGGTTTGTCATTGTTCTACTAATGACCTTGGAAGGCAGATAACGTTTCACCAGGTTTTTCATTTGAAACAGTTGAAGCTTGTAAAGATGGAAAAAAGAGTGAACAGTTTCATTTCTTTATCTGTGAAATAAGGTTAGTGATTCTTAGAGTTGCTGCAAATTTAATGAAAACACATAATTTAGTAGGAGAAGTGGAATAAAGAATAGTATCTTCACCGCTCTGTAGATAGGTGTGGTTTGGATGGCTTGCTTCAAGTCCAAGGGAACATCGGATCCTGTAGCTGTGCTGAGTGGAGACATCACTTGACTTCACAAAGTCCCTGGTCTAGCGGCAAGAACACATAGAAAGCTTAATAACAAGAAACCCCACTTGGTTTGGGTTGTGCATACCTCCCTTCTTCTAATAATGTACCCACAATTCCAGGTCTTCTATGTGTGCAGGCTATGCACACATTCTACTCTTTGGATAATGTGCCTAGCAACCATGAATCCTCCCACCCAGCATTTCCACCCCTTTCCTAACAACAATCAGACTTCAAATATATTCCCGTTTCCCCTGGGAACAGAAATCAAATGGAAGACCCAGCAGGTGCTTTGTGAGAAGAGATATGTAAAGCAGAAGAATGATTATATGACCAAACCCATCAACCAGAACAGAACTGCTCACTTTATTCCTTAGCAGCCAAACTAGTCCCTGAGTTGAACCCCATAAAAAGAAGCTCCAAACAATAATCAGACCTCCTCCCCCCGAAGTACCCTCATTCATATGGCCCACTGCCAATCTTGACAGGGTATCCTTTTCTAATCTGTGTTATTGCTTCATTCTGAATAAAGTTATCTTATTCTTACAGATCTGAGCTAATGTTTATTTTCAGGCCTTTGGGTAAGAGGGCTCGGAACTGGGAATACTGGGACTTCACCATGACTACTGGGAATGGTAATGCCTTTCCAATACTTATACCCAAGAACCATGTTTCCACACAGTGCCCAGACCCTTGGAAAACATATCACAGAATGCTCCTCCCTTTTGGGAAAGACTCACCTGCCCACTTTTTACAACTCATGGACTCAGTAGGAAAGTCACTTTTTGCCCTAAATCTAACCAGCTCTACTCAGGAAAATTACTTCTTCATGCAACTCTATGTGGTTGATCCACAAGTGATGTGGAATATAAGGCATAGAAGAAAGAGCTTTTATTGTATCTTTGAGCCCAGGGGAACGTGCACCTCTCTCCTTCATAGAGCTGCTCATCTGCTTCCAGGGATCATGTGGCTAGACAGGCCCTGGTATGCGGCCGGCAAAGGCAGTCCTAGGAAGTCCACAGCATGGCTGTCTTGGGTAAGCGAGAAGACAAACTCACAGCCTTTAGACATTCTAAGCAGATATGTTTAATCCTCCTGCAGTAATTAAACTCATCCATCTTTTCCTCTGGTCCATGGAAGACTCAGCAGGCATGTCAGCTGCCACAGATGACATTCGTAAGATCCACGGGATTGGGCATTACAGTGGTATTACGCTATCATAGGAAAAAGAGGTCTAAACCAGTGGTCTCTGAGGGTTTAATGTGAGTCCATATTAGCACATGTTGTTGTTTTTAGAAAGCTTCTATGCATGTGTCTTTATTTCTTCATTATGCGTATAGAAGTTATCTTACTTAAAGCAATTCAGCAAATGTGCCATTTTGTCAATGTGACATAAGTTGAAGTTACTCAGGACTAGGAGCCTCAGTTGAGAAAACGTCTTCATCAGATCGCCTAAAAGCAAACTGTGGAGCATTTTCCTGATTAAGGACTGATGTGGGGTGGTGCTATCCCTGGGTAGGTGCTCCCGGGTTGTGTAACAAAGCAGGCTGTGTAAGCCATGGGAAGCGAGTCAGTAAGCAGTGTCTATCTATAGTCTGTGCTGCAGTCTCTGCTCCCAGTTTCTTGCCTTGTGTTCCCGCTCTGACTTCCCCCAGTCATGAAGTACGAGCTGAGAGTTGTAGGGTGGAATAAACCCTTTTGGCCCTGGTCTTTATCACAGCAATAGCAAAGCAAACTAGGACAACAGGAATTTTTCAGCGTTTTCATGACGCAGCAGAAACTCTTCTTACAATTTTGAATTCTGGCCTTTCCCTGGGTAGTCATGCGTGGTGCAATCCTCTCCTTGAATGCTGGGAAATAACAGTGACCTGCAGCTCTTATAGCTGCTCAGTCACAATGGGAGGCAGCTAGTACCCTACACAGTACCATGAAGGTAAACTACTGTTTTGAAGGTTAGGTATACTATATACAGTTTCTTTTCTTTTCTTTTCTTTCTTTCTTTCTTTCTTTCTTTCTTTCTTTCTTTCTTTCTTTCTTTCTTTCTTTCTTCCTTTCTTCCTCCTCCTCCTTCTTCTTTTTAATGTTGTTTTGAGACATGGTTTCTCTGTGTAGCCATGGCTGTCCTGGAGCTGACTCTGTAGACCAGGCTGACCTCAAACTCAGAGATCCACCTGCCTCTACCTCCCAAGCGCTGGGATTAAAGGCGTGCTCCGCCACTGCCCATCTTCTACATACTTTTTAAACTAAGATGTTTCCAAAATATGCTGGGGAGCAAACTGCTTTTATTTCTTCACTGCGTATATGCCTCTCTGTATTTATGTTTGCGTGCCATAAATGGATGAAAATAAAAGAAACCATATATTATAATAGATGTGAACAGGACTGGAGAGATGATTCAAAGGAGAAAAACCTCTTGCTGGCAAGCCTGGAAATCTGAGTTTGGTCTTCAGAGCCTGCATAAAAGTGGAAAAAAACAATGGACTCCACAAAGCTGTTCTCTGATTTTCACATTCAAAACGTATCATGCCCACCCATACACATGTGCCTATGCACACACACACACACACACACATCATGTACACACTTAGAATAATAAATAAAGGAAAATATTGAAAAGTCTGCTGCGAACAGGAGTTCAAATGCATCTTCTTCACACTGCAATTGTTCTCTGGAAGTCTCAGAGGCACACAGGCTTACCACTGAAGGAGACCTCACCATCTCCTCAGGTCTGTGGTAAGGACCCGCCCTTTGCAGTCAGCCAGACCTACATTTTAATCTTGTCTCCCCACATCATTGATTAAGTGATTTAGGGCAAATTATCTCATTTTTACCATCTTAGTTTGCTTATCTGCAACATGTATCTGTGAGCCAGTCCCTGTGTTGGAGCACTGGACTTAGGAGGGTAAAAATCATCATTTTGGTTACTTTCTGAGAGAATTTCTTCAAGTTCCTGACTATGATCTGATGAGTTGGGCTGCTGGCTGAACATCCCAATTCCTCAGACATATACATATATATATGTCTCTGTGTGAAATAAGATGCCTTTTAGATGTTTCCTAGTGATTTGTAACTACAAAGAGAAAGGTAATCAGATACCCATAGATGTAGAAATGGTGTCATGTCTAGCAATGAGAACTGTGACAGAGCCCAGAGGGGGGTACCTGTTCCAGACTGGCCAGTTCCTGGAGGCAGCTATGTGAACCATGGCTCTAGCTCTTCTGGCTGCCTCACAGACAGGGGAGGTTTTGATTCTCTCTGATTCTAACAGAACATTTATTGGCCTCCTACCTGGTCCTTTGATTCTTCCTGCTCTCTTCCTTTCCGTTGCATGTGGACCTGTAGAGTTCCCACCCACAAGCTACAGCAGGCAGGGCATGGTGACCAAGCTGTGCACTTCTGTAGGCCAGGCACACTGTTGCTGTGTAGGAAGCCTCAGGCTACAATAAAGAATTTAGTGGTTTGTTTATATCCTACCTCATTCCAAAGTATCATTTGAAATGTCTTCAAGAGATATGAATAATGCAAGTCAAAAGATAAGTGAGCAAAGAACAACCAGGAACAAAAAATATGTATTTATTTATTCATTGCATGCATGTGTTACGAAGACCAAGGCAGAATCAGTAAATAAGTCCCCCCTTTTTACTTTAGCTAGTTGTCAGAGATCAAACCTGGGGACTTGTACATCCTAGGTGAGCACTCTGCTGGTCCTACACAGCTGTAACAAGATGCCATGAGTTTGACCATGATATCTTTACTCTTAGAACACACAGATACATGTTTATTGTAAGATGGGTAAATGATAGACTCAAAACCCTTATGCTAATTAGAATTCAATGCAACTACTTAAAATGCAGGTGCAATAGCTTTTTGCTACGTATTTTTATGAAGATGTTAGCATCATTTGGTCTACCTGAAATCACATGCACCCACCCAAGATATGCAACTGATTCTAATAATCTCTCATGATAATAGCATCACTGAGCTCTGCATTCTCCCCAGCCACTGTACACATGCATTTCTAAATACTGAGGCAGGTGCAAATTTTTAAAACCTTGCTCAATATATTTCAGCCTTCTTGAACTTCTTTCTTGTGAAGCCATTCATTTCTCTTTAAGCCCTCACTCAATTCTTTCTTAGGAATCTTTCTTTCACTCAGCCAACAATATTTGTCTTTTCCACTCAGTTTTGTTATTATTCTGCTGAGATTTCCATTTCGATATTGCCGAGGCATAGGAGTGCATCTGTAAGATGCTTGCCCTACTTTTAGTATTTTATGACTCTCAAGTCCAGTGATAAGTAGCGCAAAGACCACTTGGATCCAGTACCAGGATTAGAGTGAGAGCCCTACTTGGAGCACTCTCACCTTGCAACAGGCCCTATGCTGTTGGGTGGGGGAGTTCTGAGACCGAAATGACGTGTCCTTGTTCTCTAGCCACTGTGACAGCCTACTAGACCAGGGGCTTTGTGAAGTCAAGTGATGTGTGCACTCGCTACAGCTACAGGGTCTGATGTTTCCTTGGATTTGAAGCAAGCCATCCAAACCACACCTATCTACAGAGCAGTGAAGACACTATTCTTTATGTGTTTTCATTGAATTTGTAGCAACTCTAAGAATCACTAACCCTATTTCACAGATAAAGAAATGAAACTGTTCACTTCCTTTTTCCATCTTCACAAGCTTCAACTGTTTCAAATGAAAACCTGGTGAAATGTTATCTGCCTTCCAAGGTCACAAACATGATCTTTGGGAACTGTAGTCTTTCACTTTCCAGGACCTAGCTTTTTACTAAATTCTAGCTATTTGTCAGGGATCATCCAGAGCATTTTAAAAGAATTAAATGACTAATGCCCTTCCCTGGACAACATTTTGGGGTAGGTATGTGTAATTATTTTCACCTGGAAGATGCTGTAGGGGTTAATAGCTTGGACAAGCTAAACACGGCCAGCTGGAAACAGATTGGGATTCAACCCAGAGAGTTTGGTTCCACTCTTAAGATTATAAACAAAACCTTCAGCAATCCACCACCCAACACACCAAGTGCCAGGTGTGTTGTAATGCCACAGAGACATAGAGAGACATACATTGGAAGGAAAGGTTTCCAGTGACCCAGCATGACCTGGCTCTGGAGGTTTCAGTTGGCACCTCTCAATCCAGCTGGAGAAACAGCAGACAGGTGAGGAGACCCACACAAGCAGAAATTCAGGGAGAAAAGCACAGGTGAGCCTCATTCTGGTTGGTTCCCTGAAGATCTTCAGTGCTTGTGTTTCTGTAGTGTCCAGGGTACACTTGCTGCTTTTACTGCTGCACTTCTGCTTTCTGCCCACTTCCTTACCCCTACCCAAAGCCCGTGTAGGCCAAGTTCATTTCTCAGCTATCTTTAATACCCTCTCTAACCTAACACCAATCACTGCCTACCCCTGCAGGACACAAGTACCAGATTGTTTGTGTGTTCAGCATCTGCCGACTTATAGCTACTCTTTCAGGCAGGACCACAATCAAACACTGCCCTCATGAGGCTGGGGATTTAGTGCAAATACACTTACCTACCATGCCTAAGATCCTGGGTTTAAACTCCAGCATACCACACAAACAAGTAAACACTTCTCTGTGTGGAAGGCTTTGCCACCACCCTGCTAAGGCTGTGTGACTAGTTGCAAGTATTGCTTTTAGTGTGCATGTTCCTGCACACTTTTCAACTGTGTATACCAGATATGGCATTCCCAGAATCCAGGCAGACAGCATACAGCACCAGTAGCCTTCCTAACCCTAACCCTAGCAGGAGCCTTTTTTGAATGCCACAGTACCTGTCCTGCAACTCGGCTACCCTTCACAGTTCATCGTGTTTATTCTCTTAGTTATTCAGCATGCATTCAGAGTATCTCTGAGTGTGTAGCTTGTAAATTCTAGTTAGCCAGGAATCTTGCCCAGGGATTCCATATCTCCACCTCTCAGTGCTAGGATTACAGGCAGCTGCTGTATTGCCCAGCTTTATGTGGGCTCTAGGGAATCAGGCTCTGGTCTTCACATTTGAATGTCACCTGCATTATCCACAGAGCTGTCCTTCCCCACCCCCAGTTCCTCACTTTGTTTTTTTATTTACTGACTTTGAATATTTCGTAGGTCAGGCTGGCATAAGCAGAGTGTATCAGAAGCATGGAGTAATTTAAGCCAAAAAAAAAAATCTCCATTTGGCCATTTGCACAGTTCTGCATGGCAGTTTTTTAAGAATCACTTTGCATAGTATTCACACATGTACACTACTTATCCTAGAAGTTCAGATTTATAAGGCAGTTGGGAAACTTTCCAGTCATCAAAGGTGGTCAAGTCCTGTGTGATTAGACTCTGTCTCTATTATGTTGTTATTTGTCTACAGGTGGAACTTATGGCCATCAGCAGGCTTCCGGCTACAGGATCCTGTGTCCAGTGCCTGGCAAGACAGAAAACATTTGCTGGCTCTACCATGAGTGAGAAAGAAGAGGGAGCAAGACTGAATGACAAAAGAATCATGCGTCTCACTAACACACACTTACACACACACACACACACACACACACACACACGGCATGGCTAAGGCTCTCCAGGGTCAGCTCTGCTGCCTCTCTCAGGGGTCCCATAAAGGTGTGCTTAGCAGGCTTCCTGAGCAGTGCTGAGAGCCACATAGCTCTTAGAAACCTAGATAATTGTTACCCAAGCAGCCAACAATTGCTTTAAACAGGGAACATGTCTCCAAACTTTTGAAGATGGGTTACTTTGTAGGAAAATGAGGGAGATCAACTGAAGGAAAGGCACTGTGGTTTATCTGAGAGCCAGCTTGGTTCTACAACGGCCTCCATTGTGTCATGCCCCAGCCATGCTGGGAGGCTGGCTCATGTAGCCAGCAGCCAGGTCATTTCAAGGTTGCATGGTTAGCATCACAGTCTCCATGGCCTCCAGTGGTAAGCTGGGGAGAAACTGGGATGCCCCCCCCACATACCATGCATCTCCATTTACATTTCATTTGCTTATTTTCTCTTATGATGTTGCCATATCTCCTGGGGCTTCCCAGGACTTTGCTTCAGTAATCTATAGTTTTGATTTTAATTTTCCTTGACTCTGCAATGGAAAATGGAAGCATGATCACCAACTCATTGGATTAGAGGAAATGAGCAGAGCCTGGGTTGGAGAGCTTTGGACTGTGGTGGCTCCTATGTTTTGTCTTGTATCTATGTATTTAGCTAAACACAGCCAGCAGTTCCACCGTCTCTCTAGCTAAAGGATCTTTCTCTCCACTAACTAGGGGATTTAACAATATATTTTTGTTTAAGAGTCACTTCTTTGAACACACATTTACTGAAAGCCCAGTTTACAGGAGCTGGGATTGACTATGGTTGGTCATTCCCTCACTACCCAAGCCCAAGAAGGACAGTGCTTGTTACTTCAGCTTGTTCTCGAGGGGCCCTCAATCTTACCATTCTCAGAGTATGGTTTTAGAATAGGACTTGAGGGAAGGCAGGAAATATATTTCTTTGTTCAACTTCACATCCCTAGAGACAGGCACAAAGTGTGGCACTTGCTAGATCTCTGAATACTTACTGAATCCACACACTGAGGAACACGTTAGGATACACTGCCAGATCTCAAAAATGTCAACATACCTCTCAACCTTTGCACAGATATCGTATAATATTCTGTACCTTTTCAACTGTGTATACTAGATGTGGCATTCCCAGAATCCAGGCAGACAGCATAGGGTACCAGTAGCCTTCCTACCCCTAACGCTAGCAGGAGCCTTTTCTGAATGCCACAGTGCCTGTCCTGAAGCTCTTCTTCTGTCTGGTCATTTAGGAGACCATTTGGCCAGCTTGTCCTCTTACTTGCCCCTTGGCCTCACTAGAATGAGTGACATCATTTCTCCCCATGCCTACATCCCTGAGGCTCAGTGCAGTACCTCTGTGTTGGGTAGAATGACAGTGTTAGCTTCTTCAGTCCTTACTCCTCAATTGCTGCATTAACATTTTAGTGATCTGGTGAGACTTTCTTGCTCTTCTGAGGACCTCACTCTTTCATTCTGGCTTTTTCTGTGCATCTCTCCAACGTTCTTTCTTAGTTCTGTAGTTAGATGGTGAGTGGATTAGATGGTTTAGAGGTTATTGGGGTTTTCCATGGCTTGAGAGAATTTGATGTACACACATAATGTGTTTTGCTCAAATACATCCCCATTCTCTTCCCTCCAATTCCTTCTCCCTTTGCCCCTTCCTGCATATTTCCTTTCTAACTTCAGGTGATTTCTGTTGTTTAAGCTACTGAGTCCAGCAAGTGCTGGTTGTGTGTGCTTGGGTGTAGGGTCTTCTTCTGGAGTGTGCTTAGTCCCATGGAAACTATACCCCTGAAGACAATTGACTTTGCTTCCCCAGCAATTGTAAATTGCCATTAGCTTCTTGGCAAGGAGTGAGACTTCATGAGTCCCTCCATATCTATTCTTGGATTTTGGCTGGCTTGATCTTGTGCAGGTCTTGTGCAAGCAGGTCTCTTTAGAAGACATGATTTATGAGGCTGAGATGTGTCATGCTCTGAAAACTGAAGAGCCAGGAAAGCTAGAGTTGCCATTTTGCCTATGCATGTACCAAGGCCAATGAAGCTAATGACATAACCTCAGTCCAAGGGCAGGGACAGAAGAGCTGTGTTATTCCTGTCCAAGCCAAGTCTGAAAGTAAGATGCTAACTTCCTTTTTTTCTGCCTTGTGTTTAATCCAGACCCTCAATAGATTGGTTAATCTACCACGTATTGGGAAGGGGTCTACTTTACTAGATCCATAGCTCAGGTGCCAATCTGGCTTGAAAGCATCCTTTAAGACACACTGGGCAATGATGATTTTACTGGGCAATCCATGGGCCAGTCAAGCTGACATTTAAATAACCACCGCAGTTAAGAACATGGGTTCCACTTTCAAATTTCCTATGACTTTGAGTCTTGTCCTTCATAGCAACATAGGCCAACCTATGTCTCAGGTGTGTATATAGAAATTAGAATGATAGTACTACATATTGCCTTGTGCTGCTATGAAAGTTGAAAGAATACACACAAAGAACACTCATCACACAGTAAGCACATTAAATGTTAGTCCATACTTCCTGTTATTTGTCCTGGTGGAGGTTGGCTTTAATTATCAACATGACACAATCTAGAACCAACTGGAAAGGGTCTCAATAAAGGGCTGAGACTGTGCATACGTCTGTGGAATATTGTCTTAATTAACTCATGTAAAAAGACTGAGCCCCACTAAGGGAGGCTCCATTCTCTATGCATGAAGTCCTGAGTTGTGTAAGAGTGGAGAAATCAAGCGAGCAAAAGTAACCAAGTAGCATGTATGCTTCCCTTTCTTTCAATTCCTAGCTACAGGCATGATATGACTGCTTTTTGAAGTTCCTGCCTTGACTTTCCTACATAGACTTTCTTTGATAGATTTTTATCTGGAATTGAAAGGTACAATACACCTTTCTCCCCCTAAGATCCTTTTTTTTTTTCGGGGAAGGGGGGAGGTCAGGGTGTTTTATCACAGCAACAAAAATGAAATCGTCACAGTTACATATTTTACATCAGATGCTACTATATGTGCTGTGAACCACAAGGGAAACTTCTTTGTTTCACCGAACTTAAATTGGTGATGCAATTTTTTGGTTTCTTATTTTCCTGTAAGTCTTAAGTTGTAGCAGACACTTACACTGTAGTATAAATCAGGCAGTGGTTCCTTTCAGTGTGTTAAAGAGAAACGCAAGGTCATAGAGCAGCTATCCTGAAGGAGAAAAAGAGAAGTCCATGTGATTCAGGAAATAAACCAGCAGTTACATAAGTTCACTGTCACCCTCTGTCTCTAGGCCATGGCCAGCAAGTTTAATTTATCGCTTTGTTGTGAGCAGCCACAAGGCTTGTGCTATCAATTTTTTGTTCTTGATGGCTATGAAGTGACTCAGACTATTAGCCTTGTATGATTACAGCATCTGTATTATGATGTCGGGGACACATTGCTGCTGCAATTTATTCCCTTTATTTAGTTCACTCTGTTTCACTCAACATATCACTGAACTGCAGTTCAAGAAAACCCTGGTGACTGACAATTTCTCTCTCCTCTCCTGATCGCCCTTCTCCCCACCCTGCTGTCTTAGCTGATGTCTTGTTTAAAGGAAGATTTGCACATCTCCTGGTTTCCTCCACAGTGGCTGACCTCAGGGTGGCCCTTCCTGCAGCGCGGCTGCTCTCCGTGGTGCTGAAAAGAGCTCGCACTTTTGGGCTTAGCTGCTGCTGCCTGAGAGGAGGAATCCAGACACCCCGGAAAGGATTCTAGAAACCCTCCCCGCCCCTGGCCTAAGAAGACCCGGAGTCCCACAATGAATGACCTTTTCCTTAAGGATGCTGTGTATCTCTGTGAGCCAAGAGTATGAGTTCCCTTTGAATATTTTTGCAGCTTCTGAGATGAGAACATTCTTTCATCTCTATGGCCCTCATTTTCCTCATATATCAAATAGAGAGGGACTGATTTCTTTTTTTTTTTTAATGACCATGGCTTTGTGTAAAATAGTGGATTGTGAGAATCCTAACAGAATGCCAGCCTCTTGACTGACCCCGCTCTTTGTGCCTCCAGCCTGACAGGTTTCTATTGTTCTATTCAGTTATGTGATGGCAATCAGCTTGAGTTCTGTGGGTATTTGGAACTCCCCTTACTCCATGACACCTATTTTGAGCTTTGTCATTTTACTCATTTTATGCATGGCTCTTTTAGCCATGTTCGGCTGCGCAAAAGCTGGTTCAGGTTGGCTAGCATAGTTTTTAGAACCCCCAAACCCAGGCTTGTCTGCCTCAACGTGGACCAACCAGGTGCCCCTTCTCATGTTCTGATGTTACCTTAGACAAGTGGCTTCAGTGAGTTCTCTATCAGGAGAGCTGCATGGCAGGGCACTCTGCACTTTCTGACTCCCTTGTCAAAAGCTCTAGGAAACATGGACCTTGTGCATGGAACCTGGCCCTAGTAGGTGCTCAGTATTGTTCATTTTTAACTGAGCCTTATAAAGACTTAAACAATGCATGTGCCTTCTTTATTCAAGGCAGGCCTCTCTCTTTCTACCTTGTGCTGCTTCTAGCTCACCAGGAGGCCCTTGTTCTGGCAACTGCCGTTTTGTCTGACACTGTATCGTAGGGGTCACTCCACAGGCTTATGGGTCATCTTTGGAGTGGGATGGCCTACTGTTGAAGACAGTTTGTCATTGTTTTGGGCATAGATGCTCTTCAAATTGGGGAATCTAGATGGAGGTGAGAAGGTATCTGCCTCCATGAATTAGCTGTGAAGTTAATGCAGGTTTGGTGTACAAGAGTCTTTAGCAAATTCTGATCCATCACAAGACTCTTGTTTAATATTCACTGGCAAGAACAGCTGCTCTTAGTTTAGGAAGACTAATTGCCTTTCAAATTGTTCTAGAAGCTTTCATCCATTTTGATCACTTGGTAGGGTTAAACATTCACTCTTATAATCATATCCAAGAAATACACACTGCAGTGACTTTTCTCGGGCTTTATATCTATTATTTATTTATTTAAAAATTTTAAGTGTGTGCATGTGTGTGCTCATGTGGGCGGGAACCAAACTGGGGTCCTCTACATGTTCTAAAGCACCCAGCCACCTTTCTAGGTCCTTCCATGGAACTTTAAAGTCTCATGTCATTTGGTACCTATTGACTTCATGATGGCTAGGAAGATTATTAGGATGCACAAAGCCTCCATGTTTGGTCTGGTAGTTATTTATAGGAATGACTTTGAGGAACACAGCATAGATCTCATCTCTGTTCATCACCTCTTTCATGGGATGGGGGTTAGTGGGTAGTTGTAGCCATCCTGCAATCTTTATTAAAGACACCAAAAAGATGCGTGAACTTGGTTTAAATGAACCTTGAACAGTATAAAAACTATACAGATTGAGGCATAGTAACAAGCAATGCCTTGAAAAGGTAAGAACTAGCCAGGCCTCCTATCACAGGCCTGTAGTTGCTGCTACTAAAACGGCGGAGGCAAAAGGATTACAACTTCAAAGCTTCTGAGATGCAGAGTGAGTTCAAAATCAGCCTGGGCAGTGACTAGTGAGACACTGTCTCAAAACACAAAGAATAAGGAGGGCTGAGGATAGTGTGATAGCGTGGCATGCACATGGATCAACATTCAGTATTATAATACTAGAAAAATATAAGAAAAATAGATATTGATAGTTGGAAAAGAAGAAAAAAATAGGATGGCAAAAGCTACAGGGATGTTTGTTGAACACGGGGAAAGAAGAGGAAAGGCCTGGGACGTCTGGGAAAGCAGGCACTAAGAGCTGGCAGTAGGCTTACAGTGAAAGGGTGAGAGGTGTAGAGAAATTAAAATAAGATAATGGATGAGGACAAGACTGACAAACAGTCTAGAGTATTCTTGCTTGGATTTACTTATGTATTAACTAAGGCTATACAATCCCACGTGTTATTGAAGAAGCAGAGATACATCAAGCACACAAAGATTTCTCTTTACTCTTTATAAACCTAAGGGTGCCAAGTGAAGGACTCTCAGATTATTTTGGCCTAAGCTTCTAAGTTAATTGCTTCCCCAAAATGAAATTACAGTGGAGTTTAGCGACAGTAGGCAAAAGTGTTTGTGAGAGAGGGGAGATACTGTGGATGTTTTGTTTTATGATATGTAAAAATGTTTTTATTGTCATCCCTAGTGGTGGATTTTAGTTTGTCTACACCTGTTAATTGTCTTGTGCGGAGCATGATCTTTGTCAGATGGAATTAGTTGACTTCTGAGGACTTTGAGGGGTATAACTATGATAGCACAGAGGAATAAAGCATAGTGGCTTGGAGGAGACAGAGGATGACTGCTTGCTGTGATTGCTAGTTTGCTGGTTACCTGGACTTCTGTATTTCCCGATGATGGACATTGGCATTGTCCCCCCCCCGAAAAAAGTTCCTATGATTCTACCCAGCAGGAAGAAGTAAAGAAGGCTACATCCCCTTTCTCTTACATCCTTCTTTTTCCCCTACCTGGGTTTGGGGTGTTGGAAGAGAAGTATAAGCCTTAAGGAACCCCCAAATACAGTAGTGAAAAACTAGCACCTGCTGGGAAAAGAGGAGAGACTTAGAAACTAATGATATTTATCCGTTACTTATGTGGCCATGTGACCAACTTCTCATAATGGCCCCAACACTGGGCACATTTATTGTCCCTGCTCATACAGATGAGAAAATGGAAACCTCAGAAGTCCAGTCTCAACTGTGTGCTTGAAGGGGGTGATGTAAGGGATCAGATTTGTGCTGCTTGTCTCCAGAGCTCATATATGTGTCCAATATGATTGCCTAGCTTTTCTATGCTGATTTTATATGGCTCTGTATGGATGGCTCCAAGAATGGCTGCAAAGCTCATTTTTATCAGCACAGAAATATCTTAAGAGCTCATTCTTTTTGCTTCTGAGAGGCCATTATTATTAAATTGTAGCTTTTTATGGAGACCTGGGGACAGCAGGGGCAGGAGGAAGGACTAGGACTCCCTCCCAGGCGTCTGTCCAGACTGGCTGGAAACCTCTCCCTTTTACTTAGCACCATGCTGAGGACTACAGCCAGAAACTTCAGAGAAGCGGGAAGAAAAAAAATAATTCATTTATGTCATCTGGAGTAAAAAACATCAAGAATTCCCAAGGGAGTAAGTGAAAACCATTAGAGCAGTTCCAGACAGTCTTTCCCATGCACACACTTCATCAGTTGGAGTCTGGTCAACAATATTTATTCTGTAGTATGCCAGATGCTATTGGAGGTCTTGAGACCTCAGAGATGGTTTGAAATTCTCTAACTGTAGATTAAAAACGGCAGCCATTATTCTGTTATTCATTTGTGTGCTGACTGGTTTCCGCCCCGGACCAATAGAATGTGGAAGGAGACATAGTGTGACTTTGAATGTAGGCCATAAGAAGCCTTGCAGCTCCTGACTAAAACTCAGGAAACTCTTAGAACACAGCTGCCTGGCTGAATAAAACTGAGGCCCACAAACAGCCAGCATCAACGTGAACCACAAACTTCATCCTGCATACCTACCCAAGGGTGTCTTGACTTCAAGTGACTCCAGCTCCGGCAGCTAATCATAATGACACGAGCAGCCCCCAAGGAAGAACTGCTCAGCTAAGCTCAGCCAAGGGATGGTGGAAAAGCTGTTTTAACCTGCGACTTTGGGCAGTTTGTGATGTGATGCCGAGAATCCAGAACATTGTCATGAAGAGATCCTGTCGGAGAATTAGTGGCAGCTGTGGAAACAGGAGGCAAGGAACCCAAAACAAACTGTACACAGAGGATGGGAAAGACAGGTTTATTGCCCTCCATGTCCCTGGAGAGACCAGAAGAATATTTTTAAAGCAGAGAAGTGAGCAGAGACCTGGCCTGGAGTTCCGGCAACGTATTCGCCCAGCAGTATGGATTCACTTCTATCAAAAGTCAGAAATGAAACATTTAGCTGATTTCTATGCTATGCACTCATGTTTATTTCACATGAGGCTCCATACTACTTATCTTGATAGACTAGTCTTTTTTATTAATATCAAGCACTGGTTTCTTCATGTTTATGCTGAGCAGAGCCGGGTCATAGAAACAAGAGAGATTCCCAACAGCCCCATCACTTTCCTTCCCAGACTGTGCTTAGTCCCAACTCTTTCAATGCATCTTGACATGACTGAAGAAACCAGGCTGAGCGAAAGGAGGGGCAATAGCATAAACATCAGAAGGCAGGGAGCCATGTGGGATCATAGCAAATCCAAGCATTATGGAGGACTGGCAGAACCATCCAGGGGCAGGCTGGAAAGGGTTAACAGAACCAATGGGCCAGCTGGCATCTGTGTTGGCACTCATGGGGAGAAGGAAAAGGAGCTGCAGTGTCAAGACAAGAAAGAGAAACAAAACAAAATACCAGAGCTTTAGCCAAATCCCCAAGTTACCAGATGGATGGTGAAGGAAACTTCTAGCCAACTCCATGTTGCAGCCTCTGGCCAGAATAGACCTCAAGCCCAGGCATGTCTGTGAGCCCACCTGCACAGCTTGTCTCTGTTGGATAGCATGCCAGAGCCCCAGACTGTCACTGATTCTGTGTCAAGGAGAAGGGTTGATTTTTCCCTTTATCAATGCATGCATCCACGCAGCCGCCCATCATCCATGCACCCATCTATCAACGTGTGCATATTTAAGAACAAACATTTATTAGACGCCTAGATCAAGCCAGACACTATGTATTAGGTGACTATACAGACAAATCAGTGTGACAAAGATGAATAATACAACATGGTCTTTGCCTTGGAGGGAAAATATCTGTCAAGAGTAGATACTGTGGGCAACTCTGAAGTGAGTTGGAAGAAAGTTGCTGGTAGGGGGAAAAATCTGACTTTTGCTGATGATTTATTGTGAGCCAGACAATGTTCTTCAGAGAGTTACATGCATTATCTCATTTAGCCCTCACTATTGGCTGTGCCATTGGCCTCTTTTAGAGCTGAGGAGCCGTCTTCAAGGATGAAGTGACTTCCTTAAGGCTGCAGTGTGTCTGGATTCAGGTCTGAGCTCATTCCGTGCAGTGGAAGAGAATCTGGGCAAGAGCATGTGCAAGGCCTGGCGCCCAGCATGCCACAGGAGTCTTGCTACTTGGTGACAGTGGATGGGGGTGCATGAAGTCAGGTGGTCAGTGATGACATGAGCTGTTGGAAGGAAGACATACTCTACCATAGGTACCCAAAATGACAGAGCAGCATCTAACTTTGAGGGGTCATTGCAAGCTGAGAAGACACTCTCCCAGACATTCCAACCCTGCCCTCAGCTTTGGCAGAAAGTGCTTTCTAGTCTGCAGCTGACAACGTGCTCATGAAATACAAATTCCTCTTCTCCTCTGCTTCCTGGCTTGCCTCTTGTACGCATATGTGCACTGACAGATGGATGGGCCTGCCGAGGCAGCTGAGAATCAGAATTAGGGGGGAGGGTGCTGGGACTTGGGGTACATGTGGAGGAAAGACTCTAGTGCAATTTAGCAAGCAAGTTGCATGTCTGGGTGCTGAATGAATGAAAAGTTTTTTTTTTAATCTTTCATGCTATTTCTGACAGGATGGCTTGAGAGTGAAGGCAGTAGGGTGGGCGGGACGGTTCACCTGCGAAGTACTCCCTGCCAGCTTCCCAGCCAAGTTGGCTTCTTCTCCACAAGCTATTTTCCTTGTCTGGAGTCAGTTCACACCTAATATGGAAGAATGGCTTTTCAGCCTCTACTTGTTGCTATGGCAGCTTGGGAAGGACCGCGGCTGAGCTGTTGCTGCAGCCCCCCCCCCCTTCTCCAAACACGTTTGGCACGGGGCTGAGCATTCATGGTTTGAGGATGAGGCAAGTCTCAGTGGATGGGGTGTCTCTTGTTTAGGGAAGCATCTTCGCAGAGGGCAGAGTGGCAGCTTCTGATGGTCCCTCAGAGCCTCTGCCGTCCTGAGTCGAACCCCCTCCTGGCTCCTGTAGTCTGCTCCCACCCACATCTGTACTTTTATTCATTTATTTATTTATTTTGGAACAGAGGCTAAAAACAGCCCTTGGTAATATTTCTAATGATTTAACAGGCTGGATTAAAATGCAGACTATTGTTAAGTTTTAAAAATAATTTCACCTATACAATGAGTGCTATAATGAGAGGGACTTACTTCCCACTGGAGGAATGCTTCTTTCTCTGGAAACAAGAGGGTGCTGGGAAACATGACATGCCTTTTAGGCTGGAGATGGTGAAAGAGGCAGGTAGGTGGTGATGGCCGAGACGTGGGTTCGTCATTCTTGCCCCTTAGGGAGGCTGTAATCCAGCGAGGAAGAGAGATGCTCTATAAGGTTGAGGCCCCAATGGGCACCCATCTGGGGGATCAGAGAAGGCTCCTTTTGGAGAGGAGGTTTAAAAGAACCACTAAAGAGTCATAGTGCACAGATCTGGCAGTTGCCTTCCAGGAAAGGGATCAGCATATAAGATTTTTGAAAGGAAGGACACTTGATTGGGAGGTTAGGAGAATGCAGTAACAGCTATAGCAGAGAATAAGAATGGAAGATGATGTCAACATTTCTGATGGAAGGATCTTGAAAGGAGTGGTCATGGCTGAAGTACTATAGTATCTGGGGCATTGTTCTGTGTTTTCCACGTGTTAATTTTTTTTTTTTTAGCTTCCACAGCCATCTTATAAAGTGCGTTGCATTAGAATGTACATTTTGCAAATGTAGAAGCTGAGAAACATAGATACAATGACTTCCTACGATCTCAGTACAAGCATGTAGATAAACCCAGTTTATCCTGAGGTAGTGGGGACCCTCCACAGTAAAGCGTTGGCAGTCGAGGCTTTGGGTAATTAGAAGCCACAGCAAGTACCGATGGGAAAAGGAACCCTGCACTGCAGACAGGACTGTGGGCTGGAGGGAGTGGAGAGGGTGACGAGGATTCCAGACAGGACTGGGAATACAGTGGAAAGGAGAGGACAGAGAAGTTTATCACAGGTGCTGGATGGTGGAATCCTTGAGGGTGGTGTGGAAGGGGATGGTACAAGTGGTGGAGGATGGATCCCAGGCCACATGCCTCACCATCCACGTAAGCCATGAGGCTTCCGTTCTTATCTGTAGAGCTGGGTGAGGGGTGTGAGCCTCACAGGACAATTAGGGCTAAATGCATGTTAGGTGGGCCAAGACAACTGTACCTACATCAAAAGGCATAAATGAAAGCATGTCTCCTTCTTCGGGCCTAATAACAACTTAGTATGAGGAGATTTCTCTCTGCTTTCTTGCCTTAGATTTTTTTTTCTTCCCAAATATACAGAACATGTCTATCTCACTATTGTTGAGGTGCTCCTTGCATTTCTTCCATGCTCTCATCTAATCACGTGGTTCATCCCAACATATGAACATGTGTTGTGTGCATTGCTTTAGGTCTTACAGTTTCTGTATGTCTCAATAAGACCACCTTACAGATGGTCAATTCTCTTTTCAAGACTTCCTTCTGTGCTCAACAACAAGATCCTTGACAGGTTACTCCACCTCTCTGCTCCCAAACTTTCATGAATATTGCTTCATTTGAAACCATTATCAATTCTGTCTAAGGACAATCAGCACCTTTATCACAATCATCACCATCACCACCACCACCATCATTACAATTATCATCATCATCATCACCATTACCCTCTAATATAGATGAAAAGCTGAGACTAATAAAAATCTAAGTGATTCACTCAACATGGTGTGTCTAGAAAGTGAGAGAATTTAGAAACTCCAAATCCTTCATCTTTCAAGTGTAAACTTTCAAAGCATCTATCAGAAGTTTGTATTCCATGGTAGGTATGAAGCTCAGTATTTTACATCCTAAGATGTTCATTGGTATCATCCTCAGTTTAATGTAGAAGTCCCTCAGAGAAGGGACTGAGCCATAGCTGGCTTACAGATTTGTCCAAAGCCTACCCTGCAAATCACCAGAGTGGCCTATTTCATTCTCATTTCCATACCAAGCAGCAGACCTTGTGTTAAATGCCCAGAACAAGACACAAGATCTCCAGAGGAAGAAAATGCAATGAAGCTAAAAGAAGCAGACCCTGGAAGACAAAAGGCACAGTGATGTCCCCCCCAAGAGTTGGCAGATTTTTGCATCAGAGGATGAAAGACTTCACACAGACAGGGGATGTTTCTTTAACCTTGAGCTTATACTACTGATGTTTGTCCTGTGCTGTGCAGCCTCTGTTTCCTGCTGCGGAGCTCAAGGTAATTCTTTCCTTCTCAGAACCCCCCCCCCCCTTGGGTTGTGCAGATGGTTGGTCCTGATCTCCTGGAGTCATCTCCTTGATGAGGCCAATATAAATGCATGACAGAGTCCAATTCCAGGCACTCATTTCTACAGAGCTCAGCGGAGCCCATCCGCAAAGTCACAGGGAAGGCTCTGAGTGATGGGCTGAGGGAGGCGTTTGAAGGTCAGGGCTCCTACAAACCTCCGTACTGCGGCAGCTGGCTTACTGTGGTGGTCACATCCCACTTACCTTTGGGCAGCTATCTATAGCCACAGCACGTCTGCAATCATGCCGTTCTCAGCTGCAAGACTTCTGGTGGGAATTTGAGGTCTCCTTCAGAAGAACATGGAGCTGTAGAAAGTCAAAGTGTTCGAGGCTCACATTCCAGCTGTGACACTTTGGGGCTATATTTCCCCTTCTCTGAAACTAGGCCTTCTTGTATGCAAAAGAAGACAGTCTTACCCTGCTCAAGGGTTTGCTGTGAGAATTAGTTTAAATGACATATAACATGTTTATTATAATTCATGGAGCAAATTAGGTTCTCACCTTACAATCCCTTTCTTCACCCAAGGGTATGGACCTAATAACCAGGCAGGTCTCATCCTGGTCTTTTCTGTTTATGAGCTATGTAGGGAGAGACTGGAAGAAGTCAAGCTTATTAATCTCCATATAACCTGTAGAGTAATTAGACTGTTTATTCTTGGCTCTTTGGGAAGAAGGAACTATAATTACAGGACCAAATTAAATGGCATTATCTTTTATTGTCTCCTACTGTTCATAGCCTTTCTTTGCCAAGTCCCTTTTTGGAATCGAAGAATTTCCCCATGCCAATCTTCTTTCAGTGTCTAAATGCTGAACCCCTCTGAGAGGAAAGTTTGTTGGGATCTCTTCAACAAGATGAATTTGTGTTCGAAGAGTCCATTTTGTCATCTTTGTCAGAGGTTGCCAACTGTTCCCTCAGCTCCTCTTCTGCAGTGTAGAACACCCACTGTCAAGTAGCTGTCTGGCCAGGGCCTACACTTCTCAATCCTTTGCCTCCCTCTTCCTCCAGTGCGTTAGGAGGGATCATAAACTCAATTGAATATGGGCAAGGATACATGTGCCCCTCCTGGCCAAAAGAGTTTCAAGAACAGAGTGTCTTCTTCACTCAGTTTTTTGCCCATTTTCTGGCTTCCTGGGGATACCGAGGAGATCTTGGAAGCCTAGAAGATTGCAGGATGTCAATCAAATTAATCCTTAGTGACTGCATAGAGTGCAGCCCAGCACAGCTGCTGGGAAGTTTGGAATGTACTCATGCTGGGTCCCTGAGATTCCAGGTTGCATCTCTACAGCAGTTAGCTTTATCCTAACAAGCACATGGCCTAATTTGCATCTGTTCTATTCCTGTCTGGTGGGATAGGCAGACATGTGAATGAATAAATTTCAAAAACAGTGCAGTGAATGCTAGTATAGAAGTAGGAAGAGAGTATTGTGGTCACAGGGAACCAATAGTGATTTTTTTTCAGATCAATGGAAGCTTCACGGAGCAGGGGACCTTTGAGATAGATGTTTAAGGGTGGCAGGTAGTCACAGGTGAAGGGCAAGGACTGGCAAAGACATTTTAAGTGAAAGCAGCATCGAGAACAGATGCATGGGCCCTGAGCGGGACATGCCCGGGCTGCTGTAAGAAAGTCTGTTGAGAAGTGGATCACAACCCAGCAGGAAGACAGGGGAACACAGCCTGGCAGCAGCACAGATGGGCTGGGTTTGATGCAGCCCAGTAGGTGGACAGAATATTCTACAGCTTCACAACAGAGATTCCCACAAAGGCTTCTGCTTGGGGAAAGAATCCTGAGAGGCTTTCCCGCACGCACAGTGTTGGTGGCAGCACGGACAGTTGATTTCAGGTGTGTCTGAGGCTGACCTTGCTAGGTCCATTTGTGACATTTGAGCATCAGAGGCCACAGGGACTTCCTCATGCAGGAATTCTCTGCCACAGTCAGGGGGCTCCTGTGCAGCTCTATTTCATCCCCAAATCCTATCGGCAAAATTTTATTGAATTAATGTCTTTGTCTCAGGGAACTCAAAATGCTAGGCATCACCTTTAACACTTTTGGAATCCCTTTCTCCTTCATTCTGCCTGTAATAGGAGACGATGAGTATGGGTTAAAGTGTCCCTGTAAACTGGACGTGGCACAAAGATTGCCCTCAAGGGTTAATGCTAGATAATCCTTTCTCAAGCACAGTACAACCTTTCTTTTATCTTGTTTTGTGTGTGTGTGTGTGTATTTGTATGCACATAAACATGTGCACATGTCTGTATATGAGTATATATGTGTGTGGGGGGTGAGGTTGATATTCTTTATCAATTGCTCCCTGGTTTATTCACTGATGAAAATATTCTCAAATGAGCTCAGAGCTTGTTAATTCAGCTGGTCTGGCTAGCCACTTGAAGCAGACAGTCTAGCTTTCTTAAGGTATCCCAACTACACCTTCTACAAGATGGAGTTACAGGCAGCCAGCAGGCTTGCCTGACATTTTATAAGGCTTCTGGGAATCTGAATTCCAGCCCTCACATTTGCATTTCTCGTCAAGCCCTCTCCCAAACCATGACCTGCATGGTGTCTGTCACCCTCCACTATGGCAGTTATGATGCTGATGATCCATGAGATAAAATGGGAGCTACCTCAAGAGACGGATGAGACTCAGGCAGGTCACATACTACTACATGGCAGCTCCCAAGTCACCTAACAACCCCTTCTTTCTGCAGTCTCAATGGCCATTGTCTACTCAGCACACAGCTGAACTCTGGGGTCCTTAAGTCCCTACTGTTCCCGTGTGTGTGTGTGTATGTGTGTGTGTGTGTGTGTGTGTATTATGTACTCTGTGAATTCTCTGCTTTGGAGAGGTCTATTGGCCCTCTGTGATACAGCTAAGATGTCTCTTTTGTGTGGATTTCCCAGAACTTCCTAGACAGGTTTGACCTTTTCTTCCTTTCTGAAAAGCAACTGTTAGGAACAGAGAAGAAGAAGCTTGCACTGAAGAACTGGCTTCTTTGTTTTTAATACACATATCACAACATTTACCACACTGACTTCTCAGAGTACAACTTGATAATGTCAAGCATATTCACAGTGTTTGGAAGCCCTTTGGGACTATTTCATTTTCTAAAACTGGAACTTTGTGCCCATAAACAACTCTCCATCCCCCCTTTCCCACAGTCCATGGCAACCATTATTCTAATCACTGTCTCTATGAGTCTGGTTATTCCAACCACTAACAGAAGTGGAAATATATGCTATTTATGTTTTTGTGATGACTTAGTTTACAAAGTATAATGCCCTTAACCTTCATCCTTTATCTTCATGGTAGCAGGCATCAGAATTTCTTCTAATACTAAATAATGTTTTGTGTAGGTGTAAGAGGTTGGTGTTGGGTTGGTGTTTTTCTCAATATCTCTTCATCTTGTTTCTTAAGACAGGTTCTCTCAGTAATTCTGTAGCTCCCTGAATAATCTAGAATGGCTGGCTAGGAAACCCAAGGATCTTCCTTTTTGTGCTCCTAAACACGGGGGTTGCAGGGGTATAATGCTACATCTAATTTTTGCCAAGGCATTGAATGTAGGTCTTCTTTCTTGTATAGAAAACATGTTAGCAACTGAGCCATCATCCCAGCCCTGAATAATCCTCTATTTTGTGAATGTAACACATTTGTGTATTCATCTATCGATGGGTTATATGAATAGCTCAGACCTTTTGATTCCTGTAAACAATGCCACTGTGTATACATGTATCTCTGTAAGACACCATGTTCCATGCGTTCATTTATCCAGAAGCGGAGGGACTGGACTTCATGGCAAGGCTTATTCGACTTTTTTGAGAAAAATGCTTTAATGTTTTCTTTAGTGGTTACAATTTTTTTTTCTGCTAAGAGTAGTCCCTCTCTGACTATTCAAACTTCTTGGCCATTTAAAAATTGCATCCTCTTTTTTTGTGGTTTCGATCCTACCCACCTTCCTTCTACACCAACCTTGATCAGTTACTTTCCTATTACTGTGCTAAAACACCATAACCAAGACAACTTATAGAAGAAAGAATTTGCTTGGGCCTAAGGTTCCACAAGGTCAGAGTCTATGATGGAAGAATGGGTGGCTGAATATGTTCGCAGGAACAAATGAAAGTTTACATCTCAAACCTCAAGGAAGGAGAGAGAGAGCAAGAGAGAGAGAGAGAGAGACAGGGAGAGGGAGAGGGAGAGAGAGCTGAGAATGGTGGATGGCTTTGCAACCTCAAAGCCTGACCTTAGTGACACATGTCTTCCAACAAGGACACCCCTCCTAAACCTATGCAAATACCACCACCAACTAGGAACTAAGTATTCAAATATCTGAGCCTATGGGTGCATTCTCATTTAAACAACCACATCTCCCAACATTGTGTCCTGTTTAAAAAGAAGTCCTTTCAGACCAACCTTTGTTGCCCAAATATTCCTAAATGTGAAGCATTCCACTGGAGAGAGCTTGCCTTACCAGAGTCTACACTCCTAGAAAAACTTCTTCTCCCAGCAGCTAACAATTGCCAATAGCTCCACAGCTATAGGTAAAATTATATGCTGAACTCTCCCTTTCAATGCTGGGATTTGGCATGACTTGGTCTTTCACAGGTTTTGCACATGCTGTCCCAATCTCCATGAGTTCGTATGTGTACCAGACCTGCTGTGTCCAGAAGACATTGTTTGACTATAGTCATTTACCACTGGCTCTTCTACTCTTTCTGCCCACTCCTTCTGCACTAATCCTTGAGTCTTGTGAGGGATGGTATATATGTTTCTTTAGGGCTGAGCATTCTGCAGTTCCATATTCTCTATGCCTTGGCCAGTTGTGGGTCACTGTGTTAATCATTATCTACAGCAAACAGAAGTTTCTCAGATGAGGGATGAGAGTTGTACTGATCTATCGCTCTAACAATAAGTTATTGGGATGTGGCTTGATCCTATGTCTATTTTGGAGCATAAGAGCTGATGATCATATTCTGATAAGAGGACAACAACTCCTTATTAAATATGTGATTTGCAAGTGTCTTCTCCCCTAATGCTATGTTTTTATTCTTCTTTTTTTTTTAGTTTTTACTCTGTTGATTATGTTCATTGAGGCATGGATGTTTTAATTTTGCTGTCATCCAATTTAGCTTATTTATTCTGATTAAAAATTATGTGTGTGAATGTTTTTCTACACATCAGTATGGCACCATGTCTATGTTGGGTGTGTGCAGAGGCCAGGAAAATGTGTCAGGTCTCTTGGAACTGGGGCTAAACGCTGCTGTGTGCCACCATGGATTGCTTTGGGCAGTACTCATGTCTTAATAATAGTAAGTCTACTTGATGCATGGGTTGGCTTTCCATTTGTTTGGGTGTTGGGAAAACATTTTTCTTGAATGAGCAGATAGTAGGCTTCTGATGGTGAAGAAAATGAGGCTCAGAAAGAATACAGGATCTGACCAGGTAGCCCCTGCCATTAACATATCAGATATGGGTGAAAGTCTGACCCCTGTTCAAGCCAAGATACTGTCATTTTCTGGAAGTGGAGGGAGGAACCACTCTTGCTTCTTTCAGCTCCCTTCCACCTTGCTGAACTATATGTGGAATCCTTCCCCATCCCCTTCCCCCAGAGGAGGCTTCTTCACATCAACCACACAGTACAGAAAGAGTCAAACAGCTGCAGAGGTGTTAAGATGCCAGGTTGTATTTGTTCAAGTGGATAGAATAGCATCAGACTAGCATGGATCTCAAATATTGAATCATGACTCTTCAGCCATCTTTGTGTTTAAATCATAGCCCTGTCAAGTCCACATTTGATATGCACTAATTAATGCTCCCTGTGAATTTTACCAGATATTCCTCCCTCCCTCTCTTCTTCTCTCTCTCTCTCCCTTCCTCCCTCTCTCTCTCTTTCTCTGTCTCTGTCTCTCTCTCTTGTGTGTGTAGACAGAGATTGGTACAGATCCAAGAGATCAGAAATAAGCATCTGTCATTGGTACATTCAGTTCTTGCCTCTCTGCGGCTGGTAGGTGCTGCTTGCATGATAGTGTGATAGTGGTAGGTACAAGTTATTAGACAAATATGAATCATTGATAAGGAAGTCACCTACAGCAAATGAAGCTAATATATTTTTTTAGTATCCCTCAAAGCCAAGAACTCAAGCTGAGTTGAAGAGGTAAAGCCAAATTCAATGTGCTCAATGAGTAAATTCATATTCCAACCCTAAAATTTTTTTATCATATTCTTTTCCTTCCCATTCAGTATGAAGAGACATTGCCAACAGAAGTGGGATCTGAAAGTGGGAGGAGAGAATGTTGTGCTGTTTCAAGTGGAATAGCCACAAAATTTCTTTACAAACAGAATGTTTTAATATTCTATTGGCTAATGGAGTCCTAGGAATTGGTACATCTCTAGATTAAAAAACCAGAGTTGTTGTGTACTGAGTTGTTGCTAGGAATTCCTGGGAAATAGAAGACATGCTGCCAATGTTTTTTTTTTCTATACAGACTAGGGAAGGGAGATGAACATTAGACCGTGTTTATAGCTCTACCTGGGGTAGATTGAAATGTAATGTCAAGAGAATTGGAAAATAAAACTACTTCTAAGATCCTTGACCCTTGAGGAAAGGGGAATTGGTAAAAGTTTGCCTAACCGAAGGCTGGTGCTTGCCAGTGTAGGGTTGGAGAAAGAGAGGACTGAGGTATTAAACTGCGAAGGGGAAGATATTAAAAGAGATATTTCATTTTGCTGTTGACCAATCTAGAGTTGTCCAGTCTGCACCCTCCAGCTCCATATCGTTTGACCTTGGCAAGCTATGCTGCATTTTTGGGCTGTTTTCTTGTTTATTTAATGGGGAGTACACCCAAAAGAATTCCTATGAGGCTTACATTTTATGTGAATATTATATATTTTATGCGTAAAGTGCTTTAATTCTTTTGCTCTTTCATTTTCTAATTTTCATCTCCAACATATTCTACCCTTTGCCTCCATCATGAAACACATATGAATTTTTTTATGAGTTATTGCACATGGTATATAATGCTTTGGAACTGTCTGTGTTTAAAATGTAGCGTATGTTCTAAGACTACAACTCACAAAGAAAACACAAATAATAATGGGACTATCAGAGGAAATACAGCTAACCAAGCATGAGAATCCCTTCCTTCTCCCCCTCCTGCCTTTTTTTCCTCCTCCTCCTCCTCTTTGTATATATTCAGAATAGAATAGCCACCAGGAAGAAGCTGCCCAACCATGCAGAGATTATATTTTTCAGGATCCTTGAATTTAGGTAGTTCTCTGTGCTTATTTCTCACCAATGAACTGTGAGCATAAGAGATGTGTGTAATGTCTGTGGAGAGAGTCAGTGAATCTATGAGTTTTCTCTATTTTCTAGTTTTGATGTAGGTAACTTGGAAGATATGGTGATTGATATTCACTGTCATCTTGACCTGAATAAGAATCACCTAGGAGATTAGTAAAGTACGTCTCTGGGTCTTTCCAGGCATTTGTAGACACAACCAGATAATGGAGACTTTGCTGTAGTGAATGGAGTGATTCTTGATGGATTGGTAATGTTGGGAAGTATTGTGAGGTAGTCCAAAGTAGGAGGAGCCTAGATAGAAGAAGTAAGTTACTGAGGGAATCTCTCTGGAGTCTCTATCTTGCTCTGACTTCTTCATGTATTCTCATCTCTCTGCTTTCTTATCACTAAGGAGTGATAGATACTCTCTGCCCTGTGTTCTTGCTTCCATGTTTCAGCTCAAGCACCAGGGGCAGAAAGACTGTGGACTGAACCACTTAGAACCAAGGGCCAAAATGACTTCCTCTCTTAAGTTGTTTCTGTGAGGTATTCTGTCATAGTGATGGGGAAAGATGCCACCACCGAAGTGTATAGGAGACTGAAGTAACCTGCATCCCTAACTCACCACCTTGCCCCTAACCACCAACTGATTAAAAAAAAAAACACTGTTAGAAATGAACAACAAATGAACTTGTACTCCATCTCAGCCATATACATTTTAGATTTTTTTGTTGTTACTGTAGATTTTTTGTTGTTGTTCCTGTTCAAAAGGAAAGGTTGTGGCTATTTATGGAGGCAAGGTGGAAGCCACACATCACTGACAGAGTCTAATTACTAGCAGCCATGAATTGATTGAGGGTTAGACTAGATGGCCTCTGAGGTCTCCTCACATCCTGATGTAATGTTAACAATGTATTGGATTTAATGAATATGTGCTGTGCTCGAGGCCCTATGCTAAACACTTGGTACCAGAGGTCCCCTTTGGTCCTTGGACAACCCTATGAGGTAACACTAAAAAGGTTAATGGCTGCTGGCAAGCATAAGAAACATGCAGAGTGAGAAGGAATTCAAATGACGCTGATGGAAATTCCACATCATACGAACTACATTCACAAATCATTTCACTGTGGCTTTTAGAGATGAGATGTCGCCATTTTATAGACAGAACAGGTAGAATTAGAGCTCTTCAAAACTTTGCCCATATGGTCACTCTTTCCATTGATATGTGTTTGATTCAGCAGGATTAGGATGAGAGCCCTCACACTGGGCAGATGTTGGCCCAGGTGATTTCTGGAGCCCTTTCTTTACGTGAAGGTCAAAATATACAATAGATAGTTGATTGAAAAGGGTTGTCAGAAATAATCAGGGGAGAGAACAAACAAATGACAGGGAAAAGGAGCCGGCTAGAGAAATGGCTTTTTCTATACCCAGAATCTGACCTATAGTAATTGTTCAATAAATGTCAGTATCATCAATTACTATTAAAACAAATTCTGCGTTGTACAAATATCTTTAAGTATTTCTTATTCACTGAGCAGAACTGTTTACAGTTCCTAATGCACAAGAAGGGTCATTATTTATTAACTGGCTTCTGTTTTCCATGTCATCTTACTCCATATGCCATTTTGCATATTTTTCTCATGTAACTCGCAGTAATTTTACAAGGTGGTACATCAGTAGAGATAAGTTAGGCTATTATTCAGCAACAAACACTCGTCAAACCTAGGTGCCTCACGAAGCAAAGCTTGTTTCTCACTCATGCTGCATATTCATCAGAGGCTGGCTCATGCCCCTCTTTGGTATTATGAGTCCTACTCTGGAACTCAGAGTGACAAGGAATCTACAATGCATATTGAGGCCGTCACTGCAGACGGGAAGAAAAAAAAAATGAAGCACACACTGTTCCTAAAGCTTCTCTCTGGATATGCCATGTGTCACTCTGCCCACAAGTGACTTTTCATTTTTGGACAAAGCAAGACAGAGATCTTACCTGCGTTTAACTAGGATGAGGCGATCTGATCCCGACATGTCCCAAGAACGATCCACTCATTACTTTTTAGCGACACTAACGACTGCTTCAGGAAGCTGTAATCCATTATATACCCCATTTGTAAAGGAGGCACCTGTGGGCTCTGTGAGGAGGAGGCATAAGCAACTGTTGTAAGTCAGATCACAAGAAAGAAGGTTTGAATCCCATCTATCAGACCTCAGCCCGTGTTCCCCAGTTCTCCACCTGTTCTCTGCCTGCCACCTTTATCTCCTCACAGGTCACCTGGCACTATCTCTCTCCTCAGACATCACCTCTCCACTGGATCCTTTTTAGTAGCAATACACAATAGCATCTTAGTATGTTAAGTGAACAGAAAGCTCTCTAACATAAGCCGCGTATCCAGCCTCTGCGTTAGCTCCCTACTCTGTACCACCAACAAAGCTTTTTAAAGCATGGGCCACCAACACCCTTGTGCTCTGCTAATCTATCTCTTTGTAGACTGGAATACTTCAGATTCAAGACTCTCCTCAATATCTTATTTCTGCCTTGATTCTTCAACAGCTCACAGCACTGAAGGACACTCAGTCTTCATCACCCCTTCCCTTTTGACTCACATGGCAGCTTTTCATGGCTTTCCTTCTACAACTCTGGCCGCCGGGCAGTACCTTTCTTTCCCCCACTGCTCTGAAGCTCATGGGTTCTAGAGGATGGAGACTGTTCCTGTTATCACTCCACCCACTCATTCCATAACTCTCCCCCTTCATTATCTCAGCAGGTTGATGACTTCTTATAGCCTGAATATAATGGGCTTTCCTACATCCTTCTATCCTGCTGTGTGAACTCTGTTACTATAGAACTTTGTTCATCCCACTGGGAGGAATGCCTCTGCCTGCCCATGAAAAGCCTGTAGCAAGATGCCTACACCCATAGCCATGCCACTCATCATGCTCAAGGACGTTTTGAATACAGCCCCCACTTGGCCATGAGACCTTCTTTACTCTGAGCACATTTGATGATAGTGCTGCAAAATATTCTGTATGTTTATCAATGTTTTTTCCATCCCTGCTTTGGACCCTGGGTTATCTTCGAATAAATGCGTCAGAGAAGCCCAGTAAAGAGCTCTTGGTATGGATAGCCTTGAGTCCCTCAATTCTGTTGAATCTTGAAATCGACAGCAATGGTCACTGGCAGGTAGCGATGACTTCTCAGTGACAGCTTAAGCCCAGGCCTACTGCATTATGAGTACACAGCCCAGTTGCCTTCTGGGCTTAGATAGTCTATAGGGACTTAAAAAAACCTTCTATTTTAAGGAAAGTTATGAGATCATGGATTGGTTTACAAATTTTATCTGGAGAAATCTGAAGGGCTGAACTTTTCTTCAAACTTGAAACTTATCATTTGGGTTATTGTCAGAATCATATAAGCATTTTGTTCTCTCTATGATTTTTACTAGGAAGGAATTTCCTTTTTATGTGTTTCTAGTCCCTTTTGCCCCCTTTCCAGTTGGGGCAGGAGATGAAAACAGTTTTCTGAATGGAGACTTTAGAAACAATGACTGAGCATACTCAGTGTGATAAATAACCATTTTCTCTGCTGTTGTCACCACTACCTTCTGCTTCAGTCCTGGCAGGAGGGTAGATTTTCAAAGAGAGGCTTTTGTGCTCCAACTTTGGCTGACAGACTATCCCTTTTTATTGTGCACATAGTTGGTGTTTAAAGGAACACCAGAGTCTGAGCTTGAGGCTGACCATGGAAGAAAAGCTACAAAATCTTCCCTGCCCCATTTGCAAAGGAGTGGAGTGGCTGACAAGCACAGGGTAGGCAGGGAACCCACATCCTGCAAACCCTGTTACTCTTCTCTCTCAAAACAGAAGATTCCTCTTTCCTCACCCACACTTTAAAACAAAACAGAACAGGTTTGGAGACAATGCAGGACTCAGGAACCTGTCTTCCCAGAAAATAGCTATTTATCCATCGCAGTTATATCCACAAGTGACCTGGCCTTTAAACAATGACTATAAATTATAAAATAGACAGAGATTAAAGGAATCTCTAACCTTTCCTATCCTCCATTTGACCAATCTCTACATACGTCTATTTACCTTTCTCAATTTCTGTTTCCTAACTTCTTTTAAGACACAGGAGTAGTACCCAGCAAGGTCTTAAATCTCAGGCTCTGGTAACAGTGGCAAGATACCTGGCTGAACAACATAAAGGAAAAACAGTTTATTTTTGTTCATGGGTTTAGGTATTTAGTCAACCAAAGTGGCTGGAATTCTGTCATGTTTAGCAACAGGAGCTTGTACCAGGAAGCAGAGAGAGAGAGAACTTGGGCCGAAAGTGGGACTGGACTGTGTCCATAAGCCTATGCAGCCAGCTTGGCTCTATGTCCCAAAGATTGATCCTCCAGTGAGGACAAAGTTTTCAAAACCACTGGCTTGTTATGGATAGTCCATATCCAAACCGTAGTACTCAGCTCAGATCTGACTTCCGTCTTCTTTCTCTCTTGGGTCTGAATGCAGAGGGAAGTGGTTCCTCTGTTTACTATTCCTCATGCCCTACCCTGACCCTAGGTAAGGTAGCACTGTGCATGGGCGACAACATTTTTTTCAGTTCTGGAATGAAATGTTTTTAGTTACATGGATAAGAGGCTGAAGGCCATGACCTCCAGTTTGACCTCCAGTGGCAATACAGCTGGCACTTTGTTCTTTCTTTGTCTTATTATCTATTTTCAATTTGATCAAAACCTAGGTATGGAATGGATGTTATATAGTGGAGAGTCCTAGGATTCAATTTGGGAATGAAGAGTTGAGATATTACCCATATTCAGTTATTTTTTAGCTTTGTGAAACTGGACAGATATAACTTATGATGTGGAATTGCAAATATCTACACATATGTAGCCTATTTCCTATATACACTCAAGAAATATATGAGGTGCTGTATATATCACAGTGCAGAATAAACTAGTACATATGAAGTATATAGTGCTATTTATAAAACATCATGTGCTCCAGGTTTGGGAAATGGGGATTAAAGAGCAAGTCCGTGTTCTCAAGGTCTTATATATCCTGGAAGGCCAGAACTGTTTCTGGGTTATTATAGAGGCAGGAAGACTCAGACAAGGGTTTGGTGTGGAACATGTCAGGCGCTAGGCTTTTAGGAAATTGTAGGAAGAATGATGTCTGAGATAATTGGAGATGAGGGGAAAGCGGAAGGAAGAGATGACACGGAAAGACTTAAAATGGCACGCAGAAAGTAACAAGGCAAGAAAGCAAATGTGATTCCTATTATAGTGTCTTGATTTATTCAGGTGTGTGTAGCTGTGTGGAGTGCAACAGCATGTGTATGGAGGTCAGAGGACAATTTGTCTTCCACCATGTGATTGCATTCAGGTTGTAGGCTTTACCCACCGAGCCATCCTGCTGACTTAGAATGTGCTCTTGCTGAGTTGGAGGGATTTAGTTTGGCTGGATTGAGGTGCTGGGTAGAGAGTAGCCAGAAACAGTATGAGGAAACCAAGAATGATCACTTACAGAGACTATCACATTAAGCTTATGATTAGCCCGTGGAGATGATATCAAGACAGACGGGGATTGGCTCAGTTAGTAAAGTAAATGACTTGAGTCTTCACTTAATCATGAAAACTTTTTGGTGTGGCAGCATGTGCCTTTAATCTCAGCACTGGGGAAGTAGAGACAGGAGGATCCCCAGGGTTTGCTGGCCAGCTTGTCCAACCAAATTTGGGAGCTCCAGGTTTAATGAGAGACCCTGTCTAAAAAAGTAAGCAATAGAAAAAGACATTGGATGCTGATATCTTACCTCCACACATATGCACACACATGTGTATTGGAACACACACACGCATACACTTATGCACAGAAAGAAGTTGATACTGATAAATGGAATGATATAGACATATCTCAACATTGTATGAATTGCATCCTTCTTAATCTCTCAACTGGGAGAGATAGAGACAGTGGTGTAGGGTCCAGCTGAGGCCTCTGTGCATGCTAAGCAGACAGAATCCTGTTAGAAGGTAGGAAGGAGATCAGAAGCCCACAAATTTCCCACTTGGTAGGGAAATTTCTCCCTGTTCTCTTCAGGGCTGGCTTTTATTTTTCTTTGTGTAAAGACCCCGTGAGGCTTAGATGGGCAGCTCTAGGAACACCATCTATGAGAAACACATGATGATGAGGATGACCTGCCTGAGGTTCCAGAGGATGCAACATTCGCTTTCTCAAAAGCATAGAGGAAATTTCCTGCTCTGTTTAAGGAGTGTCTAATGAATGCTGGAGACAGACTTTCTAGGCTTCCTGCTCCCTTAGGCACAAACTGAGAAGCCTTGAATATATTTCTAAGCCTTAATAAGGTCTCCTCACCTGCAAAGAGATTTAATAATAACACTCCTAGCCTTACAGGGTTACTGTGTGTGGTGATTAAATGAGAGAGAGCAAGAGCCATTTGCAAGAGCTGTGTAAGTGCTAAATATCACCATTGCTTTATACAGAAACTGGGGGGGGGGGGAGGTCTATATCACTAGAATGTACAGCTCAGAGTATGACTCTGCTTGCTGGTCTCTAACCTGTAGGGGTCAATGCTTAGAGTGAATGGAAGATTCTGAGGCAAATGGTGTTAACATTAGGTTTGAAAGGGTGGATGTATCCTTGATAGTCTGGGAAGTCCATAGAGAAAGAGGTAAAATGCAACTCTGGCATGCCTTAATGGTAGTCTTTAAAGAAGAGGCAGCTACAGACATAAGCCTTGAGTGTTGAGGATGGTTTAACTAGATCTTCACATGAGGGTAGGCACTAGACAGACAGACAGAGGCTCCCTAGCACCTTTAGGGAAACAGAGTTAGGGAGCTTCTCATGAAGTCCTGACTCATCTCCTCAATCCACCCAACCACATGTGGACCTGGGCTTACAGAGCTTGTTCCTGTAGCCAATTTCTCTGTTCCTGTCTACTGAACTGTGAGGGTTCAGTTGGATCCTCTACAACGAAAGGAAAGACAGGACACATTTAGCACTTTGGAAGAGCCACTCCAGGTGACGTATTCTACCTAATTTAACTTACATTTCAGTATGAACACTACCACTATCTTATTTAACAATGGAGGAGATCACAGCTCAGGGAAGCTAAACAACACACTCACCCAGCCATTATCTGCTGAGTGCCAGAGGCCTGACTGAGGAGAGGATTCGGGCCATTTTGATTTGCAGTCCCAATGCCTGTTAACCCACACTGCGGTTTCTATCTAGAGGGCCAGGTCACCAAAGGATCATTCCTCATGTAGACCGTCCCAACACTCACCAACATGCATTCGCTGCAACTTGCCCTGGCCCTGGGAGGCTATCAAGCAAAGAACTCACTGGAACATGTGGATAGCCAGGCTCTCTGTCTAATTATTACATCTTCCCGTCCAGTGGCCAGTTTGGTTAATGGTCCTTCTGTCCAGTTTTTTTTTTCTTTTTAGCCATTATTCTATAACCCATATAGCTTCCAGGAACCTTAGAACCCATTTAGTCTACAGCCTAGAGTATCTAGAGCATGAGCCCAGAGAGGGTAAGTACCTGGCTTAAAGTCACACAGTATCACGGGAGAGCTTAAATCAGAACCGTCCTTTAGCCTGGACTATTGGAAACCGCACACTGTTCATTTTGCAAAGAAGTCTCCTTGGAGACTTGCGAAAATGTCTCTGGAAGGTGGTCTACAACGATTTCCCTTTTCTTTCTTTTTGCTTTCTGAACTCCGGAAACAGATTGGACTGAACAACTGAGCAGTGAGGAGGCGAAGTAAACAGAATGGGTACCCCGTGCCCCTGGCGTGTCTGTTGTCTGCAGCGACCGTCACTGCCTGGGAGGCTGACAGACACAGCCAAGCCTGCTCCTTTGCAGGGTTCTCAGAATCCTTCTGGTCTGCGAAGAGACCTGCCTTGGCAGCAAGAAAATAGGACAGCCAATGCATGCCAGCTTCGTGAACGTGCCCCGGTTAGTTATCCTTGTCTGTGTATGGGGGTGGTGGTATTGGGGTGAGGTTCCCTTGTACCGACCGCACACATTCAAAATCAGCAAGTCTTTGTACATCTGCAGAACTAGCTGCACAAGACATTCAAAGTTCAGAGTCTGGGAAGAGGCCTGAGAGCAAGCGGCAGGGACCCAGATCTGAGAGCCTATAGAGACTGAGTTCCAATCACCAGGAGAGCACTTCCTCCCTCTGAGCCTTGCCTAGTATGTGTAACCTCCTGGATGCTGCTCTCTGTCTTTAGCAGTCCTAGCCAGAAGATTCCAAGACTAACATCTCTTTTTAGGGTTGATTAAACAATCATACAAACACTAAGGATTTCTTCAAGAGGAGTGTGCTTTTTGTTTGTGAAACAGGATTTTAAACAGATTTTAATGGAAATGTAAAGACTTTGGGGTTAGGAGAATATACAAAGGAGTTTCCTCACCCCTCCCCTCCCCCCCCATTTTCCCCAGTACATACCATAGATAATAGCCATGGTTTCACACATGCTGTGACCTAGCCAGAGCAGAAATAAAGTTGCCCATTGGGCCACTTGAAGCACCGGTTATGGGGATTGGAAAGTGAAGGGGCTTTCTATGGGAGCCCCTTTGCTCCTATATGCTTGCAGAAAGAGGCCAGGATATGCATGGTTTACAATTCAGTGAGCAGAAAGCAGAATGAGTTTTAGACTGCCTTTGCCTTATCTGGTCACCTTGTCTGCTACACGGGCTGCTAGGACAACCTGCAGAAGGTCTGTCAGATACACACACCGCTTTGCTCCTGAGGCTTTTGTGGGTGACCCTGGAGGCACAGGGGTTTGCAACTTAGGCTAAAGGTTTATCTTGTCATTGAACACATCTCTCCCTCGGTACACTGCCTGCCTGCCGCACACAGTAGGCTTTGACTGAGCACATGCAGGGAGCTGGGATTACTCATGTAACAATGCTCCACTGCATAATTCAATGAACGTTCTTTGCATGAATGAATGAGCTTACAGGCTACTTGTGAAAACAAGACATAAATTCCCACATGAAATGTTTAATAACAATAAAATGTGCAACTCCGAGTTCAATATAACAACCCAAGAGATGGTGCAAGCTACCATGTGAGTGCCAAATTAATTGCCAGGCCATGATTTTTATAGGAGTTCAGAAAGGTGGGAGAGATCAATCTGCGGGCTTGGTGTCAGAAAGCCTCAGATAGATTCTTGATTATGCACTTAAACATCACGTCCATTCATTCATCAAGTGTTTCCTGAGCCCCTATTAGTGGCAGCTAGTTTGCTGGACCCTAACCGTGCAGCAGTATCAATTCCAGACACCCATGGGCTCAGAGGACTCTCAGGCTAGTGGGAGAAGGCCGTTAGAGACAATATAAATACACTGCTAGATATAGATATACTGCTAGGTCTTACTGCTAGTAGGAACTGGGACTGGGCTTAGTGGGCAGATACTCACAATACGTGGATCATAGGCTGCAGTGTTGTGACCAGTGCTTCAAGTTTCCATATGAGCACATTCTAAGTAGTCCCGTAACTCAACACCGAGGGGTTCTTTAGAGTGCTCACCTGTTCTTCTCTCTAGTGCTCTTCACCTCCATCTTGCCTCCTTTTCTGTGCCAGTCTTACAGCAACCTTTGGGGAAATTATTCTGTCCAGCTGCTGGTAGGTATGCTGGTGGGCAGCCAAGGAGACCAGGAAGCAGAGACTAGTAGTAGCAAGAACAGGCCCATGGTCTTCAGAAATTCCCGGAGCTGCCTCCTTATGATCCCAGGCTTACCCTAGTCAGTCCAGTTACTCTATCAGCCATGTGCCCACAGATTCTTAGGCAACAGTGCAATGGCAGTGAAGGGCTTTCCAGAACATCAGTGAAAGAGGATGAAAATTATATCTCCTTGAGGAGATAGCATATGATTCCTCATCGCCTCTCTCCTTAAGAAAGGGCTAAGTGAGGGGACACCTTAATTTCTCAGACTCCAGAGCTTAACTGTGAACAAAAGCATCACAGCATCAACAGTGGTTTAGAGAAAGCACTCAGCCTTCGGTACCAAAATATGTAAGCAGCAAATGCTGATTGTTTTGACCTTGGAACATGGCAGCTTAATTTCTGTAGGTTTCCACTTTCATATTTGCAGGTGGGCATCGTGATTTTTCTCATATGCAAATGAAAGCATGGCAGGGATTTGGTGACTGGCTGTTGAATGAGAAATGGAGGCCCTGGCTGTTTCCAAGATGACTCAGGATTTTATCAGCCAAATCAGAAAGGGCTGTTGCTTGTGACTTCCTGTGCATCTAGTTTATACTGGCCTACTCGTATGGCTTTCCCATTTGTGGGCAGCCATCTGAACCTAATGCACAGTCTGTAGTGGTTCACACATAAACTATCATATGTATCTCATCTATGACCAGCAAGTGTGGGTCCTGGCAGATGAGGACCCCTCAAGATGAAGATGGCTAGAAGTGCTCACCTGCCAGGGTCTATAGCACTGGCCAATGAGTCAGAGACAGAGATAAGTCAGAGATGATGTACAGTCTATGGCAGACTCCACAACAGGTGTAACAGGTGTGGTGACAGAAGCCCCTCCCATTAGGGCAGTGGAATGGGACACTGTTCTAACATAGTAGGAAGCACATCATTCTGAAGATGGGGCATCAATAAAAGACAGCAACAGTTAATGAGGGGAAGGATAGAATCAAGTGGCAATATTACTATATTAAGCTTTGGTTACAGGGCAGGGTCAGAAACAGTGTGACAAATATAACCATTACCCTCCAGGCTTCTCTTGGCCTCTATCAGTAGGCAATCCCAGTCTTCTTTGCTGTTGATCCCTGACAAAGAGTCTGAATCCTTCTGTCTTCTTTCAATCAACTGGGATACTATCTACATGATAAAAATTGACTAAGTACCTCAAATATGCTGGGTACTGAGGAATCAGGCATTGTCCTTGGATCTTGTCATAAGACATGAGCTATACCAGCTTTCTAAATCATGCTGTGTGCATGATGAGAATCAGTGCGGGGTCCTGAAAAGGGCAAAGGCATCTGTGTCAGGAGCACCAGTGTTTGGGTTTTGACGTAGTGGATCCTGCTCACTGGGTTTGCACAATACTCATTCTTTTGCTTGGATAAAGGTCACCTGCCTTTAGGGAACTACATCTTTTCTGTTGCATGCTGTCTAACTGCAGGATTGGGCTGATGCCAGGCACAGCTCATTGTATTAGCTTTTACCCTGGGCCATGACATTTAGGCATGTGACTTAACTTAGGAGAAGCAGAACTTTAAAACTTCTTGAGACAGATAGATACTATCTCTTCTTTGAGGTGATGTAAGTCTAGAACTCTCTGTAACCTTGACCCATTCATTCTGTATAGAAAAGCAGCTTTCTGCTGTGGAGAGAATACAGGGAGGACCAGAGATGGATAAACACAAAGGAAAAGAGCAGAGAAGATGAGGGCGTCAAAGGGAAGGATGTGGGAGAAGGAAAGAAAGGAAATTAGAAAGGGGGAGGCAAAAAGAGGTAGAGAGAGAGAGAGAGAGAGAGAGAGAGAGAGAGAGAGAGAGAGAGAGAGAGAGAGAGAGGATGACATCATCAGAATTGGGGGACATCCAAGATGGCTTCAGCCTGAACTCCTGCCAAGTGACAGGAGCCTATAAATTCCCTTTGGCTTGAGCTGGAGATCTGACCTCTTTCAATAGATGGGTGGGGTAGGAGGAGTAAGAAGTAACTGCATTTAAAAAAAAATTTATAGACAGCCAGAGAGAAAAGCAAAAAAAGGCTTCTGAGCAAGAGGCTGTCTATGCCTGTAATTATGATGGTGTTTCTTTTCCCATCTTCACTGTCTTTGTGCTAGTAAACATTTAGGAGGGGGTTGAATGTGGATCTAGCCACATTTTCCTGTGTTAATCTGAAGGGTATTCAGGTGGTCCTGTCTCTTCCTTAGTCTGGGAGCTGTCCCAGGGGACTAGTTGCTCCCATGTTTTCTCCCTAGCCACAGCCACAACATTCACATTTTTATCTTTGTAGGATGTTTCTGGGCTTCATGAGTCATTTCATAGGCATGATCACACTTGGTTCCCAGGGCATCTGAGGTGACGACAAGGCTAGGATGCTTGCGTGGCCAGATGGATGTTCAGAGGGGTCTTGGCCTCTGGGCAGATCTGAGTGATAGTCTCACAGCAGGGTGGTAACAAAGTGGAAGGCACACTAATTTTGGAGCTAGTAGCCTCAGATTGAGTCCTGTTATCATAACTTTCTGCCTGTCTTCAAGAAGTCATTCTGAGTGTCAATTTCCCAATTTGTCAGATGAGGAACTGGAGATACATTCCTTCCAGGATTCTTGTGAATACCTAAGTAGTGATAGAAAATAATGGACTCTCTAATTTGTGAGATAACATTCCCAGTCTGGAATTGATTTTGGTCAAGTGTGGGGAAGAAGTGTGCTATGTCTAGTTAATACTTATACTAGACATATCCAGTACATAGGTGCTTGGAGTCAGCAAGAGTATAGGAACCAAGAAATTGACAAATATAGGAGTTACAGAATTTATATTCCCCTGGAGAACCAACACACTCAAGATGGTGATGGATAATAGGAAAGACATAGCAAAGGCCACTAATGTTTAAGGTGCACTATATATTGATATTATCATAGCATCTTCTCTAGTTACCACACCTGGAAGCAGATGCTACTTTATAGATGAGGTTATTAAAACCTAGAGAGCTTTTAATTTGTCAAGAACACAGAGTCATTGTAAGAGCAGAGATTCTCTGATTTCTGCAAGTATCCCAGATAATTCAAAGATGGATCCATGTGTCCCTTAGCATTAGAGACTTGTTTTTTGTTTGTTTATTTTGTTTATTTCATTTTGTGGGATTAAATGTGGAAACTAGGACTTTACATATGCCACATAGACACTCTGCTACTGAGCTACATTTCTACCCAATCTGTAGTCTTAAAAAAGTTGAAGCAGGCTCTCACTGTGTATCAGATAGTCTTTGAATTTATCAGCCTGTTGCCTTAGTCTCTTGTGTAGTTGGGATTACATCCCTGAGGCCCCATACACAGCAGAATCAGTTCTGATTTGCAGCACTGCAGTGTTAATGTATTAGCCAGTTTCTAAGACTATGTGGCCTTTAAGATCTCTTTTGACTTTCAACAGCTCAAGTTTGGGGATTGAAGGAAGTTGAACAGACTATAATGCATGAGTTGGGTGCAGGCAAAGGAGCTGGTTATTTTGGAAATCTAATTTCTGGGCCTCAAATGTATAAACTCCTCTGAATTCTAGAAGTCAGCATGACCCCCTGGGCTAAGGGCATCTAAAGCAGACAGACCCAAGAGGAAGGAATTCAAGTGCCAGCTCTGCAACTTCTCCTAACTGAACCACACTCCCTTATCTGTCCCAAGCCATATTATCTAATCATGCTCGTTTTATCTCCTGGGGATTTGGTGGCATGGTACAGGGGATCCTTTGGCTTCTGAAAGCTGATGTGATCATACGTGTAAGGGTTGATTGTGTTTCTCAGCCAAGAGAACCTTTCCTGTTGCTAAGAGAACAGGCTCTCTGTTTTCCTCTCTTGCCATCTCTGACTTTACCAATCCCACCCCTACCCTGTTTTCTTTCTATTTTTATAGCTTGATGATGTCCTGTGGGTTTTGTATGCTTCAAGCTAGTTGAGGGTGGCAGACAGGAAAACATCAGAAGGACTTAAAATGAAAATCTGTTCTCTGCTCGAGAAGATGGCAGATGGGTTCAGAGACCAGCACTGTGAACGGAAGCATCCTCCTACATCTGAGGGAGGATCTGAACTCCATGGCTTTTCCCTTCCTGATTCTGAATGGGGCAATTGAGGCTGTCTCTAGATGAGGATGGAGGGGCTATGCTGTGTTCAGGAGGCTCAGGGGGACCCAAAGTGAGGAGATTGAAAAGATGGAATGAAAGTCATTTAGTACCTTGGGTGTGCCTTCCTTGTATCATTTCATCATCACAATAAGTTATGCGAATGTGTTATCATTTACATCTTCTGGTTGAGGAAAAAGACATTCAGAGAGTAGGTTGGGACGATTCATGTTCAGGCTCCCTGAACTGCTCACCAAAGGCTCTTTCTCCGAATCACTTGTTTGATGAGGTTGATGTGGTTTATGATTACAGAAGCCAGGGGAAGGCGAGGAACTTCTGTCCAGCACTGCAGGAGCTTCTTGCTGATTCCTCTCACAATGGCTTCTGCCCAAGCCATTCAACTCTCTTCATAAGCCCAGATGAATGTTTGCAAATAAACCCCATAGAAAACACTGCAACACTCACAACCCTAACCACAGTGCGGAACCTATTGACATCTATTATGGAGGTCAGCCTCCTTATTAGACGGAACTTCCCAGTTTGTATCATGCCACTAGGTCATTGCTCTTGCTGCTTCTATCTTTTTTTAAACATTTTTATTTTATATTAATCACAGGTTATGTACTTTGTATCCCAGCCATAGCCCCCTCCCACATTCCCTCCCTGTTCTTCCCATCCCTCCCTCATCTCCTTCCTGCCCCTTTCCAAGTCCACTGATAGGGGAGGACCTCCTCCCCTTCCATCTAACTCTAGCTTATCAGGTCTCTTCAGGACTGGCTGCAATGTCCTCTTCTGTACCTAGCAAGGCTGCTCCTCCCTCAGGGGAAAGGGGGGTCGAAGAGCCAGCCATTGAGTTCATGTCAGAAATAGTCCCTGTTCCCCTTACTTGGGTACCCACTTGGATATTGAGCTACCATTTGCTACATTCAAGCAGGGGTTCTAGGTAATATCCATACATGGTTCTTGGTTGGAGCTGCTTCTATCTTCATCTGTACCCTCCTCCAAGGCAGAGTTAGATGCCTTCAACTCATTCCTCAACCTGGACATTTGCATCTGCTGTTTCCTCTGCCCTGGAGATGAGGTCCTGATCACATAGGACTTGGGTTAATCACATAGGACTTGGGTGCTATTTCATCTTGTAGATAACAGTCCTTCATTGAGGAGAGTCAGAGCGGGGACCTGAAGGTAGGAATGGAAGTGCAGACCATAGGGGAATGGTGCTCACTGGCTTGCTCTCCATGGCTTGCTTAGCTTACTCCTTATACAACACAAGACAGTACCACTCACAGAGGGCTGGGCTCTCCCATGTTAACCATCAATCAATAATATGCCCTACAGATATGCCCCAGGCCAATATGATGGAGACAACTCCTCAATTGAGTCTCTCTTCCATGAAGACCCAAGTTTGGGTCAAGTTGGCAAATCTAAGTGACCCCCAGTCATTTCATATGGCATGCCACCATCTGTTTTAATTTTGGTGATTACTACTACCCAACAATTCTTTCTGATTTACTTATGTTCTGGGCCTTCACTGCAGAGAAAAATCCAAGCCAAGCTCTGCTCTGCTCTACTCTATAAAATAGAGGTTGGCATAAAACAGAGGTAAGCTCACGGCAAATATTTGCTGAGTGAATTGTTGCTGGCATTTTTTTGAGGAAGGGCCGGCTTGCATTGGAAGAAGGGTGAAACTAAGCTTTGTTTAGGGAGCTCTGCTTTGTGCTTATCTCATTTTATTTTCTCCACAGCCTTACAGCTGTGGAGCTCATCTGAGTCCCATTTTATAGATGAAACAACACGGACTCAATCCTTTGGCAATTTGCTAAGGTCACACAGCTGCAAGTGGACCCCCCGGTTGCCTCTCCCAGTGACCACAAGGCTGCTCCTGCGTAACAAGGCATACAGGAACAGTGTGCAATCAGGAGTGTGCTTCTGCGGCAGTAAGACACTCCCTGGGAAGACCCAAACAGGCAGTTGGGAGTGAGTTTCCATAATAAATCACTGTTGCTTGTCTTAAAGCCAGATCTTCTGGGGAGCAGACACAGACTGCCTAAGAACTCTGCCTGGAGACCAGTGATGGTTACAGGCAATTCTGGGGTTGTCTAAAAGGGAGTGGTGAGCGGGTGCTGAGGTTCCGTTTCTTAACAGAGCCCACACTGTGGCCAGATCCAGCTAAGCCAGTGCTGCGGGTGCCCGCATCCTGAGTTAGGTGGCGAAATGCTGAGGGGCTCTCCTATTCGGGGGAATGCGGTAGTGATGTATAAGGTATGAAAGATGTGGCCTGCAGAGAGCCGGCACTATCTCTACCGCTGTTGCTGCTGCCACCACCGCTGCTGCCGCCGCCGCTGCCAGCAGAGCTGGCGTGAGTGAGCCTCTCTTCTCCCAGACACCCAGCTCCGTGGCATTTCCCGCTCCCTGGCCCCTCACGGACCTCCCCGCCCCAGGGAACAAAAGCAGAGTCCAGCCGCCCTGTTCTGCAGCCAGAGGATGTTGAGTCGAGAGGGCTGAGCGGAGAGTGTGGTCTTCAGCGGCTGGAAGGTAGGAGAAGGTGTTGCGCGCGGTGGCCGCGGTGTGGGAGGCTAGGGTGGGTGCGTCTGGGCAAGGGTGGCCTCAGGCGTCCAGCCGTCGGGTGGACGCTGTAAAGGACCCTGCAGGGTGGTGGTCTGCAGCGCCGCGATGCCCACTGCGGGGCGGGAGGCGCGTTCCCGCAGCTACGAGGGAGTCCCTGCGTGGGGACTGGGAGGCGGAGGAAAGAAAAGTCTGAAGCCCAAAGCAGAGCCAGCGTGGCTGCGGTAAGGGCTGCTTGCAGCTCTTGGACTTGGTGACGCTTTTCGCCGCGCCGAGCGGCCAGGCGACGGCCGCGGTGAGCGCAAAGTTTTGGGTAGCGCGCAAAGGCGCAGGCAAGGGCCGCGCACAGAGGTGCAAGTTGTGACCAGAGAGCCAGGGAGACCCTCAAGACTCCCAGGGACATTTGCTTGAGAAGGGAACAGGTGGATTCTGTTCCCCTCCAGCACAGATGAGACTGGGTTGAAGGGCAATCATTTTAACCCTTCGTTCCCCGCGGGTAACAACTTCATCCGTGTTGGAGCCTGCTGGACTCTAGCAGCCTTGTGGCTTCTGGCTTGATCCTCCCGTGGTCGTGCGCATTTCCCAGTTCTGTGTCGCGTTTTCTTTTCATTTATGGCCACTTCGGTTCAGATGGAGTCTTTCCCTAGGTCTGTATTTTTTTACCCCTTGGACTACTGCATACATGTTTTCCCATCTCCTCGCTAGCTTGACTCTTAGATGCTGCTTTGAAAAATGAGATGATTAATCAATTAGGTTAGTGGCCAATTAGGCATAACCTTGTAGGAAAATAATTATGTCAGGCTCTCTGGGCTTCCACCGGTGATGAGGCGGGAATCGAGCCCAGGTGCAGGGGCTGTTCCCAAAAGATAGGACTGAAGGCAGGTGGGCGGGGGTTCTGGAATTTAAGATTAAGAAGATTTAAATGTGCGATGGTGACTGAAGCGGTGGGGGTCGACGAAGTAGGAGTGTGTGTGTGTTTCAGTTTTTTTTTTTTCTGAGAAAATTAACCCTTGATAGCACACAGTCTGGGTGGACTTTGCAGGCAGCATGGTGTATTTAATCGCTTGGAGGAAAGGTGTGTCTATCCCCCTTGCAAGCCTGACCTCCCCTCCCTCCTCCACCTCCACGGAGCTCCCTCCCTAAATCGCGGCTCCTCCTGGAGTAGTGGCTAGTGGTGGCTTTGCTGCGCTCTGGGAGGCTGAGTTTAGAGGGTTGCATCTTAGTTTTTCATGTAGGAAAAATCGCCTCTTGCCGATGGAGCTTTCTGTACCCTGCCTAGCAGAACACACATCTCCCCCGATTGTGCTAAATAAAGCCGCTATTAAATGAGTGCAAAAGGGAGACAATCTGTTTCCAGGGCTGGGAAGTTCTGCTGCATAGCGAGTCTTCCTTTTTTTTTTTCTCTCTTTCTTTCTTTTTTGGAGCCACTGGTGGGGCTTGGCACTGCGGTATTACAATACAGCCATATTAAAAAGGTTCTCAGAGCTTAGAGCCCTCCGCTGCTGCAGGCTCCTCTTCTACACACTTCCTTGATCACATCTCCTTTGCGGGGTGCATGCGGTGGATTCCAAACGTGTGTGCTTTTTAACCCCTTTCTGTGCGTAGCCTAAGCTGCTTCTCTCCGTTTAGACACCTGTACGCAAGGCAGTAGACTCCTATTCAGAAGGCAAAAGCCTGGAGGTCTTTCCTCGGACAGACAGGATTTTGCAACAGGTCCTATGTTTAAGGTTTTGAGTAATGGATCCCTTTGGCTCCCAGCGTCCTGGCTCTGATCTCTATCGGCGATTTGATCCCTGTTGGACCCAGTGGTCTCTGCAATGCCTGCAGTGCTGACAGTAGCTGCTTCTGAATTTTATGGCTTTTTTTTTCCCCTTGCTGTGCTGGGTGGGAGGAGCAGCTGGGCAGTATAATGTGACAGTAAGGCCACCTCCTTCCCAGTGCAGAGGGAAGGTTCAGTTAGCTGGGGCTGGCTGGGGCTGACACTACTCAGTGAATAGGAATTGCCCAGCTGAAAGCGTGCTTGGGGGCAACTGGTGTCCAGGGCCAACTGCCAGCCATAGGCTACCCTTATTTTCTTCAAAATGAGTGGCTATCCTTCAATGCTTGCTGTTTGTCAAGATTCTCCCCCTTCCCCCAGAAGTTGGACTCAGCCAGTTGCTTTCAGTGACTATATTTGTTGTAGCTGCTGGTGCTAGCCAAGACCTTGCTCTTTTTCTAAAATTGACTTTTTTTTTCTTTTATCGTAGGAAGAGATATGGGAGGAGAATGATGAGAAGAAAAGAAAGCTGAAAAGAGGTGGGATGGCATTGGCGAAAAATTAAGAGGCAGGAAAAAAAAAAAGCTGGAGATTCCAGATATAGCCAGAGAGTAGGAAAGAGGAAAGGGAGACAGAGAAGAGGCGAGGAGAGAGAGATTCAGGGGACAGTGACAGAAAACAGTACCATTAGCACCAAGAGGAAGAGAACAGTGCTTATATGAAGCAGGTCTTGTCCTGTTGTCTGACTTGGAAAAAAAAAAGTGACTGCACAAGAGTTGCTTTAGAGAGGCTTGATGCTCAGAACACAACTTTGATATGATCAGACAGTAAATAAGTGTCTTGTCACAGAAAGCCTTTGACTCCATCTCTCAGCCTTTCATTCTTGCCTGGGCTTTCCTGTTGGTGCAGTGGGGGCCAGAGCTGGTGTGTTTGCAGGGTAGTGTTGTCATGCAAAGTGGAGAGCTTGTTTTTGACTAGATCAAGTGAGGCCGAGCATCTATTGAAATGAAGGAGGTGTCCCTCTGTCTGGGGATCTGGGGATTTTTTTTTAAGACTGTATTATTTATTTAACCTTGGGGAAATGAGTCAAGGGATGGTGAGGTAATGGGAAGTGAGTCAGTTGTTTCTCTTCTTCAGCCTCCCAGTCCCCATGCAGGTATCATTTGAGCTCCCTAGCTCATCTTCTGCCCTCTGGAACAGGCCCATCTGCAGCCGGTATGATCTTTCTAAAACATGCCTTTGATCACATTTCTTCCCAGATCAAACCCATAAAGGGCACCCTACTGCCTCGAGCATATTATTCAAATTCCTGACCACAGACATCAAGGCCCTTCACTGTCTGGCCTCTTCCCTCCCTCCCTCCCACTGCTCTGCACATGGATTTCAGCACATATACACTTGCTCCTAGTGCTGCACATCCTCATACCTGCAAACACATGGTCACATAGAATCACACATAAGCATGCATTTAGTAACGTTTCTATAGGTACACATCCTGGCATACATACTTACATGTTCACACATGCAGTCACATACATATGCACACACTGTATTAATTTCATGTATGCACACCTAAGCTATGCTTAGAACACCATACTCTTGTATACATACACAATCTTGCTCACAAATATATGTATAGTATATTATTCATACATATACATGTATGCTTACAAATATGTAAACACGCCCCCCCCAAAGCAGAGTGTCACAAACCTTCACATACATAAACAAAGCCTGTTTAGACTTGTATACCAAATCACATGTACCACACCCCTCCCTCTAGGCATACTAATACAGAGACTTGTATGCATACAGAGGTACACACAGGTACAGTTGTTTTGCATCCCTCACATACATACACATGCCACACATGTATCTATGCATTTCTGCATATGCATTCATTTGCATTCCACATATACCTGGTGCCTTTGCTACTTTACCCATTTGAAAAATACATTGTTGTTCTTTAGCCTAGTGAACTGAACTCACCCCTCAAGACACTAACTTACAAGACACATTACACAAAGACCCCTTTCTTGTGTGAAGTTCCTGTTCCCTCTGTTCTTGTTGCTCACATCTTTTGAAGCAGGTGTCAGGAGGTTCCAGGCTCTATATCTTCCAATAGACTGTACACTCCCTCAAAGAAAGGGACAGTTCATTTTCCTTATTCTTCCCAGGGGATAACATAACAATTAGCACAGGCATATGATTACAGCTAATGACCACTTCGATTAGGAGCTTCTAACAGATGGACAGTGCCCTTAACATTATCCCATTGGTTCTTATTTTCTCTGTTTCTCCTTTCTTCTTTTGGAAAGAGTATTACTCCGTAGCCTTCTTGCTATTCTAGAACTCACTACATGACCTAAGCTGGCCTTCAACTCACAACATTTCTCCTACTTCTCTGTCTCCTGAGGACTGGGTTTATGGATGTGAACCCCCAAACCCAGCTCTTGTTTTCTCTTACTCTCTTTGAAACACTCAAATGTCAAACTACTGTTTTTAAGATACATGTAACAATCCCTCCTTTGCCTGTTCAAATGAGCTACCCTCTAGGTTGAGAATGTGCTACTAAACATTTGTGCTGCTGATTGGACTTTCTGACATATTTTCCTAACTAGATTATATCTGTGGATCACGGAATTCGGGCACACATACTCCTTGAGGCAGAAGACACATGTGGGCAGTGCCTAGCAACTATGGAAGAATAAACACTACAAACCACTGGAATCATTTTAAACAACAGGACAACAATATGAATCAAATTTATTTATTTTTATTTTATATTAATTACAGGTTATGTACTTTGTATCCCAGCCATAGCCCCCTCCCGCATTCCCTCCCTGTCCTTCCCATCCCTCCCTCATCTTCTCCCTGCCCCTTTCTAAGTCCACTGATAGGGGAGGACCTCCTCCCCTTCCATCTAACTCTAGCTTATCAGGTCTCTTCAGGAATGGCTGC
>CM053754.1:28488872-28604829 GCA_028658305.1 Pachyuromys duprasi | reverse complement strand
ATGGTGCTGGACCAACTAGATGTCTATATGCAGAAAAATGAAAATAGATCCATATTTATCACCCTGCACAAAACTAAAGTCCAAGTGGACCAAAGACCTCAACATAACACCAGACACATTAAATCGGTTAGAAGAAAAAGTGGGACTCAAATTTATTTTAAAAGTTACATTAAATAGTCTCACTACGTGCACCATGCATGCACACCCTAACCCTCTCTCTTATAGAAGAGGGATCCTAAGCTTCATGAGGCTCTATCAACTGGCCAAGTCAGAACAAGAAAGGACAGTAGAGTCTGAGTTGAGACTCAGTCTTCATTTTCTTGTCTATATTCTTTCTATTTTGCTCCCTATAGATCTGAGGGTAATGGATAGAAGCATTTTAATTTAGTTTCATGTATCCAATATCTGCTCAAAGCATGAAAACATATGGCCTTCAAGTACCTTTCCAGTGAGTGAGTGTGGTGATTTTGATGAGAATGGCCTCCATAAGCTCATGTATTGAATATTTGGTCTCTAGTTGGTAGAACTGTTTGGGAAGGGTTAGGAGGAGTGGCCTTGTCAAAAGCATCATGTCACTGGGTGTGGGCTTTGAGGTTTCAAAAGCCTGTACCATTCCCAGTTAGAGTTCTTTATCTAGTGCTTATGGATAAGTTTTCAACTACCGTATCAGTGCCCTGTCATATCATGCCTGCCTGCCTGCTACTATTTTCTATACTATGATGGCCATGGACTTGCTCTCTGAAACTATAAACATCCACCTCTTCCTTTCATAAGTTGCCTTAGCCATTGTGTCTCTTCACAGCTATAGAAAAGTAGCTAAAACAGGTGTCAATTTCTTTCTACAGAGGAAAAAATGTATGTATAGCAAGTAAACATGCATTAGTCAAGTCCCAAAGACAGGAGCCTATTGAGTCCAGGTATTTGAGCCCATGGGTCATTGTGTATCATTGCATGCAAGAACTGGTCCCCAAAAGTGTAAGGTACCTTATGTTTTCACCTGAGTGCAGTGACTCAGTGGTGTGCATAATGGATGGCTATAGAGATTCCCACTAGGAAGGAGTAGACTTTCCTGGCACTTATGTCTGGAGACTGAAACATTAGAAGGATCAACATTTTCTGGGACAATTTCATTAAGAGAGCCTTCCATCTTCTAGTCTGACTTAACTGCATTGAGGTCTTCTTTGAATTAGAACCATGTGGCTTGAAACTTTGGTGAATAGCTGTAGATATGACTTAGGGTCCTATGGGATGGTTGAAAATTATGAATCGGGATAATTTTTCAGTGAGGCAGTATGTACTGAAGGACATTCCAGCTTGGATTTGACAGCATCTGCCTTCTGAGTAGGGCAATGCATTGTCATTCTGCTTATTGCCAGCTTCCTGTAAGTCAGGCACTTGGTTGAGCTTGCATTCTCCATTCTCTCACTCCCTCCTATGAATAGTTAAGTTCTTCAATTTACCATCTGTGAAACAGTGTCAACCTGGCAATGATGAAATCTTTGCTGAGATTTTAATGAACAGAAAAGCAGCCAGCTATCAGGGCCATTGAGCACCTTGTCCTAGATCATGCAGCTGGTGGATAGAAGAGCCTGAATCTGGTCTCAAGCGCTTTAGACCCAGGAGACTGTACTCTTACCATCAAGCTGAGTTGCCTCTGAATTGCTCATCCTAAGCGCATGGTGCATAGAGCACAGCCTTGCAGAGCCTTCTGCCCAAGTGCTCCATTTAAGAGCAGGAGACATTTATTATGTGCAAGGTTCTGCTCTCTAGGTGTGTTACCCTGGTTCACCTTCATACTCCTTACGGTAGGAACATGAGATGCCCACCAGGGGAGCTGAGATTTAAACCCAAGTCGCGTGCTCCTCACTGTTCAGTTGTATAAGATTCTGGGAGCTATGTGAGATCCTACAGTTTCATAGCACTTGGAACTACCTCCTCCATCATCATCATTAGCACAACCATCACTACCACCACTTTCATCCCCATCATCATTGTTATCATTGACATCTTCATCAGTGTTACTGTTGATGGTTTCACAACAGGTGACTCTACTGAGTGTGTTTTATCTTTTGCCTATGCGCACTTTTCATGTTATTCCATTGTACTCAAAATGGTCATATTTTCGTATTAGCCTCTCTCTGAGGCTCTAGAAGGCTGGGAGTCCAAATCTACTGAAAGTAGGATTGGGAGTGGGAGTAGGACCCTTTAGGTCTGGTGTTAACATTTGTTCTTAGTTCCTTTTTCTAGGCTTTTCCCACTGGCCTTTGTTGCTGCTTTTAACATCCAGCAAAGCATGAAAGCAGGAACACTTCCTTGTATTTTTTTTTCTTCTATTATCTCAATGCTCAGTGGGACCACTGTCTAAAAAGATACAGTGTTGCATTTTACTGACCTGAGTTTTTCCCACTGTCTTTTCTTCCTATTGAGCTGTCAGGTATAGGAAGTGCTGCCTGATGTTTTGTTTATCTTTTCCAATTCCTTAGAAATATAATAATAATGTCGCCTGCCGAGTGTTCTAATAGAGTGATGGGAATAGGTAAATTGGGTCCTTTGTGATTTGAAGTCTGGGTTAGGGATTGAAAGACACCTTGTGGCAGAGAGAAGAGCATTACTCAGGTTGGCGTAGCTACTGAGGGCTGCGGTGGGTCACTTTTTAGGTTGCACAAGGAAGCAGCATTGCCAGTGATACTCAGGATCTTTCTTACATGTGACAGTGCAACAATACATAGCAATGGACAGGTGACCTGGTGACATCAGATAACCTTTTAGGTCACCTGGCAAAGCACATGTGCTCTCTGTCTCAGAGGGGGCAGGCAGTTAAACTAGTGTGAATACTAAGTAAAGAATTCATTTATGTTTAGAGGCTTTTAAAAAAATAAAAGTTTAAAACTTCTACCTCAAGGCAGAATTCTAGCTTATGGTATAATTTCTCCAAGGAAACTGGTAAAAATCCTAATAGATATCTAACTAAAGAGAAATTCATTGAAGTGTTTAACAACAAACATTTGTCGGACTATTTAAATGACAAGCTAAACAGGATTGGATAACCAAACCATTATAGACATATTCTGAAATAGTTTGACAACTGTTCATCATCTCTGTGGAAACTGTTGTAGGCATTGGCATACCCCTAACACATACTCAAAGCCAAAGCAAAGACATTTTATTATAGGGTTTCCATTTTCTTATGATAGTAAAATGGTGTTAGAGTTGTTGTTAAGTTTGGATATGTCATCTTGGTTTTTAAGTGTCCTTTAATATTGTTGTTTGTTTTGAGCTGGGAAGTGAAGCTAGCTTTAGTCAAAGCTTGCTTAGGCTTTTAGAAAACTATAGAACAATTTTTTTTTCCAATACTAGTTTGGCTCTTAGGAACAAAGTTTTTCTCTTTAGGCTTAAGGTTTTGAAACAAAAGCTATGCAAAAACATTTACTGTATGAATGAGCATTTATGATAAAGCTTATAGTAACAATAAAACAAATAAATAAATAAAAGTTTTTTTTTCCCCCTAAAATGAGCTCAGAGCCACACAGGTCTTGAGACTTCTTGTTTAGTTAACATGCACAGCGCAGCAGCTTCGTATTTCAAAATGACCCTTTGTTGTTATTATTTTTTTTTTAACTTGAGCTTAGATCTGTTGGTGACTTTTTTTTTCCCCCAAGAAAATATTTACATGCAAGCTGGAAAGTGACAGGAGGAGGATTTCAAATGAAAATGTTACCAGACTGAAGTTTACATCTGAGTTAAAAAACATGGTGTCACCATGGACAGAGTCCTAAGCTCTCAAAATATCTGTCCGTTTGCGGAGCTGGCTAAAAGCCAAACTGTTTTCATTTGTCAATGTTAAGATCATTTTGTAAATGCATTATAGTGGCCATTTCTATTTCCTAGCAGTTGGATCTATTACAGAAACAGAACTTTCAGCTCTTGGTTTCAGTCATTGAACTTTTTCCTGTATCTAAGCTGGAGCACCTTGGGTAACACCCTGATTTCTTTCTCCTCCTATGCTTTTACTAATGCAGTTTTTCCTGCCCAGAACATTTTATTTTCACACCCTTTCTACATGCCCTGGTCTCTTACATATAAGGATAACTGGATGTGGCCTGCAGAACCTCCTTGAGCCTCTCTTGAGCGGGGCGCACCAATGTTGATCACCGCTGATGTGGGCTGTTTTCTTTATCATTTTATAACATAAAAGTGATAGAAATCAGATGTAAAACTGAAGTATAGAAAAATAAGGTGTTAGTAAAATTCACTTGAATTTCAGTTCTTTGTGTTAAGCATCATTTTATGACTTTTATGTATTCCTATGTACATGTACACACATGTTCAAATAAATAGCATTTGTTGGTGTATTTAACCTGATAAAATTTTATCTCGGACACATACTTTCTCATAGCTTTTTGATTGCTTATAAATTAACTTAATGACCTAATTTTTTCTTCTATTATAATTTATGCACACGTGTTTTCAAACATACACAGGCAAATACTTGCACACATACACACACACTCATGCACTCACATGTACACATAATACAGCCTTCCCTGAGTCAGTTGGTATAGACTCACTGCTGTTGTCAATGATTGTATAATTCTAATAGAATGAATATGCCATAGTATTTCAACCATTTTCTTACTGACAAGAATTTAATTTTGTTAACAAATTTTTATAAGTGATGCTTTAATATGCAGCCTTGTTCATTTACTATTTCTACTGATGCTGTGACTTGTCTGAGCAGATCCCTAAACGTAATTTCTCTCAGCAGAGGTCTCCTTTAAAGTGTAGTAGATGGTGCCATGTTACTTTGCAAGGAATGCGTTAATTCACATTTCCCTTCACATGTGCAAAGTAACCTTTCCCCCACTTGCTGGAAGCATGTGTGATCATTCTCTTTTCCTTGAACCTCACAGGTAAGGCGGGTGGTGTTGCATCGCTACCCTGCTTTGCATTTTCTAGGCATTTGATGGGCAGGAACATCTTTTCACATTCATTATTAGATTTGGATTCACTAATTCATTATCTTCACCCAATGTTCCTTTAGGTGCTGTGTCTCATTTCATCAGAGCGCTTTTTATATGGTAGATGGTGATTTTTCTTTCCATTGATCTATATCACATATATCTTTCCTACATAGAGGTGTGATCCAAGTTATAATGATCTCTTTTTTTGCATCTAAAGTAGAGTAGGGATTCCCTGACAGCAGCGATGACCAGACCCACATCCAGAGTGTGTAATTCACCTCCAGGTCGTTACCTCTGGGCAAGAACTGGAAAAGTGGAGATAGAAAACACATGACAATAAACACTGACCACACACAGGCTACCCAAATATATTTCATCTAACAATGATCTATGTGGAATAATTTGTGTGCCAATATCACATAGACTGAGATACTTCAAAGAAGCAAAATTTCAAGATGACTAATGCTCTGAAAATACTTATAAATGAATTACTTCCATGATTTCCAAAGTAGAATGATTCAGAAATATCGTGGTGAACATCCGTTATTACACTGAGCTATACGCTTGATATGCTTATGGGCTATTTAGAGGCACAAGATTGTTTGCCTTTAAGGAAGAGTAGCCCCAGACATATGACCACACAGACTTTAAAGTCATGTTTTTGTGTGTGGATTGAGCTTCTCATATCTATTATTTATATTCCTGCATCTTCCCCTTCACTGTCAGATTGGACTTTTGTGTCTTGGCATTGTCAGCTGCTCTGCTTTTATATTCAATGCCCTTGCATTTCTACCCATCTTTGCCATGACTGTGGATTAATATAGTTAAGAATTATTCCCACTTGAAATATTTGTAAGCCACTAGGTTTGTTCTGAGTGACATTCCCTGGTGTGAAGATCATTACTTTTCAGCAGAAACATAACTTTTGCTGTGCTGTTATTTCTTTCTTTGCAACTACACTCTGTTAAAGTGAGACTCCTCAGTATGGGGACATACCATCTTAACTACTTTAGAACATTGGCCCAATTGTTTGTAACCAAGGCCCCCCAAAATGTGAACCCTCTACCCCCGACAGGATTTCTCTATGTAGCCTTGGCTGTCCTGGACTCACTTTGTAGTCCAGGCTGACCTGGAACTCACAGAGATCCTACGGCTTCTGCCTCCCTGGGTGTTGGGATTATAGGCATGTGCCACCATGCCCAGATTTTTTTAAAACAGTGTTTTAAAGGCATCTTTATAATGATAGAAATGCATTTCGCAGTCTTGTACTGATCTGAGCCCACAGGGAGGCTGTGGAGCCAGGAAGTCATATAGCTTTCATCCCCTTACCTACATGCTTCTTTATATCTAGGATGCCATGTTGCTTTCATGACTCATGATGTGACATCACTGCGTTGTCGTTCTGGCTGGATGGTGGGAAGGCAGGAAAGGAAGCAGAAGGGAAGTTCCCATTTATTTTAAGTACATGACCAGGAGTTGCACCTACAGTTTAGTTTTATGTCCTCATTCCTAGCAGAAGGAAGACTAAGGATTATTGTTTTTATTTTGAGTGGATTTGTGCCAGACTTGAGGTTCCATTTTTAGAAGATGGGAAGAATGGGTATTGGTAGACACACCAAGCAGTCCCTCTGACTCTTGTCATTCTGGTGTCCTCTCAGCTTGCTTGTAAGCTTGCCAGCACTTGTGTGCAAAGCAGACATCGCCCACTTCCTTTGCACCCACCCCCTGCTGTGTGGAGTCTGAAGGAGCTCTGCAGCCAGAACAGCTTGGTTTCCAGTCTTTGCCTCCTTGTTCTAAAAGTGAAAAAAAAATGCAAGGAATAAATTTGAACTGACTAATGATACAAGGCTAGGCGAACCTTTGGGATTCTTGGTCTATTTTTCTGTAACTTAGTACAGGTCCGGTCTAGTCCTTTATGATCCTGCTCAAGGTTGGTTGTCCTTAGTTCTTACTTAACTTCCATTTTCAGCTTTCAGAGGTTCAGGTGTGGAGACCCCATGCCTTGCAAACAGGTGTGTTGGGACAATTCAATGAGAGTCAAGAGGGAAATCAGCCCCCTGAGAAAGACACAAGTGAGTCTGAGGGCTTGTGAATCTGACTGCTTTTATGAAGATGGGTCCCCTGGTAATCAAGAGATTACATCATTTCCAGCCTGAAGTCTTTGCACCCCACAGGCTCCTATTGCCTGATTAATAGGAAAGTAAACATTCCCTTACCTCAGACTGACTCTGGAATTGAGTTTGCTTTAGCCAAGTGGTTGATTACAACTGTTCTCCCTGTCTACAAAGTAGAGAAGCGATTTAATTTTGAAAGGGGAGGGAGGATTCAAGGGACGATGTGTTAACACATTCTTTCTCTCTTCAAATTAAAAATCAAGTGAGAGGTGAACCTAATTCAGACAAAGATGAAACCATGTGTCTTATTTCTCATAAAGTTGATCAGAAATTTTAGGCTGTATATTATCAGGCTTCTGGCATTTTCTACATTGGTATAAGCTAATGGCGATGACAGTTCTTGTTCCTCACAACATGCACAGGTGGCCTTTCATGAAGGAGCACAGAAAGAATCTTCTGTGGTTGGAACATCAAGAGAGACCAGGAGAGGAGCTGTTCTGTCATTTCAGTTGGGTTCTTGGATGCAAGTGGCATCCCTGAGCTGAGATGTTGTGTAACCTACTGCATTCTAGAGAGGCTTGGGAGCCCCACTATTTGAAGGTATTCATCATACCCTGAAACTGTTGGGATGAACACAACACCGTTTCCAAGGACAGGGAGAAGTTCTTTATCCAAGCTGACCTGAGAGTTACTCTGTGTACTGATGTATATCTGCTTTGATTCCATCTATTCAAGCCTCATGCAAACATGTCAGCAAAAGTCCCTGAATACTCCATTGTCATGGGTGCTTTGTATAATAATTTAAAAGAGCACAAAAATAGGGCAGGCTGGCGCTGCATGAGCCTAGAGCGTATCTGCTGTTGTTACACATTTGCTGTCTCTATCTCTGGTTTTACTGGAAAGATAAATCACCCCCTTTTATTTGTGAGGGCAAGCTGGTAGTGCTGTAACCTTGCTATGCCCCCCATAGACAGCAGAGTGGAAATCTGCATCACACATGTGCAGAAGCCACAATAGCCTTCAAGATGAACTCCAAACCGCTTGACCTGAAAGAGCTGTCCCCCATTTATACCCTATTTTTCTATCTCATTCCTCTTCAGTGTTTTTCTTGCCTGCTGTCTGTCTCTCTTTCTTCAGCACTGCTGAGACCTTTGCCCATGACCATACTCCACGTCTCTGCACATGCTGCCCTCTGCACCCTAGCACAGTAGAAATGCTGTTCCTGCCCTCATTTGTCATTTGACAAAGTTTTACCTCTCCTTCCATACTGAGGCATCATTTCCTCTGAGAAGTCTTCTATGCCCCCTTCCACAGATGCCCAAAGCCCCCAGCAATCTTTTAGTCTCTACACTTGCCATGAACTTTGCTCTGTCTGACTATCTGAATTATTGACTTTGTCTTGATCTTTGTATCTGAGCAGCTAGCATAATGCCTAGGATATGGTGGTTATGCAATGTGAAAGAGTACTGTTGAGAGACACAGGCTTTTAAAGTGACCACATGACCTTGTCGCCACGTCATTGTACAGCCGCTGGCAAGTTAAACATCTCAGGGTTATTTTTCAAAGGGTCAGTGAAATAACACATGTGAGGTGCTCCAAGGAAATACAGGGGGAAGGAAGTTGGCTGTTTTGATCATGGCTGCGATTATCATTATTATTGCAGTTGTCCAATAAATGGTAATGATCCCTAGTAAACTTCCTGTGGGAAAGTGTCAAGTGGTGATCTGAGATATTTCCAGCCTACTTCAAAGTGCTTTGAAGCCACCAGTGCCTTGAGGAGTGAAAAGTAACAAATCGACAGAACTTACCATCAGGCAAAATCACTCCCAGGACAGCCCAGTAGCAGTAAGGGAGAATGCCTCCTAGCATCAGGTCTCGGCGACTGTACTGTCACCAGGATTTTACTGACTTCTCTCTGCCCTAAACTTTTCCCTTTAAAAAAGAGAAGGAAAATATGACACTGAGATGGTACTGTGTAAGGACAGCTGTGAAGGTCAGACATTTCCCAGGAACTGCCTGGAGGCCCATGTCATGCTGGGCTTTCTCTGCCAGTGTGATGTTAAGACAGTGGGAGCTTCCAGCTGATGTCAGGAACCAGCTTGGAAGATGGCAAATGTCTTCTTTGTGCCAAACTCCCGGCAGAGCGTCTTACACAGAATAGCTGTGTTTCCACAGAATACCTTCTCTCTCTTTCCCCTGTGGCTCTGTTCTTATTTCACTACGTTCGATCCAGCCAACAGTTATGGATCTCCTACTGTGTGCAGGGAGCACTACTGATTCTCAAGTGTGTGTTCCTCCCGTTACACCAGCATTTCCACTGTGTATCCTTATTAGGACTGAAAGCAACTGAGTAGCCGGCATCTACTGTTGTAAAGGGACGACATCATATTGTTATTATTTTTGCATAAATAGTTTTTATTATCAGAGCTTGAATTGTAGTATAGTGAAAGAGACACACACACACACACACACAGATTGTGTGTGGTGTACAACTGAGCAAGCTAATAACGGTATTTAATAGCTCTAGTTTTCCATTCTTACACATATCGTGATCAAAAAAACAAAAACACCCCCCCCACACACAACCAAACAGATATGGAAGGAACATAAATTCCTGGGCTTGGAATGCAAAGGCCTGGTTTGAACCATGACCTCAGTGTTGGGCTTATGTGATGCTGGGCTCAGGCTTCCCCAGACGCTTTTCTGTAAGGTGGGGAAGCCTCTTTCCTTCTCTCCTGCTGCTTGAAGTTGCTGTGAAGAGCTGCTGCCTATGGACCTAAGCTACAGCGCAGGAGGGCCTGTGGGCACACTCTGAGGTTTCTGTGATTGGTAATATTCATCTTGATTGCAATATTATTCCCGCTTTGCTCTTGCCTTCTGGCTTGGTCGAGGGAGACACTACCTTTCCTCTCTCATCCGGAAGCAATCACAGGCTATCATGAGAGAGTGGGTGCTGCCTCCCTCTGTGTCTTTCCTGTCTTGCATAGGGCCCTATTCTGAGCATGATATTTTATCTGCTGGCCTGAAAGTAGGCCATTTGTCCCCTGCTAAATGAGCTGTTGCTATGTGCCTCTTCCCCTCAGCACCTGGGGCTACATTCATGGGAGAAGCCAACCGTGGCTCTCAGGAGCATCCCTGGAAAGTTTATTAGAAGAAAGTGCTTCTCAGCAGGTTGTGCCCTCACTCTGGAGCCTCCTCCCTCTGTAACATGGGCTGGGCTCGTTAGTCAGAGCGGGCAGGTATCCCAGGGCAGGAGGGCAGGTCACAGGCAGAGGGACAGGCATGGGCCTCTCAAAAGTCGACAGTGGGCTCTGTCTTCAGGGGCTCCTCATCTACAGGTGGCCAATTAACTCTAATTGGCTGCATCTGGCTGCCTGTGACTGGCCCCTCTATAACCTTGGAGGTTTAGCTGCTTCCCTTCCTTGGGCTGCTGGGCTGCCCTTATGCCATGGACCTCCTGAGTGGGGCCTTCTCAGAGGGGCTTTTTGGGCTTCTTTTACCATCAACAGCCTGCCTATGAGAGACTGCAACACAACTTCTATCGGACTGTGGCCTCCGAGTCTGCACACCCTCCAGTCAGCCCTTGACCTGGGTGCCTAGCAGGTTAGGGCCTTAGTTGACTTAGGATGCTGCTGCATTATAATGTCCAGGTGTGAGTCCTCCTAGAACCAAGCCTTGTAGAATTACCATCGGTACAGAATTTGCAGGAGAGAGACCACTATGTCCAGTCTTTTTCCCCCAACACACACACCCATGACTCTACAGGAAGGCAAAATGAGCAATGGCCAGGCCAGGTTGAACATGCTGGCTTCTGGACTAAGGTTGTGTTCCTGTCCCTGCTTTGGGTTGACTTTGTTTCCTTCTCTTTTCACTCTTAACAGACCAGGTAGCCAGAAGAAATTAATTTGCAAGGGCCTTGAATTAGGATGTTCTCATGGCCAAGAGCTTGAGCGCTGCATTCAAACCCCAGATCTGTCACTTCCATAGTTACTAGCATTTCACATCTTCCCTTTTCTGCTCCCAGTGCTATGCAGTGAGGAAGCTAACTTCCAGATCTGCTCTACAGTGTGCTGGTTTGGACTCAGGGAAGTGAGCACTGGCTCACTGTAATGGCTTATTAAATATTCACTAATTACCATTTTAAATTTGTGCCTGACTCCACCCAGGCACAGGTAGAGGTAGTGAGGCAGGGTATGGTTAGTGACTCACTAACGGGTTGACTTATTCTGTCCACAGCTATTTGGAGACAGAGTGAGGGAGGAGATTGAATCTTTACCTTCTTTCTATTCTATCGGGATCCAGATGAGACACCACTCCACCCTGTTCTTTCAATCAGATAGATGTCTGCCTTTCTCTGGTTTCCCTTGTCAGTTTTCCCAGGACTTGTACCTAGAGAGTCCAGGACCTCCAGAGGCCTGGGCTGGGTCTAATGTCACTTCCTGTGCTTGACTCTCTTGGAACAAGATCCTCTCTTGAGGACTGGGTCCAGGGATTCTAGTCCCAGGGAATACTTGCAGTCCTCTGTGTGAGCCTCATTCTTGCCTCTTGCTAGCTTTGGATGTCCTGGAACAGGAGATAGGCTTTGTTGCATAAGTGTTCAGGAGTGACTTGAACCCTTGCACCTTTCTAGTGCCGTGATCCTAAGACACTAAGGCAAATGGACAGGTACTCTAGCAGAACAGAGGTCCTTTCTTCTATGGCCACCTGCCCTCTGCCCTGGCTACTCCTGTTTTTCTCCCAGTGGCTGAGCACATTGCTCCCTGGCATTTATGCCACTGGTAACCATTTTCTGTGCAGCATAGAGCTTCATCTTTACAGGCCTCTTTCTCTGTTCTTCTCTAGCACCCTGTGTTCCCCTTTTATGCCACCTGTCACAAAGGTATCCCCTACTGCATGCATACTTGTGTTGGAGTAGAAGGGAACATGGACTAGATCTATGGCTATTGGCAGCACTCTTGTATTGCAGCACAGAATCAATGAGACCTGGATGAATGAGAGAATGACTGTGTCCAGGCTGGACCTGTGGTAGGGAGGCAGGCAGGTGAGACTTCCAGGATCCACTTGCTTCCAAGGCAGGCAAATCCGACAGCTCTGGCTCTGCTGATGGTTACCATCGGGCCCAGCCTTTATTTTTCTCATCATGTTTAAAATCCACCAGTTGCCCAATAGTATAATTTTCTAAATGGTTTCATTTCAGCTCTGCTAATTAAAGAAAACTGAGCTTTCTTTGAAGGCTTACTTTGTGTGTGGCTGTCACTGGTGACTGTCGAGACTGGCTGTCAATCATTGACAATAGCTTGCCGTTCTGGAATAATTTAAGTTTAGGTCTTTCTTTCAGTCAGGCATTCATACTCTGTTATGTGTTTTCATACTGAGTTGAGAACAATCTGGGGTGAGAAACTGTCATGTGTTCTGAGAGCTAAAATGGAGAGTTCTTTTTTCGATTTCAAATGTCTGGTGGTCCAGGGCCTAGCGCAACATGGAAGGGAGACCCCAGATTGAGGAGTGAAACTTTCTGGAACTTTGGATTCAGACCTTCATTATCTGGGTGACCTTCGTAAAGTTTTCTCAGGGTCTGAGTCTATTTTTCTAGACAATGAGAAAAGACGTGGGTGCTTTGAGTTGAGGATCATAATGGAAGTCTGGGAGAGGGCAAACCCTCTGGAGGCTACAGTTCTGCCAACTGGTGTGATGCACAACCTCTGATCCCACCTAGTTTTCCCTCAACTTCACATAAGCTGTAGCTCTCATCTGAGAGGAGGGACCCTCAATTGAGAAAATGGCTCCATAAGATCGGCTGGCTGTAGGGTATTTTCTTGTCAAATGATTGATATGGAAGGGCCCTGGGCAGGTGGATCTGGGACATATAAGAAAACAAACTAAGTAAGCCATGGGGACCAAGTTGGTATGCAGTTATGCTTTGTGTTCTCTGTTCTAGTTCCTGTCTTCAGGTTCCTGCCCTGACTTCCCTCAGTGATGAACATGGGGTCTGGAAGCAGAAATAAACCCTTTCTTCCCCAAGCTGTGTTTGGTCATTGTCTTAGTTATGGTTACTTAGTTATGGTTTCTGTGATGAAACATCATGACCAAAGCAACTTGGGGAGGAAAGGATTTAATCGGCTTATGCTTTCACAGAGGTCATTATTAAGAGAAACCAGGACAGAAATTCAGGCAGAGCAGGAAGATGGAGGCAGGAGCTGATGCAGAGGCCATGGAGGGTGCTGCTTACTGGCTTGCTCTTCATGGCTTCCTCAGGCTGCTTTCTTGTAGCACCCAGGGGTGGCTCCACCCTCAATGGGCGTGGCCCTCTCTTGTCAAACACTGATTAATTAAACACCCTACAGTCTTGCCACAGCCTGATCTTAGAGAGGTGTTTTCTCAGTTGGGGCTCCCTCCTTTAATGGCTTGTGTCAAACTGACATGAAACTAGCCAGTACAGCCACCATGTTTTATCCACAGCAATAGAAACCCTAAGACACCTGCTCAGCAAGCGGTTACAGATATTGAACCGAAAGTTTAGCCTTCTGTGTTACCTTCCTCTTCCTCTCTCTCCTCCTCCTCGTTTTCTTTCTTCTTTCTTTTTCACTTCTATTCTCCACCCTCTCCCTTTTTCACTATTAGGGGGATTAAACCCAGGGTCAGGTGAGCCCTGTCTAAATTTTTATTGTACTTAATTTACATTAGGCAAACATGAAAAAGAAAGGCGGCTATGGAAACACTGCCATCTCTGTGTCATACTAAGGAAGGGGCAAATCAATACGGACAAAGATTTTTTCAGTGACATTGCCTCACAGCTTCATTTACTGAGAAGATATATACTTATTGAGCGCCTACTGTATGCTACAGAGTTTGAGGCTCTGGGACACAGCACTGAACAGTGTCTGCTTGAATACCATTTACAATTCTGTGGGAGAGATAGGCAATGAACAAACAGATGATAGAATTCCCCCCAATAGCTAGTAAATGGTGAGAGAAATAAAGCAGGATGAAAGGCAGATCCTGATCTGTCTGTAAGTGGTCAGAGAGGGCTACATAGGGGGCAGTACTTCACCAGCGCCCTGTGCTTGCTGTTCTATGTTGCTTCCTGCTTTCTTACTTGCTGTTTGACAGCAAGTTTGTCCCCACACAATCCCCACACACCCTCCCTGCTCTGAACACACCTCTTGCTCTCCATTGGAAACGTTCTTTCCTCTATGCTTAGCACTGCCTGTCACTCAATATTTTCACGTTCAGTATCCTCTCCCTTCGACCTAAGCTCTCTAGGGTCACAAGCTGTTCTTCCATTGAGCTTTGGTGTCAGGCATGCTGCTGGGCACTAAGTGAGTTCATTAACAGTGTGTAGAGAGAGAAAAGGAACAAGGTAGCCATCGATTCAGTTGCCAGCCCATTAAGAGCACCTATGGAAAGCATAAGGCAGCCATGGCCTAGTCCTGTGGTGGTCATTAAGCACCAAGAGCTGCACATTCAGGGCACTAGGGCACCTCTTCCCATGAGCTGTACAGGCTGAGGTGTGAGGGGTGTTTCTCCAGTTCAGCTTCAGGCCCCTTCTCTCACGCTTTCTTCTCAGGCGTCACTTTTGCCTCTGACAGCTCTGTGACATTGGCAAAGCGACTAGATCTTGGTGGATCTCTTACGTTTATTTGCCTTTGTTTGAAATGACGTGTTCGTTTTTGTTTGCTTTGGATCATCAGCTGGTCTAAAGCCATGAGTGAAAGGTACCAGTGTCAATTTGTTTATAGAAGAAAGTATGAAGTCACACAAAAAATACTTTACAGGGAAGAGCCTGTATTTAGACTCTGGCCAACTTCCATATTCTGCCACTTGCTGCAATTTTTTTTTTTTTTTTTTTTTTTTAGCTGTTGTTGCTCACCTCAATCTCAGTTTTCTCATCTGTGGTTATCGTGGAACCAACCTCACCTCGCCGTCCTAAATACAGAGCAAGAGGCTGTCTGAAGAGCACACGCTCAAATTTGAAATTTGGGACATTACACTCAGCCTGTTCCCATTTGGTTACTTTTAAATCAGGATCCCCGAATGTGTGGTCTAGGTGTTCTTACAAATAGGGCAGCATTTTGTTGTACATAGAAAACCCTGCTTCAAACCTTGTACTATCAAGACTACCACAATTATTGTTACAGCTGCCCTGACCAGGCTGCGGTGTGGTTCTGCCTGCTTGCCTTGTACCTCTGTTGCCTGCTTTTCATGCACATTAATCGCTTTGTCCAGTCTGGTCCTAACATGCCCTCCCTCATATCTGGACTGCAGCAAGATGTCTCGAGACCTTAGTTTCATGTCTGTCTAACCACTTGTGTGTGGAGGGTCTTAGTCACAAGTCACAACCACATCTCCTTGCTGGTCTGAAAAGTCATTATCTTCCAAAGATTCTTTCTCTGTCTTGCCTGTGGTATTTAACCTTTAAATAAGAATATTCTCAGGCTGTGGAGGGATCGAGATGGAACTTAAAGAACTGTTGCTCCATGTTACATTTCTAGTGCCCTTTTATCAGATTTGTTTTCTTGGCTAATTCACTGATCATTTCTAAATTTGATTTCCTCATATATACAATGGAAATACAATGACAAAGATAACTCTTCCCTTTGTGCTAGGCACTCCATAAGCGCTGCAAGTCATTGATTCATTAGCTCACCGTAATTCAATGCAGTTGCCACAGTGTTCATACCCAAGGCAAAGCTGAGGACACGTAAACACAGAGAGCACAGATAACCTTTTCAAGATCACGTAGATAGAAGAGGTGTGGGTAGAATCCCAACTCCATCTATCAGGCCTCTGAGCCATAATTTTATCCATCACACCACACTCATGACCATGACACTGTGATCTCTGCTCTGCGGAGATGCTATATGGTTTAGAGAGACCAAATAAAGTGTGGGAGCTGTCATAAATATCAGATCAATATTAATATTATTATGTTATACCCCCTAGAAACTCAGTGCAGCCTCACCTTAATAAACACTTACTTGGTTGCTGCATTTGGCCATCTGTCTTCTGCTGATAAAGCAGTGAATCTTAGACCAGGTATTTATCTGGAGCTGCTGTCTTCCTGCAGACATAAACTGTCATGTGTAACTGGATCGGCCCTCCTTGTGAGGAGGATGCCACTTTATCCTTTGAATAGGTTCTTTGTTTGTGGTCAAACTGTAGGAGGGGGCTAGCTAGCTGAAAGCCAGTTCTTCAATAAGAATCTTGGCTTTGTCATAGATCAAGAGGTGTATCCTTTCTGAGCACAGGAGAGGGAAAGCAGGGGTCAGGTCTGCAATTTTCTCTGGCTCCAGATACAAATACTCCACCTGCTCCTAAGCCTCAAGGGGCGTGGGGATTGGTAGTGACCCCCCGGCCTGACTGTTGATTACACACAAAGCAAGGAACAATTTTTAAAGTCTCTTCGCCATTTTGCTCTCTGTTTAAAAATTAAATGCCCAGTGTGTTATTTTATTCCCAGATCTACTGGCCTTTGACAGGACAGCTTGGAAGCAGGGCTGTTTGTTGGCTTCTTGACCTGGCTAGTTTTTAGGGGTGAAAAAGACCATTGGCAGGAATGTGACCTTGTTTCTTTTGTCAGCCTAATGAAAAAGAAATGAAGGGGTCAGTCTTGATGTTGGTGCTCTACAGTGAGAGGACTATGGGGGAGGATGCAGGAGCAATAGACAGCGTGGTGCGGAAGTCAGAGCTCAGGGAGGTAGGCAGGTGGGTGAGTCAGCCTCGGGAGAAACAGTAAACCATAATCTGCGTTCTCATCTCAGGTCCTCCAATGCAGTCCTCCAATGTTGACCCTTTTGGAGGTTGGATGCCCCATGTTTAGCAGGTATGCACTGTAACAAAGTGGTTAAAAGCAAGCTTTAGTATGTCTTCTTTACGGTACCACTCATTGCCTGGCTAGCTCTGAGAACCCCCTTTAGGGTTCACATGAATGTCTGGGGGTTAGGCCTTGCCTTATCACAAATTTGTGCTGTTTTCTCTGCTTCTTTGCCTGGCCACTTTTTGAGATTTAGTACTCACGTCCCTTTGAATGTCCATCTTCCCTGATGCCCCCTGCTCATGGAAACACCTCATCTCTATGACCCATCGCCCCCAAAGACCCTCCTGTCACTGAGCATAATTCCTGTCAAGCCATGAACCCATGTCCCATAGCCCTGCCTCCCGGATGGTCTCTGGATGCTCATGGATGGGTTGAGCATGCCTGTTCACAGCTTGGAAATTCTATGCTTCTAAGTTTATTTGCTATTATGGCACCTAATTTCCAAAACAGACATAAAAGACACTGTTTTCTTCTTTTCAGATAAAGTAATAATTGCAATCCTTTATGCTCATGTAGAAATTCACACTTGACAAAACATTTCTCACATTTATCGCCTTGTACCTACTACCCAGTAGCTCATCAGCATTCCAGTTTCAAAATAGTTCCAGGCTGCTGCTGGATCTCATTCAAGTTCTAGAACCAACTCAGGTGATGGATCACAGCCATCCTCTGACTGCACTGCCGAGGGCTGCTTGCCCCTGCTACCCCCTCCCCACCCCAGGAGGCCTTTCCTGTGCTTAGCAGTTCATGGGAGGAGAGGCTTATTTTGGTGCATGGTGGGGAAGTTCAGTCCATGTCAGCAGGAACGTGAGGCAGCGAGTTATCTTATGTTGGGCAAGAAGCAAAGAGATCTAGGCTAGAACCAGAAGTAAGTGTGAGTTTCAAGGCCCATTCCTTGTACTTCGCCTTCTCCAACCCAGCCCCTACCTGAAAACTGACACTTCTCAAAATAACACCACCAGCTGGGGACCCAGTGCTCAGAAACAAGCCTGTGGAGAACATTTCACATTCAAATGATAACCAGTTTCTGAGCTCTGAGGAATACCTGACCCCAGGTAATGAACCAAGTCTGGCAGGTCTCAGCTTCCGGGTCACCCTCATTCTGAGGAGACCGTTTTCTTGATCTTTTTCTTAGTGTTTTACTGTTATCTATTTGTGTGTGTGTGTGTGTGTGTGTGTGTGTGTGTGTGAGAGAGAGAGAGAGAGAGAGAGAGAGAGAGAGAGAGAGAGAAAGAGAGAGAGAGAGAGCATGCATGCATGCATATAAAGGTCAGAGAATAACTTGCAGGAGTCTTATCACCATGTAGATTCCTGGGCTTGAACTCAGACTATCACACTTGGCAGCAAGCGCCTTTCCATCAGATCCATCTCACCAGCCCATGGCCTGATTTGAAAGCATGGATACTCTATTAGGTTTGTGAATTCATAGAGAGAACTTGCTTTTGGCGGTGTTGTCAGAAGTGGGAAGAATGAATGCAAGGCTGTCCAACAAAAAGAAACTTTGGGAGTGTTTGCCAAGCAGGCATTCATGCACAGGGAGAGAAGAGAAGAAGGAAACAGATCTGGTAGTGATGGGCATGGGAACAGCTATATTAGGGGCAAAATGGACCTCCTCCCAATGAAGCCACTACGTGAGATGTGTGTGGTATCTTCATAATTTGCTTTGTTTCTTGTAGCATCTCTGACAATTCTCACTTAGCTCTGGCTACCTGATGGGCTATGTGCTAAAGAACAAAGATATCTTAGTGTGCAATGGGTGCTGGGTTTGGGAAGTTGCCCCAGACAGCCTGAACCCTCATGAGATTTTTCCCCAACTGAATGCTATTTTACTAGGCCCCTTTGCTACCTGCTGCAGCATACCTATCTGTTTCTTAGCACACCTTAATTTTTAAACATTCTCGTTTCTACCCTGGAATACCTTGTCCATCTAAATTCTGATTGATCATCAATGCCCACCTGGACTCTTGCTTTTTCCCCCATCCATCCTCTTAAACTAATGAGATTCCACGCAGCTGCTGGAGTCCTGGAGCTGCTGGTTTGGCTTTCTTGCCTCCTCTTTCCTTCTCTGTTCCTTTCTCATGCATCTACACAAGATCTTCCCTTGGAAATTTTACAGTCGTTGAAGGGAAACAGATCTTTCCTCCAGATATTTCTCTTTGAAAGTGACCCTGCATTTTAGCAGGCTCTGCCATATTGGGAATACAGTCAGTATCTCTGACTAGTTGTAAGATAGTGTAGCAATAGGTACCTTAGGGGACGCCTGTGAGAATTAAGTGAATCCACATAACTAGCATGGTGGACTGTATCTGATACTTACTGGGAAACAATAAATGCTGTTGATAGACATTGGGTTCTTCCAGAAGACAGATGAAAGACTGGACCAGAGACTAAACAAAGGATGATGGTATTAGGGCATGAGGGGTTCAAACCCCAAAGCTACCTCTGAGCCTAAGGGAAGCTGTTATTCATTTTCTTCATCTGCAGAATGAAATGGTCATAGAACCTTATTTGTAAAGATCATAAAGATAACCTCTAGGAAGCATGGTGGCCTTGCACAAAGCAGACAGCCTCTTGAGGCTCTTTTGGCACCATCTCTGATAAAGGAGGTGTGAGTAGTTGGGTGATCTGGATTTTATGCCCAATTGTTTGTTTGTTTTGAAAATCGATTCTTCTCTCATAGAATATATCCTGACCATATTTCCCTCTCCCCTCCATTCCTCCCGGCTCCTCTGCACCTCCCCTCACCCCCAGATCCCTCCACCCTCTGTTTCCTCTTCAGAAAAGAGCAGGCATCCAAGAGACACTTAAATATCCCCTGATGCTTGTGTGTTAAAAGTTAGACCTCTAGCAGCAGACAGTGGGACTGGGATGAGCTGGGAAGGTAGGAAGGTGGGGGATGGATGGAAGGAGCAGGCCATTGAGGTCTTGCCCATAAAGAACATGGGCTCTGGCCTTGTCCCCTCTCTTTGTTTCCTGGCTGCTGTGAGATGAGAGTTCCCAAACAATGGAGCCCAGCGACAAGGATGCAAACTTTTGAAACCATAAGTAAACCTTCCACTGTTTAGGTTCTTAGTTATCTTGTCATGGTGATGAGCAGCTAACACATGCCCCTTGAGCTTCTGCTTTGGGTTTATTTTGTAGCTTTGGGAAAGTGAGCCTCTCTAGCTCCCCTTTCTGTTATCTGGGAAGTGCAATGGTGCACCCACCTTCCCAAGTTGCTTAAAAATGAAAACAAAGCAAAGCAAAACAAAACTGGTAACATCACATGTGAAATCTTTTCATTTAACTGAAGGAAAGAAGTGATGCATCCATTTTTCCTCCTTACCTCATAACCAGCCAAATAAGATTAGCATAGCACGTCTTGCATGGCACACTGAAGTAGTTCTGAGGAAATCCTCAACATCTTCTGAACGGAATAATTGTGGGTGGAGGAGGAGGTCAGAGGCCATGTTACTGGTGCGGGCAGAGGCTGCTATGTGCCAGGGAGGGTGGCCCCAAAGTAACCCAGAACGATCCAGGTTCTATCTTCCCAACACCACCTCAACCCTCTCAATTGTTGGGGGTTTATGTTTGTTTAGCTTTTCTTTTTAAATCTACTAAATAGGAGAGTGAGTCAAGTCTTGCCCCCTCTTAGAGGCTTTTGTAAGATCAACTGAGATGTGAAGTCCCTGGGGATGCCGTGGCTTGGAACATGTGCTGTGACAGTTTTCAGAGCCCTTGCTGCTCAGGAAGGTGTTGGGAGGGATGGGCCCTTTTGGACACTTCCTCAAGGCTAATATCACCCCTGGCTGCTTTTAGCTGTGTACAGAAACTGGGTAGAGATGCCGTGCTTCTTCTCAATGACTCATGTTACTTTTAACTCCCAAATCCTTGTCCAAAACCTGCTGTTGTTTTAATGAGGCTCTGTGGACAGAGGCTGCTCCTACCACTACTTACTCACTCCTGCTTATTAAGTGCAGCCTGTGTTGTGAGCCTGTGTGTACTTAAAGTGAGTTATCTTCCGTAGTCATGTGTGTCTGTGTGGTAGGGATGAAGCTCAGCATCAGATGACCGAGGGAAATACTCAGGGTCTTATTCACATCGAGATGAGGACTTGGGCTTGGCTCATTTGATTGCAGATACCGGGCTCATTCCCTCATACCCCACCCGAAACCCACCAAGAATCCCAGCTGGCCTGTAACAGGCCTGTGAGGCAGTGGCTCCTCCCGTAGTAGTCGATCAGAAACAATCTCTCACACTGGGAATGCAGGGGGCGGGAGGGGCAGGCGGGCCAAGAGAACAGGCTAGGAAAGCAATTCTTCTTTCAGAGAAAACGTCTGTATTTGGATTCTTTTTTTACACATCCAACCCGACAGCAAATTGGCTTGCAGAAGATGTAGGTCGTGCTCTGGCCCGGCGTCTGGACGCCTTATATTGTACACTATATTACCAGGGTAATATCGCAGTCTTTATTAGCACCAGCAGGATTTGGGATTCCCATGGGGACTGTTCTTTGCTGTCGGATGTATGAGGCCATTTAATCTCCTTTATCAGATCTGGTGCTGCCTTCCCACCCCCAACGTCCTCTTGCAGACCAATAGAGAGAAATTTTCAGATTCATTGGCTTGAAAACTGGCTTCTAAACACACCTCTCCCTGCCCCCAAACTTTTGTATCTAATAAGCAAACAACTCAAGGTATCAAGTCCTTGAAAAGCTACCCTGCGCCATTGAGGAGCAATTTTCTTGGGGAATTTATAATTGTGAGTTCATTCTCCATTGACAGACTGGAGGGAGAAGCTGTTGCTGTTGGTGTTGAGCTTGCACTGGTTTCTTCCAGGTGCTGTGGATTTGGGGAACATGGTTGGAGTTCTTTCATCAGAACCTGGTTACACCTTTGGTTTTAGTTGGGAGAAAAGGCGAGAGAGATCTGAAGCAGAGAAAACATTTCTCCACAAGGCACAAGTGCATGCTTGCCCTCTTTGGGAGCCATTTTGACAGAACCAGATAAAACATTCAGGGCTCAGATTTGTCTCTGAAGTCAGAGATGTGTGTTAACTCCCCGTGCTCTGAGATATTTGTCCATGAATGTAAGTAGTGTGAACTATTTAGGGGATTTGGGCTCGGAGGCTTGGGATTGAATGTGGCCTAGGCTTTGGAGATGCCACTGTCTCGGCATGGGGCATGGGAGATGCCGTGAGCAAACACTGTTCACCAATGTGGTAGAAGCTGTGAGGGTCTGAAGCAGATTCTTGGGCAAGTTGCAGGGTGCAGAGCAGGTGTGTAGGAGAGGCTGTTGTAGCAGAATGCATCCTGCGGTTGTTTCTTCACCTCTGAGCCTCAGCATTCTTGGCTGGGGGCAGTCATACTTAGTTTGAAGAGCTGTTTGGGAATCCCCTTGTATGAAGCACAGCGCTACTGTGTGTGTTTTCCCTGTGTTGCTGACCGCACATGCATTTTGTTGGAAACCATTCACATGCTCGTTAGTCATGGGATCATTGTGAAGCAGAACACCTGATGCAAAAATGATGAAGAAAAAAGATTTAAGATCTTCGTTGGAAGACATGGAATTGTGTGTGTGTGTGGTCATGTGTATGTATAGTTTAGAAAATACTTATCTCAGCGTACTGCATAAGTAAGTAGTATTATTTAAAAGAGATGAAGGGCTAAATATTAATGTGAGTAGTTCTTTCTATTTGCATGGGAAAACTCAAGAGAATCCTAAGGAAAGATCTGGAAAGCACACATTAGATGAAGGGCTCAGATTCTTTGGCTCTGTGACTTTAGGGAAGTTACACATGTTTTTTTGTTGTTGTTGTTGTTTTGTTTTGTTTTGTTTTTTAGTTTGGGCCTCCCTTTCTTCCAGAAAGGCATAAATAAGAATCAAATAAGAGATAGATGGTAAGAAACTTGCACATGGTAAGGTATGGTAGTCTAGAAGGGGTCTGTCGTGATATCACTGTCGTAACTAATAGGTGCAGGCGACACAGTCAGTTCTGCAGGAACGGGGAGGCTGCTAAATGCCCAGCAGGTTGCTGATTGAACAAGTTCTGTACTTAGCTCATCGAGCGACTGTTTGCAGGACCTGATTTTAAGTAACATTTCTCAACCTAAATGGAGAGAGAGAGAATGAGAGAGAGAGCGAGAGAAAATATTCAGGAAGCCCTTTATAATATATGCATAATACATATATAATATACACACTACATACACAGAACCTATCCCATCCTTCCCTTTTGTCCACGGAGTACCGGAATCTACCATGAGCATTGGTGGGGTGCATTTACAGTAAACTAATAGCTACTTCCTTCACTAAAGTTTAGTTCCACAGTTTCAGGCTATCAGAAATCCCACTGCATGCTGCACCCGCATCTCAACCTACTCTCCTCACTGTTTTATGTGATTTACCCGCTGTATAAAGGATTGTTCTGGTGGCATCAACAATTAGCAGGCAGATTTGGCTTTTACCACTCTGCATGTGGGATCTCCTGTGTTTTCCATCAGGGGCGATTGCATAAGCAATTCAGGCTTTTGAGAGTTGTGCTGAAACTGAAGTTCCCAGAAAATCCTAAGTGGTCCAGGATCCTTGCTGGCTCTGGCTAACCCTTGGCATACACCGATGATGTGACATTGCATGCACACACCTTCCCCTGGGGCATGAAACACACAGCGACTCTTCATATGAAAGTCCCAGGAACTTTCTCAGTGTTCTCATTTCATAGATGGAGCAAGAAGGTCCCGGCAGGGGAGGGGACATTCTTTTCACCACAAAATTAGCAAGGGCTGGCATTACTTCTCACCTTGACTACCCAGCCACACACGCTGGGATGATCCTTGCCCTGGAGGTCTTAGCACTGTAAAGGGACATGGCATGGATGACTTGCAAGGATGCACCAGCGAGTGTTCTTTCAGACAAAGTGTGATCAGAAGTTGGTATCACTTTACAAGCTCACATCAAGAATCTGCTTATAATTCCACTTCTTTTAGCGCAGACTTCGAATCTTTTTAGGCCATCATTTTTGGTCAGATGTTCAGTTTTACACAGATCTCACAACCCACAGGCAGGTAGATAATTTCTAGAAATATACATACGACCCCACCATCCTTGGGGAGAAGCAATGATTTGGTTTTGGTTTTTTTTCCCCCCTCAAGCCGAAGGTCAGTAGGATTGCATGAAAATGTTTAAAAAATATCATGTATGTAGGTACACGCTTGTGCTCATTTGTATGGGTCTGAATGTTTTTAAGAATACTCAGCCAAATCTCACCAGAGCACATGAGAGAGAAAACTACACTTGCCTGAAAAGGTTTCTGGACTTATAAAAGAAAAAAAAAACATTTGTTTGTATAGCTTTCCAGGTGAGTTGGCCAGTCATCACAATGATAATGCTAAATGTTTGATCTTGCTTTACAGACTGTGTTTACATTGCTAATGTACACACACACATAGAAAGTCTGTACCACAGAGGACTCAGGTTGTGCTTGGCACTTGCTGGGCCCGTTTCTATATCTTACTTTTGAATACCTCCATGCTCTATGGGAATTATCATTATCTTCACTGTAAACTGGAGATCTGGTCTTAGTAACCTGAGTTTGAACCCTAGGACTCATGATGAAAGAAGAAAGTGACTCCTGCAAGTTGGCTCGTGATCTCTACACATGTGCATTGGCACAAACATCTTCATGTACATACATAGATAAGTAAGTAAATAAAAAGTATACTGTAATTATAGTAATAAAAACATTATTCAAACTATCAGGCGACAGTCACGCTGACTTCCATTAGAATCACCCCTGTTACTAAGTCAATACACTCCAGCTTGAATCCCTCTAGACCCATGAAATCAGGCTCTCTGGGTTATCGATCATGAAGGACATGATTTCAGCCTTCAGATGATTCTAATGCATAGCCAAGGTGGAGAGCACCCTCTGGAGTCACTGCCAGTCCTCAAGTACCCTTGCACAATGCTCACCTCTACTTAGCCTGAGGGATGACAGAATGCCCAAGGCCCAGGAGGCAGCTGATTCATTTCTGAGATACTCTGAATAGAGTAGAATAGTCTGACCAAATAACAAACAGAGGCCAGTCTTTTTTATGGGTCAGGCAATGTTATGGTGCTACCTAATTTCATCTGAGCAGGATTAGTAATAAAATATTTTCTCAGTCAGATGAGGAAACCAAGGGCCCCTGATCCCTTCATTCAAGAGCTGTTTATAGAGAAGATCCCACACTTGCAGAATGGGAGTCTTTGCTGTGTAGTAATGATACCTATGAACAACACAGGCATGGCTTGGCTCAGAGAAAACTTTCTAGAGCCAAAAGAGTCATTAACATTCAAACTGGGACCAGAGGTAGAGCATGTGCCAGGGCAGAGATCCTATCCCCAGCACTGGGGAGGGCTTATATCTTCACCTTGTAGCTCTAGTGACCTGAGGGATGCTAGGGCTCCTCACAGCTGGGTTGTCTTCACCCTCAGCCCTGCCTGGGTCCACCAGGAGTTTTAGAACCTACACATTAGCATTTAAGACACTCTTTCTTTGCTCTCACATTCACCCTGGTTTCAGCACCTAGACCAGTGGCATTCAGTCCTGTCTCTGCTGTCCGGAGTGTGTATCCCCCATTCTTTGAGGTCTGCCTGAATATGCTTCTTTTTGTCAGCTCTCTTCTTTCATCCTCTGGATTGGAGACCTACCAGGCTAGAGGCAAGGGCAGTGTCTTCTATCCCGATATCCCTGATATCTTACCAGTGCTGTGCAGAACTCGGATCATATACTGAATATCTATTAAACATATATTAAAATAAGCACTATGTACACTTATGTGATGTTGATATGTCTTACAGATATGAAATGTGTGTATGATGAGCAGCTGGAGAAATGAGTCCCAAGTGTGAAATATATGCATGGCAAGTGGCTGAAAAAGTGAGTCACAGGGCCTCAGAACTCCATTACCAACCATTTTCTATGACTCTAACTTAAACAAAGTATTATCTCTATTCATCCAGCCGGTCACTCAAGTAGTAATAGATACCAAATACCAGGATCATTGTTAGGCACTGTAGGGAATGCACATAAAGGACTTAAAATCACCTGTTACATAATAAGCATATAAAAATGTTAAGAAAAAGACAAGTAGATTAAATAAGTTGTAACCTCTATAAACATTATAGATGATGTGCATCTTGACTTTCTCATCTCTAAATGGAAAGAATGAGGCTCCCCATGTAAAGCTACACGTTAAATACGAACAGGTCAGCCAAGTTTCTTTTATACCTCCTTGTTCTCAGCATGGCTCCCAACTTGCTTGGTGAGGTGAGGAAGGGGAAGCTGCTGTAGGAATGCACTGAATGTAGAAGAGTAAGCCTGGTGGGAAGGGATGGTATCCTCTCTGCCTGTATACCTTCCTGCCTGAAGCCGCCATGTCTGCTGGCCTTGTCACCTAAGTCTGGGCACTAGCAGGCTCTGTCATTCTTCACCCCTCGAAGCTGATAGATACACTCCAAGGGTCCGGTCCCTTGTTACCTCTGGCCTGAGAAGGAACAGAGTGGAGGGCATGAGATCACTTCTCAGCCACTGCCATGACTTGGCTAGGCTCTTACTGTCTTTAAACTTCCTGTTTAAAATTTGTAACACGCAGATGAGAACACCTGGGTTATTTTGAGAATTGATGCATACGACGTGTTTAAATGTTATAAGATGTTTACTCTATTACATATTTTTAGAAAAACTCTTCTCAGAATGTAACTGCCAGTTGAATCCTGGGAGCACCTTAAGCAAACCTCTTCACATTCAGCAGGAATGAAAAGCAAAAGCATTTGTAAAGTTTTATCAGAATTAAGGTTTCTTAGTTTCCTGATATCAGATATTGAGGTGCTTTTAGAGTGTCTGTCTGGAAAGAGCATAATGACTTGCGGTCTGTCTTTTGGACTGGTTAGTTTGTAATCTTTATCATCTACCTATCCCCCCAGCCATATCACTCACATCAACTCACCTGCCCACCTATTCACTCCTCCAGTTCATAGAAACAGAAACAGGCATGGATTCCCCCAGTATGGTCCATGAGGAATGAATGGTGCAGGGCCAAATTATAGAAATATATCCATGAAAGAAGGTCTCTGGCTATGTCAGAATCTCTTCCAAAATGCAGTATTCTATTCCAACCTATAGAACTAGGTAGCCAGTTAGCCATGATCGATTTGGAACCTACATTTAAAATCCATACTTCCATAGTTATTATGCTACCTAAGTTTGAGAACTCAATGGATTATTATGGACCATTTTCAATGTCTTTCTATGATATTGGTGTATATTTGGTAGTAGAGTTTAGCTTTTGGAGGAGCCACAAAGAGTAAGTAAAGTGCTGATAGATCTAATAGAATTGGATTATGAGTTAGTAATCTATGGCCACCTGAAAACCCTCAATTACATACTTTCTTAGCAGAGTGCAGAATTGCTTGCAAAGTACTTCTTGGTTGTTACATACTTTCTTAGCAGAGTGCAGAATTACTTGCAAAGTACTTCTTGGTTGTTGAGGATAAGCCAGTGTGCTGACTGATGCATTCTTGGACAATGATATTATGAAGGGATAAAGACAGTGGACACCTAAACCCATACTCATATACGCCTTTTGGAAATACTACAAAAAGAATACTATCAAGGAGCAGGCCAAAGGCTGATGGATTGAAAGCCTCCTTGGGTGTGGTAGACACGGACCTTGAAAGGTACATATTTGATTTTGAGACATAAACAACAACAAGAAGTCAACTTTTCGAGGGTCTTGGTGAAAAAGTTTTGGCAAATGGAACAGCAAAGGTAGAAGCCTAGAGACAAAAATGTAATTGCAATATCAGGAAGTGACAAGAAGCATGGGCTAGTTATGACCTATAGATCCAGGGAAAAACAGACTGTCAGAGAAGTCAGCCTGGGCACTAGAAGTCAGTCAGTTTTAAGCCAAAGACCCCAGAGGGCCCTTTTATGTAGGTGTGGGAGGAGGGAAAGGGCTTCTCTCCAAGTGGCCTTTGTCACTCTGGCTTCTCTGACCATTGTAAACCTGCTCCTCCTGATCTGCGCTCTTCTGGGCAGAGCCCCCAGCCCTGGCTCTTTAGCTCTCGTGATTAGATTTCTTCCTCACTCCAGCTACAGGCAAAGACGCCACAGCCACATGAGCCTGTTGTCTCAAGTAGCCACTTTGAATTTGCTCATCAGGAAATGGCAATCTTTTGGAAAACAGTTACTTTATTAGTTTTTGAGAATTTCAAGCATGAGTACTGTATTTACACTATTTTCAGACCATAATCTCTGAGCTCTAAGTCCTCTCATATTCTCCCTACTCCCTCTCAGTTTCATAACTTCTTTATTAATGTTTCCTCTCTCTATTACATACACAAACATAGATGTCATATGTATGCATATATATATATACATGTATGTATATATCTTTACACATACATATATACATACATGTATATGTGTGTATATTCATCCCAGTGCTTGGCTGATGTGAATCTAAATGAACTGAAATGAAGAAAACTAGAAAATATTCTAGTACTGTATACCTAGCTCTGTCTTCATGATGAGGTTTTCCTTTTAATTTGGGAGTGGGGCATATATATGTATATACACATATACATGTATGTGTATGTATACATACATATATGTGTAGGCATATATGTAAATACCTGCATACCTAGGTACATATGTATGTATATATATATGTGTGTGTGTGTCTATTATAGATATATGCTATACATTAATTGTAAAATATCTCTAGGTGTTTTTACCTTCATGCTACCAAAAAGGGAGGTTGAGAAAAGATATGAGCCTGTCCAAGTGACAGCAGTAAACTGGGGTCTCATCTCAGGCCTGCTGAGTCTCTTAGTTAAAGACTTGACCTTGCTCCAACTTTAAACATGAGCTCAGTTTTGAAAATCACAACGGTGTTAGTTCTATGGGCCTACTACACGAGAACACTCATGGGCAAGGTCTGAGTGGGAAGTAACTGTGTACTTACTCATCACCCAACAAACACCAAATGCTGTCTCTCATGGCCATCCACAATTACTATGTTGCACAGTCTAGTGGCCACTCTCCAAAGCACACTTCAGCAGATGCCCAAGAAGAGTTTCAATGTAAGAGGGCACTGATGTGGGGGAATGACAAAATGAGCAGAGAGGAGTGGATGAGGCTGTTTACAGATGTGAGAAATGAGCGGGAGGTGAAGCCATGAGATCGTTGAGTGGGAAGAAGAGGCATCAAAGCTGCGGTCTGAAGAATGGAAAGTGCTAGAGGCGAAATGTGGACACTCCAGCAGCTCAGCCAAGTAAATGGGTTTTACCAAACTTTCCCCATAAGCTTACAACCTCCGTCAGTGGAGTGAGTTATCCAGAGAGAAATAGTGATTTACCCATTCCTTATATACCAAACCTGACTTCTAGCCATGGTCAGGCCACCGTAGGCTTGTTCCCAGCATCAGACGGATACCTGGATGAAGACTCTGATCTTAAGGAAGATCAGGAAGTCTTCCTATTTTCCTGTGAGAACAACTCAAAAGCAGCAGCACGGGTAGGGGTTTGGGGGAGAGGTCTCCCCACTATTGAGTCTAACAAGTCTAACACCCGATAACCCACCAGCTGTTGATGCTAATTCACTAAGAGTTTTCAATACCTGGCTGATGTGTATCCGAACGAACTGGTGAGGAAATCTAGAAACCATCCCCAGTGCTGTGTGCCCGGCTTCCCTCATGTCTTCCGCGTTCCAGTGCCTGGGGCCTGCCTTCACTCCTCTGCTTTCACCATCCCAGCGCTGTGTGTCCGGCTTCACTCCTCTGTCTTCATGATGAGGTTTCCTTTTTAATTTGGGAGAGGGGTAACTCAAAGAGATAAACACCTCAGGTATTGAATCCGCCATCAAGTCAATATAAACTGGGATAGGTTTAAGTGTCTGCTCGCTGACTGCATTTATCTTGATTTCAGGGAGCTCTCAGTCTAGGAGAGGTGGTGTTTTTTTTTTTTTTCCTTAATGTACTGAATGAGGAAGATTTGCCCAGTCTACGAAGGACACAGATTTGCTGTGGGTTGGACTGCTGGAGGCTTCTTAGTGCTGTAGAGTTTTCAGGTCCCGAGCCTTGCAATCCACCTCCATAGATTCAAAATGTGCCTCTCATATCAGCCCTGTGGTCTTCGGCAGGTGTCCTAACTATGCTGAGACTCACTCAACCCATCTGTGGAATGGGGATAATCGCAACAACTGCACAGGATCATTTATATATTCCATGAGCTGCAAACAAGTGAACTCACACCATGCGCACAGCGCAGTCCTGGGCACCTAGTGGGTGTTCAAGCTGTTCTCCAGGTCTGCAATGTGCTGCTGCTGTAAGAGCCTTCTGCTGGAACCAAGGAGTGAAGCAGTGCTTCATTAACAACTGGCCCAGGGAGAATACACGCCACAGGAAGCTGCAGGGTCATTAAGCACCAATGGTGGTAACAAGGCTATTAATTTCCCAGGGTTTCCTTTATCGGAGCCACAGAGTGAGGTGATGCTTAGCCCAGCAGGAGGGAAGGAGTTTGGAGTAGGATCTGGGGAGCATGGGATCACAGCTATTTTGTAAGGTTGTAAGTTTGTGAGAGTGAAGGGCTGGAAGAATGTTTCCCTGTCTGCTTGCACGGTGGCTCATCCCCCAAGGACTGAACATCTGAAAATAATTTCTGCTTTTGTTGTGGGCAGTGAGGTGTAGAGCAGAGAGTGTTGGTTTTAGCATCTTAACCTGCTTTTAAATCCCATTGTCACCAACACGAGCTATGACACCAGGGGAAGTTGTATTATTTCTCATTGCTGACATCTCCTCATCCAAAAAATAAATGGGAAAGCCATGATTTGCGATGAGGCTAAAATTCAGGAATTCATGAAAAGTGTTCTGAGGATACGTTTTAAACAGTGAAGTCTCAGGCAGTGGAAAGCACCATCTTGTTATGTTTCTGCCACTTTAAACTTGTATCTTTCCTGACTTATAGGTTTTAATTTTCTTCTCTTCCCATGGATGGATGAGTTAATTCCGGCAAAAGTCAAATCCTCATACTTTGGCTAAAACCTGTTCCAAAACTCACAAAGCAAAGAGCAGGTGCAGTGTGCTCTTCAGAGTAAGTTATATCATTAGAATGTGTTTCTGGGGTGTGAGAAATCAATATAACTTCAGAGGAAATTTCTAGAAGAACCGAATAGACCTACATATCACCATATTGATTTGAATGAAATGTCTGAAATAATTTTAGCTCTGGTTTTTTAAGCAACTAGGACAAAAAGGGAGAGTTTCTGTAAGTTCCATAGCTGGATGTGCCAGGCAGCGGAAATGTTTCCTTTTAGAACAAATCTCGAGTATGGAAATAATTCTTCAGATCTTTTCACAAGGATCCAGGTACTAGATACCGCTTTGGCTTTTGAGGCCTCTTCTAGCCCTTCCTAGTCTCTTTGGCTAGTATTTCTATTCAAGATGCACTTCCATCTTACTATGAAAAGCACCTTAGGGCTATTGCCAAACTAATAGCATTTCTTTTTTGGAGCTAACCCCAAACATTTCCTCAGAGAATATGTCTGAGCTCTCAGCTTCCTGTTGCTTAAACTCTCGCAGCCCCTTTCCTAATAGAGCCTATGTCAGTGTGTGACTTGGTGCTCAGTGGCTGTCTGTTTTCTATTTTGACTTTATGCGAACCCTCTCAAAGTGGGGCTCTGTTCGTTATGCTTGCCACTAAGTCCACACAACTTATGCAAAATTCAACACAGAACAAGTGCCAGAAAACAACTGGAATAAGAACCATTTCTGAACCAGGGACCGTAACAACAAGCAAAACAGCTTTCACAAGCCCTTCGGACCAGAGAGGTGTGACGTTGCTCATTCTCATGCTGTCCGTGGGAGGGGTTTGGTCATGTGTTGTAATGGACCTTTCTGTGTTGGGGGAAGAACTCTGATTAGAATGGAGGCTCCATAATTACCTTTTCCTGTGAACCCACTTAGATGTGTCCGGAATGTGCAAACTACTTCTTAGCACATACAAAGTGCTCCATGATATGGCTTTAGGATCCTCTTCCCCCGTTTCCCACATTGTCCGCATTCCTAGCACACAAATGTGCTCATAACTTGTGTGTTGGTTATAGTCTCTGTTCCTTGCTGCTGGTCTTTCTCTCTCTCTGACTAGGGTGCCTTTCTCAGGTGATAAAGTGTGCAATGAGAGGTCAAGAGCTTCATCCTTGGAGTTGAGCTGATACAAATCCAAATCTTCTTTCTGAAACATAACTAGTAGATTTTAGACTTCATAAGGCTCAGTTGTCACAGTTTAAATATTAAGGTACTATCCACCTCATTCAGCCTCTGTAGGCGTTAAATTGGAAAATGAGTATTGCTTTGAGAAGCACATAGTCTTATTAAGAGGTAAGGATAACTTCTTAGTGGGATTCAGGTCAAAGGTCACTTGATGCCTTCTCCAGCTGTCCTTGGTAGGGTAAAGAAAACTTTCTCATGCACCTTGGCTCTGTTTCTGTTATTTCTTATTTCCCATCACTCTCCAGTTGTCTGCGTATCTGTTTCTCCTATGATCTTAAAGAAGACATCCTTCACCCAGTCTCCAAATTTCTTCCTAGCCCTGAACATAATATCGGATGTACTAATATCTGGGTGACTCTCTCAATTGATGAAAACATGCATTCTTCCTACAACAGGTAGAAAAATGCATTCAATGCAAGAAAGCAAATTGGACTAGGCATTTGATTGGCTACTTAATTTGCTCACAGCTTGCACATGTGTTAATGGATCGTATTTAGCCTTTCTGCTAAAGGACCTGTATAAGGCTGACATTCCTGCTCTTTAAGAGAACATTAAGTAATGACTAAGTGGCAGCTTCTCTTCACTCTCTGCGCTATTTGCATAGGAAAACAGCTACTTAGCACATTTACCAATGACTTTTTATAAGGTAGGTGTTTTCCCCCAACTTTTTGTTAGCCTCAGGTTCTCAGCATGTGAGATGACAATGTTTTTGCTTCAGACTTGCAAGTGTAGTAGTGTTAGTTCTCAAATCCATTTGTCGCATGGGTAATGTTCTACAACAAAGGCAATTAATTGTTTTCCCCGATGTAAATGTTTTGAAGTGGAAGGAAGCCCCATCTCACTGGATTCTGATAGGCTGTTGCTGCTAGCACTTCAAATAGAGTTCTTCTTTACTTCTACCAAACCTGAACTCAGACTCTACCTTTGCCTTCATCTGAGGTACTATGGCTTTCCACATTAATCCATGCTGCTGTCCTGGTGTCCAAGCTGATCTCTCAGGACATACAGAATGTCCTCCTCACTTCCTGAAAAACTCAATTTAGGTGTCTTGGTGCATCTCAGGTGTAGTTTTGTGAGGTTCAGGCTTTAATGCCAGGAAAGGAGCACCACAGGCCATGAGAATGAAGACATTGTGGAGATCCATGGGCAGATAATGATATGTCTTCTTCACTGAGGGAGAAAGCTGCCATGCAAACTGTCAGGTAGGTGGCAGACGTGGAGAGGCATGCAGGCGCAGGTACACACACCTGCACATAGGCTACACAGAGCTAGGCATACAGAACTACAGACAGATGTGCACAAGCAGACTACCAAAGGACAAAGGCTAAATGACTTTGCCACTGATCTTAAAGTCATATTTATATTTAAGTTCACACAAAAGAGCCATTTTGCCAGGACAGTTATGTAACAGATTTTTATCACTGTTTACTTTTGTGTTCTCCTGACATCTTGTGTCAGATATTTTGTTTAGCATTAGCCATCTTAGCTTGTGCCAGATAGCCACATCAGCTCCATGCTGTTTAAACAGAAGCTGGTCCTTACAGCCTTCTGTCCCTACACACTTGGTCCAGGAAGCCTTCTTTGAGTAGTCTCACCTGGTTTGGGCCCCATTGCCCTCTCAAGTTCTGGCCTTTGCATTGATGGGGTGTATGTATGTGCAAAGGTAGAGGTGCATGAGGAAATTAGTTTCAGAGTTAGACAGCCCAGGATAGATTTTGAGTTCTAGTAGTAATCACTGGCCTTTGTGATCTCGGGCAAGTTACCAGTTTGTGATGAGATTCCATTTTCTTCCATGAAATGACGTGCCTTTATAAATCTGATGTAAGCGGTAACAATGACAATGATAAAGTTGCGTGAGTACTTTATATAAGGCTTGACCTGTCAGAATCATTGTATACGCTGGACACTGGACTTGGTGACGCTGCTGTGGCTGACAGAACCACAGATTCCCATATCAATGCTTATACACACACTAAAATAGTCCGTTTGGGAGTTTACTTCTCCTAAATGCTGGTTGCCTGGCACTGAGGAGATTCTTGAAATGTGGGACTTCCAGTGTTTTAATTAGGACATTTGCAAAATAAATAAGGATCAGTGGCCATGTTGGTCCTCATTAGATGAAAACTAACTTAAAGAGCAGGACATTGCACCACAATTATTTAAGTACTACTTAAATAATTAAATAATTATTTAATGTACTACTAAGTACATTGTTTTAAATAAAAATGCTTTCTCTTAATTTTATTAATTGTGTGTGTGTGCATGTGCATGCATATTTGTGCATGTGGAACTATGCTGGGAAAGTGTAATTTCATTGGTCAATAAAGAATATTTCTGATTCACATTGAACGGGAAAATGTTGCTGCTTGTATTTTAATATAACAAATCCCATGACTACACAGATGAGATGAAAGACAGTGGGCATTTTTACAATCTGTCACAGAACAATAGACATTCAAATTTAAAGCAAGCATATGAGCCACATAATTATCAGACACCTGTTATATGTTTCCCTTACTTTTTTGTTTTGTTTCTTTGAGACAGGGATTCTTTATGTAGTCTTAACTGTCCTGGACTAACTTTGTAGACCAGGCTGGCCTTGAAGTCACAGACATCTGCCTTCCGCTGCTTCCCTAAGTGCTGGGGTTACAGGTGTGTGTCATCTCCTCCCAGCTTTCATTACCATTTTTTTTTAAGCAGCAAAAGCCAGGAAGTCTGATGCCTACAATTAAGGTATACGTGTAATTTTTGCATGAAATTACAGCACAGGTTTAATGCAGTGGTGACATAGGCTTGCTGAGAAGGTGCATTCTGAAATGAGGGATCTGCAAAGCATCATCAAAGCTCCGAAGGCCTAGAAGAATATTCAGGTGGTCAGTTGCAGAAAGCATCATAAGTTTGCATGGTAAAGGTTTACGAACCGGGGCACTGACTAAGAGGCTTCCTGCTAAGTATAGGGCAGATTGGGTCTGCTTTGCCTGGAGGAGGAGCTGCCATCAGAGAGGGTTCCTGAGCAAGGAGACGTGCTACTCCTTAGGTTGTGTGCCATCATGATGTTCATGTGCTGTTTCCATCAGTCTGCGTTCATAAGGTTTTGCGGCCACATCCTTCATTCATTTAAAGAATTTTCAGGGTTATGTTGGGGAAATCAGATGGTTTGCATCAATCACTGGTGAAGCAAAAATAAAAGCACTAGTCTAAGGAGGAGCCTTTTTTTTTTTTTTTAGTCCAATGACTTTAACAGCTGAATTAATTAAAATTCGCTTTAGGGCCACTTTATGCACTTAACTAGACAGCTACAATCTCAAGGCCTCAGGGGGCTGTGGGAGGGAGGACCTCTAACGGTAGCAGTTTCAGAAACATGCTTGAAAATCATGTCTGGAGTCTGATGTGGGATGTGGAAATAAGCCAGGTCATAAGCTATGGAGTGAGAAGGCCTTAGAGGGTGGCGATTAGGGGGAAATGGATGAATCAAATGGAAGAAGCCTTCACAGAACTCTGCAGCATGTTATTGGACAAAGGTTATAAAAGAAAAAAAAAAGGATTGCCTGAATGTTGCCTACAGACAACTGTTCCAGGGTGGTCCCCTCTCCATCCATGGCTGTGCATGTGGGAGGCTGAGCTGGGGACTAGATAAGTCTCTGAGCAACCCTGTCCCTGGTTTGGTGGACAAGTCACAGCAGCCACCTTGACCGCAGTAGACTTGTCAGGACAGTGCTGTTATCTAGAACCTAACTGTTGATATTAACCTGGTGATCCTAGCATTCATGGCTCACAGCATCATTTAGTGAATTATTTAGGTGGAATTACATCACAGAGGATGACTTTCCTTCACCTTTGCTGTGTCTAGAGGCACTTTTTTTGGGGGGGAGGGAGGTAGGTATAGCAAATGTTGCTGGCTGTACCTGCAGGCTAAATCAATATCCCAGGAACAAACAACTACAAAAGAGATCTGGTGAATAAACATCCTGTCTTCTTTGTTGGTTGGGGCAAGTCAGAAGCAAATTGTTGTTATTATTTTATTATTACTGGAGAGATTGTGCTTGATGGGGTCAGAGGACAGCTCTCCCGATTTGGTTCTTTCCTTGCACCATGGGTACACACTTTGGGTCATTTCCCAGGGGTCCCATGCTTATCCATGGAGGCCATTGTGTGCTGCCAGCCTTGGGATTGTGTTCCTGTAGTGTTATGTCTCCCTTCTCCATCCCCAGCTCTATAGTGCAGCGCAGAGCTATAGATGCAAACACACCACTGTCATTTTATCTTTAAGCCGAGAGCAAGAGCTTGTGCTGTTGCTGTAGCACATTAAGGCAATCATAGATGACATTCCTGTACCACGTATTTCAAAAAGCTAGACCATCAATGTTTTCACCATAAACAAATGATTATGTACATGTAAATGCTTAATAAGTTTATGTGTGCATGTGTGCATCTGTGTGTGTGTACACAGCATGTATGTTCACATGGTTGTTGGTGGGTACACAGATAGATGTCTTCATGTGGAGGCTGGAGGATGACATTGGGTGTTTTCCTTGGTCACCCTCATTTTATTTTCTGCTCTCTCATCTAAGCAGGAGCTTGCCTGTTTAGCTGGGCTAGCTCACCAGTGAGTCTCAGGGACCTGTCTGTCTTCCCAGCACTAAATTAAAGACACGTGTCACTGTGAGCATTTTTTAAGATGCTGGGGAACCTGAACTTGGGTCCTCGTGCCTGCTCAGCAAGCATTCTGACCAAGCCATCTCCCTAACAACCTATCTTCCACTCCTAACTCGGGTCCAAGTTTCTTCTCTCTTCTAGATCCTAGGTCCCATGCTTCTGAGGAAAGCCTCAAATGCTGGTGGTTCAACCCTGAGACTAATAACAAACTTGGCCTTTCCTGGTATCCAGCTGGCGTGGTCACTGTGGCAGCCAAGCCATTAGTTTTAAGGTAGAATTAGCATGCAGCTGTGCTCAGATGCCTATTTTTTTCTATGCCCTTTGACTTTAATATGCAATATTTAGTCAATTGTTCAATAAGCATTCCAGAGTCTACTACACACAGAGTTCGAGGTTGATGGAGGGGGTTCAAGATTTACAAAGCAGAAGAAGATAGATACCTGCACAGTCACTGGAAGACACGCTAGACACCTAATCCATCTTTTTAGGTGGAAAGAGATATGCAAAGAGATCAGTGCTGTGTGGTGTGATCAACGAGGTGTCTCTTGGCAGGGTTTTCAGAGTGTTGCCTTTGGGTTGACAGCACCGACAACAGGATGGCCTGAATGTTTGGAATTGCAGGTGTCTCCTGTTGAGTCAGAGACTGGTAGTATGCAGGCAGGTGCTCCATGTTTTAACAAGCCCTCTGGTAACTTGATGCCCCTCATACTTCAGAACCACTGTGACAGCAGAATAGAAGATTTGGGCAGAAGAGAGAAGAATCTGTGGTTTCTGAGTGCATGTTCTGTGTGCATGTGGAGAAAACTGGGTGTGTATTGAAGGAGAAACTGAGGAAGCTTGCCTGGATTATGTAAGTCCAGAACTGTCTTAAAAGAACAGTGTGAATATTGGCTGTGGCTTGACTTGATGCAGACCCGACACATTATTGCCTACAATAATGAAGGCCCCAGACATTCCTGATGCCAAGTCACAACGGATAAAGTGTTTTCAATATGAGCAGGTCTTGATTAAAGGAAATCATTACTAACTTATTACCACACAATGGAAGGTGATGAAACCCATTTTGACATGACAGAAGAGGCTGCAGTTTATCAGAGCTTCACCTGGAGGTCCCTCAAACTGCGCCATCTCTCTTTGATTTTTCTCCACCATCATTTGAAGCCCTTGAGAGCAGTACCTTCCCGACTTGAGTTTCACTGTTCAAATATCCATAATACCACATAATTATCTGTGCAGAGTGCTCCACAACTACTTCTTAGTTGGATTTTCCAGAAACAAAGGGATTTTGAGTGGAAATGGTTGAACCGAAGGCGACATGCCTTGCTGCTGCAGATCCATGAACTACCCTTGGAGAGTGGTTTGGAAGGATAGGTGCTACCCATTGTTCTTGAGGCCCCTACGGTCTAAATTACACCTATTGATGACCAAGAGGTCCAATTGAGCAGGTGATCTTTATTGTTATAGAATACTACATGGCATAATAAGCATGTGCGAATGATAGTAATTCCTGATGCATCTAGTGTTCTCTATTCAAGAGAATGTATACACATCTCTTAACTCATTTGATCCTAGCAAACTAGCAAATTTGGGGTTGGCAGACATTATCCCAATCCTTATTCCCTGGGCATAAGAATCTATTGTAAGAACAAATGGAAATGTTGTTTCTTCTGGTTTCTGGAGGATCAATCAATCACTGACCAACACAGCTTCAGTAAGAGCAGAACTGAACTGCACCTCTCCATGGAGAGGTACCAAAGGTGCTGCTTCCCTTTTTAACAGTGGGGGATTGATTTGTAACTGGTGGTAAAATATGTGGCAACATGATAAGGCCTCGAATCTGCCTCAAGTACAATGATCTCAGCTCTACGTTCTTTCTGCCTTAAAATTAACATTTCAGAAAGCATTAGGCGCTTAAATTTATCAGCTTGTTCCTTCTGGCCACACTCTTAGGTTCATTCCACAGTGGGGTAAACCGAGGCACAGAAGAGTAGAAGAACCTCATCAGGGTGAATGGTACAAGCAGAGCTGAGCATGGTAATCCAGGTGCTGGGGACTCTATCAATGCTCTCTTTCTCTCCAGATGTGTCATCTGGATGTCGAGTTGTTACAGAACAGGAGTGCTTACCTGGAAAGTAAATAACTCAGTAGTTATATCACAACTTACCCAAGATTTAAAACAGAGAATTTGAATTACGCAAGGAAATCTGAATATATATATATATATATTTTAAATTAAGAATTCTAAGGAAGCCAGAGATCAGTAACTAATCAAAGTCTAGGTGAAGCTCAGCTAGGAGGTCCTGGTGCCTTCTAGGAAGAAATCACACCTCTGAATAGTCTCCCCCGGGACTGGGGCTAACAAGTAGGCTTAGAATACTAAACAGGTCTCTCTGTGAAGCTTGGGAATTAGGGTCCTTCACTTCCTTTTAAGTATACATTCGTCAACTTCCAGATTATAGGCATCCTTGACAGAGTTCCCTAATACTTTCACCTCATGGTGTGAGGAGTGCTAAGGTGGAAGGCAGCTGAATTATTCATCAGTTCTGTCTATAGACCTTTGGTATTTGGTAAGGCGCAGACAAAAATTTAGAAGCACCATATCCAGAGACTCAGCCTATGGAATGGCCACGTTTCCAGTCTGCTGCCTGCATTTTCAGAAATGGCAACTGAATCAACAACCACAATAGAATATACCATTTACAGGCAGTAGTTGATTTTGCTACAGACCATGCACCTGGTAAAAATAAACCAAGCTGCTTATAAGCATCACAGGCAAAATTCTAAACTATAACTTCTTGTTTGTTGTTTCAAGTTTGGCTAATTACTAGTTCCGTAAGACTTTTGTTTGGTGATATGGGTGTAAAGATAAATATGGTAACGGAACTTGGCTTTTTTGATAAAATGCTTAATGCCTCAAATGAGAACCATATTTCATCTACCCATTGTAATGGAATAGACTGTCACTGAAAAGAATAAGTTAAAAATAATCAGTCAATGGAGCTGTAGTTCCAGATAGTCCAAGTGCCCCGCCACCCTGTTAGCACTTTACCTTGTTGTGCAGTGTATTGATGTGACTTGGTAAGAACAGAGGCGCAGACACCTCTAGTCTTGTCTCAATCCCAGCTCTCAGGAAAGGAAGCAGATGGCACAAGGCAATAAAAGTCTGTGGGCAGAAAATCCCTGCAAAGGAGCAGTAAATTATCTTCCAAAGGCAAACAGCTTGCTACGACAACCTACAACTAGGTGATAGCTACGACAACCTACAACTAGGTGATAGCTCATCAGATTTGGAGAGGACAACTCAGTTGAGGTTAGAAGTTAGAAGTGGGCTCACTGCCAACTTATATCTAACTGACCTTGGAGGATCCCAGTTGGACCTGAGATTCTCTAAGGGGCGTTTGTCTCCCATAATACCATCATTCTTTTACCTGAGTTATTCTCATTCAGCTAGTCCTTTTGCTATGTGGTAGGAATTGCTGGTGTTCACCATTGTTATTCTTCTGCACCAGGCAGAGATCAGCTTCATTTCTAAGCCTCTTCTTATACGGCTGTGGGTCTGAGTTCTGGACAATGCTAATCCTCAGTGGGCAGAACTGACCCATAAGTAACTTCATTCTAACTCCTGCTCTTCTTCCTTGCAATTTGGATTAATGACTGTTATTCCAACAATCTAGAAGAAGACAGATCCATAGGATAAAAGAAAACTGGATCTTGCGTGACAGAGTGGAGAAACGTTTTCCCATCTCAATGTATTTTATATTATGGGACAAGAGTTAGAACTAACATTGATTTATTTTTAAGATTGTGCATTATAGCAATCTTCTTAATGAGAGGAGATAAACTTAGAGTTTAAAGAGCTAACTTTGATCAGTTGTGTCTTCTAGATAACAATACAATTAGTTTTTATTCCATGTTATAACAGGACTTTCATGGACCTGCCAGTGGGTACATAGAGACACAGAGATTTATTAATATTTATAAACACTTAGGCATTAGCCAGGAACAGTCGTGTATTCCTATACTCAGAGAGACAGAGGCAGAAGAATCTCTGTGAGTTCGAGGCCAGTACAGTCTACAAAGGGAGTCTAGGACAGCCAATGCTATGCAAAGAAACCCTGTCTCAAAAACGAGAAAAAAAAAAAAAAGAAAAAAGCTTAGGCACTATAGGTGGGCAGATTCTCAGTTAGCTCATACAAACTAACTCAAAGAATTTTGGCATACATCCTGCTCTTTATTTACCTCTCTCTGTCACAGCCATGGTATGTCCGCCTCTTCCCTTGTCTCTCTGGGTTATGTCTGATTCTTCTCCCAGTGATCTCTTCTCAGTCCAGAAGACCTACCTTCTTTTTCCTGTCTGTATGTTGGCTATCAGATCTCTATTAGGCCAATCGACAGGTGAGGAATGTGTATGTTTACAAAATATGATGCTGGTGATAAGCCATAAGAGTAACAAAGTCCGGCCAGAACTCAGCTCTCTGCCTGAACAGCAATCAGTATTTGAATATACAGAATCAACCTTCAGACAGTGCATAAAAAGATCACCTCAACACCACATAGTTTAAAAATGTATTCTAGGTTGTAGTAGCAGTAGCATTATAGTAAATATTTTAAGGTCAGGTGTTTATAGTCTAAGAATAGCAATATTTGAACTCATTTGCACCCCAGGAGAAGTCTACAAGCCAATTTTGTTATTTGTTTAGTAAGAAAATGAAAACACCGAGAAGTTACTGAAGTGGACAAGGGGCAGGTAGATAACAAAGACCAACAATGTATCTTTAAAAAGTCTTAAATTGGGCAGCTCATATTTGGTAAAGTGTGCCCACTGATACAATAGTGGCATAAGGCTTATGGGGTGACCAACTGATTTTTTAAATTGAATATAAAGCTTGTTTTACAGGAGAGATTTCATGCATGCTACTGTAAAGCTGGTGAATAGCCCATGGCAAGTGAGATTATGAGCTTTGTGAGGAAACCTACTGTTGCTGTTTGCTAAATGGTCATGCTGTCAAGTTGCATTCTAAATATTTATGTTTATGCCAATAAATTTGTGCTACTCTCAATTTGGTCAGAGAAGCTTCTTTTCAAAATCATTTATGTGTGGTGTGTGTGTGTGTGTGTGTGTGTGTGTGTATCTGCATGTTGTATGTGTCTTTGGGTGTATGTGCATGTGAGTACAGGTGTCCATGGAGACTGAAGAAGGAATTGGAGCTCTCTTGAGCTGGAGTTAGCAGCAGTTATGAGTATTAGGACCTGAATCAGGAAACACAAAGCACACTTTCTTTTTGCAGCCATTAGTGACTTAAACCTGCCGAAAGTGCTCAGTGGTGACTGGATCGTGAGTATCAACCCAGCTCTCCAAGGCTGGGGCAACACGGTAGAGGAGAGGAAGGTGAAAAGAACGTAAGAGCTGGTGGATGGGGAGAAAACATGGGAAATACTGACTTCTGGACGTGATGTTGGCTATTACACACGTCAGCTCATACCAGCTGTGGTTACTTGCACACGGCCAACCCAGTCAAAATTCTAGTACTGGTGGAACGGTCCAGCTACTGTCCGTGACGACAAAGGGCGAGTCACTCCTCTTTGGGGACATTGTCTCTGTTCCAGTGGACTGCACCATATTCATGTGCATAAGGCAGTGCCAGTTGGATTCACGGTGCTAATACTTTATTACTAATGAAACACAGACCTGAAGCTGGAAGAGAGATGGGTGAGAGGTACCAGAGGGAGTTGGGGGGAGGGGTCAATACTGGGTACAATCCAAATACACTGTAGAAATGTTTAAAACTGTCAAGAAATACATAAGAGCATTAGCACTGTTTAATAAAAAGTAAGTCAATGCAAGTCAAACATCAGACTACAAAAGAGGAGCACATTTACTATAAGGCCCCTTTACTGAAAGTTTTCGAAAACTAGCTCCCACTGATTTATCCTCAAACCAGAAATGAAAGGTTCAAGTTGCTCTGAGCCTAGAAGTTGTCCTATATGTTCAAGCCAGGATTCCAGGAGGCACCATGAGAGCCAGGCTTCTCTGCCTTCTTGACTTTCCTCTTCTTTGGATTGGCTTCTTGCCCAAATAGCTCAGTAGGATCAACAGGTCTGTTCTTCTACCGTGTATCCTCTATGCTTGGGCAACTACAAAAATGAAAGATTCCCCCCCCCATCTTTAGTACTGAAGATTAATGTTCTGCCTTTTTCTGGGTTTGGTCCTGCAGTCACCCTTGATCCATCAAGTTAGCCAAAAACATGGAAAAAGCCTTCCTGAGTCAGTTCTTCCAGAAGTGCATGGCAGAGAATATACAAGGAATAGGTGTCAAGAGAAACCATGCTGATGTTACCAAGAGCACGGGGCAGTCAAAACAACATTATGAGCCTTGCTTCAACCCACAACCCGAAGAAGTTAAAGGATGCATCTAAACTCATACAACAAGTGACCACAGTGAACTAGCCTTCCTGCTATGAACCGGTCTCACTCACCTTTATTTATTTATTTTTATAAATTTACTTTTTAATTAATTACTGTTTATTCACTTTGTATCCCAGCTGTAGCCCCTTCTCTCATCCCCTCCCAATCCTACCCTCCCTTCTTCATCTCCTTCCATGTCCCTCCCCAATTCCACTGATCAGGAAAATCCTCCTCCCCTTCCCTCTGACCCTAACCTATCAGGTCTCATCAGGATTGGCTGCATTGTCTCCCTCTGTGGCCCAGTAAGGCTGATCCCCCCTCAGGGGGAGGTGAGTTCATGTCAGACACAGACCTTGTTCCCCTTACTAGGGAATCCTCTTGGATACTGAGCTGCCATGGGCTACATCTGTGCAGAGGTTCTAGGTTATCTCCATGCATGGTCCTTGGTTGGAGTATCAGTTTCAGAAAAGACCCTTGTGCCCAGATTTTTGGTTCAGTTGCTCTCCTTGTGGAGATCCTGTCCCCTCCAGGTGTTTCTATCTCCCCCTTCTTTCATAATATTCTCACTCTATACCACCCAGCACAGTGACTGGCACAGCATGAATGAAGACAGGAATACATATCTTGATACTAAGCATTGAACCTGGGTCTTCTAATTGGACACCTTAATACTCTTCTAACTGGGTCTCTCCTGAGCCTGTATAGCTTCCATCATTTTGAGGGTGAAGATTAACAAATGCCTACTGTTTTCTGTAGGAAGTAGCTTTGACTTCCTCAAGGGAAATGCTGCTTTCGAGTGTTAGGACAGCTGCCTCTCATCTGCCTTTCTTGCTCCTGGAAGGAGCCTCTCACCACTTCTTCTATCAAGAGGAACAAAGGATTCAGTGACATGTTAACATTGCTGATTAGTCCTGTCTACCATGCAATGAAGTTGACAGATCCTTCTTTGAACAGTTACTTTATGGCTGGTGGCATCGGAACTGAAAATATGATGCAGTGTGAACTACAGTACTTGGGAATCTCAATCAAACTTGTGAGGATGGGATCAGACTTACATTTACAGCTTTCAAGTACAAAGCGGCATTAATGCACTTGGGTTGAGCTAACATTATGCCTGGGGTTTAATTTCTAAGTGAGATTTTGCCAGACAATTATTCTCTCAGAAGCTGTTAAGTAGAAGCTAAGAAAAAAAAAAGTAGAATTCAAATGCAGTTTTGAATTTTACTAGAGTCTTGATTATGCTTGTCCTGTAGGTCCATATCTTGTCCTTAAAAGATATGTAAATGGCTGTATGCTCTTCTGAGATGGGGAGGAGAGGCTATTCTAAGGTCCAAGCTGTAACCTGGTTGGTCTGGTCTATTTTACTTTCCATGCTATTCTATCTCAATCTGAGTATATCTTATCAGGGTCCACATAGCTTAGCATAGCAATAACTTCTTATACCTGTGGTAGGTCAATGTAATAGCTTCTCATTCTTGTACTATGTCAGTAAGAAGTGACTCTGTTTCACAGAGTCAGGCAGGTATGAGGTTTTCAAGACTCCATCATCAAGAAGGAGAATCCTTCTGCATAAGACTGCAATATAAGGGGACGTTACACATCTCTTTGGGGATACGGTGGGTCAGACTCAGAAGTGATGTGACTCATTCCCACTTCCATTTCATTAGCATCAATCCTTGTGGGCTTGCCTAAGAGGATGTTGGGAAGTTTTTAGTTCAGCTATGAGCTCAAAAGCTAAAGGATAAAATTCCTTTGCCCGCTGAAATGGTTACTCTTCAGAGTAACTGGTCTCTTAGACCAGTTTGGGCATATTGTCCTCAGAGATGTTTAACATGTGTTTGCCATTTTGCTGTCCCCTGCTATTTCAGCAATTGCTACCACTTGTAAGAGAAAACCCAAATTGCCTAGCATGGCAGAAGCTTTCTTGATCATAACTCTTTGTCTCCAGTCATTTCCTTCCATGGCCCATCTTCATACCCAATGTTCCAACATTTTCAAAATTGTTGGTTCTGGAGCACACAGAACCATCTTATTCCTCAATGGCTCTCTGTGTCTTTCAGTGTTTCTCCTCAGTTCCTTGGAGAAAACTTTTGGGAGATTCCCTGCTGCCTGGTTTAAATAATTGTCCGTGGCTTTGTTTGTTCCCCTTTTCTAGATCTTTTCAAAGAGGATATTACAGTTTAGGGACAAAAACTTCATGATTCTTAAGAGTAAATGGTTAAGAGAGTGTGCTGAATAGCCTTATGTCTACTTGACACAAGCTAACTTTATTTGAGAAGAAGCCTCAAATAATAAAATGCCTCCATAACAGGCTGAAAACAAGCCTGTAAGGCATTTTCTTAATTAGTGATCTATGGGGTTGGGTCTAGCCCATTGTGGGTGGTGTCTTCCCTGGGCTGGTAGAACTGGGTTCTATAAAAGAGCAGGCTGCTGCCGTGGCTTCTGCTTCAGCTCCTGCCTCCAGGTTCCTGCCCTGGCTCCTCCTTATGATGGACAGTAACATGGAACTGTACACCAAATAAATCCTTTCCTCCCCAAGATGCTTTTGGTCATGGTGTTTCATCAGAGCAATTTAACTAAGACAGAGAGTTGTCAGGATTGATTTTGAATTTTGACTTTACTTTGTGGAAAAGTTACTAATGCTTCTAAGCTTAGATGAGTCCTTGTTGATAGAGACAGAAGGGTGTTCCCACTGACACTACTGTGAAATTCAAATAAAATAACATGGCATAGTGCTTAGTATATAATGTACAACATACAGCTAATAAGTGTTAGATTTTAATGCCATGACTACTGTCCTTTATCTGTCACATTCATAGAGCAAATGAGTTGAACAACACACAGTTATCTTCCTGTTTACCTTTGCTACCATGTTGCTCTGAATCACATGTTTAGAAATTTAGAAAATTTACTGGATTAAAAAATGAATGAATATGAGTTAAGCTAATGTTCCCTAAAAATGACTCCTCTATCTTAAGGGAGGAGGTCAAAATATTCTTAGAACTTTTGAAATAATAGGAGCATTGATTGTCCAGTTTTCTCCTCTCCCTGTTTCCTACCTCTCTTTCATTCTTGTTAGAGTACCGTCCTAGTAAAAGCTCTCCTTTCTGTGTCTTTGTACCAACATGTCCATTTAAAAATTCTATTAACGCATCTCTGATATCAAATACTGAACCTCCTCAGGTCATTTATCTTTCTTATAGAACTTGATTCTTTCTGTACTGTCAGTGTCTTGTCTCTGTTTTTGTTTTAATTTTATGAGCTCAACCAGGCTGGCTTTCAACTCACAGAGGTCCACCTGCCTCTGCTTTCTGTCTCTTTGACAGCAAACATTTAATGTATTCAATAGTTGGAGAATAAACAAGACAAAGGAATGATGACCACATTCTGGCTCATCTTCCTGACTGAGAACTGTGTTTACAACAACATAGGAGGTCTGGCCAGCAGCATGAGTAGAAAAGGATCTACATCCATGGACTACTGCAGACCACAGGTTGAACAGTGTTCTGGAATGTGCAAGCACAACCATCAGAACAGGATTTACCTTATTGCATTCAGCCCCAGCAGATACTTAGATGTCTCGTGTTTGGCATGGCCATAGCTGGAGTGACAGGATGGACAGCTGAGATGGGCAAAAAGTTGAAGTTGTTTAGATTGAAGAAAGAAAGATTGTAGGAAGAAGTTCCATAGAATATACAGATATGGCCTCTCCACACTGATAGGGCTGGTCATCAGCATTTGAGGCAGAAATGAGAGGCTTCATTTTGAATGCCCTCCTTTTGACTTACCTGTTACTGTGTAAATCTAGGGCAGGCTCATTTCTAGAGCAGGAAAAGTATGCTACCTCAGGAAGTATAAGAGTTGAGGACAGATAGTTTTAGTCCTCAACTTAAAAAAAAAAATGGAATGAGAACAAACCTTTATTAAGCCCAGTATGGGCTATTGCTTTTATAGAGTTATCTCATTTAGTGTGCACAGTTGCCATGATTAAGATGGCATTTTATTATATAGACACAGAGAAGCCAAAGGAAATGTTAGATGTCATATGAACAAACAGTTCTAGAGCCCGAATAGGAACTCAGGTTTGATCTAAATACAGAAACACCATATTTTGAGTGTTTACATTGATTGCCTTAACTGGGAAAATCTCTTTAGGTAGTAAGTTAAACTGAAAACACACTCTTCAGAGTCTGTCTTTTAATGATGATGGTAAACTATTTAATACAGATGCAGGTTTAGAGAGAGAGAAACGGATATAAAGCTGATTTTCAACCTTTGCCCCAGGAGTACATTTTCTTACTAAGCTATCTCCTTTCTTCTCCTTTGCTTACTTCAATATCTACTCACAGGTGCCTCCCTTGGGCTTGTGTTCTGAGCTCCAGCGACTGATCGTTACTTCACCTCTTTGTCACTCAGTTTTCTCATTTACAAATAAAGATAACGCCAGTGACACCCTTTTGCTATGGGGATTAAACAAGGTGAACTGTTTAAAGTAATGATGCTCATTGCAGATGAACTGGTACACATTTAATTATTGAGTTTTAGATTTTTGTTGTATTCAAATATAAATAGCATAGACTGTGCCATCTAAGCCATCTCTAAAGCTACAGTTCCATTTTTGTGAATTCTATTTGAAATGCTCCTGCAGCTGCCACTCTCTATGTGGTTCTGAAGAACCCACCTTTGGGAGGATTCTTCACCTTCCAAAGTTGACCCTCTGGACCTATGAAAAGCTGCTCCTGTTTCTCCAGCACTGGTCAAGGCACTTCAACAAGCTGATTCATGAATTATTATTATCATTAGTTATTATTGTAATTGCCACTGCTCAGTAAGTGTTGGAAAGTCCAAGGGCAATCTCTACTTTGCAGCTGTGTGTTCTAGCTCTGAGATCCCAAATCTGAAAAACTGGAACAACAGTCTACCTCAGTTGTGAAGATCAAATGTGGTGTGAGGCACAAATTCTTCTGAGCTGTCCTTGGTTGTTGTTGTTGTTGTTGTTTTTCTGAAAGGGATTCACGTGTTCATCCATCCATTCCTTTGTCCATTTAACTACCCATCCACTTAATAAGCTTTACTAAGTCCTTCTGCAATGTGAGTCTCTGTGCTTGGGACCCGGGGAGCTACAAAGACATGGTCTCTTCCCACAAGGCCCTCATAGACAGTATAGAGAGGAGGTAGAAGGGACACAGATGGTGGTCAGTGTCTTAGCTGCCAAATGCACAAAACTGATGTCCCAGTGGAGTGTGCGTACGGGGAGATGAACCTGTTGAGAGACATCTCCTCAGCTAGAGCGTCCAGTGCTCTGAGGCCCTTGGCCTGGGCCCTAGAAGGCTCGTGTTCCCAGGATCACTACTGAGTACCCCTGGTGGCCTCCGTCAGACCTTCTGCCTACTCAGATCCCCATCTGGTGCCCAGGGAGCAGGTTTCCAATTGGCGTTGCTGTTTTTCAATGGTCTCAAATTCTCCTCACTCTCTTGCTTTCCTTATTTGGGTTCCGGCTGAATAAAATGAAAAGTACCCCATTGCTTTCAAAAGTGTATATCTAGCAACCAAATCCTTTTAAACCTCAGTTTGTTCCTTTGTCAAATGGGTCTAATAACAGCTCCTGCCTTAGAGAATTTTTGCAAGGCGTTAATCTGCTCATCATCAAACTTAGTACTCAAGAAACCTTAGCTGGCAGGTTCCTGATCATTGTTATTTCAAAAACTCTGGCTCTCTGGTTGGGGCATTGCCTTTTCTCTCCCAGTGGCATGAATCTTGCATTGACCTCCACATACTCCAGATTTCTGCTTGCTTTCTGGCCTCAGGCTTTGGTTTCTTTCTCAAATGTTCCCCCCTTAGCTTCACATATTGATAGCCTGGTCAAGGTGCTGGAGTCCAGTAGGACTAAGGCCAGGAACCTTGATGCCCACGCCCATCCTCAGCCTGTTCAGAAAGTTGATTTTTCCCCTCTTCCATTGCACAGGCTCATCAGCTGGAAAGCAACCCTCAGCCCCAGATCACTGAACTTGCTCAGTGAGCTAATTACACTGGCTGCACTTCTCTTTTGTTTCATGATCTTGACGATGAGCTATTTATAGCATTTCTAAAGATGTTTGTCAGTGGTGTCCTTTTTAAACCCCCTCAAAAATATGAAGCCCAGAATGAAACAAGCTATCACCAAGCACCAGGGGTCTCTGCCCCCTGGACATTTTTGGGTGAGGTAGACAGCAGTAGGTTTTATTTTATTTTTAGCCTAGAATAAGAGCAATAGATAAGTCACCAGGCTTTTTAGAATCAAGCAGATAAAATAAGTAGATGAATAAGAAAGAAATGGTCAAAGAGGAGGGGAGAGAAAAAGAATGTAATCAAAATTGTGGCCAACACCAGGCAGTACACTTGACAGCCGTGAATAAGAAATTAGGAAGTGTCACATACCTGACATCACATGTTTCTGCAGCCCAGCCAGGCAGATGAGATGGTTCACTGTGTGGAAGTGGGTATTTTCTCGGGTAAGAAACCACTCTGCATTCCCTCATGTAACCAGTCTGGGTTTCTGTCTTCATCTTGACCCAGTATTACAGAATACCTTTTTTTTTTTCCTTGCCTGTCCCCTGTGAGTAGGAAGCAATCACTAAGCTGTTTGTCTGTTGTACTGGGTTTGCATTCTAGATCTGCTTTTCATCAGGTTGTAGGGTGACTAGGAGCCTGTAAAAAAAAGCTCCTTTCTCAGACAGCTGATCTCAGTAAAGGTGTCCTGGGAAATGGGCTCTTAGGCAACAGTTATATCTACTTCGATACTGGGCACTAAAATCCTAGATAAATGCTGGGGGGCAAAAGAAATGGAAAGAAGGAAGGGCAGGGTGATGAGCTATTATTGCATTTTTTTATTCACATCACACCTTGTGAAATGACTTTTCCACAGAGTATTACTCAGTGGCCTATGGAGCTACACAGTCTCAGGATGATCAGACCATGTGTGGGACAGGAAGTAGGAGGGAGAAGAATTATCTGCTATTTTTCATCTGCCTATGCTAAAGGCCTATCCCTTGGAGCAACAATTCCTCTGCACTTCTGGATTGTAATCACCTGATGCCAAATAGATCCTGTCATGTCTCAGGCCTCAGCAAGAGGTGACAGCAAGGACATTGACAGGGCCAGAAGTCAAAGAGTTGGGTATTGCTAGAATAGTTGATGTCAAAGTCACGAAGAAAGGATCCAGAGTCAGGCAAGACCAAGCACATGTCCAGTGATGCACACAAGGTGTCTGGTACAGATGCTGCTGTCACAGTAATGGGATGATCAGGGTATCATACTTAGAGGTGCGTGTCCTAGGTGACATGACCTTTGGGCAAGCTGCTTCTCAGTGTGTCAGTGCTATCACGTGTGACATGAGGAGAATGGTGTTTAAACTCACTTTGCTGGAAACAGCATAAGGGAGCTTCATGAAAAAGCAATCGACGTGCCAGCGTGTCCTGTGACGCTGCACAACTATTTCGTACTGGAACAGCCCATGGGGAGGATGAAAAGAGCCTCCATTTTCCTTTTTCAGCAGCAGTCACAAGGCTGAACACACTCATGGCCGATACATTCAGACACTGTCGTTACCCAAATACGATAAAGCAGAATATTGTGGATGGAGGCAAGTAAGCAACCCTTTCAACAGTTAACACATTGAGTGATTAATTTTATGCTGATCTGCTAAGGGTACCAAGGCAAATAAAATAGTACTCCATAGACATGTGAGAAAAAAAAACAATGAGCAATTTGGGAATTGTACTTCTGTTTACCCTTCTAATTATAAGGCTAATTAAACCCTGATTAGTGGTCCTAATGTATAAATACTTTTGCTGTGCTTGGTTCCCTTGTGGAACATTCAAGACCCATGAAATTCAGGTACACACAAACTTCCATTTACTGAAAGCTTAGTGCCCCTTCAGCTTTGATCATACACATGTTTATAATGGAAAAAAAAACCTAGCTCTTCGAACCACCCCTCCCCTTGCCTTGTTTTTGAGAGTGGCAGGTATGCAGAACTACTGTTGTTATTTTAAACGTATTAATGATATAACTGCACAAGTTCCAGATTATTAAGATGCCAGAGAAAGGTAAATTAGTCTAACAACTATGGGAATCAGTAAGTTCTAGACAAGCTAAAAAGAAAAATAGAACTATTGTATGATCCAGCTCTACCTTCTCCAGGGTGTGCAGTCTAAGACTGCTGAGTTGCCATTCCACAGTGACATTTTACATCAGGGTTTACTGCAGTATTATCTATAATAACCAAGTTATAGAATCACTCTAGGGGTCCCTCCACAGATGAATAGATAAAGAAAATGTGGTATAAATATACAACAGAATTTTATTCAGTCACAGAAGAGATCAAAATTACGTCTTTTGCAAGAAAATCAATGTAACTAGAGAATCTTGTATGTATGAAGCAAAAGACAGCCATTGTTGAATGGTAGGTCTTAGATTTTTTATAGATACATACAGAGTCATATATGTAAACAGGGCATGGATATAGAAATGAGATTGGGTCATGAATGGGAAGAATAGGGGTAGAAATGGGAGTGTGAGGAGGTGAATATGGTCAAACCATATGATGGGTTTGTATGCAAATACAAAACTTATTTGCATCTTTCTAAAATATGTAACTATACACACTAATTATTCACCTATTAAAATATTACAGCTGAGCCTGAGGAGATGGTCCAGCTATTAGAGTGTTTGCCACGCAAGCATAAGGACTTGATTTTGACCCCTGCTATCAAGTAAGGAAGAACTGGGTACAACGTGTGTTCCTAATGCCATCTCTGGGATGGCAAAAGGATCCCAGGGACTTGCTGGCCAGCCAATATAATTGAATTAGTGGGAGATCCTGTGCCAGAGAGTATGGTGGGAAACAGCTGTTATTAACTTCATTTTGCACACACACATATATGATCATCATCAACAACAACAACAGTAAATAAATAATAAGCAAACAATTCATGGCTTGATTGTTTATTTCTGAATTGGAATAGTCCAATTAGATGAATTATTTAAAAATTCTGGAATGGCTCAATATTCCAGTGTTCAACTGTAATGCATTGAACACTGGACTTTGTAAATATAAACATGGAATCTTTAAGAAGCCCATGACTGAACTCCACTCAGAGTAGAAAGATGCTATTCCCTTGAATGTGTGCTTCTAAGTGATTGTTCATGGTGTCAAAAAATAATACCTGAAGGCTCATTGTTTTTTAGTTTGTGGAGAATTATTACATGTGATGAAATTGTAAGTTTTAATTTTTAATTAATTTGTTTTAGTGTATGGGTGTTTTGCCTGAATGCATGTCTATGCACCACATGCATGTGTGGTGTTTTAAGGGGTCAGAAGAGTGTGTCAGATACCTGAAGATGTAGGTACAGACAATAATGAGCCACCATAAGGGTTCTGGGAATCAAACCCAAGTCCCTTGGAAGAACAGCCAGTGCTCTTAACCACTGAGCTATCTCTGCAGCCCCTAGAAATTGTCAGGCTACACCATCAATACAGAATGGAACTTCTGTGTCAAAAAGTCACGCACTGAATCTACTTTCCAGCAAACATTTCATATAAAAGGCCATGATTTTTAACTCCATGTTTTAGGCTTAACTAGATATTTTAGGTTTAACTAAATATTTTAGGTTTTGCAAGACAAACAAATATAGTTTCCATCACACATTCCTTGTACTTGTTTCATTTTACAAGCTTTAATTTTTACTAGGTTTAGTATATGAACAACATTTTATGAGCCTTTAATACATATGTCTAACCCTCACACACAGGACATGTGAATATATTACGTAATGACACCTATGTGTTTTTATACTAGTACCTCTTTCTGTACACATATACCTATATATGTATTAAGTTAGCATATATTGTACAAAAATATATTATGGAAGCACAGATATACAGACATATAGATGCATGTATTTGTGTCTAGTAGAATATCTGAATGTTTTGGAGTCAGATTAAACTAAGTTAATAGTTTCTCAAGTTGGGATGCAGGGCAGTTAACTTACTGTCTTTGAACATCTTTAAGAACCTATAAAGTTGAGATCTATATCCTATAAGAGCTCAACTCATCGCTCATTTCCCTTCAGTTTCCTTTCAGTGCTGTCTCACTCTGGTCCTGGTATGCTTAGCCAGTAAATTGTTAACATATTTGATGAAAGCAGAGCACATTCTATTAATACTTCTGTGTGTCTACCAAGGTCATGCAAACCCACTGGGTCAAGCCTGCTGGAGAAGAGTGACAGAGAGGAAGGTAGTTGGCCCAGTCACTCCAGCCAAAGCCAGCCTAGCTTATCCCACAGCCAGTTAGGTTCTAGGCATCTAAAGATGACCACGCTTAGCCAGAAGAACCACCTATATAATTCAAACAGTTAATCCAGTTGTAAGGGTGGTTTGTTATTTGGCATTGTTTAAGAAACAGCTAATTTGAGTGCCTAACTGCCTAAGTATGTAGTTGTTTTGGGATTAAAAAAATCATCTTTTTGCTTCTAGATTGTCTTCAATGTTGTTATATTTATGTGTAGTTTTTTTTGTGGTGGTGGTGGGGTGTGTGTGTGTGTGTGTGTGTGTGTGTGCATGCACAGATGACCATGTAAGCCAGAAGGGGATGCTGGATCCTCTGGAGCTGGAGTTGGACTTACAGGTGGTTGTGAGCCTGCCCAGCACAAGTAGGATGGAACTTTACAGAAAACACCCGTAACTGCTGAACCATCTCTCCAGCTCCATTTAAAAAATATATTTATCTATGTACTTATTTATTTAGTGGAGTCAGGAGATGTGCACATGCCATAGCAAATGTGTAGGGTTCAAAGGACAGCCTGTGAGAGTGGGTTCCTATTTTGTATTGTACGAATTCTGGGGATTGAACTCAGATCGACAAGGTTGGCAGTAGGCATCTTTACGCATGGAACCGGTTTGCGGGTCCCAGTGATGTCATGTTTGAAAATGGAACAAAAGTCATTGAAGAAGTTTGCACCATTTATCTATCTCTTAGTTTGTAAGGTGTCTTCATGCTGCTCTTTGTCTTCCATACAACAACAGTGATTTCTGGGCTGTTGTCCAGGGGACAAAATCTTCTTTAAGGATTTTTGGATCAAGAGAACAAGAGCTCCTCTATGCCTGCTACACAGTGGCTTCTCTTAATGGCCCATTTTCCAGGAGCCACTACTGCCTGGGCAGTGAGGAAAACAAATCACAAGGCCCGAGAGTCTAGACACTGCTGACATTCCAGAGTGAAGCCCCTTTGCCAAAAGTAGTGGCAGAGGGATTAGCATACCTCAGAGATTTACAGCCTTCAAAAAGCTGTGGTAGACCTCACAAGTCAGCATGAAGCAAGACCTTATTGCCAGGCCAGTTGTCCAACCAGGAAAACATTCCAGACTCCTGTGCTGTTTGGAGAGCTTCAGGCTGGAAAGACCCATTCTGGGTGACTGCAACATGGCAGGACAGTGAGATTCCTGCCCAGCATTGGTTTTCTGCAGGCATTAGAGATGCATCAGGAGGACAGTCCTGGGGTTTCATTTGTGCATTTTCTTTACTAGTGAAGCCTTGGATGTCTGAACTGATGGGACCATAAACCCATGGCACTTTCTTCATCCGTCTCCTCTTCCACTTTCCTCTCATTTTTTAGAGCAAGGGAAGAGTTTTCTTTGAGACTAATGACTTGGACCAGGACTAGATTATGTTATGTGTAAATTTTTTATCGTACAAGTAGTGGTTTATTCTATTTAGGGAATAGAAAGGATAGCTGATGTGTGAGGGGAGCATTTAGCCAGCTAACGAGACAGGAGTCCTTCTGATTTCTTTACTGAAATAGGCCATTTGGGTTCCATCTGCTCTTCTTCATGCTAAACATGACTAGTCTCTGGCTGTTCCCATAGACACAGGCTCAGTCATATTATTCTCTTACATTTGTCCCCATGCCTCAGCTTTTAAGAGCTTTACCATTGTAGCTTTCAGAAAGGCAAAATGCATTCTGAATTAGTGTAAAAGGGTTTTCATTTATTCTTTGAGACCCATTATGCATAATGACAAAGGACAACTTTGACTTATTTCTCAATGTCAGATAACAAAACATCTGCCAGCCAGGGAAAACATGGCCTTCCACAGAACATAAGCTCACCTGAATGCCTGCTGGGAACAACTAGAAATCTTGCTACAGCCATCAGGGCAAGCATCAAATTGGATTAAAGGACAGGGCATTACTTTTTTTTGTAACCTATCATTTTCTAATGGTTAGTACTGCTTGGATTTTCTGTTTGATGTTGGGCCTGAGGCCTCCAACTCTTCGTTTTTACGTATTGTCATTGTAAACCAAGAAACCGAAGAGGAGGTATGATGGTCTAGTTGCATGGAGTTTGCGGAATTCAGAGTTGGGCTTCTAGTCCCAATTATTAGGACCTATTTTTCACAAAACATCTAACCCAGCAATCTCAACCTGTGGGGTCATGACCCCTTTGGCGATCAAATGACCCTTTCACAGGGGTTGCCTAAGACTATCCTGTATATCAGATACTTACATTATGATTCATAACAATAGCAAAACTACAGTTATAAAGTAGCAATGAAAATAATTTTATGGTTGGGGAACTGTGTTAAAGGGATACAGCATTAGGAAGGCTGAGAACCGCTGGTTTAACCTGATCTTTTCAGAGGTCAGAGGTAAAAAAAAAAAAAAAAAAAAAAGCACACCACATTAAAAAATGTATCTTAAAAATAAAACTTCCATTGAAGAATGTAGTTTACATTTATATGTAAGTGAGTTTCTAAGTTACAGAATGAGAAGGACTTTCCATGTATGAAAGTATAAAATCAGTGGATTTTATCCACATAGTCTGTACCAGGGCAGATCCACTCCCATAAAAGCGAAACTCACACCAGTAGAGCTTATGGTAGATTTGGGAGGAAATAGTAAACTTTTTTGCTTATGATTTTTTTTAAATTTATGATGTGTTTGTAAGGACATATTATCCATATTCAAGTCATCTAAAAATAGACAGGGACAGTTCTTCCTCTTGAAATTGATTGACCCAGTAAACAGAAATCAGAAAATAGGCAGATGACTTGAGCAACCCAGTGAATCAGCATGACCTATTGAGGACTCCTTAATTAAACAGTAGCAAAATGCAGTCTCTTCAAGCACACACAATTTTAGGGTAGAGTTACAAGAGCAAACTAGGCTCCAAAAAGTTGAAAATAAGATAAATTAACACAGTGTATTTTCCAATGATACATGTTAAATTGAAAATCAACACCTGAAAGAAAGGGAATACAACTCTAAAGTGTAAATCAGAATAAATCACAAAGAACAGCCTAACACATTTTTTTAATTGATGAAAATGAAATCGAACATCAAAATTTACAGAGTTGAGTTATATCAATCCAGAGAGACATTTCTATCTTTTCTTTTTTACTTTTTCTATTGTTTGACAGTTTTATACATTTATGTAATGAATTTTAATTAATTTTTTACCTCTCATTCTCTTGTCATCACCTGCTCTCATCCACCAAAGGCTTCTTGCCAACAAGTCCTCTCCTACTTTCTTGTCCTTTTTAGGTGTGATCCACTGATTTTAATTGGACTTCCCTCCCCCAATTATGAGTGGGGAATTATTAGCTGGAGCAATTGAAAATGCTTACTACCATAAAAAAAAATGGTACTCCTTCCTCCACAACCATAATTGCCAAGAATGTATCAGGGAGGGATGGGGCCACATGGAACACTCCCTCTTTTTGATGAGACACTAATGAGCTCAACTTTGTACAGGTGTTGGCCATAGAACTGCAGTTGCGATGAGTTCATGTACACTGAGTTTATGTACAGTCTACATGTACATTGAATAGTGAGTACAAAGGCTATGTATGTCCAGCAAAAAAATTCCCCTAAACATCCCCCTACCTTCTAGCTCTTAAATCCTTTCCACCTTTTCTTCTGAGGAGGTCTGATCTTTGAGGGAGTGACACAGCTGTCCCATTTAGAGCCCCCGAGCACTCTGCTTCCACCTATTGTCAGCACTATGCACAACTATGGGCTTTTTCATCAGCTACCATCTGCGGCAGTTGGAGGCATCTCTGATTAGGTCAGGTACAGTGCAAATCTATGGGTCTAAACATGAGTATTTAGAAGGCATCTTGACAACAGGACCCTAAGTAGATGAACTAGAAGCTCTCTCCCTGCAGGCTAGTTTTCATGATGTCAGAAATGCAATATAGGCTTTGGGGAAAGAAAAGACATCAACAGTCTTAGCCAGTTGTAAATCCTGCAAGCTGCAATGAAGACCTGATAGGTAAGGTGTGCCTTCTCCTGCAATAGTGGCATTACCAGGGAACTCATGTCTGATTCTGTAAACCTGGTTATTTATAACCTTTAATTTGCATATTAGAAAAAAAATCTGAAATCAGTGATCTAATTTTACATGTTAAATCACGGAAAAATAAAGTAGAAGCAAGGAACTAATAACAATTTGAATGGAAAATAATGAAACAAGAAAAGGAAAAATCAATAGAGAAAATCAACTAAACAAAAATAACTCAAATGTAGCAACTCTTCTTATACATACAGTTTATTTTCTACGTTTTCAGTTATTAATGGTAAACTATAGTCCCAAAGTGTTAAACAGTAGATTCCAAAATCAGCAACTCACTAGTTTTATGTTGTCCACTGTGCTGAGTCATATGATGACAACTTGCTGGTTGTCACTCTCATTCAGTGTGCAAATTTTACTTTTCTCCAATGTATCCACACTGTATAGGCTGCCAATCCATTTGTCAGTCAGTAGCTATCTCAGTTACCAGATCAACTATAATGGTATTGGCAGTACTTGTGTTCAAGCAACACTTATTCCCTTATTAACGACCTAGAATATAAGCGTAATTATGCTGGCAATACGGCTATGCCAACAAGAAGCTGTAAAGTACTTTCTGTGTAAGATCGTCTCACACAGTTACATGAAATAGAAGGATAACTATAATACAATATGATATTTTGATAGAGGAAGAGAGGGAACTTGAAAAATGGAACATTAATTTCGACGTTTTATTATATTTTTATTCATTTCTGTGCCCAATTTGTAAATTTAGCTCATATTATAGATGTGTTTTTAGGGAAACTCATATTTGTATTAATTTATTTTCTCATATGTTACATCCTGACTGGTTTCCCCTCCCTCCCTCTTCACATCCTCTATTGCCCCCCCCCACCTTCTCCTTCCTCATCCACTCCTCCTCTGTTTCCCTTCTGAAAAGGGCAGGCTACCCAGGGATATCAACCAAACATGGCATAGCAAGTTGCAGTAAAATTAGGCACCTCCCCTTATGTTAAGGCTGGATGAGACAACCCAGTTGGAGGATAAGGGTCCCTTTTAAAAAGCAGACAAAAGCATCATCAGAAACAGCTCCTGCTTCCTCTGTTGAGAGTCCCCAAGAAGTCACCAAGCTATACAACTATAACGTATATCCAGAGGGCCTAGGCTAGACTCATACAGGCCTTCTGATTGCTGGTTCAACCTCAGTGAGCCCCTATTAGTTCAGGTTTATTGATTCTGTGGGCTTTCTTGACCCTTCTGGCTCCTACAATCCTTTCTTCCCTTCTTTGGTATGATTCCCCAAACTCTGCCAACTGTTTGGCTGTGGGTCTCTGCATCTGTTGCCATCAGTTGCTAGACGAAGCCTCTCTGCTGACAGCTGGGGTAGGCACCAATCTATGAGTATAGCAGAATATCATTAGCCATCATTTCTCTGATTTCTTTTCACCGGCCATGTTTGGTTCTATCCTAGGTCTCTGGGCAATCCAGCCTATGTTTTCTCCAGTCAGTGTCAGGGGTGTGCTCGCTCTCAGGGCTCGGGTCTCAAGCTAGGTCAGTCACTGGTTAGCCTCTCCCACAATTTCACCTTCACCCCAGCACATCATGTTGGCAGGACAAATGTTAGGTTGAAAGTTTTGTGACAGGTTCCACTGGAAGTCTTGCTTGGTTATAGGAGATGGCCAGTTCCGGTTTTGTAGCCCCCATTACTAGGATTTTTAGCTAATAGATTCCTGGGAGTTTCCATTGCACTAGGTTTCTACCTTGCCCCAAATTTCTCCTTCCCCCAATCCCAGTTGTTTCTCCCAGTACTTTCTCCCTCCATTCTCTTCCCATGGGAAAGTCTTAATGCTTTTAGAGTTTGGTACAATCCATGGTTTCAGATATCTGCTGGAGTTTTTATAACATACCTTCTTAAAAAGGGTACATTCATATCAACAAAATTTATAAAATTTGCTAGACTGAATTCTGTGAATGACTTTATCCTAACAAATTAGACAACCAATGAAGAAGATATTATCTAGAGAAATACAAATCAGTAAAACAGATTCAAATAGATTACGATAAGGACTAAAACAAAATAAGTCATTAAATTTTTTCTGAGTAAATCTTGGGTCTAGGAGACTTTCTTGCTGAATTATGAAAATTCTGAAGAAGATTTGCCATCATTTCTTTGCAAATTCTTTTTGAGACCTAGAAGAACAGACTTCCCAGCTCATTCAGTGAGGCCAATACTAACCTGGGATCACACAAGGCAGGGACAGTAAAGCTACAAAGCAATAGCACTAATGAACATAGGTGAAAAGCATTCAATGCATTGAAAAATCAAATTCAGAAACATAATGGATGGTATATCATGACCAACTAGAATTTATCTCAGAGCTGCAAGCTTGGGGAGCAAAGCAATTAGCACGTGCTGTGTCAACAGAATTTATTGATGATATGGATTGTCTTAATACATGCCAGCAAGTATCTGATAAAGTTCAATACTCACTTGTGGCAAAAGCTCTTGATAAATTAGGAACTGTATCTTTAAGAGAGTTAATCTGCTTCAGGGTGGAGGGTTGAAGGCTGATCAGAGAGGAGCCTGGGAGCCTGGATGCTTGACTTCATGACTGCTTTTTAACCCTGGAGCCGGTGCTAGCCCAGGGCTAGCAAGAGGTTAGGTTGATCTGAATCCTTAGTGTATATTCCAGCAAATGGGAATGACTGCTATGCTTGTAATAACCATAAAAGAAACAAAATAAAGAAGAAAATGCACCAGAGACTTTATATGTCCTGAAAAATCCAAGCTACTTACAGTTTTATCTAACTCTTTATGCAGAAGTTTGCTGGCCTCAGATCGTAGTCCGTAGGAGTGCCTTGACTGAGAGTAGCGGGACTATTGGCTAAGCTTGCTTTATTTTCCAAAGATTTTATTTACTTGTTTTTAGAGTTGTGTGTGTGCGCACGAAAGAGAGAGAGAGAGACAGAGAGAGAGAGGTGGGAGGTGAAACTAGAAAGGGACTGTGAGAAAGAAGGATAATAGAAAAATTGTGATAGAAAATCAGGAGAAGGGAGAGGAGCAGCCAGAGGAGGCAGGGGACAGGACAGCAGTCAAGAGAGAGAGAGGTAAATTAGAACTAAGCATAATACGAATGAAAATGCCACACGGTGAAAATGCCCATTGCTCTGTACGCTAACATAAAAAGTGGAAAGGTTAAATTAAAAATTGGATTGAAATTGAACATTTGCCTATTTATGGGGAGCTATGTGATATTTTGACACATGCATAGGCTATACAATGTTCAAATCAATGTCAGCATCTCTCTCTGAAACATTTACTATGTTTTACAGTGAAGACATTCAAAATCCTTTCTTGTAGCTTTTTGAAATAATTCAGTATGCTATCATCAACTACAGTGATGCTGCTGTGCAGAGGACTCAGAGCTCCTTCTGCCTCACAGTAACAGCACCCAAGACTGACCCCCACACCCCTCATGGGTATCTTTAATCATCATTTGAAATGTGAGGAAAGCTTTACACCTTCATGTGTTTATACCTCAATCTGATGATTTTGAAAGCCAAACCTTCTGATGGAAAAGTTACACATTCTCCTGAGAGAAAGTTTACCAGAGTGGTTGAGGATGGAATGTGTGAGAATTTATGTACCTGGAAGAAGGCATTTATAGATGTTCGTGAAACATGAATTGGACATGAAGGTGTGAGAAGGGAGAAGTGAAGGTGGTCTCCATTCACACGGCGTCTCTGAATCCACAGTATTGGACTGGAACAAAATGGAGAAATGAGAGAAAATGGATGAGAGATGCCCTGTCCAAGAGAAAAGAGGGTGCAAACACGCCTGTGCACATCTTTGTTTTCTGTACATGCAGTGAAGAGGTGCTAAGAGCTAAGCTTAAACAGAGACATTTACTGCCCTGCAGTGCTGGGATCTCAAAGTGTAGGATCACACCGTCTACAGAGATGGCTCCTGAGGATTTTGAGGGAAGCCCTGTTAGAAGCCCCCCTCTAGTTTCCTGTATGCCACGGCCTGTGTATCCCAGTCATCACATGTCATCTCTAAGGAGGCCAGCAGTCCTACTGGATTAGGACTTACCATGTGACCTCAGTTTAACTCCAATACCTCTGTTTCCAAATAAGAACAGGCTGATGTAGTACAGATTTGGACTGCAGAGGAGGAACTGAGGATGCATTTCAGCCCACAAACTGTGTGTGTGTGTGTGTGTGTGTGTGTGTGCTGGCAGGTGCATATGAATAGATTTGTGTTTCTATTTGCAGGAGACAGGGATGAGTTTATTTCAGAAAGAACAGGAGTTAGTGGCTATTTCCAAAAGTAGGGAGTCACCAAGTAGGGAGTCCCTGGAAAGGACAGAAGGGTTAGTTCTTTAATTGCTCAGTGCTATTCTGGGAAATAACTGCTTTGAAGATTCCTAGAGGACAGACAGAGGCTGTGTTGCCAGAGCTTATGGTCCCTTGATCTGTGCTTCTGTCTCTAAAGTCTGTCTGCACCTGCTGTAGCTGCTGATTTTCACAATGCTCCCAGGAAGTGGACCTGTTTGTACCCATTGTATGGATTAGGAAGTAGATACTCAACCATGCTCCCTTGATAAAGTGCATTTTGAACTCTCTTATAAAAGTTCAGATACCATGTGTTTCCGTTCTTCGTTTCTGGAGCACTCAACTAAATGTAGGTTCTTTTGTGTTACAGTTATAGTTTTCAGTTTTGCTTATGAGGTGGGAATACTTCCACATACTTTCCAGGGGCACTGAGAGGAGAGAAGTACTAAAGTGGAAAGACACCTCATGGGTCAGTTTCCTTCTGCAGAGTCTCCCTAAAGCCAAAGTAACCAGGTCCAGTGTGTTAGCATCCCTTTCACCTTTTCCTAGTAGCAAGGACAACTGTTGCTAAGGAAACATATGCTTCTGCTTCACCCACCCCACTACTGTGTGACTATTAAGATAGTTACATAGTCACATAGGACTGGCTTTGCTTTTCCATCCCCTCAACTCTTATACTGGTGCCTAACAAAATCTAGGTGGCCCTGGGTAGCTTAGAACTCATTCTACAGCCAGTGCTTCCCTTCAGCTCCTGATGCTATTACCTCTAGTTCTCTAGTGCTGGAATTGCAGGTATGTGCACCATGCCTAGTTGAGAAGACTTGGTACTCACAGAGCAACATAGAAACCAACTGACAGATACCTTCCACATGAACAGGGCTGAGAGCGGCCACCTAGGCTCTGGCACCACTCCCCTTTCAGATGCATGATTCAGGCTGATTACCGGCGTCTTTGCTCCTCAGTTTCTTCTGTGAATTAGGGTTACTGACGGCTCTCAGGATACCTGTTTCTTTTGTCAGAGCAGCCCCTGTCACCTATCTTCCACACTGGATTTGAAGACACATGTTTGTCTCTATACCACCTCCAGCGTAGCTTCTCCTAGTTATAAATTCCCACTGTCACATACTGTACCATGTGGTTCTTACATATATGTTAGTAAAATCAAGTGTACTTCACTCATGTGTGGAAGTGCCTGCGTAAAATGTCCTGTGTAAGGAGGTGGGCATAGCATGCAGGTAGGATGCTACAAATACTGGTTCCCAAGTAGCAGGATGGAATGCTAGAGATGGTGAGCTGGGCTGAGACCTTCCTGGTAAGTACAGGCTCTGTCTGGAGGGGGCGACTACTACACAGCTCTTGCAGAAATCCTTACAGCGTAGGAAATGCTGGCCTGGTACAGTTAGGCCTTGCTGTTTCACAAGAAGCCAGGAACTCGCATTTCTTTCTGAATTGCTTCAATTTTTAACTTGGTGTGGTTAATTTCATTTTTTTAAAATGTATTTATTTTTGTGGTGTGCAACATGTAGCCATACTTGTGGGTCTTAATGAGCCACTGACTGCCAGAATACAACAGGGAATAGAACTCCGTTCTTTGCTATTGGCCTGGGGATGACCCGGGGCAGAGATTGAAATCTCTCTCTGATTTACTCTTCCTATAAAATTGAGGGCTGTATTGATCATCCCGGTGCAATAGTGAAAACTATGTATGCAAATCTTAGCATAAGATAACTCCATTTTTAAATGGGCAAAAGTCTGAATAGAGATTCTACCAGAAAAATTTACATATAGGAAACACATAGAAAGAGCTATGTCATCACTTATCATTAGGAAACTGCAAGTTAAAACCTCACTGTTTACTGTTATCATGAAAGTTCAAGTGAGGGTTAGAAAGGATAGGAAGAAACTGGAGTTTCTAACACATATAATTGTTTTAACTCTTTTAGTGAAAACATAGGATTTTGGAAAACTATTTGAGCTTCTTAAAAAGTTAAACATGAGTTTACCATATAGCCTAGCAATTTTACTTAAAAGTATCTACCTATCTATCTATCCATCCATCATCCATCCATCTATCTATCTATCTATCTATCTATCTATCTATCTATCTATCTATCTATCTATCTATCTATCTATCTATCTATCTACCTACCTACCTATACTACAAAGACTTCCCTGGAAATGTGACAAACATTATGGTAGAGAATCATAAGTGGGCAGGGTTCTGATGGCCATTTTCCAATGAAAAGATACACAGAACTTAATATTTTTGTCTGATCAAAAAGCAATCAATCTAGGAGAAAGCTAGACAATGAATGAATCTGAAACCCACTATGCTTAGGAAACCAACGCCTATGTATAAGGGTTGCATACTATCTAACTGCCTTTGTAAGAACACACAGAAAAGCAAATCTGCAGAGGCAGAAAGTAACATAGCGATTGGCTGAAGCTGGGCATGGAAACTGGATTGACAGAGGGATGTAAGAGATCTGCTTTGATCGAAAGCTATCCTCATAAACAGTTGCACAATGCTGTGAATTTACTATAGATCTTGGAATTACATTCAAATCTGTGAATGGTATCCTAGATGGATTATGCTTTGGTAGTGTTTAAAACAAGGCAAATTTAGCCTTGCGTGTTGAAATTACTTAGTAAATCCAGTGTTTTAGTTTTTCCCACAAGAGGAGTGAAGGGAAATTGTTTTGCAGTTAACGAATTCAAGTCTTGTTAGACACCCTTGGAAGGTTTACTTACCTCCTTAAGCTTCAGTGTCTCATCCTTGGAAGACTGAAAATAGTAATTAGGAAAATGATTTCCTGAAAGAACCCAAGGCAATCATGAATGCGAGATGTGTAAGCAATGGTAAGCCCATGATGACCAACAGTGACGTCGCTGCCAGGATTCGTCACCTGCTTCCTGCTCCTTCCTCGTCTTTCATAATAGTGACCCCTATGTAAAAGCTCCTTTTGCTTTTGGCATCTAGACACCAACCACAGATTTCCTCTCTAGAATTTGGTTGGTTTATGGGTCTGCCAAGCAGCCTGGGCCTCAGGTGCAGCTCAGCATTGTCTGACCGCGGATGTGTCACCTGACTGTAGATAAGCAACATTAACACCACCCGACACGTTAACACGTGTGCTCCATTGTACCTGCTTCCATCGGGGATGCTCATGGCCCTCTACAGATGTTATCATCTGGCAGCAACCACTTGCCTGTCAGGTGATGCAGAAGAAAGACTTCTTCTGCAGACTGACACTGGGAAATTGGAGAGCTTTGCAGGGTTGGGCTGGCCTGGGCTTGGTGTGTGTGTGTGTGTGTGTGTGTGTGTGTGTGTGTGTGTGTGTGTGTGTGTGTTGCCTTACAGGGGCAGATGCCTGAGCAGAGGGAGGGAAACACACCCTCAGCTCTTAGGGCCAGGCACTTACTGACACAAAGAACCAATGCTTCCCTAGCATTCCTTTCATTTACTTTCAATGGCAAGAGGTCTAGAGCATGGTGTCTTTCTTTATCTTAAGACTAACAGCACACATGTGTGAATGATGGGGTCCTGATGGTGTTAGCATTAGGGAGTATCAAGAGTGGTGTGGACTGTAGTGAATGGAGGATCCATCCACCTTCCCTTCAGTTGATGTATATTCACCAGCCTCTCCTTTGCTTCACAGGAGAATGGGCCCACAGGGCTCAGCACTGTCATGCTTCTTTCAATAAGCCAGACAATCACATTTCGGAATGGAAGTCCTCCTAAGTTTTTAATGCTAATAGTTTAAAGATTCATCCAACCAAAAATACACCCACTGACTGAACATGACATTGCTGTCATGTGACCAGCTGTGTCTGTCTAGAATGTTTAGAGCAGAAGCTCAAAGGAACTAGTGGGACTGCAATGGAGGGCATTCTGGTGTTAGTAAAGGTTGGGCTGAAGTATTGGTGAAATTCCCTCTGTCTGTCTGTCTGTCTGTCTCTCCCTCACCCTTCCTCCTACATCCCCTTTGTGAGTGTTTGTGAATGTGAAGTCAAAAGACAAAGAATAGTTAGTGTCCACGCCCAGGAATTTATACACACCCTGGCTATCCTCAAAAGCACATCCCTAGGAGCACTATTGTTAGAGTGCATGGGTGAGCATCATATCAGTATTCTCTTTGGAGGCAAGCATTGTTTTACTGATTCTGCAGGCTGAGAAGGAGGCTCCTATAAACTCGATTAACTAGACAGGCTTTGGAAAACCCCAGGCAATTGGGAGTTTCTTCACACTAATTTCCTGCTCTACATGGGTGTGTGGCTCACCTCTCCCTCAGGTGAAGCGGGTGCTGCCTAGGAGTGTGGTAGCCACACTTGTTGCAGTCTTTGCTGACTCACGTGGGACTAGCAATTTCCGTATCTTCTGTCTCTGTGAAACAAAGAACCTCGGTAGAAATGGAGGTATCTCTACCCACTGATGCCTGGGCCATGTGTGTTAGGCTTTGCAACTGGCCGTGGTATTCAGAGCTCACAAAAGGAGCTCTTCTTGAATCTTGTCACTCATATATAATGTCATGTGTGCCTACACATGTATGTAGTTTGCTGGGACCCTGCTGCACAGTTTAATAGCTTTCATAGTATAACTCTGTATAACTCATCCCCTCCTTATGACATGTGACCCTACTGACATCTGTGGTCAATATTTTCCATTCTTGTCTTTAAGCCTAATGGGCACCCTCACCCTCTGTTTGCATAGCTTTAATGACCAGCCATAACACACAGAGATCACGTCCGAGCACTTCAAACTAGTAAGTACTCACCACAGACTTGAAGTTCAGATGATTTTCAAAGCTGCTGTGGCCTTGGATTTCTTATACCTAGCCCCCTTTGTGAGGTCTGTGTATTTCCTATGTCTCATGATCAGCCAGGAACCTATAAATACCTTTTGGGCCACCTGAGTAGCCTCAGCCAGGATTCTGCTTGGCTTTCATTGCTGGTGCCCTTGGCGCTGCCTTGCAGACCATGGCTTTCAGTAAAAGCTCCCTTGGGTTTGAATGGGCTTCTGGCTTCCATTCCAATCCACCAAGCTGTTTCTCTCAGCAAGGAAGTCATCCTTGGGTTACTTTGCCCTCTTGGAACTTCCTGAGGGAGGAGGGTATGGGAGGGACAGTGCCGGGCAAGGAGGCAACGATTTCCACTTTTCTGAGCCTAAGTTCAGGAAACTGGGAAGGATAATTATTTCTGAGGCTGCTATATGTGGTTGCCCACTACCCAGCTCGATCAAAATGGTTAATTTTGTTAGTTTTATGCAATCTTTGAGCTGTTTGGGGTGGGGGCAAGGATTTTCCCATCTCCTTGGTTGGCCGTGATGAAACTCTTAGTAAATTATGATAAACGCAGAACATGGAATTCTGCCTAGTGACTTAATAGATAGCTTAGGTCCATATGTGTGCTTATGACTTTGAAGAGTTCCTGGAATGCAACCAATGGGAAGAAGTTTCCAAATTAGAAAGAACTGACTATGTGCATCATACATGTTCACATATGTGTTTATGTGTGTGCCCTGTGAATATAAATGGCTGCAGAGACAGCATCAACATGCTATTGGTGGAGGAGCTTCATGTAGCTTTTATCCTCTTTGCATCTGTCTGTGTTGTCTGAATATTTTACTTCTGCATGGATTATTCCACTTTAAAAAAAATCTAGGATAATTATATTTACTTAGAGGAGAGGACGAAAGGAGGGGGAAAAGGGGCCAGAAGGAAGGAAATAAGCTTGTCATGGGGTTGACAGGCTACTTAAGGATGGTGGTTATTTGGTTCAGCCCTCTCAATTCACACACCTACGTTCAGAGAGTTGTCAGTCTCCTGTAAAACTGTCCTTTGTCACGATAAGACTGTCCTCTTTTCCCATTCCCGTGAAGGCTGTACCTGCCTGTCAAGGTTGAATCGCTCATGGAGGCTCATCCTCTATCTTCCTCTCTTTCGCACTCTGCTTCCTATCTGCCATAAAATGCTGTTACCTCTGTCCCTTAAGTAACCCGACTTAGCCCTTCTGTGCCTACTGATTGACACTTTCTACTCTTACATGCTCAGCTACTCTTCCTAGCACAGTTACAAGGCCGCCTACCTAGCTATGATGCAATTTGCCTCATATTTCTTGCTTCTCATTCTTTCTATTATAGCCAACTCAGCTTTTCGGGTTAGTTGTTTCCTCCTCCTCCTCCTCCTCCTCTTCTTCTTTTTTTGTAACAGAGTCTTACACCATCCCAGGCTTGCCTGGAAGCTGGCCCTGAAATCACGGTAATTCTCCTGACTTAGCCTCCTAAGTGTTAGGATTATGAGCATGAGTCATGAGGCCTAACACAATTCAATCTTTCTAGTAAGCAGCTCTGACTCAGTCATTCCTTATTTTGTCATCCTTTAGTAGACTATTGCCAAATAGTAAAGTCATTAGTCTTGAGAGATCTGAAGCCTCTTAGTGCCTATTCATGCTTAAGGTCCTAACTCAGGACTCCATATTGTAATGTTGTGACCTTAAGTGAGATACTCTTCTCTCTTTTGAAATGGGATGTTGATAATATTTACTTATAAAATTATAGTAAATATGTTTATTATATTTTTGCAAAATGACAAGTTGTATATGTCACTTGAATATTCCATAAATGTAAGCTTTTATTATTGCTCAACTTCCATAACTACCCTTTAAGTACTTGTAGTCCAACCTCAGCATAAATTTCTAAAGCACTTTACTTTTCTGGCTAGCCTCTTGTCTTCATCTGAAGTGTTCCTTTGTCTTGGAGTTAAAGTTCCCCATTTGAGCTAAGGATATACTCAGTACTTGCCTAACATGCCCAAGGCCCTGTTCTAGGTAGAGGTGTGGCTCAATGCTATAGCATTTGTCTCATGTGTGTATGGCTCTGGGTTCTACTTCTAGGACAGGGGGAAAACAACCAAAATTACCAAACCAAAACAAAAAACCCAACAACCGACTATTTCCAGGCTAATCTGCTTGTGTTCATAAATATGCATTACAACTGTTATTTGAAAAGCTTTCCTCACCATTGACTTTGATTTTTCTAAGGTGTAGGCTTTGGCTTGTTTATTACAGTGCCCACTAAGTGCCCGATATATGGCTGGGACTCAGAAGTTTCATTCTTCCTGCCTAGGTGATAAACTCTTATGTAGCTGGGCAATGGACCTCATGCATCCCCTACATGTCCTGGCCCATGGCCGGGGCTTAGTGATTCGTGTGCATTCTCCACCTGTCAGGTTGCATGTTTTCTTCCAAGGCAAGAAGTGTCATGCCCATTAGGGGTTCCACATCCCATTATATATTAGCGACATAGCAGAAAAGCACTGGGCTAGCATGGGTAGAATCTAGGGGCCTGGGCATTGTAAAGGCTCCATCATAGAGACTTTGTCCTTAAACCTGGTAAATGTCCTTTGGATCATTTTAGGACAGTAAGATACATGTCAGGGCCAAACAATTCAATATTTCATAAATTTGAATTTAAATTCGAATGCCATGCATCCCATTAGCATTGCAGCAGAGCTTATTTCTGGGGAGGTCCAACACTCACACACTTGGCTGCTCTTGTGGGAATTGGACTCAACCTGTGTGCAATATGAAAAGCTGCCATGCAAATACCAGCGTTATGAAGAAGTCTTCTCCTGATGCCTCTCGACAAAGAGCTGGACACTGACCTATCCCAAGGCTTCACACCACTGCTGCATTCCTTTCCTATGATGCTGAGTAAGCTGAGCCTAGCTCAAGGGAATCGGAGCCCCGATGGCCAGCCTCCACATGTAGTGGGCTGCAGGAGGCTCGGCCTCCAGACCTTAGGTTTATCCCATCCTCCCTGCTTTCTGAAGCCATTGTCTCACAGGATACATCTTAAGAGTGGTGATCAATAGGCTCAGTCATGTCTACATGATGTGGAATGTACAGTAGGAGGAACTGATACTGATGTGCCCTCAAGGAATAACTATATCAATGCCCAGGGCAACTCAGCACCCTGGCAGCAGGCCCTGCTCAGTGAGTTCCCCAGAGACAGCCACTCTTCAGAGAACCAGTTCCTTTAGTCCGTTCTTGAATCTTGCTTAACTAGAACAGCACGGTATTTGCTCTCCATGGCTTCTTTCAGACTGTGGGCATGGATGAATTTGATGTCGTTCATTTCACACGTGCTTGGAAATGTTGACTCCCTAAAGTGAGCCGGATACTGTTCTGAATCCTTTGCAGCAGCATCTTAGTTCTTCATGCTGCCCTGGGGCAGGGGCCTTTCAACAGAAAAGGATCAGAGAAGCGAAGTAATTTACCTCAAGTTCCAGAATTCTCACCCATTTCCAGCACTGTAGCTTGAGGTCCCTGGCAAGGGCCTGGCGTGCTTTCAGAATTAGGTAAAATTGGATCTTCTCTGTTTTGCATTGGAAGTCTTATGATTATCTTTAATTATCCATAAAGGAATCTCTGTTAGGGTGCTCACTTCCTCTAAATATCCCACCTGAGTATGTCTTCTCCCTCCCTGATTATCAGGGCTCTTTTTCATGCAAGTCTTCTTGTACTAGCTCACTTTGCCTTCACTGCTCCTGTGTAGACCTGGGATCCAGACCTGCCCCTTCCTGGCCATGGCCAGAGGCTGATTTCTCTGGGCTTTGCCCCCTCCCCCAAATGAGGTACCCAATGGTCCCTTCCTTCTCCCTCTGGGTTGCGATTTTTGATGAAGGACTCAAATGTAGCTATGTCTTACTGTGTGGTACTTGCCTATTCTCAGCTTATGGGGGTTTCTCAGCTTATGGCAGCGTTGGATTTTTCTTTTCACAGAGCATAGTTTGACTTACTATACTTTCAACTTATTCCTTGGTGGTAGACAACCTCCTGTCCTGGGTGAGCTTGGGGATGGTTTAGCCTGTGGCATAGTACTGGAGATAACTTGCACATGCTTTGAGTAGTCCAGGCCTGATGCCTGGCCTCAACAGGGTGTGCTGAAAGGCTCACCGGACTCTCCTCTTTCACAAATTCATCCTCCGGATTCATATCTCCAGTGTATGACTTTCCTGCTAAACACAGAGCCTTCCCCCCCCCCCCCCGGGCTCTGCACTAATCCATTATGTGTGGATAAGGCATAGACAATGGTAAATTCCCCCTTGCAGGCTGGACAATTAAATAGATAATGTGAGCTCCGTTTGGGTCTGTGGCTTACTGCATAAGGTAATTGTTAAGAGGCTCTGGCCTGCCTTCTTCAATGCAAATGAAGAGAATAAGTAAAAGCAAAAGCAGCTGGCAGTTGAACCCTTGTGAATCCTGGCGCTGAACTCATGAAGACAGGCAGCTTGTGCTTTTCATTTAACCCCTTTGGGCTGCTGTCCCAGCCCCCCCACAGTGAGGTCCTATAATCAAGAAAGATCAGCGCTTGCACTAATCTCGAAATTGATTCCTACTCGGTGCAAGTTCCATTCCACGCACGATAAATTGCGCCTTGTTCATCATTCTATCCCCAGTGCCCATAAGTGTTAGCTCATAATGGGCATTTAATAAATATTTCTCCAGTATTTGTAGAGCTGTTAATTAGCAGTATAAAAGTTATTTCAGTAGAGAGCTATTGTAATGGATGGAGGTCATGGACTGAATGGACGCCAAGAACCATTGTCTCCAGAGTTTCTAAGTCCCTAACCCATTAGTTGTGGATCCCAACAACTCGGAGCTAACCTGCTTCAGGTGGCTAAGCTGCCCCTCTGCCACCTGCCCTCCACCACAAGTCACTCTCTGTGCCAAGAACACCCTTAGTGCAAACTGTCTCCGTTTCTATAACGTCCTCCCTAGGGAGGCATGATGACAAAGGCGCCCATGCCCTTTTGGGAGTCGTTACACAAATCTAGTAGCTGGACCACGATGAGCTCACAAAGGAGGCGGTGGCAGGGCTTCCTGGAGATGTCAGGGCCTGCTGTCAATTGCTCTTTCCCCGTGCTGGCCTCAGCACGGCCTCTGAGAGCACAGTGTACACAAAATTATAATGTTATCGCGCAGGCTGGTGCTGAGTGAGGACAGCCGCTTAGGAAGATGCACAGCAGAGGCGGGAAGGCACAAAGGCCATTCTGAGGCCGTAATCATGCGTGTTTGTGTTCTTAGCAGAGGGGAGTTGAAATATAATTTCCATGAAGATCATAGTATGGATTATGGCTTGAGAAAGCTTTGGCAAAGGACTGAGGGGAGCCTCTTTCTTCCAGAGGGGGGTGTTGTTTTCCTCTGCAGGGGTGAAGGGAAATGAGTGGAAAAGGAAGGCTGCCACTCGTATTTTTCTGACGCCGATTTGGGATGGTGTAGTGATGATGCATGCTGGTTTCCTAAGCAAATCTCAGTGGGTCGGTGCTTCATTTGAAGAGCACAGACCCTGCTTGGTGGGCAGTACCCATGTCTGTCTGTCCTACCATCAGTTTCCAGATATGGAGACAAAAACTCAATGAAGATAAATGGCTGTGTTCGCATAATTAGTGGCCCCTCAAAGCTCAGATTCCTCAGCTTTGCTTACTTTCCTTCCTTCCGTGCCCAGTGTATCACTCTGGGTTTCCATTTACTGTTATCTTGTTCTCAGTCTAAACTCTTCCCACAGCCCACCTGTGGGCCCCAGTGTAGTGGATTTCCTAGCTCTGAATATCATACATTCCTGCCTGCATGTTACCTACCCCCTCTATGCCCATTGCCTTTAGTTTCATTCTTGCTTCGTGAAGAAAGCCTTCTCCAGTCTGTCAAGTCCTAGGACCCCTGTCTATGTGCCCTGAGCCTAGCACTTGGTGCTGATATCATCCGATTTTCTGTTTTTCAAAGTAGACCATGGCTCTGGGAGAAGTTAATGTCCTGGGCTGCCACGATAACTCCCCAAGTGAGTGGGAATACAACACATGGGGGAAATTGTTGGGGGTTGGCCTGGTGCTATGTATTCTACTGTTAATTATTTTGGTCCTCAAAGTCAGCTTGCTGGGTTTTACGAGTAGACAATCATGTACCTCAAAATGACATTTGTAACCTTGCCTAAGAAATTATTCCCAACTGGCTGAATAAAAGGCCTATACCTGGGAAGGTCAGAAGTGAGGGCCAGGGCTAAGGTGTGTGGGCTTTGGGAACAGAAGGCTAACAGGAGACAGGTAGGAAGGGAGGAAGGAGAGAGCAGCTATGGGTTGACGTGGTAGAGAGAAGCACATGGCAGGATCTGCATGGGTGGAGGAAGGCAGCCCAGATGAGAATAAGCAAGTATTTATGGAATTATGGATGGGAAGTAGCCCACATAGAAATGATTAAAGCAGATGGCGTGAGATGGAAGCCAGGAGATTATGAGGTAGCTTCGTGGTTAATATCTTCCCAGTCCCAGGTAAAATAAGGCTATTCTAAAATACAATAGTTGTCTGTGTCTTTATTGATTTGATAGTGGGTTAGATAATACTGCCATAATAATTACAGGTTTTAATAATAAACATCATTAACCATGTTTTTATATTTTCTACAACAAAAAGTGCTGGGGACTAGCAGTCTATGAAAACTTAGCTATGCTTATACCACACTTATATTGTAAGTGGCCAAGACAACAGCAATGTCATTCCACTTCAGGCCCCAAAGAAACTACTTTTCCATTACCTTCAGGGGTTCTTTTCTGGAGCACATAGCACTGCCTACTTCGAGCCTCAGTTTTCACAGGTGAAGATGACTGAGAAGGTGACAGGTGAAATGATTAAGGATGACAGTATATCACAAGGCATACATAGCAATAAAAACTTGCTGTTGGTACCACACAAAATGTTCTGAGTTGTGACTGATGAGCTAATGCTGTGCTCTTGTTAGTGTGAAGAAGAACATTCCAAAGTTTGAGGCCTGGACGTTGGGAGCCTGCTTTTGCCCAGCTGGTAGCAGCCTGGAAGTTGCTAGGGAGCTTTTTGTCATGAGGAATCAGAGCCTGAGATTCTCTGTACTGAATACCTGCATGGGCCAGGATCTTCTCTTGACACTCCTTCCTGGAGACTCTTCCACTGCAAAGCCGGTTCTGTATCCACCATCGTGACCTTAAAGTGTTCTGAGAAGCTGACCTGTGATGCTTGCACTGTTTTCAGGCTATTGACTGGCACCCGCCAACCCACCCTTTGTGGTTAGCTTTCAGCTTTCTGGTGAAGGTGACTGAGGCATTTCCCTGTTTCTGCTTTGTCCACTGCTTCTTCTTAGGTTCTGCCCACAGGGGGCTCTAGAGGAAGACTCCATGGTTGGATGGAGGAAGATGATGCTTGTTGGCTTCCAGTAACAGCATAGAACCAGCCCCTACCTTTGGTGCTGTTTATATTTGTGGGGTAGTTCTATGCACTGTAGGGGGTTCTCTACTCACTAAACTCCAGGAGCAAACCCTTAGTTGTAAAGATTAAAACTACCTCTCCACATTGTCAAATATCTTCCAGAGGGAAAACTTGTTCCAGCTCACTGGGCCTCCCTGAAATCAGAGACACGAGTTTCAGCTGAGTAGTGTACCCTCTCCAACACCCATCTTGAAGGTCTAGACTTCATAACACCTACCAACGGGCTCTTCCACCAAGTCTCTGAGTTGTCTTTGCTCCTTCAGATGTGAGATGCTGTGTTTGTCATGTCTTAGCTTTGTTGTTCTTTCAGTTACTTAACTGACAATATTACATTATTCTGCTTAACACTTTTTGTGCTAAACTTCCCATTCTAAAAGAATTGATTTCATTATTTCCTCCTACCTCTGACTAAAACAATTTCATTCCTACTGCCAGCTCTTCATTTTCCTTTGTACAGGACAAACTCATAGTCTCTTTTAGAAGTCTAACACCCAGAATCCCGTTCTGTGGCTTTTCCCGAGTCTGCAAAGCAGGGCCAGCAACTCTCCTGTAGACTCAGTCACTCTCCATTAGCTCCAACTACCTGGTACAAATGCTACAAATCTGGTGGAACCTCTGTTCCTTCCACTAGGTTGTAAGCTAACATACACGGAAAGCACATAGCAATTTTTTTTTTGCATTCCTGGCACATTGGTAACGAATGAGTGAATGAATAAATGAATGGATGAGTATGTGAACGGATGAATGAATGACACCAGATTCCTGACCCTTTCCAGTTTACTCATGTAGTGTGATTTCCACTCCTCCTTGCTGGGATTGCTGTTACAGTGACATCAGGAGGTTTGAGAGCTGAGGCTGCAGAGGTAGCTGGGATATAGATTTCAGCTACATGGGAAAAATGAGAATGTGTAGAAGTTCTGGGGGGGAAGCCCTGTGGCTCTAAAATAAGGGATGGCGTTATATATCTCTGTCAGGGGAGAAAAAGAGTCTCTGGTATGTTAGGAGAGAGACCAGCGGTGGAGGCACCTGGGAGATGCTGTGCACTGAGAAAGCTGCAGGAGGGGTTAAGCAAGAGAGCAAGTCTCCCACAGTGCTGACACTTCTATTCTGTAGGAAACAGATTCTTTTTGTGGAAGAAGATGAATACTCCTTGCTATAGACAATGGATACCAAAGGGAGGTGAGAAGAGGGAAGAATAGGAGCTTAACAATCATCCAACAGTTACAGGTTGAATGGTTCAGCTTCTTTTTTTTTGTCTAATTATCAGTGAGTTTTTCAGATTTTGATGCAATTTTTTGAGATATGAAAGCTAATAAAGAAACTGTCTATTTTAGCGTTTAAACAGACTTGTGCCTGAGAGCTGATATCAATGTGTAGAATTCAGCTGGGTTCTCTTCCAGGAGGGCAGCAAGTGTCCATTATAGTTCTTAAAAGAAAGAAGACACAGCAGCCAGGGTGACCTGCTCTTCTGCTTCTGTGAGATGCAGATAATGAAACCAGCTTCTCTTTATGTTCCAAGGCTTTTTGGAAAATCAAATAAGATGAAGTGTGTGGACACACTTTGTAAGTCATTAGGTGCCTGTCAGACACATCTTCTTTCAGCCAACATGTGTTCAACGTGTCCTGTGATGTGACAGAACCATTGTCAAGCACTTGGGATTACATCCATGAGCCAGACACAGTCTCTGTTTTACAGGTCGTTGGACAGACACACAAACCTTGATAGACAGACTTGCCATGCCACGGGAGTGACTAACGTACCTTATAAGGAAACACTACCATTATTACATTCAGTAGAATGGGTTCTGTTGATAATAGCTGCTGGACTAATGTTGTTTTATTCTAAAAGGGCCGAGTTGATGACATGGGTTAGAAGGCTGATGACTGAATTTGGATAAGTTATGATTCTCCTGTATTTACTATACTGGATTTCCTGATTAACTCATAAGATTGATGGTAGCTAGTACCATCAACCACCAGATTTTCAAATATTTTAAAGCTGTAACTACTGTAACTTATCTGTTTGTAGGTAACTTAAGAACATAAAAAAGCCTGGTGCTGTGGCATATGCCTATAATCTCAGCGATAAAAAGAAAAGCTAAGAACTGGTAAAGAAAACACCTTGTGCTTTATGCGGCGATGGGTGATATCATTCTTTAAAATTCACTTTCTTTCCTGTTTCCCATGGGATGCCATTTGCCTTACCATTATCTCTATTGAGGAAGTGGGGGAGTTGAGTGGAAACCTGAGGCAAACACGTCTCCAAGAATCAGTCCCTCCCTCACAAACATGGTCAGGGATACAGATATGATGTGAATGCCCCTTGCAGGAGAGTGGAGGTGTGTCCATTTGCGGACTTAGAGGACTCCCTCAGCACTTGTTGGTGAATCTGACAAAAACACAGAGGAAGGTCCCGCCTTTACCTTGTTTGCTGGGCCCATCTGATTTCCTGTACCCCAACCCATGCACATTTTCCATCACTTCATCCTGAGACGGGCTCAGGCCCTGACATCAAGGCCTTTGCTTGTCTTGATCCTTCTGCTCCAGGAAGAGGAGATCAGATGTGCAAACACCTATTTGTTTCTGCAGTCCCTGATACAGACCCACTTGTTCTTCAGAGCCTGCTTCACAGAAATGGCTGTTTTCCTTCTCTGTGACAACCATATCCTGGCCTTGCTCATGTAGCTACATGGGATTGTATGTATTTGTCTCTCTCCCTGGAATAGACTGTGTGTGGAAGGCAGCTGCAGATGAAGACAATCTTTATCCTCGGTACTGTGTTGATGCTTCGAACACAGTGGGCATTCGGAAGCCACAGCTGAATGAGCGTACAAATGAACAAATGAGGCAGCCCATAGGTGGCCTAGCCAAGCTGCTAGACTCCTAGTAGCTGCTCATGATGGAGCAGCCGGTTCTGTGTAGAACTGGTGGTGCTTACAGTGGGCTTTACCCTGGCCTTCACTATTAAAAAACAAACAAACAAACAAAAAACAAAATAACTTTATTGGCTTTGTATTTTTCCTGAAGGTAAATTCACTAACTTGGAGAGCTGAGTCCAAAAAGAAATCCATGTGGACCACAATGCATCTATTCTTTTCCCATTATGTCCTGTCATTTTGCTCTGGGCAGGAGAGACTTGCCTGTGAACAGGGAAGGAAAGGGCTATGAGAGTGTCCTGCTCAGACAAAGAGGCCACGTCTTTAACAGCTGTGCTTCTTAATCTTCCCATTGCTTTGGGGTTTGAAGAAGCACAGAATCTATGATTCCAAGACCTCAGCTCTTAATTGGCGAAGGGTTGAGACTTGGTACTAAACACATGGGCCTGGGCCAGGCATCTACATTCAAATCTGCTACCTCCTGGCTACTCAGCAGGAGGAATTTACTGACCTTAGCTGAGTTTCTTCTTCTATAAAATAGGCTGATCACCACTTACTTTATTAGCTTTTGTAAGCTTACGGATGATGCATTTAAAATGCAGAGTACTGGCCGGTGAGAGGGTTCAGTGGGTAAGGGTACTTGCTGCCAAGTTTAGCATCATGGGTTCAGTCTCAGGAAACTACATGGTAGGAGAGAACTGACTCCTGTAAGTTTGCTTCTGACCTCTACCCTCCACACACATGAGAGCTCTCTCCCCCTCTCTCTGTCTCATACACAAATACAAACATAAATGACTAAATGTAATAAAATATTCAGATGCCTGGTACCTAGAAAGCTTTTAATAGATTGGCACAAATAAAGTCATTGTCATTCTGCCTTGATTTTGAGTAGTATAGAGTTACCATAGAAATTTACCCTGAGTATTTAATCTCCTGAGTCACAGCTTCCCCAGAGAACAACCAACAGACTACTCCCATGTATGGAGCTGTTTCTGGTTCCATTAATCTTTATATTAGCTATCTGGGTTTCAAAATAAAATAGCATTTTAAGTTTAAACCCATATTTATTAGTATAGCACTACAATATTAACGGAAGGAAGCAGACAATATAGCTTTATGAACATTCTGTCTACTATGTAGCCTAGCCTACACACATGTGCAGCTGCTGATTTCAACACTCAATTGCGACTTGAGCTTCTGCAGGTGCTATTTGCCCTGGGGAGCTGCTTGAGCTGTGTCAGGTTGATGGTTCAGGGCCTAAGATTCTTGTCAAATTTCAGATCCGAAGCCTTGTATGAACCCAGTTAAGTATTCAGGAAATGTGTTCATAGCAGCTGCTCTCAGGGTAACTATCACCAAGGGTAGTGGTTGATGGCTTCCTTCCTGCTATGTGTCACCCCTAAACAGTCTTGAAGATCGTGTGCCTCCATCACTAACCATTTGCAAGAGATGGGAATGACTTTATGTTGCCTGCAGATCGTAGAACTCCTGTCTCCTTGTCTACAATTGTGTGAGAGTTGCCTTCCTTCTCAGAGATGGCCACGATTTGAATTTCCTGTTTATGATTACTTATTCACAAAACTTGTAGTTACTGCTCTTACTTTTTGTGTGCTGGAAGAGAGAGTGAGAGACAGAGAGAGAGAGAGACAGAGAGAGAAACAGAGAGGCAGAGACACAGAGATAGATAGAGACACAAAGAGAGACAGAGAGATGGACAAATAGAGAAAAAATTAATATGTAGACATATAGACAAAGTGCTTTTGTCAGTGAAGAATACTATGAAGGAAGTGAAAGATGATATTGAGAAGATGAGGAGTGGGAATGGCTATAATTGCAGGGTGACCAAGGGAGGACTCTTTATGAAGGTAACATTTGAGTTCTGAATTGCAAGAAGTCACAGCCATGTGAAGAAACTGGATAGAGTGAGTCTCCTAGCTGTGGAAGAGTCTGCACCTGGCTCTCAGGCTGGAGAGGCGTGGACTTGGTAATTAGAACAAACCGTAGTGATCCAGCTGTCACATGCACATCAGATGAAGTTAGAGAGGCAGGTAGAGTCCAAGCCATGTGGGACTTTCAGGGCCTCTGCAGGGAGTTCAGCATTTGTTCCAAAGAAACAGGAAGCCATTTGGCAGTTTAGGAACAGTTTCATGTGACCTGTGCTTGCATAGGTCAAGGTGGCTGCCATGCGGAGAATACACTGTGGGGGTGTGAGGGATGAGATGGTGGTCTTGGTGATCAGTTATTGCCAAGGGAACACGGCATGCGTTGGGGGGTGATGGCGGTGGAAGGGTTTTCACCTGGTGCATCATCCTGCAGCAAGGGTGGCTCTAAAATGAGGAGTTGACCAATGTCAGTGTGAGTCCATTTTGTTGAGATGATGACTCCCTAGGATTCTCCCAGGCTTTGTGAGTTTTCAATTTTACTTAATGTCATGTCCCACATTTGTAGAGGCTCATGTCGGCATTCCAGACTTCACCTTCTTGCCTCTAGATTCTATATGTTTTGCTGATGGATTACAGGGCTCAAGTTAAGACAGGCTTATGTGAAACCCTTGCTCTAACACCTGCTAGGTACTTGACTGGTTAACTGTTGTCTTTCTTTCTTTCTTAGATTTATTTAACTTTTGTTTATGTTTATATGTGTGCATGGGTGCCCATGGAAGCTAGAGAGGGTGTAGAAGCCATTGAAGTTGGCGTTACAGGCGGTTGTGAACCAACTATATGTGCTGCAAACCAAACTCTAGTCTTTTGCAAAACAGAAAGCCCTCTTAACTATTGAGCCTTTGCTCTATCCTCTAGTGGGTAGCTTTAAAAAAAGATTTATTTATTATTTATACAGCATTCTATCTGCATGTGCGCCTGGGCACCAGATCTCACTATAGATAGTTATGAGCCACCATGTGGTTGCTGGGAATTGAATTCTGGGAATTGAAGTCAGGACCTTTGGAAGACCAGCCAGTGTTCTTAAACCTCCGAACCACCTCTCCAACTCTAGTGGATAGTTTTCTAATTCAGTGTTTCAAACCCTTAGTTTCCTGGGATGCAAAATGGGCTTCATGATCAGCCTGCTTTTTGCAGATGTGTTCTAAAATGTCAACTGAGATAGTATTTGTGAAGACGCCTATCATATATTAGGATCTAGAGAAGGATGTTTGCTGTGAGTAGTCTCCAAGAAGGGGGTTTCCAGGCCATCCCGTCATTTTACTTTTATCATTTGGGGAATCTTTCTGTTATCTTCCCTAACAGTTATGCCAATCACATTCCTGCCAACATGTAAATGAGTTCTCTTCTCTATATCCTCACGGATGCTTGGGATATCATTTCTCTTTTTACTTTTTCTTGAGATGGTGTATCACTATGCAGCCCTGGCTGGCTTGAAAGTGGAACAGGTTGGCCTCAGACTCACAGAGTCCCGCCAACTTTTCCTTTCAAGTGGAATTAAAGTTATGTGCCATCCAGCCTGGCTAATTCTTGTCCTTTTTATCAAAGCCACCCTAATAGGTGTGAAGTGATCTCATGTCTTTTAACAATTATTCCAAGTAGCGGAGATGTAGAAACAACCATGTCTGTTAATGGAATGGATAAGGAAACCATGACGCACATATATAACCAAACAGGTGTACACACGTGCATGCACGCACAGACACAGACACACACACACAAACAGAGGAATAATTTTTAGCCATGAAAAGGAAAGTCAGAAGAAAAATATGATTGAATCTTGAGGACAGTATATGAAGTATAATAAGCCACCCCAAAGAGGCAAATCCAAACCCACTATACCTATGTACAGAAATGTCAACCCATAAATAAAAGTTTTAAATGATAAATGCCTCCTGGCATAGATACATGGAATCTAGACAAATTAGATTAAACAGGTTACATTGGTGGCTACCAAGATGGTGATCAGAAGAAACGGAGAGAGGTAGGTCGAAGAGAATACAAAATTAAGGGAATAATGACTAACTGGTAACTCAATTAATGCAGGGTGAGTAGTTAAAATTTTTTATCAAATGCTGAAAGCTTGCTAATGGATCTTGGGTTTAGGTACTTTTTACAGCTTATGTACCTACATGTGCCTGCACATTTTATCTCTTTAAGAGCATGGACATATAAATGTGCTTGCATGTAGGAATTATGTCACTGTTTGCCTACATGTGATCATGTGATATACCATTCATATATAACAGGAATGAATGAATAAATAAATAAATAAATAAATAAGAAAGGTTGCTGGTATTGTCATTGAATCAACTCCTTTAACTCTCTACTTGCCAGTTTGGGGGTACCAGTAGTTGCTTCAACTTGAACCTTTTAACATGTGAAGCAAACAGGAGATAGGCTAAGAGATTGGGGGTAGCCTTGCCTTTTACTTTTCTTGCAAGTCCTGCATGAATGTGAATGAGCCCTTTCTCTCTCTGGAGTCAGTCTCCTCACCTGTCAAATGAAGACACTGGATGGGCCAGTCCATGTGATGATATGGCTTCATTTGAAGCTTAAAATGAACTAATAACAGTTCTCACTACCAGTTATGAATGCTGTGTGCTGGACAGTGAGCGCCAGGCCTATTCCTGTTTGAATTTGAAATATCTTCCGCACAGCAGCCCATGGTGCTGTCAGATGTGGAACAAACTTTAGAGGATGGGACCGAGTAGAAACATGTGATTGGGGACATGCCTTTCTAGAGGATTTGGAGCCCAGCCTTCCCCTCCCCCTCCTTTCCTTTCCTGCTTCCTTGAGCTAATCAGCTGGGCTTCACTGGACACCTCTACAGTGAGGCTCTGCATGCATCACTACTGGCTTGTGACAATGGAGACATGTGAGCACCAACCAAGGCCTTAAACAAAGATAAGTCTTTACTTCACTAAGCTGTTTTCCTCCCCAGTGGCTGAGCACTGAGCAGGGACATGGCCTCAGGAAGTCCATGACCTAGTCAAAGGAGATGTGCTCAACTCTTACTGTTGATTCCTTCTGCCGGATGGCATACCCTGATGAGACATTGGTAATGGGAATTCCTAGGCCTCTGAAGTGTGTTTGGTATCTTAGTTGTACAACACAACGTGGCCTTTCTAAGTACAACAAAAACAAAAGGTCCCATTTTCTGTCTACATTCTCACACACCCGCCACTGTGGGTGACCCAAGGTAGATCCCATAACCTGGCTGAGTTTGCAGTGCCGTCCTGTGTGGTTCCTTCCTGCCGCTCCTGCATGAGCAGGATCAAGCAGCTGGGCTTTGCATCACACTGCACTTACAATCGGTGTGACCTTGTGCAAGTCACTTAACCCCAGTTTTTGTTTGTGTGCAGTAAGGACATAAACGAGGGTTGTTATAAAGATTAAGTTACCTAATCCTTATAAGGTGCTTGGCATAATGCCTAGAGCATCATAAGCCCTCTATAAATCTTGGTGATTAGTAATGAATGCCCATGCTGGTTAACAGACTTAATGGATATAAAAGCATTCTGAAACTGCATTGGCCTGCACACGTGTTAGTTATTACTGCATTCCAGCGACTGTTATCTTGAAATAAGAGAGAAGGGGCTTCTGATCAGCTTTGCTTGTCAAGTTCTTTTTTTTTAAATTTAGGTTTTATATTTATCTCCTTCAATAACATGTTGTTAATATTATATGAACTGACTCCTTCCAGGCCATTCTGGTTTCTCTATCTGGGGCATCAAAGGCCATCCTGTGCCTTTCTATATTCAGGAGTGAGAAATCAGCCAGAAGGCTGTATAACTTCATTTTATCATTTGCTTCTCCCATTGAACTTGGTGGTTCCCCTCTGAATGGCCGAGCCTGAATGCTTCCCTCGATAGCCCTAGCAAGCCAGAGAACATTGTGATTAAAATGCACTGACCCTCTTTAAAGAAGTAAAAATGCAGCTAAACTAAATGGCAGGAAAAGAATTAAATGAGGGAAGGGGGAAATATGCTGTCGTGACAAGCTCTTATTTGTATGGTGGAAACCTAGTTGAAGAAGTACACAGGCAAATACAACTGTGCTGTAGGCCAGGGGTGGGGGCTGTGGTAGTGTGCATGGGGCAGGAGATTGCTGTCTTTTGATTTTGCACTAACAGTCTTTGTCATAGAAGGCAAGCAAAATGAACCCCCCTGAAATGCGGGGATTAGAGAGAAATAATGATAGCTTATAGGACAGCTGTGTCATTTCAGGCTCTTATTGTAGGTAGTTTCTGTGTTCTGGGGACCAGGATTTTGACCTGCTTTATATTGGATCCATACCATAATAAGCACTGCAATTGCCTGCCTCCTCTGCCAAGGCTCTTCTCACTTCAGGTTCATCCTCTAAAGTGTGTGAAACAGCTTAGAATGCAAATGGAGGGCTCGGAACTGTCCAACCAGATGCCATCTTTAATCATAAGGGACTCCTGGTGGTAAATGCTATTGGAAGGTCTCAGAAACAAAGCAGTTATCAGCTGATTTGAACTGATACCTGCTGTTATGTGGAATGATCTTTTGAAACATTTTTTGCTGGTTTAAGATGAACTGGTGAGATGAAAAGACTAGCCAGTTCCCTATGTTGCCCTCATCTCTCTTCTTGCGTGAATGCTTCTTCAGGCAATTTCTGTTATGTTAGATGCTGTATCAGTTACACACTTCTGACCAAGAAGACGTTAACTGAGTGCCTACTGTTTGTGTGTGTTTATACTCTGCCAGGCACTAATTCTTCCCTGTTCCTACCATTAGATCAGGGTAGCTCAAATTTCAGTATGCTTTAGAATTTTCTGGGCCATATGTTAAAAGTCTACTTGCTGGGCCCCATACCCAGACCTAACAGACCTAACAGGAAAACACATTAGAATCTATATTTCCAACAAATATAGGGTGACGCTTCTGCCCTAGGTCAGGAGCTACTTTGAGAATCGCTGACTTAAATAACTTTTGCCACATAGGCCAAAAGGGGCAAACAACTGGTTCTTACACAGATTAGTCTTGAAGCATAATTAAAATGGAGGCCTAGCAAACATAATTAAGATGGAGCCGCTCCTCTGGCTGTGGAGGGAAGGGGGCAATTACTGCACAGCAGGGCAAACAGGAGAAGTGGAGATTGGTGGGAGACCTTGGAGCATGAGTGGAACAGGGCAGGTAAGATGCTGCAGAAAGAAGTTTTCACAGAGCACAGAAGGTGGTCCCAGTTAGTCACCTGCTCTTCCTTTCCTTGTCTGGTCTGGGGGAGTAGAAGGAGGCAAAAGATTAGGTTCAAAATATCTCCTGATTGCATTGAAAAGCTCTAATTTCCACTCTCCCAGAGCCCGGAATGAGACTCATCTGAAGGCGGTGCCTGTCCCCTAGATCAGGCTGAAGAGAATCCATTTCCCTTAGAAACAAAACACCACTGCTTCGTGCCCCCAGGGAACTTCAGAAAATTAAAAATGGAATGAACAGTTCATCTGGAAACCTCCCTTTTAAAAATCATACGCTTAGCTCCCTAGTCCATGAGAACCACTTCTGAGGCACCCGCTTCATGCCGCTGCCATCACTTCTCTGCCTCTTCGGTGTCTGACCAAGGCACAAAGGCTTACCAATAGCAGAGGGTGCTTGAAGTATGCCAACAACATGGCTGGAGAGATGAAGATGGGAGAATGCAGCCCTGGCCAAAGATGAGCCAGCTGTGTGAAAGGTTCTTCCCTACTCCAAGCTTAGTGAACTGAACCCACAAAATGGCTTCTGGTGCATTGACCATGGTGTTGGCTTGTGAAATCTGGTTGAAATATAGGCAGGCAATGAAGAGCAGGGGACCAGCATGCATAAAGATGTGATGATTGACACAGACCAGTCATGGTTTCAGGACAGATTGGAGTTTGCATGGCTGGATTCAGATAAGGAAATCAGTTGGGAGATTGAAAGTGGAAGGTACAGTTGCACCTGGGAGGTTTTGTTCAGGTAAAATATGGGACTCCCAGCACCAAAAGGCTTGGCTTGGTCACCTTGCACAGAGCACCAATTAAAGAGACAAGTCATGGTGAAAAGCAGAAAAGGGCATTTATTCAATGTGGCTTCATGGGAAGAACAACAGATAAAGGTCTAGAGATCCCAAGTCCTTATTCAGGGCACCAAAACACTTTAAATAGAAGAATTAGGGCAGGAGTTGAGAGACATGCACAATTAATCAGCAATGGCCTAGGCGTGGTGTGGTTGATGATTGACTCAGCCCTACTCCTGCAAGGTGATCGGAAAAAAATCTTTATTGGTTGAGGGGAGAAGATGGCTCTTAGATGATGATAACTTCTATTCCAGAGAGCAGCCTCACCCCATGGGTGATTGTCCTCAATGGTAGATGGTCTGCTCTGGTAGAATTTGCTCTGGCTCCCATCCAAGGTGGTCTCAGTGTTAGGCAACATATCTGCCTTCAGCCTTGAAGACAGACAGAGTAGGTTAGGTAGACACCAGAGTTGTTAGCGTATTGACCTGCAGAGGTAAGCAGGTGGTCCAAATGGAAGGGGTTGACACAAAAAGAAGCCAGAGATGCCAGGTTTTCATCCTTCCTTTAATCTGCCTTGTGGGTCCAAAGGAGGAGTCTGCTTTTTTAGCCAAGTCATTTTCTAAGTGTCTGTTTCACTTTCTGTAGGTCAAAACAATGACTAGAAATTCTCTCAATGTGCCATTTTATAGCTGTCCTTCACGCACGTTTGTTCCCTCCACCTCAGGTACTCTTCCCAGACTCTCTAGAACTCCTATATGTACTTCAAAACACAAATCAGTTTTCCTTTCTTTGGGGAAGCCATTCTGGTAGGCTTTTCTCACATCTTCTGCCAGGTCCTACCACGCTTTGCCTTATCTTCTAGTATAATTAGAATTCATACCTGACCTAGCTACTGACACCCCTATATTTACAGAGGGGTTACATCTCAATAAAACTTTTAAAAGTCACAAGAATGTAAATTGAGAATGCATTTATGACACCTACCTCCCAAACAACGTCAAAAACTCAGCGACACAATGCACTGTGAAGGCCCAGTTGGTCCTAGCTAGGTTATGTAGCTTGTCATTCCCTCTCTACTCACGATCCATTAACAATATGATCATCTGCAAATAGAGTGGTGGCCTAAGAGGGAAAGCTAGGCAGGAATGGCCAAGGTGATGGAGAACTCAGAAAGCAGGTGAGTGCCAGGATATGGGAGGTAGGCTTTTTTGAGCAGCTCATTTAATTGGAGCAGGTGGGAAACAAAGGCTATTCAAATCTTTAGGGAGTGGATAGAGGCTTTTGGGGGTCAGTATATATCATTGGCTGGGGCCAAGGTGCTGGATATGCCTCATTTGCATGAAGAGGAATTCCAGGTGCTTGCTGGATATTATCTTATAAGGAGAGCCGAAGTTTATTTAACCTGGCTGCTACTATGTGATCTGGTGTGGGCAAAGGTAGAGGGCACAGGACAATGTGCTGTAGGACATGGAGGCCCAAGGTAAGAGAAGGCGTTGTCCTCATTTCTACAACTCTTGAGATGAGATTTTGGAGGTTGGACACGGACTCAATACCACTCCTGCTCCAGACAGCTCCTCCTGGTTCCACAGTACCCCAGCAATACAATGGCTGACTGGGAGCTCTGGCTGGCTACTGCTGCCCAGCGTTGACAGACTATATTACTGCATGTTACTAGACTGGGAAAAACTCCAATCTGAAGCAAGGTTTCTACTAAAAAGTATGATGAGTCATGTTTGTCTCATCTATAAAATCAAAAAAAAATTTAAGTCAAAGAATGCTAAGTTGGTAACTTATCCATATTCCCTTACTTCAAAATTACATTCATTCAGCCATTTTGTTATTTACAGATATACCCAGGGGCATGTGTGCATGAGAGTTTGCTAGCCTTTAGGATATAGGGCAAACAATGTGAACATGGATTTGGCTTTGGGGACTTAGATCAGTTGGGGAGATGGATTTAACTAGATGCATACAAAATTGGTGCATCATTGGGACTTTTCCCTAATTTGCTTCTGAACTCCTGACGGGGAGAGGTATATCTTGTCAGAGGAAATTGAGTCCCCATGGTGCCTTCCTAATTCTGTGCTGCTTGGAAATTTCCAAGCCCATCCAGTACTATGAGGTTGTTGAGCCTGGAGGAGGAAGACAAGTGCTTTCAAATGCCCGCCCTTGCTAAATACACCAGTGTCTGATCACGTGTTGTCCCCTGCAGAGCTCTGCTGAAGATGTCACTTCCCTTCTGTGTCAGTACTGAAGACACAGTTGTGACACCCGATTGCATTCGGGAATACTTGGGGAAGCAAAAGAGTGTAATTTTCTTATCTAGCCTGACATGGCATCTTAACCAAACAATGAGATTTTGCCTGTGTAGGGAAAGGCTTGAGAAGGAAGAAGGATGGTTTTACCCATTGTTAGATGAAAGATGTTCAGTCTATGGATCTGTGGTAAACCACACTGGTTAATCTTTCAGGTTCACAAAATCTGCTGAGGCAGGATTCTGTGATGAGGGTATCTGGGTGCTAGTGATTCTGGAGGAATACATGGTATTATAAAGCAAAGTAAGATAGCCCTTATCTCATTATAAAGACTCAAAGAGCTTAATGGTGATTTCTATTTATTAAGTAACTACTATGCAATATTTTATATATTGGCTAATTTAACTCCCAAATATCCCTCTAAATAAAAAATGTTATCATTATTTATGTAGACAAAGTTGAATGTAATTAAGTATCTTTCCCTAGTTCCCACACCTAAATGGAATGGCAAGTGTCCTAGTGAAGCTTTAACTGTCAACCTGACACAGTCTAGAGTTATTTGAGAAGGGAGTCTCAGGTCAGGGCCTGCTCAGATCACATTAGCCTGTGGGCATGTCTAGAGTTGATGGTGGTCACTGGGGTCTTGAGGGGAAAGTCTTAGATTATGTACACTGTTGGTGGAGTTCAAGAGAAGGGAGACACACCCCTCTGGAGAAGGCACAGCCTGAGCACCATCCCGTCATCCACTCACCTACCTACCCCAGCTCCATCTTTCCACACACCCACCCTCACACCCATGCCTCCATCCCTTCATCTTTTGTACTCTTCTACTCCATTTCCTTCCCACTGCCCCGTCTGTACCCACTAGGAACTCAGTCTTTTTTCCCCCTGGTCTCTGGAGGAGACATTTTCTCATTTTCTGCTAAAATTACCCTCTCCCCTCAAGCCTTCGTGTTATTTATCCCAAGATTGTATATCTTGAAAGCACAGACTTTATTGCACCACCTTGTTGCTTACCCCTTTTGTGGGCTCTTCATATCTTCCAGGGTTGAGACCCTTTGCCATAGCTATCTTGCCTCAGTGCACCAGCAGCGTTGCCTATGAGCGCTTCTCTGAGCCTTGGCCTTGCTTCGTTTCTATGCTATCACTTAAGCTACCTCTTTACTTGGCAGTGACTTTTGGAGCCCTCTGTATTCCAGACTCCTACCATTTTTAGGTAAAAATTCTATTCTAGGAAACTTTTCTGAATTCTATAACAGGGAATTATTTCTTTGTCTTTGGAGCACAGATTATTTGAGAAGCCAGTTTAAGCTAGTATGATATTTATATCCAAGAACTCTGAGCACATTGCCTCTGAACTTGGCTTGCCTGTCAATCAGGTTAGGTTGGAAAAGATATTAGTGTCTCCCTGTTATAATGATTAAATGAAACACATAAGCATGCATGCATAAATAAATAAATAAATAAATAAATAAATAAGGATGGGTTAATACATACAGATGAAAATGACACCTCTGCTCATCATTTTTTAAAATGAAGTTACTACAATATTGGCTTTTCTAAAGAAAATATCCCTTTGGGACAGTTATAGGCTATAACTTTACATCTTGAATAGCTCCCAAGTGTCAGACCATCCTCTCCCATAATCCCCTGGGTCTAATGTGTACACGTTGGTTTAGCATCAGTATGTTTATGGAAGCACTACAGACTAGAAACTGTAAGCTCGAGACCTGAGAACTCATTTCTCCTCTGATATAGTCTATTCTAGGTCTGATACTTGAATATAGAACCTGTACCATGGTATAAAACGGTCTCACATTTACTAGCCTCTCTACAGGTGCATTCTGCCACAACAAATAAGAAGCCTGGGGTCTGGATTAGAACAGGACGAGGGCATGGGTGGGTAGATACATGGATGGATAAGAGATACTGAGGGAAATGGAGAGCAGATAACAAGGTGGCTAATGATGTATGAGGGATAAATGGGTTGTGGACAGATGGAAGTTGCATGAATGGGATGATTGGATGGTAGAGGAATGGTAAGCAAGCAAATATATAGAAGGTTGATAGATGGAGGGTACATGAATGGATGGATGGTGGGCTAACATAACTTACTTTCTTGGACTCAACTGAAGTGCCAAAAGCAATGTAATGGGATATGCCATAAACAAAGAAGCAGAAATGGAGACCAGGTCAACTTCTTTTAGTATTGTGACCTCAGGCAAAGCATCTAAGGTGTCTGAAAAATCCCTTTCATTGTCTTTAAATAGTCAACTTGTATAATGTGAGTTGTAGGGACTCTTGTAAAATTGTGTAAGACTGATTTCTGGAGATGAACGAGTACATATACATGCACATATTTCTTTTAATTGAGTTTGTTCTTTCACAGTTTTATGCAGTGTATAATGTGTTCTGATGACTCTTCTTCCCACTCTCTCTTATTTCCCACCTATCTCGGCCATCCCAGTTCTTTCTTGCAAATCTCCTTCCCATATTCATGACTATCTGTGATGTATTCCACAGAGTTTAGCCAGAGCCACCTGTGTGGCCATGGGTTTAGAAGTATCCATTAGAGCCTGGTGTGCTTAATGATAGGTACATAACTGGATATTATGTCTCCATTGCTCCCAGAATCTTTTGTTTGCTAATAGTTCATCAGTAAGAAGGAGACCTGAATGATCTCCTTTCCCACCCCTAGCTGACTATGCAGAGGCTTCACTTGTATGATCCCATTTCCAGTAGGCACAGCTGTTGTGACTTCATGGTTGCCCTGGTCATGCTGTGCTTAGAAGATGGTATTTCACAGGCCTTCTTCCTATCTTCTGGCTTTTACATCCTTTCCTCCCTACCTTCCTCAATGTTCCCCAAGCCTTAGGGGGATCGTATAACTTGTTTGGGGCTAACCACCCCACCACCCCACAACTCTCCTTTATTTTCAGAATCTTTTAAAACTTGTGTTGAAAAATATATAGCCACACACAAGTACTCTTTTGATATGTTTTTCTCAGAGGCTAAAGCAGACCAGCACACATGGTTCCCTACTCAATTCTATCAACTTTCTACTTCTGTGCCATCCCTCCCTGCCATGCCACTTCATGCCAGCACTAGCTCCTGCAGGCCACAGTGATTATCTATTTTTCATCTGTACCTGAGAAGGCAGCTTGGTTTTGGCAGGAAACTCAGAGTTTAGAATCAGACAAATGTAGTATCAAATTCTGGATTCCCCACTTATTTGTGGTATTTAGTAAGTAATCTCCTTCTCAGTCTCTCTTAACTGTTAGACATTTAAGAGACATTTGGGTCACTAATGTCCCAAAGTCAGAATTAAAGGAGACAGCTGTGCAGGGAAGGCAATGGGTCTGGATGACCAGGCTAAGGGTAAGTCTCCCTTCTGTCTTGTTAGAGAGGCCAGTAAGCGTTGAGAGAGCACGTGTTGCATGCAGTAGATTTCGGTAGATTTGAATTCCATCCAGCCACTGGGTTTTACTGGCTTTGAAGCTAATGCTTTCAATCTATCACCAGCAGAGTAGGAAATGCAAATGTGGAACTTCACAAATGGCTTCCGCACATTGTAAATCCGGCATTTCAAGAGCCTGGCTGTGAACCCTGTGAGCTCAGCTTTTTCACCAAGTGCAGGCTGGCGTTGTTAGTGCAGCCCTGGTTATGAATAGGATACTGGACACTGACCTCCTCAGATGTGCTGTGGGCATATGGGCATGGGGATGTGACTACCTGGGAACCCAAGAAAACACTCAGAGAGCATGGAGAGTGACCTCACTTTCAGAGGAAATGATGGCTAAATCATAGAACTTCCCTTGAGGTGTTTGAGAGAAAAAATAAATAAATAATGTGCTGGTTGGTGAAGGCACCTTCCCCATAAATGCTCTTCTTTGTTATAGACTCTTATATAATTACTTACCTTAGTTTACATTATTCCCAGGGGCACTGCTACCACAGGACCTTTCATTCCAGGCCACCTGCTACCAAATCCATTATCTGAGGACTGGGGACTGCTGTGTTTTACTGGGACATCAAATATTCATGCTGCCATGCCCTTCCTGTTCTTCCCTCCCAGCAAATGCTTTGTTGCAGTGATCTGAGCATGCATGCCTGGTCTCTGGCGGTTGTGATTTTCAGCTGCCCAGCACTGCTTCCACACATGAGTAAGCCGAGCCTCTGAGCAAGTGATTAGCTGGCCAACAACACACCTTTCCTTTAACTGAAGACAGTGTTTCCCAGTGTTTGATACTCCAGGAAGTTAAAGGGGTCTGTGAATCTGTTGGTTATATTTCTCATTTCTGTGATGAGTCACCTGACTAAAGCCAAGGGGATGGTACATTCCTCCTCCCCCATGTTTAGGGTAGGTCTTCCTTCATCAATCCAAAGTATTTCCTAAGTAATTCCAGGGTTTGGGAAATAAGGCACTTATTATTCTTTCAAAGCATAACAAGTTCAGTTCTGAGAACCCACATTGCACAGCTCATAAGTATCTGAAACTCCTGGTTTAGTAATCCAACACTCTCCTCTGGCCTCTATGCACACACATGCATATGGACACACACACACACACACACAAACATGTGCATGCATAAAGGAGGGGGAAGAGAAGAGTAAATAAAAATAAAATAAATCTCTAAATAATTCCTATACAAACCACTTGAGAGTGAAGATTACCCATTTACAGTGACTTTATTACGATTAAGAAACTTTGCAAAACAAAACAAAAATAACAAAAACAACAACAACCAAAAAAAAAAAAACAATAACCAAAATAACGTTGCCGTTGTGTTCAGTGAAGACAACAAGTTTAACTTAATTTCAGTAAGTAAATCACTTACTCTCATTATTGCATATTACTGAAGCTGTTTGGCCAAAGAACTCCACTCTATACTCTCTCAACACTAGCTTCTTTCTGATAAATACCTCATAACTCTGGGTCTTTGGATCCATACTGATAGGTAAATGATTGATGCTACCCGACATTCTCATTTATCCAAGTGATTCGGTGTAGAAAGATGACAGTGGTGTAGACACCATAATGAGTAGGTGTTTTAGAACTCCTGGAGGGTACACTCTTCTTGTTCTCTTCTCCACAGGAAGACAGGTTCTTGGTCGAGCCCTGCTGCTTAGGTGCCTTCTGCATCCTAGATTTCAACATTACACTTTCATTTTACCTTTGCCTGCTAGAACTTGGACATTTGTATCCTCCCAGAGTTCATGTAGTGAAACTTTAATTCCAAAGTGATGGTGTTTAAAAATAACATTTTTGAAGGTGATTAGAGTACAAGGAATCAGCCCTCCTAATTGGGAATAAAGGCCTCAGAGTGCTTCTTGTCCCTTCCATCTCTTCCATCATATAGGGGTAATGACTGGTTCTCTTCAGGATGAGGTAAGGAGGAGCCACCTTGGAAGTAGAGACTAAGTCAGTATTTCCCATGCCTGTCTTTCTGGGTCTGTGTTACCTCACTCAGGATGATCTTTTTTAGTTCTATCCATTTGCCTGCAAATTTCATGATGTCCTTGTTTTTAATAGCTGAGTAGTATTCCGTTGTGTAAATGTAACGCATTTTTCTGTATCCATTCTTTGGTTGAGGGACATCTGGATTATTTCCATATTCTGGCTATTATGAATAAAGCTGTTATGAACATAGCTGAGCAAATGCCCTTGTTGAATGGTGGAGCATCTTTCAGATATATGTCCAGGAGTGGTATAGTTGGGTCTTGAGGTAGCATATTCTCACTTTTCTGGGAAAGTGCCAGGTTGATTTCCAAAGTGGTTACACAAGTTTGCACTCCCAACAGCAGTGGAGGAGGGTTCCCCTTCCTTTACATTCTCGTCAGCATGTGCTGTCATTTGAGTTTTTGACCTTAGCCAATCTGGTGGGTGTAAGATAGAATCTCAGAGTCATTTTGATTTGAATTCTGTGATGACTAAGGATGGTGAGCATTTCTTTAAATGTTTCTCTGCCATTCGATATTACTCTGTTGATAACTCTCTGTTTAGTTCTGTACTCCATTTTTTAATTGGATTATTTGGTTTGTTATCTGGGCCTGTGGGGGTCTGTATAGACTGATGTGTAACCAAGGACTCTGTGTGGAGAGGACCTAGATCCCCTGCTTAGAGTAGCCAATTGGCAGCTCAGTCTCCATGTGGGTTCTTCAGTAAAGGGAGCAGGAACTGTCTCTGACATGCACTCTGTTGCGTGTCTTTGATCACTTCCCCCTGGTTGGAAGATCTTGCCAAGCCACAGAGGAAGAGGATACAAGGAGTCCTAATGAGACTTGATAGGCTGGGGTCAGATGGTAAGGGAGGAGGGCTCCTCCTATCTGAGAAATAGGGGAAGGGAATGGGGGGAAGAAGGAGGAAGGGTAGCACCAGGAGGAGACAAGGAATGGTGTTAAAAGCATGATGTAAAGTGAATAAATTGCAAAAAATAATTTACATTTAAAAAGGTAAGTAAAGATTAAGACTTTACAGACAAACCATCTGGCATCTTGACCTTGGTCTTCACAGTCTCAAGGGTAGGACAATAAATTCCTATCATTTACAAATTGTCTTGTCTAAGGTATGATGTCATTGCAGTATAAGTGAGCAAAGCCACTACTTTATAACTAGTCAAGTGAGGTTCTGTTTGGACAAATGATGACCCAATGCCATATAGCTATCTACTCCTGGAACTAGAAGCCTCCTGAAGATGAGGAGCCTGTGTGCCTTGAGTGCAGAAAGAAGCCTAGAAAGAAAGGGAGAGCATGAAAAAAGGAGTGATTGAAAGGCTGGTGAGGTGAAGCCAGGGATGTTATTACCAACCTTGTGCAGACCAATTGCAATCACTGATCTGCTGGGCCAGCTAGCTGCCTGCCGAGAATCTCTGGATCAGACAATAACACTTGAACACTTAGCACAGTGACTTATGCTGACTTGGTGGGACCTCATTTGTTTAGGAACTTCATCTATACGAAAAACAACTGAGGTCCTTGAATGAGGATAAAAGGTCTCTCAGCAGCAGCAGCAGCAGCAGCAATAATAACAAAAAGCAATCCACCAACTCACCTTCAGTTGCTATTTAAATGAATCAAGGCAAGAACAAGAATTAACCATGAGGCATTAACCGTAGAGACCTCCAGGCAGCTACAGATGAGGTAGGCTCTCTATCCTCCTAGAGCTTCCAGTTCAGGGTGAGAGAGAGCCAAAGGGGCAGAAAGAGATAGGACTTGTTCAAGAAGAGACGTGTTTACAGAAGAAAAGCCAGAGTGCTGGAAGGAGACTATCATTCTGTAGTGATGCTTTGAGAGGTGATGGTGGGAGCTGATCAGGTGAAGAGGGTAGTGACTGAAGGAAATCAAGCTGCCATAGGAAAACACCATTGGGATGGTGTTGATCAAGCATGGGTATAACTTGCATGATGGAGGGCTGGCAAGATGGCTCAGTGGATAAAGAAACCCACTACCAAGCCCAATGGCCTAAGTTCATTCCATGGGACACACATGGTAGAAGGAGAGAACTAATTTCCATGATTTTTCCTCACACCAACACAAGTGGCTCTGTGGTATGCACACTCATCCCCCTTTCCAAAATAAATAGATTTAAGACATGTAGCTGAGAAAGTATGAATAAAGTTTTATATATATATAAAAGAGAGACACACAACTAGTCCATGAGGCCATGCCCCATTCCATACCAGGCTGTTTCTCAAAATGTAGCAATGCCAATTTTTCATTCAATGCCAAGAATGAAAAATAGGACACAGGCTTGTGTTAAAGAAGAATTAATAATGATCTATCTGTTTTGATATGTAAATAGAGATAATACCTGAGAGACTATAAGCTCATGGGAGGGTACAAAAAATATCTCCTCAGTAGGATTTTGAAATCAGGGTCAGGAAATTGAGTTCACATTATTAAAGGGCAGAAAGGTCAGAGCTGATATCCGGGTTATGCTAATCCACTTTAATTATGTCATCCTGGAGGACAGGGTCCACTATTTCCATCTCCATAGGCTATACCCATGTCTGAGTCACATGCATCCAGCATTTTTTCTGTGATTCTCCTGTGGGAGGGACTCTGAGAAAAGCGAACTCTGCACATACTGTCACATAGTCTGGGAGCAAACAGGAAACTAGCCCCTCCTCTGGCTGACTGTGGTAGGTAGAGCCATGTTCCACTTCTCACACAGATGGCAAGCACATACTCTCAGATCCTTGTTTTCAGTGATGGAGAGGAGCATGTCTACATACTTCGAAAGCCAGAGCATTACTGAGGGTGAGCCCCTTCCCAACCCTTCCCACTGGTCCTGGGTCTACTGTGCTTGATTCCTATGGATTCTGTCTGGAAGGCTTTGCAGGCTCCAGAGCAGCCTCAGAGAACTGCTCCCAGCCTGTGCTAGCCTGCAGGAGACCTGGGGATTGGGGATTGCTGTGCTGGGAGGGAGAATAGGATCAAGTAGATGTTGTGGTTCTCTTCTGCATTTCCTGTTTCCTTTTCAGGCATCTTGGCACAGGGTAGAAGCAGCAGGCAGTACCTTTTTTTAAGGACCTTTTTTCCTCTACGGAAAGAAAGCCAGAGTGATCCCTGGCCAGGACAAAGTCAGTGTGAGACCTGAAAACTCTTTCATAGAGTCAGAGTGGGGAAGTGACCTGAGTTCTGGAAGTGACCTCACTCACAGCCTGATCTTTTCTGGAGACCTTCTCTACAGCAAGGGTTAGTGACATTCTGCATTCTCTCCCTTTGGACACATTCCTGTCTGTAAAATAGGCTGGGTGTGCCTGATGCAGTCCCTCAGCGATCAGCAACTGAAGATGAGTCCCACAGAAAGTATCAAGCTTTCTATAAACATTATCACTATTATTATCATTAACATCCTCACGGCACCTGTTTAATGGGGACTCAGAGTCAAAAGAAACACACATAAAGTTCTAAATCAATTCAATCCGGGTGAAGTATACAGAATTTCAAATGCAACAAAGCCAAAATTCATGTTTTTTACATTATAGTGATTAAATACCAAATAAATATGCAAAGCTGGCTAACACACGGATGCCATCCTTACACTGCTACATCTCCATGCTGTTTGTTTCCAGATTATTGAAATTTTATTCTCAGTGCACCATGAACAAATTGATATTTTAGTCAACACAAGTTCCTGATAAAATGCCTCATTTTACACTAATTTATAACTTCTATCTTTTGTTACAACATAAGGATGCCAGAAAAAAAAAATGAAAAGCTCAGCTCTTCAGTCCCCCTTGATTTAAATGTTAATGATGAGTGTCTGTTAGCTCACTTAACAGTTGGGTTACCACCAAGCCCAAAGGCCAGTGTTCCCATTTCTTTGCACCAGAGGGTCAGAGGAGAGAGCTGACTCCTGCAAAATGTCCTTTGACTTCCAGACACGCTTCATGGTGCATCTGCAACCCCTCAATGCACAAGAAATAGTTAAATAAAGGTAACTTCAAAGTATCAATAATGACGACCACAGTGACAAGCAGTAAGTGGATCTAGAAGGCCAGGCCTGTTACCACCACACTCCACCTGCGGTAGCAGCCACTGGTTCATTCTAATTCTGTGGTGTGTGCTCGTCCTCGGTCTCTTACTTTAAGTGCAGGACAAAGTTTAGAACACACTCTTATGGGGAGGGCATTCTCAGTACTCCTGCAGCATAGGCCCAGAAAGGCAGAGACACTTGCTGGAGGGCACATGGCTAACAGGTGACGGATCCTACCCGGCCCCACAGTCCACATTCTTAACTATGGTGCTAGATTATTTACTTCTATCAGATATGAGGAGACTCCACGGATAAGTCAAATGTGCAACATTTAATCTTCATCAGTAACTCCCTGCATGCAATTCATCAAGACTGTGCAAATTTACACAAGTGCTTAGAGATGTCCAGTATCACTCAGGAGACATGTATCCTGGCAAAGCTGGTCTTGGAGATGTGGGCAGCTCACCATTCCTTGGGCATCTCTTACTTCAACACTGTACCACAGCCCTGTACAGTAACTGATGTTGTCAACCAATTGAAAATTAATTTAAAGAAGCAGGGATGAGGTCAACATGCTACGTTTTTTTTTTAAGGGTAACAAATAGCTTAGACTGCTAGTTGCTCATTTCTATATGTGTTCATAAGACAGGGTAAATAAGGTCTTGGGAATTATATATATATAAATCTAAGATTATACATGTGTGTGTATAACATATAATTTTATAGCAACCCTCTTATTTCCCTGTTTATGTGCATCCCAGATCATACTGCCACAGGATGATGTTATATAAACACATAGTCATACGTCTGTATGCATATATATATAGTCACAGTAACTGAGATGCTGAGATGACAAGTTACTGTGAAAACCTACATGTTTATGCTACATGTTTTTAAAATAGTCTATGCCATTTCTACCGTTCATCTGATGCAAATGCCACTGAGTATTTTGCACCGAACTTTCCATGCTTGCACATGTCTTCAGACAGTAGACTGGGAAGAGGAAGGAGCTTGGCAGGTGCAAACTTTGACCTGCCTCTTCCTGGCTCAGGCACCTCAAGCTGTCTGACTGATCCTTCTAAGCCAGCAGTTCTCAAGCTGTGTGTCACAACCCGTCTGAGAGAGGCACATCAGATATTTACATTACGATTCCTAACCCTTGCAAAATTACGGCTATGGTGTTACAACGAGATCATGTTATTGTTGGAGGGGCCACCACAATGTGAGGATCTGTATTAAAGGGCCGTAGCATTTAGGAAGGCTGAGAATCACCGCTCTAAGTGCTTGTAAATGTAACTAGTCACAGCTAACAGGGGATTCATATCCTGCATGGGACCCACCTTTTCATAGGCACTAGAAGATTCTATCCTGTCTTCAGAGAGAAATGATAAGGACCCTCTGCTTGCTGTGCATTTGCCCTTGTGGGCCTCTAGTTGACCCACACTGTCTCTTCTGCTGACTGGACTTGGTGAGGGTGTCACACCAATGTCATCCCTTCTGCAAGCCTCCAGAACCCACATATCCATTCTTCACCTGTCTTCACCTACAAGCACACTCTTCAAAGGAGTCCATGGAGCAGAAAGCTGTAAGAAGCTTCATTCTGGTCTTTGGCTGGCATTTTCAGCTTTATCAGCATGAGCATAGAGGGTCACTGTGTGCATTTCTTACCTGGTTCTAGGTGATAAGGTGAGGAAGCAGGTAGGTAGCACCCCTCACACTCCAGCACTTCACAGGCAGATGAGATGGTTCAAGCAGGAACACAGAATATTGAGAATCTAACAAAGGCCGGCATGGTGACACATGCCTATGTTCGTGACATTTGGGAGGCTGAGGCAGGAGGATTAGGAAGTCAAGGCTAACCTGTAAAATAGATGTAATGAACCTGTCTTAGGAAGTAAACAAGTAACACACACTGAATGTTACACACAGTAGATGTGAGCTGCTTGCTATGCCTGCCTTCCACTATCATATCTGATTGCAAACTGTTGCACACAGAGCAGCCTGCATAAGTCTCCTGCTGCTCTGTACTAAGCACACAGTCTCGGGCATGAATTGAGGAAGAGCTTATTTGTGAACACTCCCTGAAAGAGGCAAATGCCAAATTAGTCAAGATTCCTCTCTTTTCCAAATGGGAACTTGGAGGACCAGAGACTCTACATGCCTGGTTAGAGATCACACAGCCCACAAGGATGCCCTGGGACCCCTGGCAGATCTTGTCACTCAATACCACGTGATTTCAGAGAACAAAGGGTAACAATATATTCTACAGAGGGTAAATTACAAGGCTGCCTAAAATCGAAGAGCTTTGTCAAGGTAAAATGTTTCCATTTTGATAGAAGAACAAGAGAGCTCCCAAAATACTTTTCTTTTGACCTACTTAGCTATTATTCATCTCTCTCCTGCCCCCGCCCTCATCAACAATGGCTTCACCTTGGAAAATCCTGCTATAGTTCATCATTCTAGCCCTGATCCAGTTTAAAAAGATGTTCTCAGATAGAGTGGGGCTTAGGTAAAACCTGCCCCAAGAAGATATCAGAGATGATGGGGGCCATTTGGTACTTCTACCTTCCCTCGATGACATGTTCTAATACACTCCAAGGAACTCAGCGGAGGAACAGAGAGGTATAAGAATTCCCATTCTTGAGGAGTGTTTTCTCTGGCCTTAAATGCCATCCTGTCCTTGGAGTACCTTGATGATTCTAGCTCCAGGCTAGATCTGGGGAGAGATGGCGACCATATGGAGTGGGCATTCCTTCTGCCTTGCTGGGACTTGCCATGCTGTAAACAAACTTGTTCACCTTGAGAGATCTGAGAAGAGGCGAAGGCAGGCATAGGAAAGCAGAGTGGAGAGAAACTGAGAGCCCACAAGACTGCCTCACCTCTGTCACTTGCTGATTTTTTTTTCTGAAATATTCTCCCCTTATTTCATTTTCCTAAAAAGTTCATGGTCACCCTTCCAAACAGACTTAGACTGTGTTTGGTGCTGTCCTCATAGTTTCTGTGTTACAGATAGAGCTTACTTCAATTGGTATGTGTTATTTGTTAGGTCTGATGATCTTTCAGGAGTATCTTTATTTTTAATAGTGATTGTCAATGCCCTGTCACCTCCATATTGTAGACAAGTCCTTCACTCAAATAGATTATAAAATACATGCAAGGTCACCTGGGCAGGAATTGATGGGGCTAGTTACTTAACACAGGGCAGCTGGCTCCCACAGATCAGTCTCTCAACTGTGTTGTGAAACTGCTTGCTTTATACAAAAGATCCAAATGGAAGCATGCATTTGACCCTCAGCGATGCCTGTTAGTAATAATAACTCAGCCTCATTACTGTGCCAGTTTGTGCTTTATGCTGTGCTTTTTCACAGTACACCTTCTCATTGGCTCCATAAATCAGAAATTGTAAGGTGAGGTGGGGTTGCTTTTAACTTGTAACTCCCTTACTCTTTTAATACTGTTGCTTTACAGGCGAGGAAACAGACAGGCAATGAAGAGAGTTGCTCCAAGTCATCTCATTACATATTGACAATTAGCACCTTGCAGGAATCCTCTCCCACCCCCAATGCCTGGTAACTCCAAACTTCAAGCCAGGGTGTGTTCATTAACATGCATCTTGTGGAAGGTCAGTGCAGGGGTGGCAGAATCAACAAACAGATTAGTTCTGAGGACACCAAGATATCCTTCCCTGTACTAGTTGTCAGTAGACTTTTCCTCCTTCGGACATGGCGGGTGCCATGTTGTGTATCAAAGTCAAGCAAGGGCTGGAAGTCCTCAGAGTGTGCTGAAAAACAGCCTTCCCTGTATCTGGCATAGATAGTATCACCTGCTTCATTTGCTGCTGCAGAATGGCATCTCAACACTTAAGTTTTCTCTTTATACAGGCAAGACACACAGGTGTGGGAAAGCTTGAGGGTGTGTGGTATTCAATGTTATCATATTAACTTGACCCTTTCCTACTCAAAAACAAGAAAGGGTCTGAAAGCAACAATATTAAGAGAAAATTCCAAAGCTTTCGTTTGTTTTGAAAAACATAAATATCTTTTCCTTCTCTATTCCTCCTTTCTTCTCTATTCCCTTTTTCCTCTCCCCTCTACTCCTTCATCCTTCTCCAGGTTTGGTAGCTCAGAGGTAATAAGTGCTTCTAGTACACCTCTTAGCTGGTAGAGACAAACTTTTGTTGTACTCATGAAGAGTGTAGAGTTAGCAAGGGCAGAGCGCATAGAGGAGGAGGGTGGGTAGATGCGTACATTGGCTGTCATTTTAGGCAGGATGCCTTAGTGCTGCCAGTGCAAAGGAGAGCGGAGAGTGTTCTGATGGGGACAAACAGGCTGACAGAAAGCTGAGTCTTTCTTAAACATGGAGGTATATGTGGTGTTTTCATAGGTGGTAGAATATATAGAGAAAAAGGAATGTGAATACTCTAACCTTTTTCTCTTGGGCACGGAGGCATTGAGTCACCTTGTTATATTCATAGTAGACATGTGGAAAGAAGGAGGTAGGAATTGTATATTGAAAGCAAAGAGTGCTTGGACACCATGCTCTGCTTGGGAGTTGATCCCATCAATGTGGAGAAGACATGGAGCTGGGAACTGACACAGGCTAGCATGTGTGTTGGGAAGACCATTCTGCGAACTCTGATCCTGTGGAGTCAGCGATCATAACCTCACAAAACTTTAGTGGTCTAACTTGGGGACTGGAAGGGCTAGTTGATGAGCTGAAAAAAAAATCAAAGGTTCCATTTTCCTTCTCTTGTCAAGGCAAATAAATGGAGCTAGATAAATGTGGGGAAAAAAAGAACCTGAGATAGTAGCAAAATTGCCTGGAAGCAGAATGTTTTTCAGAGTCCCTAATGAGGTGTCAGGGAACCTAACGAGATGAAACTCCCCATCCTACACCTAGTTTTTCAGGCTGTCCTTTTCATGCAGTCATAATTAAGTTGTGAAATTGGAATTATATCCCATCATTAAAGATGAAGGCTCACTTTGCTACATTCTTACTTCTTAGAAGAAGTAACTGCATAGTCCTCTGGTCCGCACCTCTTCTCCCACCGTTTCCCTTGATGTGGCTGCAAGCTATGACATGGTCACTTTAGATTGTGATTAAGAAGGACCGTGTGGCTCTTCTGCATTGATTTTAGTATCTAATTCCATCATTCTCAGAAATTATGAGGCAGCTAAAGTGGAAAGGCTTTGGAGCCATTGGCTATTTGCAGAAGGGAAGAGCACACAGGAAAAAAAAGCACATACTAGAGCCACCTGCCCTATGGCCTTTAGATATGTGGGGACCACCTTGGGTCTTTTGAGGTGTCACCAGGAGGGACTCATTATTCCCTGAACTAGTGTGGAAACAGAGACACAGGTTATAAGGTCTCCTAAAGAGGAATCAAATCCAGGTCAGACTTATTCCAAATCCATGTTCTTTTCCTCCACTATGAAAAAAAAAAGACAACTACATTTTTATATGTACAGGCCCAGTGACAGGAGCCCCGCTCAGGGCCACCAGCTGCTCCTCATCAAGTAACTCCTTGTGTCTCCTGTATTTTTGCTAGTGAGTGTTCAGTAAATTATTCCTACTGTTTGCAGGGATGTTTTTACTCAGAAGAGAACCTAAGAGATTTCTTCCAAACATGCAGATTCTACCTCCCTGTGTAACCACCCCACTCTGTGTAACCTTGAAAATGAGGAACTCAACAGGATAAGATATGAAATGATGAGACCAGGTCAAGACAGGAACTAGGGCCAGCTGTTAGGATGAGGGACCTCTTTTGAAGACAGGGTTTTTTGTTCTAAATTCATGACATTCGAGGATGTGAGGGGCAGGCATGGAGGAAGGGTAAAGAGGAGTGAAAAAAGACTAGCTCTGCACAGGGGACCAGTTGGTTCTGTGTCCTATCATCCCAGAGCCCCCAAAGAGCATCTAGAACAATGCACTCACCCAGTAAATAAGAGTATCATGCCCTCTCCATGCAGGGCTACTTAAAGACTCTCACTGAAGTGTAGCTTACCCTGCAAGAGAATAGCTGTGGAGGCTCCCCATCCTATGGTTAGGCCTGGCTGCTGTCCTCAGACAGAGAGGCTTCAAGCCCAATCTTTGCTCCCATTTGACTGGGAACACTTAACTTTTTGTTTCCATACTAGTGCGAACCTGAGTCTCCAGGTCTGGCTTCTATTTCTCTGCGTTGTTTGTCACTGTCATCTTGGTGTGAAAATGCAAATACACATATATGATGCCCTATTTGAAATCTTAGGATCCTGGTGTGTTTTAGAACAGAGAAAGTCTACATATATATGCACTACTTAATATATAACACCCACAGCCTTGAGATTGAGGCAGTACCCTTACTCATACCCACAGTATTTACTGTTGTAAAATATGCAATACGTAAGATGACTATATTCAAAGCAGTCTCGTCAGTTTAGATTTCACTGCTCAAGGTAGATACACACAGGCTGATATGCATAAAAATGTACATACACAAAATTTGACTTTTCAGAGCTTTTTGGGTTTTTATAGTTCAGACAAGAGATTGCAAATAAAGATTTGTTAAATCCTTGCTACTCTTGAAATAGTGCTCATGTACATTGAGGGCATATTCTGTGCCAGGTACAGAGAAGATTTTCATTTCCTGCCTAAGGTGTTGGAACTCCTGTTGATTATAGCATCACTGTCCACATTTCACATTCTAGAGGCATACAAAGCAAGTGATAGCCACTGGCCATATGTCGTTATTTGTGTATAGATTAATTTACTTCATTACACTTTATTTCAATAGTTTTTATCATCCAGATCTGGATGGCCTTGTAGGTAGTCTAGTGGCTAATACTAGGAAATCACAGGTACCTAGTAGGTCCCATATTCAATGGCACAGAACATGTCTATAAGAGTAAAAAGTTCTAGTATGTAGTACTGGTCTACCACCTATATAGTATAGCACCTATGTGCATAGATTCTGAACTGTACTGTCCATATTTTTATTTCCTAGGTATGTGGTCTTTGCCATTTTCTTTTACTTCATTGCTGCTAAGTTTTCACAACTATAAGAAGAGAATTAAAATGGAGCCTACTTCAGTGATGGTTGTAAAATTTAAGTGAGTTAACGAATCTGGTATACTTAGGACAGTGGCTGGCATGGAGCTGCCCCTATCTGATATGAATGTTGGTGAAGCACAGAGTGACCTGGCTCATCACCTCTTCTATTTTTCCTCACTCGCCTGCCTCTGCTCTTGTTTGTGAGTGAGTGAGTCTAGAAGTACTGTCTGAGAAACCAAGAGCAAGGACCTTCCATTCCTGTCTCATTTCCTGGTCTTTAGGGTCAGTCTCAAAGGGAGAGGTCCACAAGGAGCCATGGCTATCCTTCATTGATTCCTCAGACCTAGACTTGGTTCATATATCTCACTTCCGTTTTTTTTCCTTTTTCTAATCTTAACATCGTTGAAATCAGCTCTAATGAGGCTATAGTATGTCATGGAACCCACTGTCAAGACGATATATTTGAGATAATATATTGCAGCTTCATTGGTTCTGTGTGGCAGTGGTCGGAACAGAAATAAAGTGAGGCTTCTAATTCCAAGCTACTTAGTGACGCATCAGGTCATCTGAAAGAGAGGTGGCAGCTTGGGTTTAGACATGTGTCGTGCCTGCATGGAATTACAAGGGAACCCAGGACAGACAGCCTGGTGCATTTTAGTCCTGAGCTGAACTTACTCAGATGTGTCCTGACTCTAACTTTTGTCATTTGCAACCTAGGATATAATTTTGATTCTACCTCTGTCGCCTATGATACAAACCAGGCAGAGAGTAGAGTAAGAACATTGCAATTATAAAGCTCTGAGCATACATGGGTCTCTTGCTAGTTCAAGCAGTGACTTTCTTCTGAAGGATACGAAGCCTCTGAGCTTTGGGAGAGGTAAATAGAAGTATTTTGTATGCCTTGGGAACATTGCTCACCAAGTGCTAATCATCATTCTGTGTTAGTATCAAGAAGAATGCTGTAATATGTGGTATGAATGGCCATTGACAGAAAGGACTCTGAAGGCTTCCTAAAAAGAGGACTTGTAAGTCTTCCAGCAAAGGCACCATGTTTTAGGTGATTCTTTTTCTTATTTATAAATTTATTTTGATTTTAAACCATCAGGAAGAACTATCTCTCATATAAGTTTGTGTTTTTTTTTTTGATTAAAAATAAATGTTACACTGGGCATATTAAGCATGTGTCTATATTTGTAGCACATGGGAGCCTGAAGCAGGGATGGCGCAGTTAAAGTCAGCCTGGGTTGCGTCTCACAAAAACAAAACAAGTATAAGTAGATAAAACACTCATATGCTCTATAAGTAAATAAATAAATCTTTTTAAAAAGAGCCAATTTTATCACATGTGTTATATTTCACTTTCTTTTCTGGACGCGAGCATAGATTTTTGTAATTCTCAATTATAGTTGTTTCCATAGTCCTCCACTGTACAGTTTCAACCTTGAGGAGCTAAATTTCAGAATGAGAAAACAGGAAGAAAGGAGTTTGAAATTTAGCTTCGTTATCCAACATAAGAAGACATTAGAAACCTAGAAAGAACAAACAGGATGATCCAAGACCAAGAGGCAGTCTGTGGTAGACCAGAGCAGGAACACTTGCTTCCTACTCTTAGCCCACTCACCGCCAAGCTAGTTTAAGAGACATGTGATAGACTGGAGAGATGTCTCTGTGAATAAGAATGCTTGCATGCAAGTCTGATGACTCAAGTGCAATCCTCAGAACCCTTTAAAATGCTAAATATGGAGGTTTGCATCAGTAAGGAGAGCTGGAGCTCAGGGCTAGAGTGTGCTGTGTAGCAGAAACAGTGAGGCTCTGCCTCAAGGAGGTGGAAGGTGAGAAATGACCCTACCAAGTTATCATATGATCTACGATCTGTCACACTCCTGCCCTGGCATCCATGTTCCTGTGCATGCACACATACGTGAACAAATAAATATTATAAAAGAAAAGGGTTTGGTGGTGAAGGATTTTGCTACTGCGGGAGTTGGGTGAGCTCTATGTGTATCACAAGTACCTGATAATGGCCTTGCTAAAGTACCTGAAACATCTGAAGCTCTAAGCTACTGTATCAGACAAGATTATGCACAGCAACAAGCCAGATCATAACTCCCAACTTACAGTAACTGAAACACAGTAAACTTGATTTTGCTCACCATAGAAGGTACCTCCAGGAATAGGCAGTTGTTAACATTAGTTCAGTGGTTCAGAGATGCCTCCAGGGGCTTAGGCCCTATCTACTATGTCTTTGGCTACTTCAGAATAGGATGAGGAAGCAAAACCAAAAGCAAGTGCTTTCTCCACTGTTTGAGTATATTTTTCACTTTCATTTAATGTCTTAAACTGTTAACTGGCCATATAACTCAGAGAAAGTTGGGAAATTTTACGCTAGCATTGGTATCACCCTTTGTCAGTAGAATGATATAAAAAATTTAAATAATTAGTAAGGCATGAGTATAGACCAACTTCACTCTATGGCAACCTCAGCACCTGGCACAGGTGTAACAAGGCATCCTAACAGCACATTGGCTTTGCCTGCCAAGGGGGTGAAATGGAGACAGAATTAGAAATGAAGAGTCTCAGTATTATTGTACTATGTTTGATGAGTCAGCAAAAGGCTGTTCGTAAATAAAGTTACATGGCTCATTCAGCCAGAATTCAACCGACATTTTGTCCATTCATCTGCTCATAGCTGAACTGTATCTCAGAGGGTGGATTTGTCCAGTGTTTAAATCCAAGTTACAGAAAAGGGTGTTTCCACAGCCTTCACTCCCCGATTAGAGTTTCTAGTTTGAATCACTCTGCTTGTGGTGACAGCATCAGGGGAGATTTTAGGAGTATGATGATTCCATACATGTGACCGACTGAAGAATTTTTAGGAAAAAAAATCATTCAGAAAATGATTACTGTGAGCCTACTATGTGCTGAATACGAAACTGGGGACTATGGTTTCTATGAACAATGACATGGGAAGGAAACTGTCATCCAGACAGGCATTTTCAGTAGAAATAATGCTCAAGGTTTTAAAAAGAGAAAATTGTACCAGAAATGTTTGGGACGACCTATCTGAGATTTGGAAGATTTTACAGACATCACCCCCTACTTCTAGTGAAATTATTATGGGAATGGCCCTGCTTTGGGTAGGTGTCCATTGAAAACATCTTTCTCGAATGCCTATCATGTACCCCTCCCTGTTCTAGACTCTTGGAGTGAAGCTGTGACCTAGGAGAACTAACTTAACTTCTTCTACTTAAAGAAACTTTGTTACTCCTTGGTTGGAGAAACAGTCTCATAAAAGACCCTGAATGGATATAACCTACAACCCTTGCTCGGATGTAGCCAATGGTAGCTCAGTATCCAAGTAGGTACCCTAGTAAGGGGAACAGGGACTATTTCTGACATGAACTCAATGGCTGGCTCTTTGACCTCCTCCCACCCCAAAGAGAGGAGCAGCCTTGCTAGGCCACAGACGAGGACATTGCAGCCAGTCCTGAAGAGACCTGATAAGCTAGGGTCAGATGGAAGGGGAGGTCCTCTATCAGTGGACTTGGAAAGGGGCAGGGAAGAGATGAGGGAGGGTGGGTAGGATTGGGAGGGGCCTTGTGAGCTACTACAAAGCCCTGGAATAAAGTGGCATGCTATGGAAGCATCCTAAGCCACTAAATACCCAGTATGACTTCCTGAATTCTCTGGGATACTTTGTGAAGAAAGGATTAGAAACCAAGAGGAGGACTGAGGAGAATAAATAGGAGGTCTAGAGATAGAGTGTTTAGGAGGGAAGCGGAAGGAGAGATTTAAAAAAAAAAGGAGGGAGGGAGAGAGAGAGACAGAGACAGACAGAGAAACAGAGATGGAACATGGGAAGGAACATATGGTAGCTTGGACTAGGGCAGCCATAGCAGAAATGAAGAGGTGCAGGCTGGTTCCGCGTGGAATGAGTTGTGAGCAGAATGGGTACAGGCCTTAATGCAACGCACAGAAAAGTACAGTGAGGCTAGAACAATGACTCAGGTTAAGAGCATTTGCTCTTGCAGAGGATCTGGGTTCAGTTCCCAGCACCCACATTAGGCAGCTTGTGGATATTTGCAACCAAGGTTCCAGAGGAGCCGATGCCCTCTTCTGTCCTCTGTGGGCACCTGGATATATATGGTATACATACAGACAACCAAACACGTGCACACGCGTGTGCACACAGAGCTAAAATTTAGAACAAAGAAAAGCTTGAAAAGAATTATTTCATTATCCTCTGATCTAGAGTTCTTTTAATTCTGTTCTAAGGAAATAGCATATGCCATGAGGTGTTGAAAGTGATATTTAGGAAAAAAAAAACCCTCAGTGATATTAAAAACATACAAAAACTGTCTGGTCAACACTTCAAGGCAATGGTGGCTCAAAGCCATACAAAGCTCACTGGCAGTGATGCTAATGTAACTTGAATGCAGCTTTTCCTAAGTTTACTTGGCTCTGGGAATGCCCCCCCCCCCACACACACCCAGCTCCTCTTGTTCCAAACCACATTTACCGGGACAAAGATTAATGGCTAGAAGGATCCTCGATGTCCTTCCTATTTTATGTATTTCAAGATGAGCCAAACAAAGTGACTTGCCCAGGATCACACAGCTGTGTAGAAGCAGAGCCTTGGAAATTTAAGACGCCAAGACACCATGCCTCTTCCACCCCAGGGTGCCATGTACATCTGTAGAGAAGAATGTGCTATTGTGTTGGCATGAGCCTGACTACAAATAACTGGAATTCTAGCCCGCTGCAGGAGCTCTGCCCCCCACACCACCCTCCCTGAAGGGCCCTAACTCAGAAATAGTGATGAGCCATTCCCAGCCAAGATGTCAGGCTTATAAATTCTTGCCCTAATGAACAACAGAGATTTGTAAAAACTGCACACAGTGAGAAATGCAACAGTCCTTGCGGCCCAAGAGGTTGAGGTTCTACTGAAATATGTTTGCAAACTCAACTCCTCAACACTCTCCTAAATAATAATGGGCTGTAATCAGGTGATAATTAACACTGAACCTAGACTCAGCAGGAACAGACCCGAAAGATTTCACATTTTGGGTAGCAGAGAAGCATCTTGAACCCATGGGGGGAATCTGTCTATGGCTGCAAAGCATACAGTGTATCTGCCTTCTGGCTGCAAGGCAAGGGAAGTATGTTTAAGGATTAGACGTTAATCCCAATTTTGCCATTTCCTCACTGGGCAGCCGTAGGAGATTTATGTAACTTCTTTGGTCTTAATTTCTTGCCTCTCTGAGGTGAGACTAATGAATCCATGCAGGGCTCGTCCTACAGATAAATCGCATAGTATCTGACAGCAGCCTAACACGCACCAAGCCTAAATCTAATGTTTTGAGAGAGAGAGAGCTATTGGGATTGTACATGAAATCTCCCTCTTCTAAGTGCCAGGTAACTCTGGTAACAATCATATGGAATGGGCTTGCTGTTGTAGCTACTTGCTTGCTGTGTAAGTAACTCATCCTGGCTTGAATGCTCTCTGCTGTCTTTCCTTCCACCTTCCCCCTCTTTTGGCCTGGGGAAACATGGTGCTAGCTCCTTACTGGAGGTTGGATTTGGAGAGGCATGACCCATAAACTAAAGTCCAGAATCATTACGCTGATAATTCTGTAATTCATTGAGTTCTTCTACTAAGAGCCGGAGAGCTTTGTGGCTCTTGACCTACCCGAACTGAGATTGCTCAATTCTCTGACCATCACACAGCTAGCCTGAGCAATCAGATTTCTGTTGCTTGCAACTGGAGATTCTTAGCAGCTGCAGACAGAGGCACCATGTCTATGCAGTACTGGCCCTCGTGCTGAATCCACCTGCCACCTGGAGACTCAGAACACAGATGATAGAGTCTAACTGTGCAGACTCCTTCCAGCTATTTTCTTCTTAGTTTACAGTCACCCCTCTTCAAAGAGAATTCTAGATCAAGTCTAGTATGTTACAGAGTTAAAAGAGAGGCTGGGTATCTTAAGAAAGTTCAGACCCAAGGTCAGCCCCTGCCTTCTTCCTTCAGGGTATTTTAGGGCCCTTAACTTGGAACTCAGGTCCAGTTTTCCAGTCTGAACCCTGCTAGGGCTCCATTTGAAGCCTGTGTGTCTTAACTTCTTCAACTCAGGCTGCTCTCTGCTTCTTTCGCCTTGGAACCTACATCATACCTTTCTCTGAAATATTATCTCAGATTTACTCAGAGAGCCTGTCAGTCTCCCTCCCAGCCTCCCCGCACCTCCAGCCAAATGTCATATGCGTGCTTGTCACTAGGGTATTTCATACTATTTGGGGCATTTGTATGTCATTAAGCATAAGGCAGCCCAGGTTAATTGAAATAGTTATTTTTGGATTGGAAATTATTTTTTTTCTAATTAAAGCTGGTCCCCAGAATAAAAATGTCATATGCTTTGTAGTTCACAGCTGTGGTTCTGAAATTTGGCATACATTATCATTAGTGGATCTTAAATCCTGATTCCCAGGTACCGCTCCAAGACACACAAGTTTAGCATCACTCCACCGAGGCCTAGGAATCTGCATTTTTTTAAACCAGGGACCAGACCTGTGCTTGCATCCTTAAGCTGTTTTCATTCCTAAATGCAAAATGTGTGTTTAAAATTTTGAGCCTGGTGCCTGGCTTCATCATAAAATCTAGGTAAGTGAAAATATTGTGACTCATGTTCATTTTGCTCATAGACCTAACATTTAGTGGGCTCATCTAGTTCAGGCACGCATCGAGAATTGCCACCAACTGGAAAGATGATTCCCCTTGATTCTATCTATGGCCACATTTTCTTCCTAATCTCTCCCCTCCCTGAGATATTAACATAGCTGATCTTTAGCTTCAGTTGCTCCTGTTATATTTACTCTCTCAATAGAGCAGAGTCACTGGACTGAAACCCCAATCAGATGGTGTTACCTTCAGCTGAAAAAAAATCCCTCTGTGACTTCTCTGAGCTCTCAGATTGAAGACCCAACTTCTCCCTTGTGCCCTGCATGGTGTGGTGTCTACCTAACACATATTTCTCTCTACCTCATCTCTTGCTGTTGCTTATCCATCCACTGTGGGTCCTCCAAATCTTCCCATTTATTTTCCTATTTGATACCCTGGCTTGAAGCATGCCAGTTCCTCTTGTCCCTGGTCACAGTCCTTTCTGTTTTCTTCTTAGTTGCCGTTTGTCTGTGAACTGGGCCCTTGGACTTGAATGCTAGTAAAGCTTTGTTTATACACGATGTGGCTGCACCCTATAGCCACTCTCATGTAAGGTCCTCATTCTATTATCTGAGAACCTTAGCTGAGTACTCTTCTAGGGTCTTCCAATCAGGAATTCAGTTCTAGGTAACAGAGATGTAAACTTCATGGCTCAGAGAAATGCCTAGACATAGTCCATGTAGATGAATAGAGGGAAGGAAAGTAGGGAGGGACCCTAGACTTTTATGGGGAGGATTTAGAGGCCTTAGTACAATTCTACAAAGAAAAGAACTCAGAAACATGAGGTGGAATCATGGGCTTAGTTCACAGCTGGCTCCTCTTCTGCAACATACCTGTGGCCTCCAAGGAGGAGCCCTTGATCCGAATCATCACTCCACAGTTTTCATGTTGTTTCTGTCACTGACTCTCCCTGAAATGAGCAAATTGCTTCAATTTCCTGGAAACTGTGGTGTTCTCATCTTTTAAATGGAGAGAGAAAATTCCAAATCGTTGGTGTGGAGATGAAATGAGACAAGTTTTATTTTAAAGCTTTCTTTGCTGGTTGCTAAACTGGAGTCTTTGCTAGACTGTGATTCATCTCTGACTCCCACGGGAGCCCACTGCTAAATGAAGTTTTATTAAGTGAGTAGAGAGGAAGTAAGAAGAACACACAGGGAGTGGATGCCTAAGGGGCATCTTGGCTTCAGCATTGGCCCCAGCAGCAAAGACAGCCTGTGTGGGATGAGTCATATATTTGGATATATTTGGACATTATTCTCTCCTTTCTCTCTTTCTCCATCCCTCTATCCCTCTTTCCCTTTCTGTCTCCCTCCCTTTCTCCCTCTCTCTCTCCCTTCATAGCAGATTCCTCAAGGTGGGAACTGTTTATTTCCTTATCATTCTATTCTGCATTGTTCTGGTAAAACAAAAATAAAATACATCTGAAGAGGATTTATACAGGGTCACAATTTTCCACAGGGTTCCAGGTCTGCACTGTCATGTTCTATAGATGAGAAACACTGTTCAGGTTTGCGTGGCTGGTGAGGGCCCTGGCCAGGACTGGATCTCAAGTTTTTCCACCCTCACTCTAGTGCATTCAGATTGTTTCTTTCTGCTGTCCTTCATTCCCTATCAGCAGAGTTTCTGGTATGAAATGATTAGCAGAGAGAGCCACGGCCACTTGTATGAAAATGAACAGTAGAGGGTCCCAGAAAAGCAGATCCTTCTAAGAGATGTAGATACAGATTTACAGACAGGGTCTTGCTTAGAACTGAGCAAGATCTAATTTTAAAATACATTCAATTATCCTCCAGCCCACAGGCCATTTGGCTCACTATCCAAACCAGGAATGTTCTGTGGCCTTAAGACTCTGCCTTCTCCGGCAGCCATCTTTTCTAGTGGTCCGTCTCACAGGGGAGTGCCAAAGCACAAAATTTATGGAGTCCTCTGAGTTTCTGTGGTCACAAATCACAAGACTTTATCAAACAGAAAGGGAGGTTTGCCTTGGAGGGTGAGAACACACTTTTCAGGTATAGCGATGGGAATATAAACAGGCCAATTCAATTTCTTTTGGGGTCATGGTTTGGAGCTTTATTGAATGTACCGCATTCCCTTTTGAAAGTCCATGGGATATTTCCACTTCAGAGAATAATTGCCACATCCCATTCTATACCAAGAAATGCGTAATTATTATATCACTTGGTGGTTATTTATCACAGTTTGAATGGAAATAAATTGCTTCAAAGTGAAATCATGTTCCATGGGTACCTGTCTGCCCTATTAATCTGTCATTTAATTTTCTTTATTTTAATGTGCATACAAATGTTGTGACCTGTCTCATCTGTATCCCTCATAATTCCCTCCAATCGATTTAAATATGTTAAAAGAAATTAAATAAGTGGGTTAAAGGAAGGCTGAGGAGTTGGGGAACGGAGGTTTAGCTGAGAAGGGTAATTTAATTGGCTCTCATCAGTTTCCTTAGGCTGGGGTGACCCATGGATATTCCTGCTTAGGCTGGCTACATATAGCATGGGTGGTGACTGCCGGATCTTTGTGGGTGTAGTGCTGTCCACGGTGTCTAGCGATTTCATTCCAATTCATAAAGTACCCAGACCAGCGCTGCTCCCCTTTCACACTGAAAACTAGGCGGTCTCTCTTCCTTGAGCGTCCCTCCTTTGTCTCTATCCACCCAAACAATGAACATCTGAATGAGAAAACTTGTCTAACTGAGCATGAGAGAAGCACGTGGAGGTCACGGTGCTATGCATCGGAGACGTGGGGGTTCTTGCCCTCTGGCATTCCTCTCACATTTACCTTCCGGTGTGAGCACAGGGACAAGGATGGTTTTCCTGGTAGCTAGTGGGGACTTCTTGGAGAGCGGAAATAGAGAAGGAGCTGATCTTTCCTAATGGTAGAAACGACTTCAAGCGGATTGTGGGGAGGGTTTGTTGTTGCTTCTAAGCTGGAGGTAAAGTGAGCAGGTAAAGAAGGCAGGACGTGACCACCCATCAGAAAACATGCAAGCAGGTACTGAGGACTCACTGAGTGGAGCTGTTGGGAACACAGGCTAAGGAAACAGCTCAATGACGGTGAAATGGGTGGAGGACAGGAACGTGAGGTGGGACACAAATTTGGGGAGGCTAAGAGTGGCACTAGTCATGTGTTCAAATGTGAGGCGATCATCAAAGCTCAAAGTAACTTACCAGAAGCAAAAACAATGACTAAAGAACACTGACCCTGTCACGTGGAAGCATGTAGGAGCCTGTGGAAAAAAAGGAAAAAAAAATCCTCCTAAGACTGTCTTTTTTTAAATAGCAATTATTTACAGGACGTAAACGTAAATGTGTGTCGACTAAAGGCCTTCAGTTTCATGGTGCCCCAGTCGGTCTTTATGCAGGTCTAAGCACGGCACCAGTGTTAGGCTCAGGCTCTTTACTGAGTAGATTATACATTCCTTGGCCTAGATGATCATTAGAGTGTCTTTTGGATTCCGGTATTTTTAGATTGCATGCCCCCCTGCCCCATCAAAGGTTAGTTACCTTTGATGCAAGTTGGGCTCGAGCCTTTGTGGGTAGTTCATTCATGCTTTGCATTCCTCAGATAAGCTTCAATAGAACCCTGACTGGATCAGGTGTCGTACAGCTCCTGATGGAGAATTTGCTTCACATATACATGTTTTCTCCCTCCGAGCAGACTCTGAGCTTCTGTGGTACCTGCGGAAATGTCAAACTGGCATTTACCCCCTGGCCAGGACTGATTGTGCCCAGTTCTTAGCCAGAGTTGGGGGCATTTTGGTTTTCATGGTGACCAAGGATGCTGAAATGCTCCACAATAAGCAAAACAATGGCAAATTGCCGCTCCCGCCCGTGACAATTGAGGTTATTCAAGAAATTTAAAGAGATCCTCTTCAGAGAACTATTTTTCTTTCACAATTTTTATATTTTTCCTGGGTTCTAGGTACTTTAAATGATGTTATATACTTTAATGAAAATGCTAGCTTCAGAAAATATGAAAATGGATAAATGAGAGGAATTGAATGATGCTTACCAGCAGGCTTTTCAGTAAATTTTTTTTATTGATTTGTTTGTATCTTAATGCATTAAAGAAAAACAAATCTCTAAAAATTTAGGCATTTTTCTATTTTTCCCATCATTCAAAAATATAGATCTTTTACGTGAATAAAAAGAACCACATCTTTTGGTTAATTAACATCTCTAGTTTTTCTGGAAAAATCTGCTAAAAGAATAATCCAATATTCTCATCTAACCTCTTGGAATTTGACCATATGTTCATTAAGCAATATGAAGCCAGAGGAACAGCCTCATTAGGGGTGCCGAGAAGGATACCAACAAGAAATGTGTTGGCTCACAGGTCTTCCCCCCAGCATGTGCTTTACTCTGAAATCAGGTGCTTTGGGGGAACTAGTTTGAGCATACCACATTCATTTTTCTTTACTTTTCTCTTTTCACAAAACACCAACTCCCTCATTTACATTCAACAATTGCACCCATTAAGGAAGAACAAATCAGGGTAAAAAATGAGGGCCTTGTAGATCTATCTGTGACTAGATTTGAACCCATACTTCATGTTTGACTGTAGCCTTGGAAAAGTAATGGACCTTTCTTTGCTCCAATGTTTTCATGAAATAATCTAATACATGGAAAGGGTTCAGAAGTGTATAGGTCTATGGTAAGCCTCCACTGACTCTGCTTTTGCCACAGAGAAGAGCCTCTCTAGGCATTATGAGGATGCTGGGTGACCCAGGAGTCACATGGGCAAGGGGTATTTAAGTCTTGCTACAGATTTCCTAAGCACATGGGAATCAACAGCAGCCACTGTACTTTCCCTGGGTGAGGCCTGATGAATGGCGTTTTATATTCTCAACTCCCCTTTCCCATACTTCTATCGCTAGAGCAATGTTCAATTCATTGGCCTGTCTATATCCACTACATATAATAACGTGGTAACCTGCACAGAAAGGAGGTGACTGGCCTTAGTCCTATGCCAAGTTTGTGATCAGATGACATTAGAAACAAATTACATCATATTTGCTAGTACTTAATATATGTTCCAGGCATTTCCTTGGCTCATAAGTTCTTTTTTTTTTTTTTAATTTATTTATTTTTATCTCACTCACAGGTTGGGTACTTTGAATCCCAGGCGTAGCCCCCTCCCCCTTTCCCTCCCCCCCTCCCACTCCCTCCCTCATACCTAAACATAGTAAAGGCAATATACAGCAAGCCTATAGCTAACATCAAACTCAATGGAGAGAAACTCAAATCAATCCCAGTGAAATCAGGGACTAGGCAAGGCTGCCCATTGTCGCCATATCTCTTCAACATAGTACTTGAAGTCCTAGCTAGAGCAATAAGGCAACTAAAGGAGATCAAGGGGATACAAATTGGAATGGAAGAAGTCAAAGTATCACTATTTGCAGACGATATGATAATATACATGAGTGACCCCAAAAATTCAACCAGAGAACTCCT
>CM053754.1:28448597-28488372 GCA_028658305.1 Pachyuromys duprasi | reverse complement strand
GTCGCCATATCTCTTCAACATAGTACTTGAAGTCCTAGCTAGAGCAATAAGGCAACTAAAGGAGATCAAGGGGATACAAATTGGAATGGAAGAAGTCAAAGTATCACTATTTGCAGACGATATGATAATATACATGAGTGACCCCAAAAATTCAACCAGAGAACTCCTTCAACTGATAAACACCTTCAGTAAAGTGGCTCATAAGTTCTAAACAATGTTGAGGGATGGACTTTCATGGTTAAATTAAGCAGGCTATTTTATCCACCCTTCAGCTCATTCTACATTAACCGCTCTCAGGTAACCCGAAGCTGTCCTCATTCTCAGATCTGAATTGTTTACCTCATTTTGTCTGAATATTTCTTCCCATATAATTGATGGTCTCTTTAGAAGCTGACCCCAATGACTGATTTTCCTCTTTGCAGCCTCACACAGACCTGATGCTCACGATTGCTTCTTCTGTTTCTCTCATCTCCACCCCCACCCCACCCCCACCTTGACCTCAGTTTCTTTTCTCTCTTTTATTTGTTGCTTCGAATACCTTTTGCCAAGACCTTACCCTACTTGTGTGGAAGCTAAGACTCTGGGGGAAGAACCCACACTAACTGCATCCATGCAGTCAGCAAAGCCCTGCTTTGATGATGACATTCAGTAAAAATGAATAAATAAATACAAATAAAAAAAGATTGCTATAATGGGGACTAATTTGTAGGTCCTCCGGAAGTTAAGCAGGTTTATATATGGTCTACCTGTTCTACTTCAGAGTAAGGACCAGAAAGCTAAAAGCACGAACTCATAAGACACTTGCATACGTGCATTCATAGAAATGTTATTTCTGGTGGAATAAATACCTGAAGGTTAGATATCTCAAATGTCTGCTGACTGATGAAAAAATAAATGGGGGTGCATCCACGCATTGAAATACCATCTAACTTGTATTTTAAAAATAGAATTCTGACACATATAACACTACTAAAGATACCTGAAGGCTTTAGGCTAAGTGAAACAAGCCAGGCAGGAAAGAACGCTATGGCATAACTCTACTTTTTAAAGCATTCATTTTTAAAATATTCATTTAGTGTGCACGCATGCCTGTGTATGTAAGGGGAGTGGTAGTGTGGTAGAAGTAGCATGCATGTGCCACAGCCCACATGAAGAGGTCAGAGGAAAGCTTGCAGGAGTTGCTTTTCCCCTTCTAACATGTGGGTCCCAGGGCCTGAACTCAGATCATTATATCAGAAGTAAGCACCTTTTCCTGCTGAGCCATTTTCTAGCCTCTGTTTCCACTTTTATGATGCCTCTAGAGTACGCAAAATCATACACACAAAAAATAGAATAGAGGCAATGAGGTATCAACAGAAAGAGAATTTTTTTTTTATTGATTGTCAAGTTTCAATTTGCCCACTGCAAATAGCTATTGGGCTATTTAATGACACTGAATTATGTACTCAAAGTTAGAGTTTACATTCTATGTATATGTATAGAAAACTTTAAAAATTCAGCAGAAATAATAAAACTCCAGCAGGGAAGAGTTTCAAGATGTAGCTGAAGAGGGAGCTGATTTTAAATGAAAGAGATTGAGCCAAGATTGGAGAAAGCAAGTGATGTGTGTCTCTAGGTGTTGGCGGAGGGTATCTTGTTATAGGACGGTTTGTGTAAAGTGGTAAAGCTGGTCAGTGTAGTGTGTGCATACGTGATTATTTATTTTTGTGGTGCAGGGGGTGCAGTGTCTTGGGTAAGCCAGGTAAAGATTCTATCATCAAGCTTACAACCCTCCATATAGTTCATACAAGGTGTGTCTTGAACTGACTTGCTCCTGTCTTTCCTAGTTCTGCATTTATTGTCTATGGAACCTTACACAGAAGCCTAGCTTCTCTATGTCTCGTGCTTAATATGCATTTAACAGGACGAGTCATCTCTTTCTTGTTTAGTGTGATGAGGTTTGGTGTAGTATTGTTCAGGAGACCCTCTGGTACAGGGTGCGGTCATGAGCTGATCTATAATCAGTGATATGAATCAGGCCATCCTAGGGTTTTTCTGATGTGTTTGTTGGCGCCTGTACCACTATTCGGTATTCTCCTCTTACTCCTGCCTAACACTTGGAGACTACAGAATAAATAGATAATAATAATTACAATAATAATTTGTATCTGGTTCTATGTTTTGTACTCAGGCACTTATTAAAACACACGAAAGCCTTTCGCACTGCTGTGAGGACACCATGACCAAGACGACCTTTAGAATAAAGAGTTTATTGGTGGTGTACAGTTTCAAAGCAGGTCCATGGCTGCTATGCCAGGGAGCATGCAGCAGGCAGACAGTGTAGTCACCAGCAGAGCACAGCCGTGGGCAAAAGTTCTTGAAATACCCTAAGAAGTGTGGTAGGACTTGCTGGCAAGCTTCCATTTCCTCCTCTGTAGCTCCCTGCCTCCTTTGGTATCTGTTTCATGACTTGGGCTCACCATACCCAGCCACCATTTTCTTTATGCTCTTTGATATACTACTGGGTTTGCTATCACAAATCCTCATGCCCTAAATGGATAAAACCATCAATACTTAGTTCACAAATTCTTGAAACTGTACCTCTGAGGTCATGTGTCTGTGGATAGCTTTTGTCTGAGGCTTTCTCTTGGGATTTGTGCAACACCATCTTTTTTGGGGGCTTCATGCCTTCCTCCTTCTGTACAGGCTACATACAATTCTTTTTTAAAGGACCCCAGGCAAATCATACTAGGATCAATCTCTGAGCCTTAGTTTGTATTAGTTTTCTAGTTACAGTACATATCTTCAGATACATCCCCAGTTGCTGAAGGGTAGAATTACAAAATAAAAGGGAACCCAATTTATCCCCCAATTCCCTCTGACTTCTGTTTGAATTGGGCTGATGGGGAGATCTTTGGACTCAGGGTAGGTAGATATGGAAGAGTGACATTTTGAGTATTGTGAACCCTAGAGTATTATGAACTCTAGTGCCCAGAGTGAGTATCACAGCTATTGTAAGGCAGTGCTTCCATCCTGGCTCTTCCCAGCCCTCTCCAGAGCTGGGTTCCCATTGCCCTTCCTGGAGCCTTCAAAAAGACAGTGCTGATGGAACCCAGAGTGACCATCACTAGTTAGCTCTCTCTTCCCATGCTACACCTTTGTAAGGAGGTTCTTTGCCAAGCTCACCTTGAACCTGCTCCTCCGGCTCCCTGGCCAAATCTGATTTGCTATTTGTGTCCTGCTGAAAGCCTGACTGACATTTATCCTAGGGATTTGGGGAGTAGCAGTCTCCCTCTAATGTTTATTGCAAACCTTGAAAGCAAAGGACAGGGCCTCCTGTACTCCTGGAACTGTTTCCTTGAGCTTTTGTGCTTTCCTCCACGGGTGGCTTTGCTGGCTAATGCTTGAGAAATGAAGAATGGAAGGAAGAGACAGGAGAGTAGTGAGATGTGGAATGAAGGCCAGCTTCTTTATTTACTACTGCGTGTCTGGGCGTCTTCTTTGCCTCTCTGGCCCTTTCCTTTCTATAACTGTAAAGAGGGACAGGAGCCTCAATTGTTTGGTTCTGCAGGATTGATTAAATTACAGTACCTGGCAGAGCAATGTCCAGTAAATGCTCCATTATCTTTCCTAACAGGAAAAGAGCCCCTGGTATAACTAATTTATAAATGCCCCTTGAAGTCCTTTGAGGAGGCAAGGAAAGAACCAGGGTTGGGCATCAGGGGCCAGGAGAGCTCACAAATGGGCTCCCAGCTGGTCAGCTTTCACATCGTCTCTCTGTGTTCCGGTAAGCAATACAGACAGTGGCCGCAGACAGTACCCTACATCATGACTGATGTGCTAAGACACGGTAGGTATGGACACTGTCCACATCTCCAGCCTTGTCTCATGCCATTGCGTTCTGCCATGCACACTTCACATTTCTTTTTGCCTCAAGGTCTTTACTCATCCTTTCCTTCTGCTCAGAAACTCATCTCTAGCTCGACTTAGAATGCATCTGTTTTCCCTTTGGAGTTCAGCACCCACAGGTGTAGCCGCTGTTAGGTTTCTCGTTGACAGCAGAGCTGACACAGGTAACTGAAGAACGGAATGGTTTCTTCCATTCACACTTTGAGAGTTTAGTTGGTCTTGTGAGGAGGGCTTGGCAATGACAGTGCATGACTTCCCACAGCAGACAGCAGACAGCTGGTCATGGATCTAGTCAGGAGTTAGAGATGAATACTGGTTTTCAGCTGATTCCCCTTTTCTAGCCAGTTGAGAACTCCAGCCCATGGGATGGAACCGTGTGATCTCCTAGTGTCTATCCCAATAAAGAAAATGATACCCCTTCCTCCAGCAGCCATTCCTCAGAAGAGTGTGAGGACTGATGGGCATGTCCTCTGTCTTTAATGAACTTGGAGGCCCTAACCTTGTTCTAGTACCCATACTTTCTGTGTACTAATGGGTGCAATGGTAGGTAGTGCTGTACCTAGATGATGGCATTTTTAGACAATATTCTTCCCCATCCTAAAGCTTTTAAATTATTTCTACCCTCTCGTATGTGATGGATCTGGGGGCTGTGGGGTTCTTGTTAGTGATGCTGCTTTTGTTGGTATTGGTGTCCTGCTGAAGGCTGAGTGCTCATCAGTCACTTCTTTGTAGCACTTTGACCAGGTCTGAGTCACCCTAAGAACCAACAACCTCTGCTAAAAGACACTCCTCTGCCCCAGGCTGAGAACTACACTGGTGTATTGGTCTAAGTATAAGTATTTAGAAATCAGTTTGACAACATGTTTATTTAGGGGAATGATTGAAATGTGTTCCCCACTTGCATCCATGATCACCCCAGTAAAAGGCTTTTGGAGAGGTTTATATTCCCTCCTGTAGAGCTAGACTCAAATCCAGTCTCAGAGCAATTGGTTATCCTTAAAATAGTCATGCCATGGTGGCACCAGTGGGCACGTGTGTTACATTGTCACAAACAATGGACAAGAATTTTCCTGAAGCAGCATGTACTGGGAATGCTAGTGTGCAGGGACCAGGTCTCTGTGTGTCCTGTAACTAAAGTATTGTTATCTTCAGCAACATTCTGGTCACCTAGTCCAGGTAGGTACTAAAAGTAACAGCAATAACCTGCATTCCCTTTAGGGCCTCTGAAGGCCCCCTGTCCAACCATTCATAGGAAGGAATCCTTCACTTCAAACTCAGGTTCTTGATTATAACTCTACGACTATGTGAGCTATGGTTTTCTTACTCATTAAGTTAAAGCACTGATGAAGTAGGTGGCCAGACTACCCTGGGATGTACTGTGTAGCCCTGGCTGGATTCAAACTCATGGTGAGTGTCCTGTTTTGGCCCAAGTACAGAGACTGTAGTCATGAATGATCATGCATGGTTTAATGAGTACTTTAAAAATATTTGTTTATTTTATTTCTGTGTGTGAGAGTTTTGTCTACATGTATGTCTGTGCACTGTGTGTGCTCCTGGTGCCTGAGGAGGCCAGAGGAGAGTGTTGAATCTCCTGGAACTAGAGTTATAGGCAGTTGTGAGCTGCTGTGTGGGTGCTGGGAATTGAATCTAGAACACTCTTAACTGCTGAGCTATCTCCCCAGCCTCTTAAGAAGCACTTCTGTTCAGTGTCTACTGACCTCATTCATAGGTAGGTGCACAAGCACACATATAAACTTGAGCTTCATACCATAACTGTCACAAGGCAAATGCATTGAAATTTGCCTTTTTTCATTAATTAAGCCTACGCTTAGAATGGATTTGTTCTGACTTTATAATTAAAGTAATCCTGATGGTTACTGGTTCTTGGTTTGGAAAAAAAGTAGAAATTGGTAGGAATGATGACCTGAAAGGAGAGTATGGGAAGGGGAAAAGAGAGTCAGAGCAAAATCTTGAGCATAAGAAAGTCTTGTATCTTAAAATCTTGATTGTTTGGGGTCACTTCCATCAAGGGAAATGATGCCTAAACTCCCTCTCTCTCTCTGATAATCTCATGACTTCAAGAAGTGATGTATAACTTTTACTGAGAAGACTATTTCTATCCACCACAGATAGAGAAGGCAACAAGACACCAAAGAAAGAATGCCATCCAAAATCACCTTGGTCAGCCAACGAGTTTATTGGGTTTAATTACTGCAACATGAATGAAGGGCTATTTATAGGCACAGGAGTGACTCAGGCAGGTGCATAGGTCTGCTCCACCTGTGGCGGAATTCTCAGTGCAACTAGTAGGCGCCTATGAAACAAAAGGCCCCACCTGGAAGCTCCTCTAGAATTTTTCTTATTTTGCCACTCGCTTTCCCAACAGCTAACAAATGCATAGGAAATGTCACCAATGCCCAGATGTTCCCCAGGCACACACTGTCTGACCGTCAGGGCCTTACACAGTTAGGAAGCTTTCCCTACATAAATGTAACTGCTAAATTATTAATGCTTTTTAGGCATTTTTAGATATGATAATTGGTAGCTCCAGGCTCAACTTCTATGTCTGTGGTGAAGATACAGAGGACTTCAATGCCTTTTCTTGTGACCCAGATTCACAGCAATATGAGTTCAGGGCAGGATACTTAAAAATATCAATCAGGACTTCTTTGCTAATTGCTTATCATGTGCCTAACACCATTACAGGGTCTGAGGGTGAGACACAAAAGAAGAATGAATGTGATTCTGGTTCTCAACCCTGGCTCGCTTGTGACCTATAAAGAGCCAGCTAACTTCTGTGTTTCTTCTGAAAAATAGGGGGTCAGAGTGACAGCTACTTCTTCAGAAGATGGTCCGCAGTAAAGAAAACATACACAAAGGACTTGGAATATCTCTTGGGACATAGAAAACACTGAATAAAATAACCTTGGGGTTTTCTAGTTGCTCCGTAGGAAAAACTCTTCAGTTGCACTCAACTCTTTATGTACTTACTTTTATTTCAATTATGTGACTAGGTATGTGTCTATATATGTGGTTATACACATGAGTTTGATGTCCATGAAGGCCAGGAGAGGGTATAAGGACCCCAGAAACTTGAGTTACAGGTAGTTTGAGTCACCTGACATATGTGCTAGGAATCAGACTCAGGTCTTCTGTAAGACCAGTATGCTCTTAACCACTGAGCCATTCCTCCAACACCTCAAGTGGTTTGAGAATAAAAAGCTCAGTAAAACCAACCATGTCTGGATACAGATTTCAGTCTAGAGCAGGGATCACCAAGCACCTAGTACTAGAGCCAAATCCCCAGTGCCTATTTTCCTATAAGATTTCTATTGGTGGTATTGAATAGCTGCAGAAGATATGGTATGGCTTCCAAAATCAAAAATACTTTACAGAATACACACACACACACACACACATTTGCCAACTCAGAGTGTAAACTTGCTGCAAGTGTGAACCTTCAAGAGCAGCATCAGCCGAAAGCAGGCCCCATGATGCAGAAATCCCAGCCCCACCAGAGCCATGCAGAATCTGGATTGGCATTTAATGCAATCACAGTGTCATTTGATGCATAACAAAGTTTGTTAAGCAGTGTTGTCACAGGCATCAAAAACATCCAGACCACTCACTGAACCAGTGCACAGTGTTGGAATAGAGGGCTGAATACTGAGTGTCAGGACCTTGACACAACGCTTTCTGTCCAGCACTTTACTTGGACCTAAAATGATGGCTTAGAGGAGAATCTTACTTTCATCTTTAGTTGAAGAAACCAAGACTCAAGAGGCCGGGTGATTTTTCACAACTGCTTTCAGATGGCCTATGGTTAGCTGGAGTTTGATTCCTGTTCTACCAACTGCCATTCTTTTGCTTGTCATTACCGTGCTCTGCTTCCTAAAAACAAAACAAAGGATGGAGCAAGTAGACATTTCACACAGAAATCTTGCAGAATTGGCTTAGTGCCTATGTCTGTCAGACTCCATCGCAAAAACAAAATCTACTAAAAGAATGGAAAACAGCAAATTGAATTCCAAGAATTGGCTACACAGTGACTGAAAAAGCACCAAGCCATCAGGAGATTGGGAGGCACCCAGGACCTGGTGACAGCAGGGAGCTGCTGCCATCCTTAGGCAGGAGAGAGAAAGTGAAACAACCAGTTTACTGCAGACCCACATGACCTGGGAGCTTCCCCCTCTCTATTCCCACTCCCATGCACTGGTAGGCCTCTGCAGTAGACAATCTAACCACTGAAACAGAGCATTGTGGGGCTGCCCAAGGTAGAGATCATGGAGCAAGGAAATGCCAGGCTGGCACAGCCTCTAGTCTCTGCTCCCCAGTAGTTGGAAACCAGCTAATTGGATCCTGCACACATTCTCAGGCTTCTGCAATACAGAGCAGGCCAAGAGCAAGCAGTACACCAGAAGCAGGTCAGCAAGGGGAAGGCTCATAAAATGCCCTGTAACCCCTGTGTGCTGGAAAAGGTCCTGGAAAGAAACCATTATGGTGGGATGGACCTTCCAGTGACAGACAGCTACAAAAAACTGTTTCACGCCCCAGCTGGAGTTCTCAGATGGCTGTTGTCTCTAACATTCTTTTCCCTCTGTGCCCACTGGATGCTCTGCTTATTCATATTCTTAGCTACTCCTCTGCCCCTAGGTTTCCTCTGCCTTTGGGTTACATTCTTCACACCTCCATGTTCATTTCCTAGCTCCAGCATTGCAGGCATCTGTATGCCTGGGAAATGACACAGAGGCTGTGAAATGGGGTCCTCAGTGACAAACAGAGTCAGAAAAGGGTGGTTTGGAACTCTCAGACAGAAGGAGTCACATATGGTAGAGGACAGATAAAGCTCAAGCCTGTGGGGATGGGAGAATGTAACTTCCCGAAATGTTTAGACCTTATTCTGTTGGGAAGCCATTAAAGAATTCAAAGAGAGATGAGCTATACTTGTATTTGTTTTATGTGTACCTCACCCTGGCTGCAAGGTGGTGCTTGACTTAGAAGAAACTGAGTTGGGAATAGAGGGTCCTATTAGAAACCTGTGACAATAATCCAGGTGAGGTGTAACAACTGACTGATTTAAGGACTGTCAGGGCTGGGAGAGGATAGATATGAGAGACTGAAGCAATGGCTGCCACTCCACTCTTTCCTTCATTTTTCGTAGCAACAGAGAATTGGTTTTATTTGAGCACATATTCTCCTCTCAGACATGCACTGAAACAGAGGACTCTCTTCAGGTCAGTGATTCTGGTTTAGTTCAGTCATACCCATTCTCTTCCCTTCGTGACTTTATAAATTTAGAAAGTAATGCGATATGATTCTGGAGTCCCCTAGGGCTGTTGTGAGTGGCATCTAGGGGAGAGATTTGCTAACTACACCATGAAATTATTTCCAGTTGAGACTGAGAAAAGAGACTAGCACAGACATTATGGTGGCCATCTTAGATGGTTGAGAGGGACTGAGGAAGCAGAGAAACCAGTACTCTGGTGAGGGAGAAAACTTGTCTTCAAAGTTTCATTGACACTGTAAGCTATCCACTCTGGAAATCTGTAATATGAGACCAAAAACACATACCTTACAGGTATGAAATAACAACAGACCATAAGACTTAGTTGCGTAGCTTCTCTAGCGGAGCAGGTTGACAATCATTAGATTGTGGGGCCATTAGATAAAGCAGGTTGTAAAACTACAATGAAAACCCCATACAGATTTATTAGTCTTAAGAAAAGAAAAACATGCATGGTTAGAAACATCCGGACTTTGCATGGTGTGTAGTATATGGATGGGTGCTATAGTAAGCTGAGTCTGGTGTCTGTTTTTATCCCTGGTAATGATATCTCAGTGGGTGGGGCTGAGGTCTGTCATTTGCTGTCTCTGTGACTTTGGACATGTTGCCTTTTATTTGGGAGCTTCAGTAGTTAACCCATAGGGCTAATGCTCTTTGGTTCAAAGAGACTTTGGAGAAGAGAAAATGTGATGAGCACATGAACTGAACACAACTCTCACCATCTAGTGGGGTACACAGAGAGTCTAGAAGGGGGTGTGCCAAGATTCCCTGCTGAACCTTGACTGGGGAGGACCTGGGGCTGCTTAGGAAGGACCACTAAGACTTAGGCCTGGGCTTGAGACTGTGGTTGTCAGCATTTCACATATCCTGTATCTTTTGTTGAAGGCAAAGGTTTTGGAAAAGTAAATGAATAAAACTCATGAAAACATAGTTGCCTTTTTGAAAGGGGCGGAAGGTAGAGGGACTGAGAACTGCCTTCTTTTTTTTTTTTTTTTTTTTTGCCTCCCTTACCCTGAGGTGTTGGAGGGTAGGAAAGGGCCTACAGATGTTTGTGAAAGTAGCTTGGAAACGGCTGATCCACAGAGGCTGACAACAGTGGCTGTGGAAAGGATGGGGTAGCGTGAGCGACCGCAGAGGAACACACTGAGGGCAGCAAGGGGATAACAAAATGTATCTAATGCCAAGTCCACTCCTGGAAATGAGCAACGCAAGTCTTTCCCCCAAGGGAGGGAGGAGCTCTATGCATCTCTAGAATAACGTCTAGAATAACGGTGTCCTTTTTGCCGTGGCCCTTGCCAGAGAAACTATTAGTCTATCTGCTTGCCTCGCTCTGGCCTGGTGTGCAAAGTTATCTGCATGTTTAGCCTGGAGATTGATAGTTGGCTGAATTGTCCCTCTAACCAGGCATCAACTCTGCACATTTACAGCTCTGAATTAATGCCTGAGAGATGACAGAAGGATCGGACACTTGCCCCAGAAATTCCAAAGTGTTAAAGGCTAAAGAGAAAGAGATGGGGGAAGAGGGAACCCGAACTTGAAGAATCATTCCTTAATCCAGATGGGAGAAGCTTAGTGGTCTACGAAAGGGGCTAGGTGCCTATAAGAGGTGGATGTTCAATAACTCAAGGTCCAAGTCCACTCAATGTGTACTTCTAATCTGGCCTTTCCCACACTTCTTCTCACCCCTCTAACCCGCACGCCACCATGCCCGCACAATGGCATGTACAAAAGAACCATTGACTGAGTGAAACCCTTCCATCTTGACTCTGTCTTCTTAGCGTTCAGTGCTCCATCAAATGGAGTTTTCCTGACCCTGCTTGGAATTTCAACCACACAACCTGAGAGTGTTGTTCTACATCAGCCAAGCACCTCCTCTTCTCCCCTCCCTTGCCTCTTCCATGCTGCTTCTTGGTGTCCAAGATCAAAGAGAAATAGTGTTCAAACTGCAGATGAAGAAGCAAGGCTGGCTGCCTTTGATGTCGGGCCACAGAGTTGTGATCGGGTGCCCCCCTGCCTTGCTTTTGCTGCAGATGCAATTTGCCACTGTGATGTTGAGTCTAGGTAATTGTTTCTCACACCCAAACACCGCTAGTAATTTTTTTTTATTTAAGTGTAAATTTTCATTTGGCTAAATAAACAGTTCCTGTCTGCCCCCAGCAGACACGGGTCCTGAAACACTGGGTACTGGCATTTTCATGAAAACAGAGCCCAAGTAATCAGGAAGACCTAACAAGAGGCCATTATGTAGAGCGCGCCCTTCTTTAACTTTCCCTTTTATTGGAATGGTGTAATTTCAGTTTCATAAATACTAAGAGGTTTACCGCTGGGCACCGGGGCTATCCATCTCATTCACCTCGGAAATTAAGGCAGGCTTTCCCTGCACTGTTTCTCTTTGTCTCTAATCTCACTCTAGTTGCCTTTAGGAACTGAGCCAAGATGTAAAGAATTCAGACTATTTTATTTTTTACAAGGTCAGATTGCTCATGATTCCTAATAGAGAACATTGAAAACCTTTTTATTGAGGGGCAATATTTCCCCTCATATATTTCTCCTTCCAGAAACAGTTACCATCAAAGACATTAACACAAAACCTTAATCTTTGTTCAAGATAATAATAGTTGCAGTAACAGTAGCAGCGGCAGGAAATGCCATGCGTCTGTCAACATGCTGCACAATCTAGGCGCTGCATGTGCATCACTTGTTTAACCCTTGCCTCGGCTCTGCAAGGAAGCTGCCTGAGCTCCAGCTTACAAAACAGCATTCCAACGCTCAGGGAAAGCAAATGGATTGCCCAACGGAAGAAGGACCCTGAGTGAAAGCCCTTGTTTCTCTGCTAAACCCTGGAGCTGTACTCTCCCTCAGGTATAATTGGGACAGGTGGTTTAGGTTTCCACAAGTGCATTAATTGTGATTGAGTCAAGAATGAGGGCATAGCTGGCAGGTAGTAAAGCAGAGGCCCGGGGCCCCACTTTTCTGAATTGTGGCTTATAAAGGCCTTGAAATGCCAACTTGTTATCATGTCTTTTCCCTCTCCAACACACCATCTCCACTACCTTGGCCTCCCTGTCCTCTCCTGGTTCCTTCCCAGGTAAGACTGGCCTGCTCCACCACACCTGCTCTCCTGCACTGTGTGGCTTCTTGGCTTTCTTCTTTCATGGCTGTCTTGCACTGTCTTGATGACTGTCATTAGGAGCAGGCTATGAACTCCTTGAGAGCAAAAGGGATCTCTTATTTGTTGTTGTATTCCATTGCCTGACAATGCCCTGGTGAGGGATAATGAATGAATGAAGTAATTAAGTTAAAAATTAAGCAAACAACCTACTGTCACAATTCAGAAAGTTAGTCAGCCTTGTTCCCCTCAGAGTGGGTGGGCCATAAATCTAGAATTAGACTTTTCTTCTTGGACTAGGTATCCCTGGCTTTCCTTTTTCTACAATAGGATAAGGATGACAGGTGTCTAGCCTTCCTGACAGAGATTTCCCAATGGATTCCACTAAAGAAGATATGGTCAATGTCCCCAGCATCTTCTATCATTAGTCAGAGATGAATATCCTGTAGATAGGTAAATGTTCCTGTCACCTAGCAAACAGCACAGGTGCAGTAAATGAAAGTCTTTATTTACAATGTACATTCCTCCCAGCAAAATGCCCTTACCTTGTTCTATGTCTTAACGTAATCTCCATAGATTCTTTAGGCAAAGTTCTTCCTCATAAAACACCCTCCTCCTCTGAGAGGTGGAAAGAGTGGGACAAAGGAGGAGAGAGGGGAGAGGGAGATGGAGAGGACAAGACAGTGAGAGAGTGAGAGGGACTCAGTCTAGGATTACAAGCTTCAACTCTGAGAAGGTGGAACCCTCTGATTTGCTTTCCCAGTCTTGTAGTCTCTGTTTTAAACCCTGGTTTTAATGTGGCCAGAACCTAACATTATCTTAATTTCTTTAGTGTAGTAAAAAAAATTTTTTTCAGGGGGAGGACTGTTTCCAGAAAAAACAACAACAACAACAAACTTTTATGCAGCTGTTAGGAGACATATGAGAACATGGCCATAGAACAAAGCAAATTAAAAATAGCCACAGGCTGCCTTCCTCAGCACTTGCAGACCAAGATCTACAAGACAGCAGGTGCTTTGTTCAATCTTCACTCTACCGGTGTCTCGGATCACAGCCGTGTTCAGTCAGTGCTTGGAAGAAGTTGATGTCTGTGGAAAGGAAAAATCAGCTGGGCTAGTAGTCATGCCCATAGATGTTGTTATTTGGGTCTCGTTAAATTGATGCAAATTTCTTCTTTGCTCAACCGGAACCCTTCCCTTCCTTGATTTCCAAAACCTTCCTCCCTTTCCCTCTAACTTCTTGCCTGAGCAGGGAGGGATGGCTCCTTGCTTCCTGACAAATAGAAAGCAAACTTTCTACTCTGCCTTGGGTTGATGACCCGGCCTGTGGCTCTCCAGCTTCTGGGTTCCCAGTTTCCGGTAGGAGGAAGGGGGTTCTGATTCGCCGGTAAAATGATTGACATTCAATAAGGCCCACCAATCCTGGGAGAGCGTCCCAACTTCAGGGCTTCTTTATAAAGCCCGTGTTTGGCAGAATGACCTAATAGGCAAATAATGAGAATTAGCACACAGGCCATAACAGAATGGGGATCCTTTCTTTTCAGCCGCTGATTGACTCATGTTAAGTTTTCCTTCTTAAAGTGGGACTTCTTTAAAAGTTAATTGGTTTTAAGAGGGCACAGCGAGAGAGTAATAAAGCACGAACATAGTTATTGAGTTCCTATTACAGCGCCAGGGAGACGGTAATAGCTGTTGTCTGTGATAGCCTCTGTCTGCGCAGTACCTTCTGCAGGCTGTCACACTGAGCTCTCATTCCAGGCCTACGGTGTGAGCATTGTTCTTGTTTCTAGGTAATTGTTTCCATTTTGTATTCGAGGAAATAAGGGCCTGGGAAGTTTATACATTTTGCGTAAGATCAGGTGATCAGCTAGGCTACTGATTGTCAGGTTCTATGGCCCCATGGTTTGTATTCTAGCTGGAAGATGTGGGAGCACCACACAGGGCTCGGGAGGACGACAAATAACTCTGAAGTGAGTTTTATCTGGCTTTGAAAAGTGAACAGGGATTGCTGGCGGGCAGCTGTGTGGTGTAGGAGCACATGACACAGGATGGCTGGGACACCATAGAGCGGGGGGAGGGGGGGGAGGACAATGGCCAGAGAGGAGAGCACGAGAGCCAGGTTAGACCCTTAAAAGCCGAAAAGTTCATATTCTGCTTAATGAGGTGCCACTAAAGACCTCCAAATATCAGAGTAGCTGGGTGATGATGTCTTTCTCCCCAGGGCCAGGCGCTAATAGTGGGGCTCTGGACAAGGGACAGATGGGGAAGTCTCACTAGTGTGCTTTTATCACTTTAGCCTCATCAGCAGGTGGAAGACTTCAAAATAGGAAATACAGTTCCATTAAAGGCATCTGGTGTTGAGCCAGAACCTTGATGCTTGGTGGTGGCTTCATCAACAGAGCAGAGCATGCTGCATTCAGGATGCTATTCCTTGACTCCTCCGCAGAACTTCTGTTTGAAGTGGAATGTAATGAGAGCAATGATTCTACTCCATGCTGGGTAGAGTCAGAAAATAATGCTGGACCACTAGCTAATGAAGGAGCATTCCAATATTCCAATATTTTACTGGAAATGAAAAAATAACATCCCAATAAGAAAACTAGGATAAGGTGGGGAGTTTAGGAGGGACGTTTTATTTTAAAAATGTCTGCTGGCCTTTTCCTTTCTTTCTTTCTTTCTTTCTTTCTTTCTTTCTTTCTTTCTTTCTTTCTTTCTTTCTTTCTTTCTTTTTCTTTCTTTTTGAGGAGACTATTTAAAAATCAGGTTTTATATGTTATTTTAAATTCAAAGAAATGAAAACACCAAGTTTACCTTAAGCCTCCTTCCATCCAGAGGGTGGCAGCTTCAATTTTAGCCCCTGTTCTCTGAGTGAGCTTTCAGTCCAGAGGATCAAATATCAGATCCCACAGGGACACTGGGTAGAAAACCAGTTCCCACATCTGCCCTGTCTCTACCAGATCCCGCCCTGTCTGGAGAGAGGCAATTTCATGAGCCAACATTCTTATAAAAAGGAGATTCATTTCCCCCCTCCTGATCAAATACCATTTTTCATTTCACTCGCCTTGTTAAATGCCTAATATAAAATCCCAAATGTATTCTACCCATCTGCCTTTGAAGGCAATCTCACAGTCATGTAACAAAACGCACCTGTGTTATTAACCCACTGTGCAATGGTGGCCTTTATAAACACATGACTTCAAACTTATTTCTCCCAGAGTAACTATTACCATTTTTTTCCTGAATTTCTGGTGACATTCTATGTCAGTGTGGTGTGGTGGTGATGGTAGTGGTGGTAGTGTGTGTGTGTGTGTTTGGGGGGAGAGAAACCTCTATGTATGTAATAAATCTCCTCTCAAAGCAGTTATTTCTCTATGTTGTAGAGATGGCAGCTGAGGCTCAGAGCAGGAAAGAGAGTTGCTTAGGGACCCACTGATCAGTAACTGACAGGTATAGCATTAACCCAGAACTCCAGAATTTCAAGCCTAGGCTTTCACACAGGGCTACACAGCTTCCTGGGAGAAGAGTCACAGAAGCTAGCTTATGCTTAGAGGTCGTGACATGTGGCTCCTATTATGGCTTAAAGCAGGGTAATTTCATACATTTCCTCACTAGTCCACCTTTGAAATCAGGATTATTACTGAGTAATCCTGAGATAGTTCTAGCTCTTCCTTGTAGCAACATGAGAGAGCTACTACAGATACCTGCATAAATACATATATAGGCAGCCTTTACATACACACAGACACACATGCACACACATGTACATGGATACCACTTTGTAGGTTCAGCTAAGGCATGATCATTTTCTCCTAGCTTCCTTTCCTTTGGCATGGGAACCTCTATTCAACATATCTAAGAGAGAAGAAAAGAAGGGAAAAAATCCAAGATGTTCAAGGGTGTGGGTTGGTTGTAGAGAATGTGTTTAGTATACCTCTAGGCCCTGGGTTTGATCCACAGCATCACAGAACCATGATAATGCTGTATAGAGCAGGAGCCCATACTGATGAATATTGACCAAGGAAGAATTCTTGGGCCTCACCACTCCAAGACATCACACTGAATCAATGAAGTTTGTTGTCTGTTTTTATTTTGTGTGTGTGGTGAGCTTTTACCCATGCTATGAATGAAAGAACAACCAAAAAAAAAAAAGAGGAAAAATAGAAACACTTTCTATAGTCATATTTACCCTACAAAATACCCCTTATTGATGGGTGGAAAAGAGATGTACAGAAATGTTTGTTCCTCCACTAGTGAAGGGAACAGAAAGAAGCTGAAGAAGCTGAGCCTTGTGTCGTTTTATTGACATCTAAGAATACCACTTATCAAAAATCACAACTTAGAGATTTCTTGAAGTGGGTTAATTTTCTCCTCTAAACCACTTGACTGGTTTTCACCAGAGAAAAGTAAATTTCATGTCTTTGAAAGCCAATCTTTCCCAGAGTCTCCCACTAACTATAACAACAGGAATCTCTGTCCTCTCACGGCTTTTAGAGGACAGTGTCTACACTCCTCACTCAACGAGCCAGCCATCGATGTGTGCCTCACAGTTGCGTCCTGTACCCTGTTCACAGGCGATGGCAGATCTCAAATTTTAGAATTCTGTGACTACTTTTCAGGCAATGTTTGTGCTACTTCAACCCCAGCTTTCCCTGGTTCCAGTGTCTCCTGCTAGTGGAAAGTGTAGCAGGACTGTTTGGCTATTTATTTGTTTATTTTTAATCTACCACCATTCTCTATCCTTATTCCAAACTTCCAACTCCCCCCTCCGCTCCCAGCACTAGGTAGGAAGGAAAGATAGAGGGGAAATGATGTGTCCTTACCATTAGACTACTTCCTGCTGATTAGAAGCATCAAGTTGTTCACATCTCTGCATATAACCAAAACCAACAGCAACCACCACCACCACCAGCAGCAGGAGCAGCAGAAGCCGCTGCCACCACTGCCCTTCTTGGGGTTCTCTCACTCACATACCCTCTCAAGTCTCCCCAGAATTCCAAATGTCACATACTTGCAGAAAACTATTTACAGCTGGCGAAATCATGCCCTTGCTAGAACATGAGGCAAATCATAGTCAACTGCTGTGGACAATCTGAAGCAGCCTCATATCCCACACATGGGATTAAAACAAAACAAAACAAAATATATTCCTGTGATATTTTTGTGTTTTTAAAGAAGCCCAAAATTCTCACTACAGGAAAGTACTCTCCTTTATTAAACACTTGGCTATTGAACAGACAATGTAACTAAGGTGTCTGACTTCACTGGTGAAATGTACCAGATCCCGCTTTGGAAGTAGTAAGGGATAGTGACAAGCCTGAGCTTTAAGGTCCCATAAAGATGAGAACAGGTCTGAGAATTAACAGTTGCTCTTCCAGTGTCTGTCTTGGCATGTGGCAGTGTTTGCTTCCCTCGGTTTGGCAATCTTTAACAGTAAGGAGTAGTTGCTGCTGCTGCTGCTGAGACGCCAAGCATCAATAGCAGGACAGAGCATTCCTTGGGCCGAGGTCTGCCTTGCCTGCACTCCTCCAATGAACAAGGCTGAATGACTTGACCGTGGTCCCACGGGTGACAGAACTTTAACCCCAACTTGCCCTGGTTCCTAAGTGTTCCTAGCTTCCAAGAGAAACTAGCTGTGCTGGCTTTCTACATCCATGAAGAGAGGAGCACCCCATTTTTGATGATTGGCTTCGGCCTTCTTATTCCATCTTCATTTGTCTTAGAGTTTCAAGTTGATTTAATCTTCGAGCATTCTTTTCTCTCACTCCAACTTTGCATCAACAGCAATGAGCATTGCCTTGGCAAGGTTACAGGATAAACTTGCTGCTTTGAGGACATCTGCATCCAGATTTAAAAAAATTTTTTCTATCTCTCTCTCTTGAGCATAACTTTGTGAAAACACATCTGTTGCTCTGGATGCCTACCTGGCTTGGTTTATTTTTCTTCTGTGGTTGGAAAATGTGCTGCAAAAGTATAAGGAGCAAACTTCGCCTGCACTGATATTACAGACCCATTGTGTAGTTAGAGAAACCTCTTAGAATCTCGATTAAGTCATGAAATTTTATTGGAAAGATAAAAATGACACCCGTGACTCAGAGTCCTTCCACTTCAGGAAGTAGGCTCCCTGGGCTACATATGGAGTCTTTTCTGACTAGGCCATTGAAGTGTGGACAGTCACTGAGGTCTATGCATGGGAGATGGTCTTAGAATCTTCCAGAAACCTTCCTTGGAGGCAACATTCCCATAGTCAGAGCCTCATTCATAGAGTCACTGTCAACCTCATCTTCTTCAGAAAAATTTCTGGGTCCTGGGGAAAGAATGGGGGTAGTAGTTTAAAAAAAACTTAGTACTATATCATTCATTCGTTTTGGAACAATTACTGAGCATCCAGTATATACCAAACGCTGTACAAGATAATCTAACCCCTGACTTTACTGAGCTTTTATATGGAGGTTTACAAAGCAAGATTCTCTTAAAGTATAGTGGAGACATCCATTATTACTTAGCTCTATTATTCATCATTCACTTCTTCAGTTTTGTGCGCTGATCACATGACAAGTCATGTTTTAGCAGTTAGGAAAATATAGATAGACAAATGGCTCTGCTCTTCTGAAGCTTAGCTGCTGGTGGAGTAGACGGATAAGAAATAGAATTAGAGTGTGGTAAAATGAACATTCTCTAGACAAATAGAGTGGGAAGGGGTTGATGGGCATTTCCCTCTGCCAGGGAAGCAGTAAAAGCGTTTGTTTCTTTGTTTGTTTTTGTTTTTTCAAGACAGGGTTTCTCTCTGTAGCCTTGGCTGTCCTGGACTCACTTTGTAGACCAGGCTGGCCCCAAACTCACAGAGATCCTCCTGCCTTTGCCTCCCAAGTGCTGGGGTTAAGGGTGTGTGCCACTACTGCCTGGCCAGAAAGGGCTCTTAGTTGAAGTTTGAGTCTCTTGCGGAAGCCCTGTGATGATGTTGGGGTCACAGTGTCCCTAGTTGGCACAGTGGCTGCTCTAGCCTGCAGCTCTTTGATCACCTTATATCTCTGAGTCTGTGTCTCTTCCTCTGGTCCTCAGAGAGGTTTGGTGACCAAGGTGTCATCTCTTAGTGTGATAGAGATAAACAAGAGATGAAGTTTCTTGAGTGGGTTGTTTTGCTTTCCCTTCTTCTGCCCATGAATGACTCATGTTCCAATTCTCCAGAAGGCCTTGATTATAAGAGTCTTAAACATCATGAGCGTTGGTATGAGGTCAAACTCACTTTAAATCCTGCTATCAAAAACCAAGTCTAAGAGATAGAGATTGCTCAGCAGTTAAGAGTGCAAATTGATGCTGTTTTAACAAAGGACCTGTGGTCAGTTTCTTTTACCCACTCTGGGTGACTCACAATGGCCTGTAACTCTAGCTCCAGAGAAGCCAGTGTCCTCCCCTGGCTTCTGCCAGCACTTGCTATAGGTATACACACCTGCTCCGACATATACATTATTCCCAACATAGGAAACACAAATCTCTCTCTCTTTAACAGTGTTTACTGTTTGAGATTATAATACAGTTGCAACATTTCTTCCTTCCATTTCCTCCCTTCTAACTCATGGGCCATTTAAAAAATTGTTACATGCATATATGTATATATGCATATATATATATATATATATATTCCTAAACATAGCATGTTCAGTCTGAATAATGCTATTTATACATATGTTATGGACCTGACCATTTAGTATCACATAAGCAGTTGGTGTGCTCTTCCCTGGGGAAGAATATTTCTCCCACCCTCATTGTTCCTTGGGGCTGAGACTCATGGACTTTTCCCTGTCTACTCTGGCATGTCTATTGGTGTCATCCTTGTCCAGTTCATATTTGGGCAGTCATACTATTGAGAATTTATGGGTGTAGTTTCTTACATTCCTAGGAGACGCATCCTCACAGTAAACTTAATAAATCTCTTTTAAAAAAAAACATTGGATCTAGCCTCCTCTGCCCAACTCCAGCTGTCTGGTGGAAGTGAGAAACAGACCCTCTCTGCCCAGGCTGTTGTAGACTGTGTGAACTCCTTCATTCTTCAGTGCTCCCCAGCTGGACTCACCCTGTGAGAAGCACAGTCTTTACTGTGTTAGTGTCCTGTGGCTTCCTTCACTAATATTGACAATAACAGCCTATCCAGCACATGGCTACTACCTCACACATATTTCCATTACTCATTCCTCCTTTCCTGTCCCATTTGCAGGACTCCTTGTTTCTGTTCCATTTGACCAGAGGCTGTTGGTAGGAGGTGCCTTCTTATGGTCTTCTGGCTTTGGGGAGAGAACAATGTGAGAAAACGCTTCAGCTTCCTTTTCCTGAAAACTTTCATTGTGTACTTACTGAAGGGGGGCTTTATCTTAAGCCCTTTCTATATTAACCTACTTAATTTTCACATTAACACTGAGGTCCATGTACCCATCATGCTCATTTTGTAGATATGCAAGCTGAGATGTTAAGTGTCCTCTTCAATGTCACTGATCCAGCTCACACCCCTGAAACAATAGGACAATAAGTCTCCAAAGAGTTACAACCAAAAAAAGAGACTGCTTCAAATCTGTGTCTCTCCGGGTCCTGCAGATGGCAGATACCGGGACAATGTCATCATCCCCAAGATGATGAGGTATCCCATGTCAGGAAGCAGGTGACACTGATCACCTGGGCTCTGCTTACCTTCTTCAAACAACTTTCATTGTTCCCCCTGCCTGGGGATACCAGCATGTCCAGGAAGAGATTTAAATTGCCCGCCTCAGAGAAAGTCACTGCAGAAAGACAAAGGGAGTAATTAAAGGGAGGGGGAAATGGAACCTCATGTGCTTGACTGTCAGATAAAGGCTTAGCAGCGCTCACACAGCCTGGTGCTGCTTGTCTTAGGGTTGGTATCAGTTATTGCACGCTCCCCCTATCTAGGCCTCTGTGAAGAACCCAGGGACCCTAGGTTCTGAGAGGTGAAGTGGGTTTCCAGGCTTGCAGCAATAGGGTCTTTCAAGGCCACCCATCCTTCCTTTCTGAAAAGCAGAGGCTTTGAGAAATGGTGGGGGTGCTTAGTCAATTAGGCCGCAGCACACCCATTGATCTTCCGGATGCTAAGGTTGGAAGAACAATTACCCAGCCTGTAATCCGTCTCTACCTTGCTCTCTGGAGCTGTTGCAATCACTGAAGACTGTCAAGGCCAGCTTTGTTCCTCCAGTGTCTTTCCCTCCTGCTGTTTCTCTTTCCTATCTGTCGCTGTCTTTGTCTTCTTCATTCTCATTATTTTCCTGACCTCCCCTCTTTCCTTCTCTTTCCTCTTCATCTAGGGAGTAATGAGCTCAGTTGGTCACCTTCAAGGCTCTTCCTCGGCTTGCTGTGGGCTATCTGTTCAGTGAGTTGACACCACCAAAGGAAACCTTTGGGAACCCAACCTGGATGAATTCAAATCCTGTTTTGGGGGGTTGTTTGCCATGATGACCTTTCATTTCCTCCCCTGTGAATGGACTGGGTCGGCATGGATTTGGTATTGGCCAGTGGCAAGCAACTTACTGGATGATAAGATCATCACTGTTATGTGTTGTTCTGTGTAGAAAAGTGGCATGCACAGATAAGTAGTCTCTGACCCTTACAGACCTCGACTACAGTAACAACTGTTGCTTCCTAAGCCTTCTTTCAGTACAGGCTTTTCCGACCAATTCTCTGTGCCCACTCTGACCATCTACCTTTTCCAAATTTCCTGCTGGGGTTGGAGATCACTCAAGCCAGTGAGTGGGATGGTAAATACAACTACTTATGGGTCTTGGTATAGATACAACTATCTTCATGTAGCAGATCTGAAGAAGTGCTACAGTCTGGCTCAGTGGGCATGGGTCTTAGTGATCCTTGTGTAGAAATGAAGCACAGGAATGTCCTCATCTGAGCACATCCCTGCAATCCAGTGGCAACAGTTGTTAGGGCGATATACTGAGCACAGATCTCAGAGGTCTCAGGGTGAGCTGGATACTTGGCACAGATTTCTGCTCCATAAAAAGCAATAATCAGCCTGGAGAAACCAGGTGTTTGTAGCAGATGTCAAACATAATATGAGAGGCAACATAGCTTCGAGGTCAAATATGTCATGTCTTTGCCTGGGTATGTCTCTGTTCTGCTTATTGACTCTTACCTTGGGCCAATTAACTAATCTCCACATATCCTCGTTTTCTCAATGGGATTTGAAATATTAGTACCTATTTTATTGAGCTGTTTCAAGGGTGAAGATAGTGAAATGATGTGAAGTAGTAAAACCATCACTGTCCAGATGAATCTTTAACTTAGTTTTGGTACTGTCATTGTATGCCCATCTTATAATAAATCTGCTTTAATGCCCCCTCATCAAAGCATTCTCTTGAATTATCTGGCCATACTTGATTGGGCCAAGGACAGGCAAAAGTTTTTGTGTTGAACTGATTAAATTCCTTGTAATTTCGGAGTTAAGTAAAGGTATGTATGAACATGTGTGAGACAGAGATGAGGGGAAAGGCTGAATTATGACTATTTGGCAGAAGATTTACAGGGTAAACATCTTTCCTTTGATTTCTGCTTGGGTGGACTAGAGGAACTGGATGAAAAACAGAGATAGGCAAAGAGAGACCAGAGACCGGAGTCAGCAATGGAGGGAAGACGAGACAGACTGAAGAGGATTGCAGAAGGAAATTCAGGCGGGATTCCGGGGGTGGACAGCTTTATGGATTCTGATTTTATTGTGTTTTTGTAACCCAGCTGCATTTTTGGCAGATACTCTGTGTCATTACAATAAATCTTTTCCAATTTGTATCGCTGTAACAAACATTCTCAAAACCTGGAGGTTTGAGACTCCATAGGTTCTGTTGTCCTGTGTTCAACCTGTTTGCCTAGCAGTGGGTTATGTCTTACTTCCACCTCTCACAGAGGATGTCTTTATCTTGACCTTAACTTTAGCTGAAGACATGAATATGAAAAATTATGCATTGGTTGTCAGCTCTCCTGCTGGAAGTGAGAGAGATTGCTTCTTAAAATTTGCAGCCAGTCCTGAAGAGACCTGATAAGCTAGGGTCAGATGGAAGGGGAGGAGGTCCTCCCCTACCAGTGGACTTGGAAAGGGACAGGGAGGAGATGAGGGAGGGAGGGTAGGATTGGGAGGGAATGAGGAAAGGGGCTACAACTGGGATACAAAGTAAATAACCTCTGATTAATATAAAAAAATAAAAATTATAAAAAAATTCCACTGGCCAAAACAATTTACATGAGAAGTTCACACTTACCAATTTTAGGTAAAGCATACCAGAATATTTTTGAAGAGCTGCTTTTTCTCTTATTCTAATTTGAATTGCTTATATTAAATGAGCTAAGAAAAGTGCCAGCTAACACAAATGGTTAGAAAAGAAAGCTTTAGTTTCCTAGATGACCAGGTGAAAGGTTTTGTGGGCTGTGCTGTCAGTGCTTTTGAACTAGGAGAAGGAACAGAAGAAAAAAAAATAGAAGGGTGGATGGTTTTAGAAGCTGGGTCAAGGATATGGCATTGATCTTGGCTTTGGTGATGGTAACCTTTTCCTGACGCTGTCATGATTCGGTCTTTAAATGTAAAAAAAAAAAAAAATACACCTGAGAGGGCTGGGACAGATGCCTCAGTAGTGAAGAGTGCTCACTGCTCTTGCAAGAGGACCAGAGTTTAATTCCCAGCCCCCACAAACAGCTCACAACTGCAGAGAATCAAGCAATATCTTCACACACACACACACACACACACACACACACACACACACATACCTTTTCCAAAGTACAAAGGACTAGATACCATAAAAGCTGGCGTCTACGCTCCTGTGCGTTAGGGGCACAGTGGGTCGATGCATTGCTGGTGCCCAGCAGAAAAGGTAGAACTGACCAGATGTTTGGGAAAAGTCAGCTGCCCTCTCTGTCACTTTATATTGCGACTTTGTCTCTTTAATGCTATAGATAAGTTTTCTTCTTATTTTCCTCTGGAGAATCTAAACATTGCTTGCTGGAATCTTGGGGAGTCACGGGATTGAGGGGGTTGCCATTTTACTGGGAAGACAATCTTCAAAAAATGATAGAAAATGGATTTAATTTGCATGTCTCAAAACATTTTTTTCAAATACAATACATCTCCAAAATTGCCTCTACAGTAGCTTTTTGGGATAGTTGAGGATAAAAGAGAAGTACATTAAGTTCAAAATGCGGAACAAAACCAGTAATATATAGAAAAACACACTTAATTCCTTCTACAAATAGTAATTGTGAAGGGTTTCAGTTTGGAGTTGTAAATATACATTTAAAAGAATTTATTTTACATATTAACAACAAATACTTTATTTGTGTTCTGAAATATTTAATTTTGATTTAAAAGCATATGTCTTACTTAATATCATGTTCTTTAAATATTAAATTATTTAAATTTATAACTTTATATTCATATAAACCTTATAAGTAATTTCTGAATTATGTTGATAAAAAGGAGAAATTCCATTTATATTAAACACAGGAAAATGATTTATCACTTGCTCTTATAGCAGTATAATTTTTGTTTTCTTTTTTATTAATTTATTCATTTTCTTCCCAATATTAGTCCCCTCCTTCATCTCTGGCTGGTCCCACCCTTCCTCCATCTTCCCCCTTGTCTCTGTCTCCTAATCCTCAGAAAAGGGGAGCCCTTCTCCCTTACCAGCTGATGGGAGACACTTCAGGACTGCCTGCATCTTCTTCCTCTGTGGCCTGACAAGGCTGCCTCACCCAGAGAAGTGAGCAAAGAGCAGGCAACAGAATTCATGTTAGAGATAGCCTCTGGTCCCCTTACTAGGTGACCTACATGGAGACTGAGCTGCTTATTGGCTACATCTGAGCAGGGTGCCTAGGTCCTCTTTTTGCATGGTCCTTGGTTGGTGTATCAGTCTCTGCAGGCCCCCTTGAGCCAAGATTTCTTGGCTCTGTTGGTCTTCTTGTGGAGGCCCTTCCTCTCCAGGTCCTTCTATCCCCCAACTCTTCCATAAGACTCCCTGAGCTCTTCCTTCTTCGTAAGAAGCTACAGATTCCTCATGCCTCCTGTTGCTCTGACCACTCTTGATGGACCTCTTAGACTCTTGATTTCCCTAGTATCTTCACTTCCACATCTCACCATACTTTCTTCCCTTACATTCCCATCCACATCCCTTGGCCACAAGGACCAATGCATGATGATGACTTCTCCATGGCCCAGGACCATCTTACCTCCAGGTTCCAAATCCAAGCTGGGTACCTCTACCTGGAAGTCCTGTAGGTACTTGCTCACGTTCACCATGATCACACTTCCTTTTAGCTAACCCTATAAGTCTATGTCCTATCTCAGTGATTAGCAGTTCCAATCACCCAGTCACATGGTCCAAAGCCAGCTTGTCAGCTCTGACCTTGATGTTTCCTCTTTCCTTGCCCAGTTGCCCTCTTTCATCCTCCTCTTGGTTATCCAGAGATGTGGCTTCAGCATTCTGTCATGCAGGAGTCTAGAAGTATAGTACTCCTCACTTGAGTGTTCTAGCTCCAGACCATTGCCACACCTCACATGTTCTAGACCCCCCCAGGCTTCAAATTTTGCCTTCTCAGATGTCTCCCTTTCATAGCAACACAGTGAATTTTCTAGGCTCTAGTTTCCACATTATCTTATTTCTAGTTAACATTTCTTTTGTGGCTTCTGAGGAGTGAGTCCGGCTGACTTAACCTGGTCTGACCCAGCTTTCAGGGTTGTTACAGCCTGTTCTTATATCCCTCTTCTATAAGCTATAAACCCTATTAGGGTTGCTGTGATAACTAAGCCTTTTGAACCAGGAGAAGGAACAGAAGAAAAAAAAATAGAAGGGTGGATGGCTTTAGAAGCTGGGTCAAGGATATGGCATTGATCTTGGCTTTGGTGATGCTGGGTGTTGGAATGTCTGGCATATAAAAGCTGTTCAACAATGCCTTGTCTTGTCTGTGTTCATTTGACCCGAGTAATCACAGATATTAAGAGAGATTTCTCTTTTGTATGCTAAAGTCTGAAACATTTCTACCTGTTTTCCTTTTGCACAGACAGGAGATGATCACTGCCCTCCAATTTCATCTCTGCTATGACACATCAAGTAATGAGGGCAGTGCATTTGAAACTGTGTTGACTCCCTGGTGACTGGGTCTCTAAGTGCACAGACTAATACTGAGCAAAGTATGTGCCTCTGACTCTCCATGCTTTCCCCTAGAATCCTGGCCTCAGGCTGAAATGCCTGCAAGAATGGGAAATGAATTCTTATGCTATTGGCTCTCAGGCTACGTCAGCTATTCCTCATTTCTCCTCTAGTAATTTTTCAGTGGAGACTTGGCCATGGGACTTAATGCAACAAGTGTGTGTGTGTAGCCATAAGAAAATGAGGGGGTTAGGTCTGGATTTAGCCCTTTCTACTCTGTGTCTAGTGCAAGTTATCTATGCTTTCTGGTCTCAGTTTCCTCAACTACGAAAGGGGGATAATGTTCTTTTTATCATTAAACTTATGAAAAGATCAAATTAAAAGTGTATCTCTTGGGGTTGTTTTTAAATGAACACAGATGTTAGGACGGCTGTGGGGAAAGCATTCTGCCTGGAGCAGAGTCCCCCTTTCTCTCACTGTTTGTGAACCACGGTCTGTTGATTCTAGAAGACTCAGTTTCAAAATAGGGATAACTTCTCTGCACATTTCACTGAATTGTTGTGCATGTGTTCTTGGTAAAACAGTAAAGTCACAACGATAATTACTATTCTCCGGGCTATTGATAATACATAAAGTTATTCATCTTTAGTAAATTGTAACTGTGCGTATGTTATTCTTAGATGCTAGTAACCCATTTCAAAGCACTGGGCAAGTTAAATAATCTCTTTGTTTCCTTAGGTTTGACATTAAAAGGTTGAGTTTGCTAGATATTTACATGAAGCCTTGGACATTGTAGGACAGCAATAAAGAGCGATACCAAGTACTGAGCAATACAAGTCATATAAGTAAATAAATGGATGAATGATGAAAATGATTTCATGAGGTAGTTATAAAGTTCATGTGGGGTGTGAAAATGCGTTATAATACTATAGAGTTATGCCTATGTAAGAAACATTCTTTTTTAATTTTTTATTTATTCATTTTGTATCCCAGCTGTAGCCCCTTCCCTCATCCCCTCCCAATTTCACCCTCCCTTCCTTTTCTCCTCCCATGCCCCTTCCCTAGTCCACTGTTAGGGGAGATCCTCCTCCCTTTTCCTCTGACCCTAGCCTATCAGGTCTCATCAGGACTGTCTGCATTATCTTCCTCTGTGGCCTGGTAAGGCTGCCACCCACCCCCACCCCCTCTTCAGGGGGAGGTAATCAAAGAGCATCAACCACTGAGTTCATGTCAGAGAGAACCTCTATTCCTCTTACCACTTGGAGACTTACTTGGAGACTGAGCTGCCATGGGCTATATTTGTACAGAGGTTCTAGGTTATCTCCATGAATGGTCCTTGGTTGGAGTATCATTCTCAGAAAAGGCCCCTGAGTCCAGGTATTTTGGTTCTGTTGTTCTCCTTGTGGAGCTCCTGTCCCCTCCAGGTCTTTCTATCTCCGCTTTCTTTCATAAGATTCCCTGCACTCTGCCCAAAGTTTGGCTGTGAGTCTCAGCATCTGCTTCAATACCCTGCTGGGTACTTTATTAGTAATAGCTAGAATCTGGAAACAACCCAGATGTCCCTCTTTTGAGGAATGGATATAGAATTTATGGTACATTTACACAATGGAATACTACCCAGCAGTTAAAAACAAGGAAATCATGAAATTTGCAGGCAAGTGGTGGGAACTGGAAAAGATCATCCTGAGTGAGGTATCCCAGAAGCAGAAAGACACACATGGCATATACGCACTTATAAGTGGATATTAGACATATAATATAGGATAATCATACTAAAATATGTATACCTAAAGAAGCTAAGCAAGAAGGAGGGTAAGATGCTCAATCCTCATGCAGAAAGGCAAACGGGATAGGCCTCGGAAGATGCAGAAAACAGGGAGCAGGACAGGAGCATAGCATAGAGGACCTATGGAAGAAACATTCTTATATGCTAGAGTAGCCTATGACTGACTTTCTTCAGCATCTCCCCTCCAGAAACTCCTTTGGAATGTCTGTGTGCCCTGATAAAGTACAGATGGTCTCCTCACAATCAGTTCTCAGGGACAGAGGCCAATGATGATGACACAGCCTAAGGACCATAAGGGTGCGCCAAGTAAAACTGGCAGCAACAAGCATGGGAGAGGTGCCTTCCATCTCGCTCCATTTCCGTTCATTCTCATATTGTTGAGCATGGGACCCACAACATGGATCGCTAGTACTTGTAATCAATAACCTTTTCTTCAGGTTTTTGAATGTTCCAGAAGTTGATGCATATATTCTTCTAAGCTTCACTTGTCCTCGACAAGCAGTGAATTGAATACAACCCTTTTGTTGAAATGAAGGTGAGTTAAGGAAAGAGAATTCTCCAGCATAAATTTTGAACCTACTCTAGATCCTCCTGCTATTCATATTGTAGGCAGAGGGACCTCGAGGCACTTTCCCAACTGCCCAGTTTTCTCTGGGAAGTCTGTGTTTGCACCTCTTCAGATGATGCCCTGGCTACGCATCACGCTTTGCCCTTGTCTTCAGAGAGCTCTGTCACATGCCCACATCAGCTTGCCCTGAATGGTATCCCCATAGTCCCATCTCTGCCTTTTAGAAACAGAAACTTACCCCTTTTCCAGGTTTCCAGTTTCGAATGCTTGGTAATTGTGCTCTTGTTCTCTCCGGTTATTTTCTTCAGGCTAAGCCCATCTTTAAACAGCTACTGCTAAGTTATTGTTTGGAAAAGTAACACATGACACACATGACTTAAAGTGCTTGCTCTATGAGCAGTGTCTAGCCCTTTAAGCTTGTTTTCAGCACAGCATTGTCATCTACAAAATACACAGTCAAGATTATATGATGAGGTTTCAAAAGAGAAATCACAAAACTGTATTGTCTTAGGTGTGTTTATGATTTTATGGTATAGGGGGTATCCACAGATATCCTGGGCTTCCTGTCACTCATGGGTCACAGGATGAATGGGTGAGTTGGTTGGTATACAAAAGGAGAAGGCAATAAACCCAGCTAGGATATATGCTGCCTTCTTCCTCTGAACTTCTAACCTCTAGACTTAACATCCTTTGCTTTGGCGGATGGGACTGATAATGTAAGTAGAGGGAGCAGTACCAGTTGCTGGTGGGCTGTTAACTGCTGGGCTTCTTGCACACATTGATTCTGATCTGCACAGAGATCTTGCTGCTTGCAGAACCTCAGAGTACCAGGAAACGTGGCTACTCTCCCTAGTCTTGTCCCTATCTTCACCAGCAAAGCTCATTTGCTCTCCTCTCTAATTACACCAAAGTGGATTCCCTTCAGCTGTCAGGGACCCTACTCAGATGGCCCCCTGCAGAGCAGTGGAGTCTCTAGAAAAACTCACAGTGTCTCTAGCTAAGAAAGCTGATATAATTTACATTGTAAAGTTCATCACTAAGAAAGTAACATTCTATTTAGTGCAGGATTTGTGGGAGAAAAAAATTATCCCAAACAAAGGAGAGGACCCCCTCATAAAAGAGGGGATAGAACGAGCCAACGCCTTTTGTTGGTAGTGCATAGATGGGAGCTACAGCGTGGAGCCCAGAGGGCAGGCCATAGATCCAGACCCCGCAGAGCAGGCAGCCCAGGTGAGGAGCTTGTTCTTTAAAATGAGGACGCCCTGGGGCCTTGAAAAGAAGAACGACGCTGTTCAGTTCTGTTTGAAGAGCACTCTGCCTGCAGAGCGGGGAACAGACAGGTGGAAAATGAGTGATCAGGAGCTCTGTGGGTATCTGTGGAGCAATTCATGCACCTGGAGTGGGAGTCTGCATGCAGGAACACGGCCAGGATCACACCTGGGTACCCTCCAGTGCAGTAGTCACGTTGCCACGTGGCAACCTGGGTGCCAAGGGCCGTGGCCCTATTCCTCACCAGTTACACAAGCTTGGACAGGCCACCCAGCCTCTCTCTATCCTATCTCCTCATATGTAACAGAACGCCTACTTTTATAGAGAGATTGTAAGACTGTGGGAATTAATACAAGCAAAGCACTTAGAACAGGGTTTGGCACATACTCGGTGTTATTTTGCAATTGGTGTGTGTATGTGTACATGCCTGCATGTGTGTGCGTGTGCGTTTGTGTGTATGTGAGTGTGTGTGTGTGTAGCTATCTCAATTGATCCCTGTCTTATTTTTTTTGACACAGAGTATTTCACTGAAACTGAATCTCAATAGTTTGGCTGGACTGGGTGGGCAAGTACTCTAATTTCTTTTCTTTTGTCTCCTCAGTACTGGGATTATAGGCATGTGGACCATGCCTGGCTTCTTATGAGGTTATAGAGATATGAACTTCACTGAATGGATCATCTTCCCAACCATGATTACTATTATTTTACTTATCATTGTGCATGTGTGTTCATATTGGAGGTATTCTGCTGCAGGACACATGCCGAGGTCAGTGGACAACCTTGTGAATTCTCCCATTTTACCTTCACATGGGTTCTAGATCTCAAAATCAGGTCAGCAGTCTTGACTAGCAAGTGCCTTTACCTGCTGATCCATGTTACTGGCCCTAGTATATATATATATATAATTTATATGTGCATGGTCATATAATATATTATAATGTTAATTATAATTCTAAAAATATATTATAATTATAAAAACACTATAATGTTAACATTGTATTATTGTATATAATATACCTAATTTGTTGTATATATAACATACCACAATATGATATTAATATATATTATATATGCATACATATTGTGTGTGTGGTATGTTTTGTGTGTGTATGTTCACATGTATGGGTACACATGGTTGTGGGTGTATTTGTGTATACATGAATGTGGAGCCCCAAATTTGATGGTTCATGTCACCCTGGATCAGTCTCCCTACTTTATTTATTGAGGCCATGCCTTGCTAAATCTAAAACTGGACTATTGTGGCTAAAGTAGCTAGCGAGCATGCCCTAGGAATTCCCCATCTGTGCCTCCTGAGTATTGGGATTAGAGGCAGCCAGCACAGCTGCCTTTTATATGGGTTCTGGGATTCTGAATTCTGGTCCTCCTGTTGTTCTAGCAGGCACTTTATGCAATGAGCCTCCCCCAAACCCAGCTTCAACTTAGTATTATTTTTTAACAACTACACACTGCTGATTAAAAGCAATTGTGGGGAAATTAAATCCATACGATCTCATTATAACATGAAAATCAATCTCCTTTTCTCATCATGAACTATATCATGCTAAATGCTTGTCTCTGCTTCTCACATGTTCCTCTCTTCAAGGTGTGTTGGAGCTCGGAGCCCTGTGATCTTCTGTTTCAGTCTCATGTCATTCATTTTCTGTGCTGAATATATTTTCTGTCTCCTGCTGGAAGAGCATCTCCTAGTCTCCATTGCGCCTTCTACCCAGGTCTAGCTGCTTCTCCTTCCCCACTTGATCTACTCCATCTTACTCTTATTGGCTGCCCCTATCTCACAGAGCCCCCACAGCAACCTCTTGTGGTGGGTACACTGAGGCAACACATAGATCCCTCTTCAAGGAAGGATTTGGTTGGTTTGTTGTTGTTTTGGTTTGGTTGTGTGCAATCCTGAGGATTGAACCCAAGCCCTGCACATGCTGGGCAAGGGTTCTGTGCCTGAGCTACTTCCCCAGGCTATGAGAGAGCTTGGCGGCTCCTCTGGGGAGAGCACAGTGGGGCTGATCCCTCTTCCATGCTACTTTCCACAGAGAGAGCATCCAGTGGCAGCACCTGTCTCTGCCTGTCAACTCCCGCTTCCTTCCTCTCCCTGGCTGTGAACTCCAGGAGCAGATCACATGCTGAAATCCATCCTGCTCACTGTTTTGACTGCTTGTCACTGGAGGAGGTGTCTGGGGAGCCCAGCAGCCTGCAGCCATGTCCACTGCTACTCACTCCCAGCTGGGCAACCCCTTGTTCCACCTTCTAGCAGCCCGCCTGTCCATTTTCCCCCTAGAACACATCATTCTACTATTGACTATATTTTGTTGCTCATTTCCTGTCACTCGCAGACCCCTTTACTAAAGCATAAAAATCTTTTTCTTTTCAGATTTCTATTTTGGCCAGCTTTTTGTGATACAATTATATAACATGGTGACTACGGTTAATGCTACTCTGCTATATACTTGAAACTTGCCAAAATCATATGATTTTCTCTGTTTTTAAAGATTGTCGTGTTATCAGACTTTTAGGGGATATGATTATACAGCACACTGACTATAGTTATAGTACACCTGGAATTTGCCAAAATATAAGATTGTTCACAGTCTTGAAGGCACTCAGCACATACAGTTGACTGGGTATGGTGTAATATAACAGCTTATCTCACCTGGTTTTTGAACCTAAATATCTGGAGCTTAAGTCCTGACTATAGGTGACACTTCCTAACCAGTAATCTTGAACAAACTCGCAGGTCCTAGGCCTAAAATATGCATAGCACAAAGACAATTCTCAGTAAATCCTAGCAGCTGATAGGTCCTTTCTGGGGTAGTTGTGAGGATGGAATAAGATAATATATGTTTATTAGTTAACAGAGTTCCCCATTGAGAGTAAGCATTTGCTGCACATACCTTTTGTTATCAAGTTGTTCTATCGAGTTGTATTTAGAATTTTAGAAAGCTAGTTCATGTCCAGCTCTCAAGTCCCTTATAGAACCAGCCATGGTGCTGAGCAGAAGGGAGGTACAAATTGGAACCCAGTTGGCCAACGAGAAGTTTATCCTTTCTCAGTTCCGTAGGGCAAGGAGTGGCTTACCTGCTTTTTGATAATTCTACTGTGCCTGACCCTGCAAGGGCACTTTAAAGAGTTCATTTGTGCAGAATGAGTTTCAGTGTTGTCAGGATGTTGAAATGTGGTCTCCATGGCAACTTCCAGCCCAGCAATTTGAGGAAGGTGCTTCCAGACCCCATAGCTGGCACACTGAAACCTCCAAACGTGTACCATATTTTTGCACATTTCTTAGACAGATTGTGGGCTGCATATTAGTTAATTAAGAAGAAAGTAATTGGTCCCAGCAAGTAGCTTGCACATCAGCTTGCAAATTGTGTACCCAAGGATGCACTGTGTTCTTTCTTTCCCATCTTGTGTTTCTGTAGCTTAGTCCTTGGCTCCTGACTGTTTCCAAAACTCTTAGGCTCCCATCTTACTCTAACAGTTGAAAATTAAAGAGGAAGCAAGGTTTGAAATGGAATTTCCTTGGTTTATTATAAGTTTGTTCATGCTCAGGGGTGGGGGCAGAAAAACAAATTCTCCATATGCAAATAACTCATCATAACTTTAAACAATGCTTTTGCATGCATGGTTTCATCTATACCTCGCTTCCTGACTGAGAAACAGTTTTTCTTAGTAGAGTATGAAGGGCAGGCGACAGAGGTCCAAGCCTCTGCCACTTCTAAGCTGGGGAACTGGCAACTTGTGTATTTTTCCGTGGGAAACATTGCCGTGACTTAGAACCTACCTCCCAGACTTGCACTGTGGATAAAATGAGGACTTGGAGGGAAATGTCCTTAGTGTGGTTTCTGTGTTGGTTATTGTAATTGTTCCCGGACAGAGAAGACTGTCTTGTTCTTTGCCATCAGAACCTAGCTTCTGGCGAGTCCAAGTTTAGTGCCAGCTACATATATGAATGGGTGTGGTGCTTTGAATGAGAATGGCCTCATGGACTCGTATGGGGCTTGATCTCAAGTAAGTAGAAGTGTTTGGGGAGGACTAAGAGGTGTGGCCTTGTTGGAGGAGGTATGTCATTGGGGGCAGGCTTAGAGGCTTAAAAAAAACTCATCACATTCTCAGTTAGCACTCTCTGCCTCATGCTTGTGCATCAAGATGTGAGCTCTCAGGTATTGCTCCTGAACCATCCCTGTCTGCTGGTTACAATGCTTCCCACCATGATGGTCATAGATACTAACCCTCTGAAACTGTCAGCCCCAGATAAGCTCTTTCTATAAGTTTCCGTGTCATAGTATCCTCATAGCTATAGAAACGTAACTGGGGCAATGAGACAATGATTTGATCAGTAAACCGAAACAGTTGGCTCTTTTTATGTGACTCTGTGACATATCATGCTTATGCAGACACAAGCGCAACATCTTCTGGACCTTCTATGTGAAGGTAAACATCATGCATGAAGTTCATTCATGGCAGTATTATGTTGAATCATAAATGACTAAAAGACATTCAAAGTAAAAAAAAAACCCTCGTGTGTCTAAACAGACCTGCATAATTGGACATGGGGGTGTGTGTTGGAGGAGGGGGCTGGGATTGTAGCACAATGGCTGCTGGCTTCATCCTGTAGCAAGAAGAATAGATCATGTGACCTATACATGCTTAACTCTGTATCTGTGAACACTGTTGAGCAGGTAAGGGCCATGAGGAAAGATGGATGTTTTGAAGAGCAATGTTGGGTGGCTGTATGGAGAGTTATAGAGGAAGAGAGAAACGGAAGGCTGCAGGAACTGTGGAGGACTAGGCTTTCCAGAATGAGCATGATACCCGAACCGCAGCATTTATCCCATTTAGCTCACGTATAGCCTCAGGAGCTATCATAGGCCTTGAGAAGGTTACATCACCCTACCCACTGAGGAGAAAATAACCTTAGGCAATGCTATTGGCTGAGTCACGTCTCCTCTCCACCCTCCAAATGTGTAAATTGAAGTCCTAAGCTCGAGAGCCTCAGAATGTAATCTTCCTCAGGAATAGTTCCATGTATTAGTTAGAAGACATCATTAGGCTCTGCCCTGATCTAATATCTAAGGGGGGCATTTATGAAAGGGGGGCATTTGAGCACACTTAGAATGTTGTATAAAGTCAGGAATTAGGATAATAATCTATAGCTATGGATCACCAGTACTACCCAGCAATACCCAGAATCCATGGCAGGACACCATCATAGACTTCAGAAAACAAACAAACAAACAAACAAAAAACAACTAGCCCTACTTTCATCTGACTGTGGTCCAAAAACTGTGGGGCCATTCATCAAGCTACCCAGTTGGTGTCTGGCCTTTTGTTATGGCAACCCTAGGAAACGGATGCACAGAAGCTGCATCTCCATTTGGGGGTTGCAACGCTAGTAACTCAGACATAGTGCTCTTTTGCTCCAAGGCCTGTGGCCTAGGCATAGCATATACTCGCTTCTGCCTATGTGTAGGATGGAATAGGAGACCAGAAACAGTGTTTCCAATCCCACCACAGACCTGGGTTTTTCTCCGCTGCTTTCATTTTCTCTCCTGTCTTTCATTTGAAGAAGAGGGTTGTGGAGGATCAATAGTCCTTCTTCCTGCTGTCCCCTCTTGCTGGCAGCACTGGAGGAAGTGGTGGGGAGGCAGACAGCCCATCGCTTGGCGAGTTTCCCTAAAACAGTGGCTTCCCACAGTTAGAATGTGCTGTCCCCCTGCCAAGGAACCAGATGCCCCCTGTCAGAATGCAGTGTCACTGCTGGGGGCTGAGCTAGCAAAGGTAAGCAGAGAAGCTGTTCCTACTAATGTGGCATTTGACTGTGAGCCCAAGGCACCTAGCCCATGGGCTGAGAACAGGCAATAAAGCCAGCAGTCTGTGAGCACTGGATCACATAAGCCAAGGACTACTCTCTGCTGGGAGTCTACTTAAGCCCCTCTGAGGAATAAAGGAAACAAAGGGACCGACTCTAAGGAGGAAATAATTCTGTCGCAAGGATCTACTTTTACTTGCTCTATGATCATGGTTGTGGCCTTTGAGTAACATGTGACATGGCATCAACCAGCCTCCTCTCGACTCAGGTGAAGAAATGGTTTCAGAATGATAAAGTGGGTATTTCAAGTTAGAATAGCAAAGAGATGGAGACCCAGGGTTAAAAGTGGTTCTTCCTGTGCTAGCCTCTATGCTCCCTCCCATTCACTTTGGGTCATAAAACCCAGTAGCTATGGCGCAGCACCATTTGTCTTCTCTGTCTGCTCCTTACTTTAGACTAGAGGTGAGCCTTGATCATTTAGTGGCCCAGTCTCTCTTTCCAGAAAAGGATTGTGGTTCCTTAAGCTAGACCCAACTGTCTTTAGCACCTCCCTTGCCCTTCTTTCTCCTGTGATACTATCCCCAGCCAACACAGAACCAATGGGTTCTCTTCTTCTCCTTGTTCTTCAGCCCAGGAAGTCCTCCTTTTAGTCTTTAGCTCTACAAAAAAATGGGATCATCAGTGTTTGGACCGGAGCCAGACTGCCTGAATATAGATCTGTTCTCGGCCTATTCCCAGCTGAGTGACCTTGGGGAGATTGCTTTTCTGTTGCTAGGACTTTCCTGGGGATGAAGATTCTGAATGCTTTCTTCCCTTAGCCTACTGGTTATATTGAAAATGATCAGCAAGCAAGACACTCTGTCTATTGCGCTGGTCTCTGGGTTTCTCTTGCTTGTCTCCTCCTTTGGACCATGTACTCCCAGGAGCTGAAGACTGTGCCTTCTGTTCCTTTGAAGCCTCAGAGGTTCCCAACACAAGGCGTGTTGACTGCTTGATACATGTTGGATAGATGGATTATTGATGTTTATGCATATCAACATCAATAAATCAAATGGCCATTTTTATAGTGACAGTGTCGGGTATGTGTGTCCTGGTGGTGGTGACATTAATGACAGAATCCACTAGACCACTTATGGAGTATTTGCTATTTGTTAGGCACTGTCTTAGAACATGTTAACACATCTAACTGTCTCAACAGCCACTTTGAAGAAGTCCTTGTTGTTTTCATGGTGGCAAATATGAAAAACACAACGTACATGGAATTTCAGCAACAGTCCTATTACTTACGATTCAGCCAGGATATAGCACAGTGAGGCTCACCCCAAGCTGTGTGGCTCAAAATCCATGTACATGTCGTTTCCAGTCTGCTGTTTCCATAACCGTAGTGGCAGTCACCAGCCCAGAAGCAAGGGGAAAGGGACATACGTGGATCAAGTAGTGATGACTGAGACCTTCACTGCAAAGGAGTCTAAGTAGCCTTACCTTTTATTCTTTCTATGTGTTGATCTTTTTATCTTGAAGGAACTGAGGTAGTACAAGTGACCAGAGACATACATAAATGGTCCTACTTGAGAGCAGAAATATAGATGAGTCTCACCTCCTGCTTTGTTTTAGAATACCCAGCATAAAGTACATATTTAACATCTGACAGTTGAATGAGTGAGTGAATGAATTAATGAGGATCAAGGACTCCAGAATTCAGCAGTGACAGCATTCTGAATACTCCATTTCTACTTGTATTACTTGCTTGAAGCAATTTACACCCATAAGCCTGAGATCTGGGTCGAGAGGAAGCCCATCTTCCCATGTTGAGGCTGTGCTCTCCAAGAAGCCATGTCTCCCACTAGCAGCATCTTTGTGACATTGGTTAGGTAGGCCTGCACTTCTGGTCTCCAGTGGATAGCATTGCTGTGAGTGGTGGAACCCTCAGATGGTCTCACTGGTGAGCAAACATTAGCACTTTGAATCGGTTGTACCTCCTTGATTCCTGGGAAAACTGTTCATAGGGTTCAGAGGCTGGCAAGGAGGTATTGCACCATGTAACTGTCAAACCCAGCACAATGGAGGGAGAGCAGGTGGCATAAATGAATTTAAGGCAAAGATGGATTTTCACTTGGAAACTGAAATCATGCAGTGGGGTGTGCTGGTGGAGCCGTAAAGAATTGCTGGCAGAAGGCCAAACAGAATGCAGACGGCTGCTGGCTGTCTGGCCTCTGCCTTGTGTCATGGTTAACGGGGAAATGGGAAAATGGAGAGAATCTATCTCAGGGTAGAGCGGGTGGCCCAAGAGTTAGCAGAAACAAGATGTTTAGGACAATGAGGAACATGTGGTAAGCACTCATTGAGTGTTAGCATTTATACAGTCTCAGTCAAGCCAGGGCTCAGATAAGCTGAGTCATGCTGTCCTCACAAAGCTGACAACCCTGTGGATTAAGATGTCAACCAGTCACCAAACTGTCCACCTTGTAAAAGGTGCCATGGGAGCACAAACATGGACTTACACAACTTACGCAACTTAGAGGAGGGGTTTTCCTCAGCTCCACTTAGATGGGAGAGTCGTGTGTCTCAGTTTAGGTTACTATTATTATGATGAAACACCATGATCAAAAGCAAGCTGGAGAGGAAAGCATTTGTTTGGCTTTGTATCCACATCCACAGCCCGTTATTGAAGGAAGTCAGGGGGAAAAAAAAAAAACCTCAAACTGCACACAAACCTAGAGGTAGGAGGTGATGCAGAGGCCATGGAGGGGTACTGCTTACGAGTTTGCTCATCCTGGCTTGTTTGGCCGGCTTTCTTGTAAAACCCAGGACCAGAAGCCTAGGGATAACACAACCCACCCAAGAAAATTCCCTATAGGCTTGTCTACAACTCAGTCTTATGGAAGCATTTTCTTAATTGAGGTTCCCTCCTCTCAGATGATGTTGGCTTGTATCAAATTGACATAAAACTATCCAGCACAAGAGGGAATCATAAATAAAGGGGTACGATGAGGGGTAAAACAGAGGAGAAGAGAATGAATAGTGCCCTCAGCAATGAAAAAGACAGTATGTTCCAGGAAGTACAGATAAAACACTAGAATGGGGACTCAAATGACAGCCTTGTTGCAATATGGAGCGGGTGGACATTCTGTTCCCTGAAATTAAGCACCACCAATTGAAAGTCTTTAGCTAATAGAGATGTATTCTCAAAGAGCCCTAGTGGCTAGAATCAATAACTCAATGTGCCAACAGAGTTAGGCTCTCTTTGGAGGTGCTGGGAAAGAATACTTCCTGTGTCTTCTAGTCTCTCAGGGGTGGCCACAGTCCTGGTCTGCATTTATCCCATCTCTGCCTCATCTGTATGCATTCTGTTTCTGTTTTTTCCCCCCTTCATTATGAAATCAGTCATTGAATTAGAACCCACTCAATCAAACAAGCATTGATCATACCAACCTGGGTCCTCCTTCTTGTATATCCTCTCTAGGTGCATAGATTTCAGCTTGAACTTCCTATCCCATAGGTTTATATAAGTGAGTATATACCATATGTTTCTTTCTGCTTTTGGGATACCTCACTCAGTATGATCGTTTCCAGGTCCCACCATTTGCCTGTGAATTTCATGATTTCCTCCTTTTTAATTGCTGAATAGTATTCCATTGTGTAAAAGTACCTTGGAGAGAACAAGAGCTACACAAAGACCAAACTGAGCAGGGCACAGGGGTCTTGTAAGAGACAGTTTCTACAATCAAGGACCATGTGTGGATGTGGACTGGAACCCCCGCACGGATGGGGCCCATGATAACTCGGTGTAGGGCTGAAGACCCTATTCAGGGAAACAGGGACTGTTCCAGTCATGATCTTGATGGCTGACTCTTTGACCCTCCCCCATACAAGCCGGGGAGTGACAGACTGGCTAGATCCCAGGGGAGGACTT
>CM053754.1:28365689-28448497 GCA_028658305.1 Pachyuromys duprasi | reverse complement strand
ATATGAATTTTGGAGGAATACTATTTAATCCAATAGAGAAGAAGTAGCCACAAGGATTAGAAATAATGGAGGGTGAGAAAAGCCAGAATCCAGATCATGAAGGAATTAGGAATAATGCCAGTAAGTAAAGTTTCCTGAGTGTGTGGTGTGGTGCATCAAGAACCATGCTATGCACTTTGATTGCATACCTGCAGAGTCCCTGTGTAGAGGCAGATTTAGCCTGAGTAAGGCCAAAGGGGAAAATCAGAGCTTAGAATTTACAGTATGTGTCATCAGTCAGAGTCTCCTCGGAACCAGATGGCACACTTGACTTGGGGTGATTTGAGAGGGAGTAATGAAGGAAGTCTTGAAGCACCTGTGAGCAGGGTATCGGGGAATCTCTTGAGGCTGGAAGTTCTCTGGGGATGTTACCATCCACGAACCTGAAAGGTGTATACCAGCACACAAAACCTGAAAGTTGTGGGGAGATACCCACTTCAGGAGAATGGTGACTTTTGGCCAAATGGGGTTAGTCACTTAAATGGAACACATGGAGAGGGAACCAGGGAAGTAAATCTCCTAACTTCTTTTCATCCTGTTGACATTAGACATACCCAATGGAAACTCATGGATACAGCCAGGAGATGGACAAGACACCAGCTAAATAGAAAAGATGAGATTGGATCAAGAGAGGCAGACAATAATGAGAAGGTGGAGACTGAGTGTCGGAGAACTGAATTGTTAGTCTGTGATGAGAAAGGCCATAGAACCTGTAATTAAGAAGGAGCATGGGTAGTCTCTGGGTTCAGCTCACTTACCCACAACCCCATCTATCCTATCTTACAGGGCCATGAATAGAACTGTGTATACCATTGTAAGTCAAGGTCTTTGCACGCCGTACGGCACTATGTGAACACTCAGTTGGCATTCTTACTATTCTTGCCAACTGCTCTAAGCAGCAGTTTACTGTGTAGAATCTTACTTGAAGGCCCATGTCACTCATCATGGCATGCAGCATGGCATCATTTATTTATACGTGCTGCTGGCTTTTTCCAGGCTTCCAGTATTTCCTAGGCACTGAACTAGCCTGCAGCAGTGAACAGAGCATCCTCATGTAGCTCAGGATCTGATAAGAAACGTTAATGATAAACAAATGAATAAATGAAGCCACCTTAGACCTGTCAGAAGAGGCAATGGATACAATCGAGGCTGAAAGGGAAGGTGGGGATGGAAGTTGAGGGGAATAAATGGAAATATAGTCATGAGAGACCTTTGAGGCGGTGTCTATGTAAAGAGCTGAATAGAGTTGAAGAAGGGAACATTCTGGTACCAGAGTGGGAAGGGTTAGGGAGAGGGAAGGGTAGATGTAAGGAGACTGGGACAGAGTATACTTGGAGCGTCTGAGGCAGTGGAAGCTGAGGGTGATGAGGTCACAAAGTGAATGGAAGCCAGGTCTGCAAAGCCATGGTCTTGGAAGGTCTGTATTCTCTGCGGTACACCAGCAAATTTTATGATCCGTTTTCTCCCATCTGCACCATGGCCTAACCAGCAGTATGTTGTGTGGTTTTAAGGATCCAGCAAAAAACAAGGGCTAGGCTGTTGCTCTGAAAATCATTAAATACTAGACAAGATAATGTTTGCATTGCTCAGTACTTCAGCTTCAGGCGACCTGCTGCTGAGCAGAAGAGCTGTGCATGCCCCCAGGACATGTTTGTGCTGGCCCATTGCTTGGCAGCGGGTTGTCGCTTCTCTTACACAACACTTATCTTCCTCTTGTGCCTCTTCCTCTCTGTGGCCTAGTGTTTCAACAGTGGCTCCCCACTGTGCTTGTGCCCTGACCTCCTTAGTAGAATTACACACCAGTAATTCACAGTGCCCTCTTATTAGCCTATATGCAATAAAGACCTTCTGGAGGTTATAGGAAATAAATGTGCCTTTTACTGTCAACCATGATTCTTATTAAACTTGTTCCCCCTGGTGGGGAAGTATCTTTGTGGGACAAAGCGGTTTTATGCCCCAACAGCCAATGAGCTGCTAATGGGTTTTATGTCCAGCTGTAACCAGCATCATAGCAGGCAGCCCTCTGTTCACTGAAGTCAGGAGTCAAAGGTTTCTCACCCACTGCATAAAAAGACTGTTCATTAATGGAGTGGTCTCTCCTTGTAAACAGAAAGCTGGTGTCCTTGTGGATATGTGCTGGTGGAATCATGGGATTGGAGAGGCCTTTTGGCTTAAAGACTGAAATCTGGAGCAATAATGAGTGGCCTGAGCTTGAACACTTGAAAAGGAAAGAACTCTCCGTAGATGGCATCCTCAGGCCATGAGATGACACGGGGACTGTTCTCTGATCTCTTGGTAGGGGAATGGAGGCAAAAAGGCAAAACTAAAATTTGCTGATTGTTTTGTGAGTTTTACAGGCGCCACCTTTTTGATCTCCACAAACTGTTGAAATTGACTAGTCTAATCTCAACTCACATACCATCTAGGAAAGGGTTAAGGTCGAGAGTTGGTCCATAACCAAATATTTTGGGATCTCAAGGTGGCCACACAAAGTCAAACAGGTCCAGTATCACATATGTAAGACATGGCACCATTGTTGAAACAGTAAGGCAAAACCAAGGCCCAGGACCCAGGACCCAGGACCTAGGACCTAGGACCCAAGGCAGAACTTGAGCAGGGGTAGGGTTTATGAGATTCAGCAAAGCTTTAACCTGCCTACCTAGTTCCTACCCTCTGATTTTTTTTAAATCTTCCCAGTATGAATACATTCTGTAGAGCAGCAATGTAAAATCTAGGGATGACAAGAGGGGAGGAGAAGCAAGACCCACACAGAACAGCAAAGTATGGCTGACTTTGAGGGCATCTCAGCTTTCCCTGGGATTCAGTATTGTTGTTCTTACACTCAAAGTGACTTCACAGAGAGTAATGATGTGTCAATACAGAAGCCAGATTTCTCAGTGTAAACTGGGAAAGTGAAGAGGGGAATGAATCAGTGCTCACAGTACCTCCGTGCAGAGGTACTTTCTCATGCATTCCTTAATGTATTTCCATGAGACTGTAATTCTACTAGGGTGAAGTTTTGGTCTTCTCTTGTGTGCCATTGTGTCTTGGACACCTAGAACACTAAATGGCATGTGCACATGCATACACCCATGTGAGGGGTTACACACATATCAACAGACCTCGGAGAATTGCACATTATTGAATACGTTTGAATAAGTAAGTGTACTGGCTACTTTTCTGTGACAAAACTTCTTACCAAAGCAAATTAAGGAGGAAAGAGTTCTCTTTGGCTTATAGTTTGTAGACTGTGATTGGGCATGGTGGTAGGAGTGATAGGTTCCTGGTCACTTCACATCCACAGGCAGGAAGTGGAGAGAGATGAATACTGGTACTGACACCTTCTCTTGTTTTCTTCTTACACCATCTGAGACCCTTGCTCACAGGATGGAGCTACTCATGCTTAGTACAAGTCTTCCTCTCTGAAGCTAAACCTCTCTAGAAACTCACTCTCAGACACTCCCAGATATGTGTTTCCCAAAAGATCCCAAATCCAACACGAAGATTAACCATCAAAATAAGTAATGATCACTTAATATCCTACAAAATAGGAAGGACTCCTCCTACTTTATAAATAAACCAAAGTCTAAAGAAATTAAACTCTAGTTAATACAGCAATGCCACTCTAGCTATAAGATATGATTTTCTACTCTTCCAACATGTGCTGTTCCAGCTAATTCAATGTTATTCCCTATCACGTTGCTTGGTAGCAGTTTGCATAGAACCAGAACACGCAAGGCAGGATCAGTCCTTTTGATGTCTTGGACACCCTGCTGAGTGTTTCCATAGAGTTGGTGATGGACTGTGTTTCCCTGTCATGGGGAAGCTGTGTAAACATAATGCAGGTTATTCATTTTTCCTTTCTTCTGGATTCCAAACAAATAGTTGTTGACTGAGTTTTCCTCTCCAACTGAGATGGCCTAGTTAATTCCTGGCCAGAGGCATCATCAGAAAGAGTCTATGGTTCCCACAGGCATAGAATTGCATGAAGGCCTTTTATTCCCATGCTGTGGCGTGCAATGTGATCACCTTTACTTGTAAACCAGAGGTTTTTTAACCGTCAACTAGTGGATGAAGTGTTTGGTGTTTGTGAAAACTAGAAATTACTATCTGTGTTTCAGGTACAGAGAGGAGAGTAAATTCACATCTAATAACAACAGGACACCCTGTCTATAGCTCATTGCACCCATACTACACATTTCATAAGAAGCCTCCTATTTGTTCATGAAACTTAAGGCAGCAGCCATAGAGAAGCCCACTTCCCTGAAGTCAGATTTCATATGCAGCTAGTATTGGGGATGTATTGGATTAAAAAATACATTTTTGTTCTTCATTTTCAGTTACTTCATTGTAAAGAGCTAGCAACAAAACAAAAACAAACCCATGAGAGTCAAACAGGCATTCAACTTGGATCCAGTCTCTATACCTCGTAATGAACTTCTCTACAGTTAGAGTAGCTATACAGGATACATTGGCTTAAGTAATTACATCCTTTGCTTTTTGCTCACACAAATGTGGCTTCAGTTTCATATGACATAGATGGCTTTCGTTGGTGCTGTTTCATACAGCCCAATGAGATTTTCAGAATGACTGAAATTTGAATGTCATGTTTGGCCTGTAAATGTGTTATGCAAATGTCATGTCATGGTACAAACTAGGAGAGATTTTGAAGCTTATGTTGAACATCCATGTGTTACTGAGGCTCAGAAACACAAAGCAACTTGGCACAGCATCATGCAGCTAGAAAGTGGCAGAGCTGGGTTTTAAAGTTGTATCTCTACCTCCAAATCAGCTTGCATCCCATCAGTGAGTGATTTATAGAATCCAGGTATCATGGCATCCTAAATGTATGCTAAGAGCTAGCGCCACTATCTCCCCCAACAGCTGTGCCTGGCACACTTTGCTGTCTGAGCCACTTTACTTACAAAGCTGTATAAAGTACACAAAGACAGGTTGCTCTGTTCTCTGGAAACTCACAGAGAGGGAAGGACCATCCTAGATGGACCAATAGAAAACAAACCACAGGTCCTAACCAACGACTGTGAGACTAATGTGGAAATGCGTTCACCAACACTAGCAATTAAAACATGCAAATAACAACATTCATGTATACCATTATTTGTAACTTTATTCTTCCTTTTCTGGTTTTACGGGGACATAAAGGACTTTGTAATCTTACCTCAGACAAAGATATACCAGTAGAAAGCTGAACCACCAAATATACTCCTGTTTCCTGCGTGTCTGTTACATGGAAAGAGCAGGCTTCTGTCCAGTGCATTCGTTTGGACTGCCTGGGCGTTCTGGTTATCTTGATAGCTTGGCCATGCAGAAAAAAAAAAATCTAGTCATCCCATTACATATGCAGCGGGCAAAGCATTTATCTTTGTTTGGTTTCAGGCGATTCAAAAATGTCTTGGCTTTTTCTTAAATATCAAGTAGGAAATTTTCTCAGGAGAAACCAACAAGCGTCATTCAATCTCTGGAGTCTCCAATCAGATGACACAAGATAGGCTGAAGAGCCTAAAGCCGGGCTGTGCAGGAAGGTGCCAGCTTACCAGTTGTGTTAAAAGAATGCACCTGGTTACAAATCTATGCCACTATACCTTGTGGAGGAAGAGGAAAGGAATGAGAACAGATAAAGGAAATGGACAGAGGAAAAGGAGGAGGCAAGAAAAGGATGGAGGGAAGCAAGGGCAAGAGAGGATAGGGTTTTGTGTCTTTCAGCACACAGTGTGAAGAGAAAGAGAGAGAGAAGGGTCAGAGGTCTCTGGGATGAAATTATTCTTGGCAATTTAGAGAGAAATTTTCTAAAACACAGGTTAGGAAGTCGGCCCTTTGTGGCAGCCTTGGCTGTGTGGAGTTCCCCAAGGACAGCTTCTTCTCCTGCCCCCTCATTATCGCTGGCAGCAATCTGCATGGCCAGTAATGAGAGAGGGTCTTAAGGATGGTGTCTCAGGGGTGGGTAATGGCCCTGCACACGTGGCTGAGGTCACAGGTTCAGGCCCCAGAACTATGGAGAGAGCTGTGGGGAGATGCAGATTGTCTCCCTGGACTCACAGTCCATTAGCCCTCAGCCCTCAGCCTGGTGATAATGAGAAGGTGGGGCCACGCCATAGCACCCCCAGTAGATAGGTAGAGCAGGCCACACTCTCCAGGGACGGCGCATCCTGATACATACCCACGACCCTGCTCTCCTTGCTGGGCCATGGGCTGTGTCAGCCCATCTAGATTCTGTGTCCTCTGAACTTTGCCCCTAACAAAACTCACAATGATAATTAGGTAGTCAGATGGGTTTGGCTTGATATTTATAATGTCCTTTATGGCTTCCAGTTGTCTGTAGGCCTATGCTATCCAGCTGAAAATGCCAAAGTATTGCAACCAGAGTTGTACCCTCTCCCTTGCCCCTTTCCATGTGACCCTGAACATGTAACTTCTGTCAAGTCTCAATTTCATCATAATAATGTCACCAGCCTCCCTCTCTTTGTTTAGACTGTTATTTTCTTGTTATTGATAATGGCTGGTGCTGAGTACTGTGCATTGCATTCTGGGCTCACATGTATCATGCCTATCCTCTCAGACTTTACATGTCCATGCTACTTTTATCTCTGGCTTACAGAAGTAGAAATAAACAGAGACCTGGTTGGCATATGACTCTCTTGACAGAGTTTGTAACCTTAATGAGCACATTATAATAAAATTATGGCTTTAGCAAACACAGAAAGAGCTTGATGCAGAATAGTACATTGAAAAAAAAACGGTGTTTTTTTTTTCTCTTCTCCCTCTCTTCAAGTTTAAGGTATCTATTAGGATCTGATCAGAACACTGACATCTCTTTAGACAATTAAAACAGGGCATTTACGACAGGCTTTGGTTGTGTGTATATTGGGAGAGCCTAGAAGCCTAAGTGGGACATAGGACTACTTAGAAATCAGTGGCAAGAAGAAGCCACTGCCACCAGAGGAGAGGGATACAGAGGGAGACAGTGTCAGCAACACACTCAGAGGTTGCATTCAGAAAGGACACCTGCTGACAAGCCTTGGAGGTGTCTGCTGTCTTACAGATGCAATTCAAAGCTAGGAGAGTAATAGGCAGACACACACTGTCCTCTCCCAGTCCTAGCCTCCAGGTTCCTTTGGTGCCACCAGGATGGTCACATAAGAAACTTGAGGGCAAAGGAGTTTGGGAAAATGCCATTTGCTTGGCAAAGAAGATAGGGAAAGGGCACTCATCTAGGTAGCTGGTGTACCTAATGGCCTGTGACATAGGTGAGCTTTGTTAGTATTCTGCTTGACTCTGCCAAGGTTCAGTCCATTGCTCAGTAGCATCCTTTCTCCCAGATGAGGAGGGACCAGCCCAGCAAGATGTGAAGCTTCCAGGACACCAACCAGCTGGCCTCTGTTGACATGGGATGCCCAGAAAGCTTCATAGTGGGAGGGGCTGCGAATACCCCCACCTGCGGACAAGAAGGATTTTGCCAGAAGATGAGCTTAGAAGAAAGCAGGAAAGGAAAGGAAACTATGTTGCTGTGTAACTTAAAGGACTGGGGTAGTATAGTCTCTGAATTCACCGCCAGTTCATTGGTGTTTGTTTGTTTGTTTGTTTGTTTTTACCCTTTAATTTGTCCCGGAGTTTGAAGAGATAGAATTCAATTATGTTCATAACATGCTGGCTAGATTTTTGTCCACTTGACACAAGCTAGAGTCATCCAAAAATGGGGAACCTCCATTGAGAAAAATGCGTCCTGAAGATCCGGCTGTAAGGCTTTTTCTTAATTAGTGATTGATAGGGGAGGGCCCAGTACACTGTTGGTGGTGCCAGACTTGGGCTGGTGGGCCTGGATTCTATAGGAAAGCAGGCTGTTCAGGCTATGAGAAGCAAGCCAGTAAGCAGCACTCTCCATGGTCTGCATCAGTTCCTGCCTCCAGGATCCCGCTCTGTTTAGGCTCCTAACTTCCTTTGATGACGAACAGTGGTGTGGAGGTACAAGCCAAATAAACCCTTTCCTTCCCAGGTTGCTTTGGTCATGGTGTTTCACTGCAGCGAGAGAAAGCATAACTAAATCACACAGTATCTTCTTTCTAATATTCAGTCATACTTTAACTGCCCTAGACTCTATGCTATCCCTTTCTATTAATAGAGACACTGATTCCAGAATGTGCACAGAGTCACTAGCGAAGGGAAAGTCATCTGCCAGAAGGGGAAAGGGACTTTTGTTGTCTCCTCTTTCTACTTGTGTGTGAATTGGGAAACAGCACAGTGGTGACTCCTTTCCTTTAGGTCATTTTGCAAGGACAGTTGACCTCTAAGTGTCTGTGTGACACACGCCTGGGCACTGAGTGTGACAGGTACACTATGCTGCTGAGCAGATGTTAGCATGCAGCTAACCTCAGATCTAGAATTCCCCACTCCCTGGAAGAGAGAAAGGAGGGGCCTATGACTGAGCTGTAAATTGAATTAATAATAATAATAATAATAATAATAATAATAATAATAATAATAATAAAAGAATTCCTCCTTCTAGCTTCTCCTGTGGTAGGTGGAGTTCAGTTTGAAAGGCAAATCTTGTGGTTTTAATACCCCACGCCCTCCTTAGTTGAAAGCTTGTGGGTGGTGCCCGTGCATTAAGGATAAATTGAGGCTACTTAGCCTATCCTGACTCCCTCTTTAGTCACCTTTCAATTCTCCTTCCTTGAACTCTTAAGCTTCAAGTGTGACCATGCTAGGCTTAGCATCATTCCTCCTTACTGTATCCTTCCCCAGCTCTGTCTGTGGCAATGTCTGCTGCTTCCTGAAAAGCTTCTCTGATACTGTGTGTGCTTTCATTGTGCTGTCAGCTGTCACTCAGGATTTGTAGTTGAGGGTGCATTTCGCCTCCAAACAGGGTGGACACGGTGGAAGTCCTCTAGATAGTGACTATCATCATTTTACTGTTGTTCATTTTTATGTTTCAAGTGCCTAATAGTGTTTGATATACGGTATAAAATAAATGTTGGTTGAATATCCAAAGTGGTGTAGGTCAGGACTAGAAGGAAATTTAAACATTGTCAATGCATCCTTCTATTCACATTTATTAAATGAAGGTCCTGAAGTCAGCCCCACCTTAGAAGTCCTATGTAGAAACATGCTTCCTGAGCTGGCAAGCAGAAGGCCAATGGCATTTTGGTTAGAAGTATATCAGTAAGACAGCAACTTTTTAAAATAGCTCTGTGGTTCTATACCTTTCCTGTTTTTCTTTGATCTGATAGATGCTTATGATAGGATTTCTTCACAAGCAAACCTCATCATGGACAGGGCTGACCTGGACTCCTATGGACCATATGGATTGGTCTTGTCTGATGAGGGTGAATACTGTGGCTCCTGTTATTTATTTATTTCTCACCCAAAGTTCAAACTGTGAAGATGCTTAGATTGGAAGGTTGGCATGGGGGATTAGCCCAGCCTTAACAGTTATGTGTGACAAATTTTCCCATAGTTAGACCCAGTGTTCTTATGACACTATCAGTCTCTGAGAGTGGAAAGCCAAGGAAAACATTATTTTCCCAGTATCCAAATTCTCCAAGGACCCAGAAGCTGAAGGCATGTTCGGGGATCTGAGTGGCTAGTTCTGGGATGTTGGCAAGGAAGCACTTGTGTGAAGGAGGGAGGGTAGCTCCAGTTAGTGAGGAGGGCTTCAATGACACAATTACACAGGCTGGCCTGGAGTCTGCACTCTCACAGCTGTTTGCCATGCGGGCTTTTGTGAGTTACCTCAGCCCTCAGCATCTCTGGCTCTGTAGCTCTAACATAGGGATGGTGGTGCCAAGGAAAAGTGCAGCGTGGGTAGTGGGGTTAAAAGGGAGTTCTGGAGATGTTTGTGCTCAGACTTGTGCTGCTTTGCGGTAAGCACACCATGCACCTGCCTTTCCCAAGTCACTCCACAAATGTGCAGAGAGCCTGCTGGGGGCCAAGTGTTCTACACACTATGTAAGGAAACAGAAGAATGAGTTTGGCTCTGACTTCAGTAATCATAGCCAAAAACAAAACAAAACCCCAAAACAACAACAACAAAAACACAAGGGAGACCAGGAAGTGAATCTTTGCAGTGTGATTTGACAGCTGCAGTACATGGGGTTGTACAGAGGATGGAAGCAGAGATGCTGGGAGTCTGCAAGCCTGCCGAAGGCCATCAGGAAGGCATGTAGGCACCAGAGAGGAGAAAACATTGAGGACTGGGGAGTGGGCAGAGAGTATTATGTGAAAAGATATTCTATAGAGTCTGTGACATACTTTCAAAGGTTCAGAGCTGGTAACGTGACCTTTTGATGGAAGGCCAGAGTAAGTAGGATGCACATGGGAAAGGGAGGGACAAGGAGGTTGGAGATCAGATGAGGGTGAGTGTGTGGTCCCAGGAGCTCAAACTGGGAGTCTCTGCAGGCTGTGAGAGTCAGAGAAAGAAAGGATGATTATGACGCATGACTCATTACACTGAGATTTTATGCTTTTTTTTTAAATAGAAAAAAAAGACATCAAAACCTAAACTATGAGGCTGACTTTAGACCCAAGTTTTCATACATTTCTGGAGAATATTGGTTGAAGAGTGAGTTTTCTTTGGAATATCATATTTTTTAACTCTATTATTCCTTAGACCAAGGATCTTAATCCAAAGAAAGTGCATTGAGCCTGAAGATTCTGAACCAATTACATAGTTTTATAAGGTCAAAATAAAAGTTGGGAGTCCTTCCGTCTTCATCCGTACTGGAGGAAGTTACAGAAGCAAGCCGCTTTAATGAGAAAAGGCATTGGGACGGGAAATGTGCAAATAGAAGTGTCATCGCCATCAGAGGCTCCATGGCATCCTGGATGCCGGCAGAGGAGGCCGGGGCTGGGCTGTGAAGTCCTTTGACAACACGGTCTGTATCCCTGAACAAGTTGCCAAGGCTTCAAGAGGGATAGACATGAAACACAACATCCTTCCACCCTTATTAAGATTTAATCCTGCTTTCAACAGGATTGCAATGTTATTAAATTAGATTTTTTTTCTTTCCCTGAAAAGGGGATTTAACTTTTGCTTTTCTGACATCATAATCAACACAGAACAGATGCAAAGGGGAAATTGTGTGACCATTGGTAATGTGGACCTATACTTAACATGTAGCATGTGAAGTTATTAAAATGGAAATTAATTCCCTTTATTACTATCGTGCCCTATCAATTAATTTGGTTGGAGGTACTTATGAATATGCAATCACTCCTTGCTGTGGCTCACCCCGTGCTTTAAGGATGGGGAAGGCAGTGGCAAAGCAGCTTTACTGCTACAGTTCATGTTTGCTGCCTAACAATTGATGATGGTGGTAACCGACAGCTAATGAATTTCTACACAGCAGCCACTGTTATAAACACTGTACATTCAGTTCCAAGAATCCTCACAACCACTCCTCAAAATGTGTACTTCCCCCCGCCCCCCATGTAGAGAAAAGGAAAGGGGCACAGAGAAGTAGAACAATCATCGTCAGGTCACCCAGACATTCTGCTCCACAAAGCTGGGCGCTTCATTATGGTGGATTTTCTTTACATCTTATCGGCTGCAGAAGGGATAGAAGGAAGAGATGAGAGTGTGGGGTGGCAAACTCCTGTAGGCGCAAAAAGAGTATGCAACATTGGAGATGGAATTGAAGTGTGAGCAGGGAAGACATTTTGTAAACTGCATGTTTACGAAACTACATGTTATTTTTATTTAGGTTTGGCAAGGTGAATGGGTCAGGAAAAAAAACAGATAATCACAAGATACCCAAGGAAAAGCTGTGTCAGAGGAACCCCAAGAGGAGTGCAGGGTTGATTAGATTGAGGGAAGGGCATGGGGTGTTTCACTAGGAAAACTATGCGGAAAAACAGGTGGGCAGGTTAAGCAGGCTTTTAGGATTTGTTCACAGTGGTTGGAGAGATGGCACAATGGTTAGGAACACTGCCTATTCTTCCTAGAGGTCCTGAGTTCAATTCCCTGCAGCCACATAATGGCTCACAGCCATCTGTAGTGGAATCTGATGTCCTCTTCTGCTGTGCATGAAAGCAGAGCACTTATATATAATAAATATTTTTTAAGAGGAAGTCCACAGGTTCTGGGGATGGTCAGAGTGGAAGACTGTCTCCTCTGTCTGACCTTCAAGGAAATGTTCCAAAGGGTGGGTCTGGTAAAAGACATGGCTGGAAGCTGAGTTCTAAATTGAGTGGTTTGCATTTGAAAGGTGAACTACTGGGCTGGAGACATTGCTCAGGGGTTAAGAGCTCTGGCTGCTCTTCCAGAGGACACAGGTTCAATTCCTAGCATCCACAGGACAGCTAACAACTGTCTGTAACTCCAGTTCCAGGGAATCTGACACAGACACATACAGTCAAAACACCAACGCACATAAAGTAAAAATAAGTAAATTTAAAAAAAAAAAGAAGAAAGGTGAACTCTTGGGTAGGTGATTTCCTGCCTCTGAGAAGCGCTCACACAGAGAAAGTCCCTGCATTATTAACAAGTCATCAGGAATGCAGAATGCCTGAAATAAAAAGATATGTTTAAATTCTGAGCCAGAGTTCAGTGGAGAAGTGACATGGGGAGTTAATCGGGTAGGTGGCCAGTAAGGAAGAAAGAACATTGGCGTGATGGTAATGTGAATGCCAGAAGGGAGACAGCCTTCAAGTAAGTATCCTTTGACATTGCTCAGATGTGTATATAATCTTATGTGAAAATTGAGCCCTGAAAGGCTCCATAGCTCACTGCTTCAGTTGGGCCTTGCCTTCTTGGGAGGAGCAAGGATCTTTTGTCCCTGCACTCCCTCCACAGACTGGTATGAATCTTAATTTCTCAGAATGCAACAGTGCTGTTTGGTCTGTAAATCCTAGTCCTCCAATAACACCACATCAGCTGATGCTCAGCAAATGCCCAGGAAAACTGAGGTTTTGGTAGCAGGAAGCCCAACAAGCCAAGCTGAGTGGTCGGGGTCCTTTATCTCAGCGCTTGATTTAAAGATCAGGATTCTCGCTTGCTTTCTTTTCCCTTTACTTTTGAAAACTGCAAGAGAAATTATAGACAATGAACCAAGATAGTGCCACGGGCAAACCAATTAGAGATTTGTTATATTATCAAATTCTAGGACAATTAAGTGATCTATACTCTGTCTGTAGACTATTTAATCACCAGCCATGGACCAAGGGATCATTAGGATTCTTCCTACACTCTCACCCCCCACATTCAATCTATCAGTGAGTTCTCTTTGTTCCATCTCTAAATGCTGTTGCTGGAGTCCTAGACAGGGCATCAGACACACCAAGCTCAGCTACTGGCTCAATTTGACTAAGAGCAGACAAGTAGAAATGGTCATGAATGCAACAAAGGAAATTATTCTCAGTTGCACCAGGGGGCAGATTGGTAACTAGGAGCCCATCTCTCTGAGGAACTAATGATAGTCTTGGGACATACAGGGAAGGAACCAAAGTAGAACAGAGGGGCAAAACTCATGCATAGTCAAGCAGTCGAACTGGGGCTGATTACTGTCTCAGGTCTGGTTCTCTGGAGCCCTGCTGATGTCAGGGGTAATGGTTGCCTGCAAGGCTCATTTTTTTTCCAGGAACTTGATATAAGCTGGAGCGACAGCCATTCAAAGAAAAGATGGACCACGGGGCACAAATGGAGTTAGTGTGGATACTTCAGGGTTTAGGACAATGGTGGGAGGTGTATAGGTGCTGTTCTAACCCAGAACATTGGAAAAAGCTGAGAGTCAGTAAGCTGATGATTATGATGACCCTATACATCTCGAAAATACCTGCCTCTTCCTTTGGAACTTTTAGCCTTGAATGAAGAGGAGGACCAGTGGTAGAGAACATTCCTCAGATAACTTGTATCCAGGAAGAGTAGGAGTTTGAGCCATAATTTAAGGCTGCAAAGGAGACAGATACAGACTGCAGATGGAGATGCTAAGTTTCTCCTGGACCAAGTCACTCACTAGAGGTCTGTGGGCATGAGGAAAGAGTCCATGCTTCTTGCCAAAACTGTCAGAATCATATCTTGATTTATATACCCAGGTGAGTGTAACCTATACTTCCCCCAAAACCTTTCTATGAGACATCCAGACCTATCCCCTTCAATCTGTTCTCCATATGAGGGCCACAAACTCCTTGGAAAATGAACAGCATTGGATCTATCCTCTGTTTTGTACATATGTATATGTATATATATGTAATGCACATTATATATATGTATATATACATACAGACAGACATAGAATTGTATTTGTTGGGGAGTGTAATTTTCTTTAACAAAATAATCCAAAAATATAATTAGAACACAAATGAGTCAACAGATTATTGTTAATTTTTTTTGTTTAGACAGGGCCATTATACATAGTCTCTGATGTCTTGGAACTCACTATGTAGAAGAGTGGCCTCTAATCATAGAGATTTACCTGCCTCTGCATCCCAGTACGCCACCATGCCCCGTCAGGACCACTACTTTAGCAGCATGGTTTCAAAGCCATCCTACATCAGATTTCCTGCAAGTAAATCCTGGAACTAGAAACCAAAATGTATTTGGTGGTAGCCCTTCAGAAGCTTTCGGAGAGAGGGGGTTTACACAGAAATAGGGCTGTGGAATTACTAGGGAAAGGAAACCAAGTTAGAATGTTGCATATTAAGGAAAGCCTGGGGAAGCAACACTAGATTCACTCCATGAGGATAGATCTGGAGAGACCTGACCTCATCCATCAGGAAGGGGCGGGGCGGGGTACTGAAGCCCATGTACTTTATCATTTGCTGGGCTTTATTATCTCCTAGTGCTGGAGCAATTAGTAGCCGCCTTCAGCCTAGGATTGCAATACTATTGTTATGATGATAAAAGTGTTAATTTGACCTTTGGGTAAGAGTGTTTGATGGATTGTGATAAAGTAGATAATGAAGCAATTGTTCACATTTAGTGCAGACTGTAAGTACCAGAGTCAGCCTCAAATAAGCTCACTAGAAGCAGAGAGCTGCTTCCTCCCTATGGACAGCCTAAAGTGCTTGAACACGCTGAGCCAGGCACCATCATTGCCAGGTCGGCCCACTGCCCCTAGCCAAATTAGTTAATGGAGACATGCCTCAAATCCCCTACCTATGAAGTGGGCTGATGACTATTCCCAATTCCTGGCTTTTTTGTAAAGATGAAATGAGTTAATTTGATGGGTGGGGCTAAGAAGGACCCTGGACTAAGACCTTTAACTGCTTTAGGGGACCCAGTTTCAGCCTGTCTTAGTTAGCAAAGGGTTGGACCCTGAACCATGCTGCTGTGTTGTGGCTCTTGCCCCTAACTGACCAACGTCCAAATGAACTCTATAGTCTCAAGATAGAAACAACATTGAGTCACTCCTCAGCTGGGCACCTTATAATGTATTATTCAGGGCAGGATAACCACTGTAACAAAAGGATCTTCGGCTAGTATCAACTTCTTTCTGTCATTGCTCTGCAACTTGATCTCAGAGTATCTGGAGGCAGCCAGGGAAGCGAGCTCCTGTTCTAACATGTGTATCCCTGGTCACTCCACAACACTTGCTGTCAAAAGCCTGATCTGTACTAACTCTCTCATCAGACATAACCTCTTTTAGCTTGTGCCAAAGCTGGTGTTTTCCTTAGGTGACCAATGGCTTCAGACTAGCACTGAAGGATCCCTGTGGCCCTGAGGTCATTAATGGTATGAGACACTCCTTGTAGGCAGTCTTCTGCACTGTGTACTAGCTCTCTGTCTCAGTAGAGCACACACATTTTATAGTTGCAACTGTTTGCATATGAATTCTGATTATTTGGTGTTGGTGTGATCTGGAATAACTATATTTTCTCTCTGTACCTTATTTTCCTCACCAGCAGTGGAGTGGCAAAACCCAAATACTATATGGTTGGTGGTGAGGTACTGTGAGGAATATAAGATCACCTCTGCCTGGCAACACCTTGCTTGTTTATTGCTGTGTCACAGATCACCTTAAAAGTGGCTTGATACAGCAACAACTTGATTTGCTTACGAATCAACAATTCAGTCAGGAGACATTGTTGCTTCTTGTGTGGGCTCTCCTGAGTCTGCAAGATCCAAGAGAGATCCAAGAGTCTGCAGATAGCAGGGAGAGCTAAAAACACTGCGGGCTGGCTGGGACCATTTCTCTTGTTTTGATTCTTCCCCATTCTTTCCTTTCCCATATCATTCCCTCCTCAAGACTTTTTCTCTTCTTCTCTTCTCTCTCTCTCTCTCTCTGTCTCTAGTCTTATATCTTCTTCAAGCCCTCCTCTCTCTACATGGCTTCCTTTTAAACTGAGAAAACAGTCCTTTTAACATCTTTGAAATCCCTTAAAATGCAAACATAAAATCCATCCAGTTTCCACGGCCCAGTCTGGCATAGTGCTAGTTCCATCGCTCTACAGATCCTAGCTTTTTGGAGGGAGATATAGTATGCACCTTCACAGCTGGAAGAAATCACTGGTGGTCATTTTACAGACAATTGATAGCAGCAAAGGGCAATTTTGTTTACCATTAACTTTGCACATGTGAGAAAAGGGGCCAACAGCTACAAAACCAAATTGTCATTGAGACTAGAAACCCAAAGGAGCAGGAGAGCTCAGGTTAGTTGGGCAGAACAACTCCTCTTGTAGTTCTTTTTCAGGAATGAAGATTTCTTTTTCAGGCTGAGTTTCCCATTCCCCGTTCCTCTTTGTAGAATCTGATAGAATCAGGGTCTGGTCACTTGGGTTAAGTATTCACTGCTGCATAACAAATTGCTCTACCACTTTGTAGCTTAAAAGAACATTTACTATATCACATTTTATAGGATGAGAGTCAGCTTAGCTAGATCTTCAGGCTCAAGAAGCAATACTAGTTGGAGCTAGAGACATCCTGAGAGCGGGTGAAGGGGAGCATCTGTCTTAGTTAGGATTTCTGCTGCTTTGATGAGACACCATGACCAAAGCAAGCCGGGAAGAAATGGGTTTATTTCGTCTTATAGCTTGTAGTCTAACATGCATTGAAGTCATGGCAAGAACTCAGAGTAGGAACCTGGGGCAGGAAAAAGAACAGAGACCATAGAAAATTATGGCTTAGGGTCTTTCTCCTCATGATTTCTCCGCCTGCTTCCTTGTAGCACCCAGGACCACCAGCTCAGGAGTGGCCTGGCCCACAGTGAGCTGGTCCCTCCCATATCAATCATCAATTAAGAAATGCCCCATAGGCTTAACCTGGGGGCTACTCTTGTGGAGGCAGTTTTTCAGCTGAGATTCTCTCTTCCCAAATGACTCTAGGTTGTTAAGTTGACATAAAACTAGGCAACCCATATCTCTTATAAGCTCACTGTTTTTAGTCAGATGATTCAACCCATGGCAAGTTATTGGCAGGCCCAACCTTTGTAGGTCAGCATATGGACCTCTCTGTAGGCTGAATCATGAGTGTAGTAGCTGCCTCTATCACAACAAGAAAGCAAAAAGGCCAGAAAGGATGACTACCAGAGAACCAAAAGGCACTCTCTTGTAAGATGGCACTAGAGCAATGTCTTGTCACTGTTGCTCGGATACCTTAGGTAGGAGCAAGTCTATACTGGAGAGTAGAAAATAACACAGGCCAAGAACACCCAGAGGAGGTAGGGTCTACTAGACATCCTAGGATTCCAACACTTACTAATACCCTCAGCAGTTTTAGAATTCTCAGATATTTATATCAGTCTTGGATATTACACTATCGTGTGTGGGTTATAAGTAGGCAAACCGTGTGTTCTAGTTTTCCTGAAATAGGGCTGATTTAGAAGATTTCTTTTTCAAGGATCACTCTTCACTCTTTAAGTACAAAGGGAGAACACCCCCCCCACACACACACACATAATACCTCACATTTTAAAACTACCAGTTGAAAAAAAATATTTTCTTAAGAGAAGTTTTTTGCATAAGAATATTTAACTTTGTCTTTCTTAATTTATTCAACCAGTATTTATAGCACACTTTCTACATGCAGGAACTACAAAGTAGAGTAGAAATATCAACACCATCCATGAAGAAGTCACAAACCTTGACCATGAGTACTACTGTGTAAACAATGCTGTGAAATCAGAAGCCAGAGTATTCTGGACTCTGGCACAGCAACCCTTGGGTTGAAATTTGAAAGTCACGTAGGAATTGTCTTGATGAAAAGCTCAGTCATGTACATTCAGAGTACGGAAGCTGGGGGATTTTATTTCCAAAGGTATGGTTGTCAGCAGCTGTAAGGATCAGGAAGTTGTATGGTACTGGACTGAAATCACACCAGGCTCCATTAGAGGTAGAAGGCTGCAATTACCTCAAATCTGGATGCCATCTGTCTCATGGATGAGGGTTTTTTTTTTTTTTTTGGCAGGGATATATCCAGATTGTATACTACTTACAAGAAAAAGGAAAGGAACTAATACCCTAAGTACACTCTCTGCTCTCTCTTTGATCCTGGCCAAACTCAGTGGGAAAACTAGAGTATCTGGGAATTCCATTGTAGCTCACCTAGACAATCCTTTAGTAGCCTAGGGCAGAGCAAAGAATGACAAAGTTTGGTCTAGAAGGGTGAAGAGAAGTTATTGTGGACCCATGATGCTAGAGCAACTCACGGCAGAGAAAAAGCTCCAGAGTGAATTGAGGAAGCTGTGTACTAACCTGAGAGCTTGGTTAACAACTACAGCCTCAAACCAGAAGGGTAGCTCTGAGGACAAAAGAGGCAGGCAGGCAAGATTGGCAACATCTGTCTGGGTCTTCTGAAACACTGTCCTACTGTCCAGCCCGTGTCCACCTTGTAATTAGATGACACCTAGGAGGTGATACATTCGTACTAGGAGCTTGGCTTCTATGTAGAAACATCTCAGCAGGATTCATGGACAATTCACTTAGCAGTGCAAAGGGGAATTAGCAGGGGCCTGATTCCAGCTCTTCCGCATGCTTCACTCCTGGATCTAGGCATCCTTCGACCTCCCTGGATCCTTGTTTCCTGAAGAGGATGCAGCTTCTCTTGCCTGACATGGGTTTTAGATGGGACGAACATGAGCAAAATACACATACAAGCGTGGCTATTTGTATACAGATCAGTGCTTGCGTTTGAGGGAAGTGGCAGTGAGAAAGGAATTAAAGGATGAGAGACACCTATCATCACGTGCCAGGCATTGTGCCTGAGCAGTTTACAACTCATGCGCCTTGTTCTCTTCAGAGCAGCCCCTAAGATGCTGTTATCTCGCTTTCCAGAAGAGGAAATAGAAGCCTGTTTTAATTTTACATCATGTGCCAGGCACTGTGCCTAGGGGATTAGATCAAAAGATGAGTAAGAAATGGTCCAGACCTTTAGGAAATCATAATTAGGGATGATAAGGTTATTAGGTCAATGCTTTTTGAAATATAATTTACATTTGCAACACCCACCTGGCATATTCATAAAATGCGTATTCTTGCTCACTAGTGCTAGGATTTGGTCAGAGTCTATATTCCCATGGCTCTCTAGGCTGCAATCCCTTGAACCACATTGAGAGACAAAGATGGCTGTTATAATCACACACACACACACACACACACATGCACACACACACTTTAAAAATCTATATCTGTAGTCTTGGTGAAGGGGAAGATATTTACAGCAGTTTCACCTTTGGAAAGAGGAAAGTAGAAGGAAAGTATCATGCACCATTATAGAGGAACTAACGGTTTCTGAGGCAAGGCTTTCTGGCCCAGCCTAAGCCTTCCCTTGTTTGGGCTGAATAGGATGTTGTTTCCCTGCCCCATGGATACATCCCATTATGAGCTTTGATCAAAGCAAACCTTTCCCTTTGAGGCTTAGTGCACATGTTAATGGCTTTGTTATTCACATGTATCTGCATATATTTGCAAAGCAATTCAGCTTGTTGGGAGGGGAAGGGGGACTCAGGGGTTGGTGGTGGAGTCAGAGTTTTTACAACTCTCTAAAGTATTTAGCTGACAACTGAGACATCTTGGTGACAGAAGGGACTGTTACAGATGTATCTGGCCAAGTGTTCACCACCTTTCACTGCCTCTTTTGCTCCATGCTGGGAACTGCCTCTCCCCTACCATATCTCTCTCACCCATCAGTGCCCAGGCATCTTCCCAAACATTTTTCTCAGACAGTTAATTCTTATTCAAAGTCTTGACATGATTTTCCTATGTTTCTGGAGTTGTTTAGGATCAGAGTGTGGGCCTTGGCAAGCTAACCAAGCTAGACTCAGCTACTTTCCCTCAGTAGGTTAATTAAACAGATATTAATTACAAAAGGCAGGGAAAGGAGATCTATTCAAGGTGGCCATACTGAGAAAAAGACAAAATTAAGAGGTCCAGTGACCTCATCCCCCACCGCCTCAAGTCCAGTTCAGAGTCCTGGCATGAGGGCTAGGTTTAAATAGAGAGGAAGTTACAGGTGTAACTAGACAGTCCCGGTGGAGGTATGGTTCTGCCCATCACTGACCCACCATTGCCTTGGTTTTGGTTTTTCCTGCAAGGCAGTCGGGTGAGTGATCTCACTTGTGCGAAATCCCTCTTCAGTAGATGTTTTCCTTCTTGTTGGCATCAGACCCCAGCCTTTTCCATCGCCAACTCCAGACTCCTGAGGAAATTGCAGTTCTTTGCTGTCTATTGTCTCATTAGTCTGTTAACCAAAGACACACACAGTGTTTCTAGCGAGAATATCTTGTCGTGTAGTAAGACAGTTACCTGTCTATAGGAGAAAGTCAACGGTAGTGTATTCTTCAAAATTCTCCCAAGATAACCAGCTCCTAATGGATTGCTTAGCCATATGTGCTTGACCCTCTCAAGGTCTCTATGCTTTCGCCAAATCAAGACACTTCCTGTTCTCTAAGTCTTAACATCTCCCTTCGCTGTCACTGCAGTCTGCAATGTCCTCTCTTCATCTTCAGTCATTCCCAAGTTCTGTCCAGCCCTCAATTAGAAAATCATGCTCCATCGCAAAGGCCTCCTCCCAGCTTCCTTCCTGGACAACATCTTCCCTCTTCTCAGTTCCCCTAGCATTTTTCCTCACATGTTCTTGTTATTTGGACACCTTTAGACCATCACTGGTCATGCCTGGCAAGAGAGAAAGAGGACTAAATTTTTGAATGATTATGTAGATGATTGAAGCCAGACAAATGTTTTTGGACTGAGATTGTACAATAGCCTCTGGTTCCTAGGCACTCATTCTTACAATACATGTTTATTGAGGCCCTGCTCTATTGCAGGCATGGTGTTCTGGCAGTGTAATCATGAATAGAGGGAGAATCCCAAGCCCTCCTGGGGTTTTTCTGGGGATGGGGCCATCTCATATTCTTTGTTTAATTAAGTTGGCTACACTCCAACTAGTTGCTTAATAATAAATGATTTGAAAAATCGGAAAACATCTGATATTTTTACAGATCAGTGACCTGTTAGATGAACAGGCTAAATCTTGTTTAATCTCTGCCTCTGTTCATCAAAGCACTCTTTTGGGCGTGGAATGCGATAGCAAATTGGATTGTACTTTCATTGTGCTGTTTGTCTCCCCATCTTAAAGAATGATGATGGTATGTGCTTATTGTAGAAGCCTTGCAAGTTTAAAAAAAAATAAACAGTTCTCAAAATTTTCCAAACAAGACGTCAGTGATTATTAGCATCTGGCATAGTGGCTTTTAGTGTATTGTTTATTTCTTTTGTTTTCTTATGAACACACACAGTTTTATTTGTACCTTTTGTTTTCACTTGTTAACTTTTATAAATACTGTGCTTCAAATATTTTCATTTCCCACATTGTTAAATTTTTTCAAAAGTAATTTTTAGTTACACCTTTCTACTGTGTGACTGTATCATGATTTGAAACCAAATATTCACTTAGAAGAGCTGAAACTGAGAAAGATCTAAGCTTTGAGCATCCTTATGTGCCAATATTTCTCCCCATCAGATCATTTTGGCATTCTTAACATGGAGCCATGAGTTAAAGGACACAGACATGCTGAAGTCGCTTCTTTTCCTTTCTCTCTCCTTATTGATTGTTTTAATCCAAAATGGCTAATTTTTCAGCTTCTACCTTTCAGACTTACCTTAATTATTAAATACCCCTCTGTAATTAACATGGTGCCTATGGGCCCCTCCCTCATTAGGGCACAGCAAGTGGCTTCAAGATGATTTTTGAGACAATGCTTGCTTCATCAGTTTCCACACTGCTGGGCAATGCTGCCGCTGTCTCTGTGGTCCTAGACGGTAGATTTTTGTAACTGTGACTCTAAGTGGACTTGACATCAGAAGCCTTTTTTTTTTCCTTTTCTTTTCTCTGTTTCATTTTCCTTGCCTTTTTTCCCCCACTGTGTGTGTGTGTGTGTGTGTGGGGGTGCCTCCAACCGCATTTTGATCTTTTCACTGAACTATATTGTAAGTACTTCTTTTGCTATCAGAACCTTTGCCGAGCCATCCCACAGAGGCTGCTTTGAATTAGCTTGGAATCACCAGCTCCTCATTGCTTGCTGGGATAAGGACTACCCAGACATGTACCTCTTGAGGTCTGGTCCTTAACTTGATCTCTTTCTGCTGTGAGAGAATAAGAGTTCACTGTACTTGGCCTTGATGCTGTAGAGTGTGACCTCCCTTAAATTGAACCCACTTAGAACAATCTTTTATATTTGTAAAATGCTCGACAGCTTACAAAGCATTGACTAATTTGAGCCTCATCATCTTTTCTGAGCGCTGGCGAATTCATACTGCTCTTGTTTCATGGCATAGCTGGGGCACAGGCAGACTCGATGAAGAGGTTTGCAATGGAAAGAACATGGGTCATTGGAGACAGATAAGCCCAATTTTAGATTGCCACTAACTACTGGCATAACAAAAATGCTTTGAGCCCCAGATCCGTGAAAAGACAAACATAGTAGATCCTTACTATTCACTGACTTGTACTTGTGACTTCAATGACTCACTAAAATGTATTTGTAATCTGAACAACCGGCCCCTGGTGTAGATGTGGTCATTCACACACATGTACAGAGTAGCAAAAATATCCTTTTTTTTTTTTTTGCCTGAGTTCTGTTTTGCCAGCTGTTGTTGAAGAAGCTGATGATGTTTTGCCCTCTTTTTCAGCTTCTTGCTATAAAGCAAGCATCTGTTTAAAACTATATGCTTTGTAAGTTTTTTTTGTTTGTTTTGTGTTGTTTTGTAATTCAGTGTTTACCCATGTAGCCCATGAGCATGGTACTGAGGGAGTGGTGACTGTGATGTGCTTGACAGAGTGCATACACTCACTCATTGTATGAACTTTGTTCAGGTATGAGTTGTGGTACGCTTGGTCAGGAGTTTGATGTTAATGAGTCAACAGTATATGCTGGATAAGGATTCTTTAAACAGAGACACACACTAAGTAAGGTGATGTATTGATTAGTTATGTGACCTTAGCCTGTGCTTTCTCTCAGATGTACCCTTTTGGCCCTAACAGTATAAATAGTCATTCTTGTATCTGGGGGTGTGGGGGGAGATGCTGTGTGCATAAATGATGATGCATGGACAGGCCAATATGTTGATTTTTGTAAGGAGGAAACCAAATGCATTCACCTTTAGTGTTTTTATTTGTATTAGTGTACATTCATTATAAAAAGAGTGGATTTCACCATATTTGCATTCATGTATATATTGTATTTTGATCACAGTCATACCCATCACCCTTTCTTATGTCTTCACCCCATCCTCCACTAATTCCTTTATCCGTTCCAGCCAACCCAAGTTCTATTGTCCTGTCTCTTCTTTTTTGCTATTTCTTCTTTTTCTTGTCACTGATTTTTTCTTTGGTGCTCACTGAATTTTATTAGGGTTGCTTACAGAAAAATAGGTGGGGATGAGGGGTTATTTACGTGAACATGGTCATGATCAATGTCAAGACCACAGAAGAAAATGTCTCTCTTTCCCCTAGCAAACATTAACTTCATTAACACCCACAATGGATGGGACCTTGCAACATCCTCTCCTCTCATTGATAGGATATTAACCACCCAAGTCTTGTACAGGTTTTGTGCTTATGATCACAGCTACTGAAGGTCATGCCTAGTTCTTACACTCTTCCTGGGCTATGAGATTATGTATTGTAGTAAGAGATGAGACTAAAGACTTATTCGTAGATTGTATAGTGAGGGACACTTAGATGACATCCCAAGACTGGCTTGTGCTAAATAGTGGTGGAAAAACTCAAAAGTGTTTAGATGCAGGAAAAAAGTGACATTCATGGTAATAGGTCTCATGTGTGGTTCACCATCATTCACATCAAGACCACAAAAAGGAAACAAGTCTATAGATCTGATGCAATGAATATTCAGCTATGCAACTTGGTTTCTGCTCATTAGGTGAAACCACTTTGATGGGCAGGACCCAAATAAAGCCTTTTTGTTTCTGCAAGCCTGGTAAAAATATAGATCCCTGGGTTTTACCCCTTTGAGGCACTGATTAAGTAGATCTGGGCTGAGACTGGGGGGAACCTGCTTTTCTATCTGGCTAGCTAACTCTAACACTCACTGACTTACATTATTCTAATAGGTCCACTGAAAATACTTCCAACAATAGAAAGCACTTTGGTGAGAATTATCTTGTTAGATCTCAAAAGGAGGTTTATCTTGCTAGAGACTTGTATCAAGAGAGTTCTCCAGAGAAACAGAACCAATAGTGTTTGTGTGTGTGTGTGTGTGTGTGTGTGTGTGTGTGTGCGCGCGCATGTGCATATGCAGGCACATAAGATCAAGCTTAAGAAATTGGCTTCTGCAATTTTGGAAACAAACAAATGTCCATATCTGTACTAGATGATCCAGGAACATGCAATGCCAATGCTCTAGTTCTGGTTCCTTCCTGAAGAATGGGTGATACAGGTTCTGGTCTAAAAGCTACCAGTTTGAGACCCATTAAGAGCTGATGGTTATGTCTGAAAGTAGGAAAAACCAATATCCCAGCTCAAGTAGAAAGACAGCAAGAAAGGTCTCCTTAAACAGCCTTTGTGTGTTTCTTCAGGCTTTCATCAGACTTAGGGGCAGGTGGGGCCCACATGCACCACCAAAGACACCATGTTTTACTCGGTCATCTGGAATGTTAATGTCATCTGGAAGTATCCTCATAGAGTGATTCAGAATAAGCAGATATTTAGACATCCCATACCCCCCCGGCAAGCTGACACATTTGCATTAACCTAAGATGCTAAAGATGTCGTAATCATAGTGACATCCCAACCAAACTACCGGTACCAAGAATCCCTGTTAGGTTGATCCCTACATTACCATAAGAAGTAGCTGCCCGGTTTGTTTACAGCTGAATGTACAAAGCAAGCATATGTTCATAGCTGTTTGGACCGTGTCTGTAAGTGTTTTCTTTCTTTTCATCTCTTATTTCACACATGGCAACTCAGCTGGGCATTTGAAATACATTTCATTTTTTTGCCTTCTACTTTTGATATGGGTCATTAAAGGTATGGAGATGTAAACTTGCTTGTCCACAAAGAGCCATAGCAACTGGAGCCAAGCCTCAGCCAGAGGTTCATATCTGAAATTTTGAATACATGCCAGTTCATTGCTTACTTATTATTGACAAAAAAGCGTCCACCACTTTCTGTCTCCCTCTCCTGGCCATTAGTAAGTTTCTGATTTTATGATTATCTCTCACTACAGCTAAATATAGAGAAGGCGCAAATTAACAAGCAAATCTCAGAGATATATTTGCACTTAATGCTACTAACAGGCGACATAATTACAAGAGATCAGAAAACATTGCTTGACAAACAAATTAATAATAATAAAAAACACCCTCTCATGCCACTCTTGAGTATAAATTATACCACAGAAGGCAAGAAGGGGTTGTGCTTGACAGTTGTGAGATAACAACCTTGAAATATATCTGCATTAAGTGAGGCCTTTGGAGGTCTGGTTTGGGATGTAGTTAGAGACTATGCTAATCAACTACCTAATGTTCACGTTTTTGCAGGATGCATCCTTATTTCTTTCAAGGCCAAGTTTCAAGGCTACAGCTGAAAACTGCTTGGTTCTATATGAGGACCCTTATTAATTTACATGTTTGAAACAGTCAAACCTGTCCAGTAAGTTGGAAGTTGTTAAATTAGTGTATAGTTTGTATTAATCTCATATTTTAATACCCTTTGGGTATTCTCAACTGCCTGTGTGTTAGATCACTGAAGAAAATTAAAGATGGCAATGTCTAGACCCCAACTCAGAGAACTGTATTCCTCTAGCCTAGAAAGAGGGAGCAATCGGACATTCATGTTTCCTAAAGCTTCCCAGGTAATATGAACAGCTGTAAAGTCCATCAGCTGGTAGCAGAAACATTTATACACCTTATATGTGGTACATTAGTTTAAGGACAGGAGGCAGAATGTGTATTTCTGGCTGTGGAGTAGATATAATGATACCTTCTAATCTTGCAGGAGTTGTTATATTTGAGGACAATATCGAAGGTTGTGTTTATTTTTAATTTTGGAATGAATCTTTATTCTGCTATCTGATTTCTATTTTGAAGGATGACAGCTCAGCAGAGAAGGGAAAAGAAAGATATGGGTGGGAAAAAAATCATAAAGATGCTTGGGGAAAAAAAAATCTGTGTCTTCAGAGACTGTGGGACTGTTCAGTTAGACTGAAGTACTGAATGTGTAAATATAGTTAATTCTTTCCAACATGCCCATTGGCTATACAGGGAAATAAATCATGAATTACAATGATTATGGTAGTCATAGAAATAATGACTAAAACTTTGACAAGATACTAAGATAAAATAGAAGTAAAATTCCAAAGTTATGTTGTGCATATATTTAGAGAAAATGGCCTAAAGTGAAGAGAATGAGGATTCTACACTTAGGATTCTACTTGGAGAATTCTTTAAAGTTTTCTGTTAAAGTCAATGGAAGAGAGGAGGGGTGTTTCGGTCCTGGTCCTGTAGGCTAGAGGGAGGTAGAGGGTGGCTCTACGTACAAGCCTAGAGGGAAAGGCCTTATTTGTGTTCCCTATAGTTAGACAAAAGCAGGAAAGGCTGACGTGATCTCTCCTCTGGGAGAGGTAGGAATCAAGGGTGAGCAATGTTTTGGTAAAGGACAATAGTAACTAGACTTTACAGAACAATATGGTCCCTATCCTCTATGCTTCCTGTTTATCTGTTATAGTTTACTGACCTCTAATCTAGAGGAGAAATGACCCAACCCTTCAGGTAGGGCATCCATTGTGGAAATCAGCTCATACTCCAGAGTTGATTAACTGTTTTAGGACAGGGCTAGGTGAACGCTCTCATAGACCTGCCGTGATCCACGTTGGAGAACTGGCAGTGTTCCCATGATTCTCTATGACAAGAGTGACAGAGGGAACTCCAAAGCAAGACAGTCACAGAGCATGACCAGATTTCCAAAGATTAGGGGTCACAAGTTTGCACTTAGGATAGGGAGCCACAGGCAGAGTGACTACATGACTAATGTGTCAAACAGGCACACTTGTGAAGGGGGCCATTAGTACCTTGGTGACTTAATCATAAACAAAGATGGGGCAATGGGAATGAACTAGCTTTTTCTGAGACAGATCAGGATGTCTGGTCGGGCTATTTCAAAGGGATCAAGAAAACTGCAGTTTAAAAGCCTCCTTTGGAAGGAGCCTCAAAAATAACATGGTCACCAATGGAAACCGCTAACTGCAAGTGGCCGTGAGTACTTGAAGTCTAGTTTCCAGACAAAAGCGCTGAAGACAGTATGAAACAGAAACATCCAATATTATTGATATTATTATGGTGGTTAAATGTTTTATATTTTATGTTAGGTGTTTTCATTGGTATGAAAAATACCTGAGGAGACAATTCAAGGGAGGAAATATTATTTCAGCTCATGGTCTTAGAGCTCTCAGTCCATCAGGGCTGCCTTCCTCACCATGACCAGGAAGCAAAGAAACAGAAATCCTGTACTGTTGAGCTTCTTTCTTGCCCATGTTTTTTTTTTCCCAAATAGGCCCCCAGCCCCGTGGGTAACTCAATACTCCTATTTTCCAAAAAGGTCCATTCTCCTTATTTAGTCTTGTCTGGAATCCATCCCCAGGTAAACCCAGAGGTGTTATCTCCTAGGTGTATCTCAACCTGGTCAAAAAGAATCAGGATTAGTAGTCTCAGACAACTTAGGTCAAATGAGATATAGCATTTATGTTAACCTTGTCTGTTTCTTTTTACCTTTTAAAATACTGAAACTAGAAAACAGAAATTGGCATATGTGTCTCACACTCAGGGCCTGTGCTATATTTTTCTTGGCCATCCGTGCTCTGAAGTTTTCAGTTACCCTCCTGACCAAGTACTTGCCTTAAAGTTATAAAAGACACAGAGCCCCCAAAACCAGCTTGCCATGCTTTGAACGCAAGCAGGACCTCTCTTCCTTTCCCATGTGGCACCCAGTCTAAGGCAGGTAGAGGACAGAGGGGCGAGATGGTACAAACCAATGTTTATCTCAGGACATAAGCGAATGAGAAAAATCAATGGGAGTCTTGGTGGACTCTGCCCTCTGCCTGTCCTACTGTGGGTTTTCTTTCTCTAAAGTGGCTTAGAACTCAGATATGGAAGACCAACACTAAATCAAGATTAGAGTTTGATTTATTTGGACTAGTCATTCTCATTTCTGAGTTGGAATTGAATTTGTAACTTAAAAACAAAAACTGGAGAACTTCCTGTTGTCTAAGAGTGAGAAAGAAGTCATGAAGTTTCCATCAAGGCTAAGTCATTGAAGATATTTATCTTCTCATCCATTAGTGATTCTTAACTTTTACTATGAGCTATTTAAATCATGCGTTAAAGTAGAAAGAACAGTTAAACTCATATACACCTACATTTTACCAATTTTATTTTACCTGATTTGCTTCTTTGAAGAGCAGGGACAGGACTCGAGTATTTTAAAGCAGATCTCAGGTATCATATTATTATATACATAAATAGCATGACATATAGAGGACAAGAATTTTCCTTCTAATTTATCTTATTTTAAGGAGATGGCAACAAATTAGGAAGTAACAATATGTCAGAAGTATCATGTGTTGTTTCTTTTAATACACTTTATCAAGAATAACATGCAACTTGAGGGAGCTTGAGACTCTGTTGAAGGTCACTGTAGGGAAGGAATTCAATAAAATTCCTGGAGATAAGTCTTGGTACTTAGGTCTACCCTCCAAACATTTGGTTGGCTTATCCATTTTATGTCCCATGGGGCCCATCAGAAAAGCTTGAACTTAGCTTCCTAAGTCTTCCTAGCATTTCCACGAAATTGCCTTTCCATCTCTATGCAGTGTCCTGAGGAGCATAGTCTTAAATATCAGCTGCCCTTTCACCAGCCGCTAAGTTTAGATCTCTTTTCGGTGTGATGGGTGTGATTGTTTGACACTTAGTATCTTAGAGCGGCCTTCAGGGGTGCTTCTCAGAGAAAGCAGCTGCTCATCTGAATTCTCAACCATGATGAGCTCTTCTAGTGCCTGGGAAGTCATTTTTCTCAGGTTTTTGGGCACAGGTTTACTTTAGAGGAGAAGAAAGAAGATTGGACCACCTGTTCTTTGCTCCTGGCTCCAGTTCTGTGAACAATGGAACTCACATCCCCTCTGCTGAGCTGGATGCTTCACTCTGTACACTGTGGATCCAACTCATCCCCTGTTGACAGTTTAGATCTACCACTCCACCTATTAGTCTACCCCAGTTTTCCAAGCTTTGCTTTTATCCACACCTGTTTGCCGTTAGACTCCCATTTCCTTGGGCCACTTCTCTGCTATCCTGTTTTTTGCTATCCTGTTTTTTCATTTATCCATACTGATTCTTTTCCAGTTTCTCCAGGCATCATGCCATCTCATCTTACTTTTCCATGTAAGTCCATGGTCTCACTGATTCTTACTCTTCCTTTAGAAGTCTTATTTCCAGGACTTCTACTGAAAACAGCTAGAGCTCTCTTCTGGTTCTACTACTTGCTAAGCATGTACATTGTGGTATGTTGGTCAGTCTCTCTATGCTTCAGTCTCCTCATCCATTACAGCAAAAAGGTAACTAAGTTAGAGGAGTTTTATGAAGAATGCAGTAGATTCTATAGAAAACTTTCCATGGTGACTGGAATCACTTGTTTAGGTCATTCATAAATGTTCAGCTTTGTGTCTGAGCATAAGAGTCATAGAGAAAGACTGGACCTTGAGGACCTTCTGGTTTTCTTTAAACTGAGCTCAAATCAGTGTCTCGCATAATCATCAAAGCCATGGGCATGAGCTCAGGGCATTGTGTATAATCATGTGTTCTTACCTCCACAACACTGGATTTCATGGGTAAATACTATTTGGGTGCTGCAAACCCCTGTCTTTTATTTGTCTTTTTTTTTTTTTTGCTCAGTTTCTCATTAGGATCAGCCCTGCAAACCAGAGAAAGGAGGGTTTGTGTACAGCAATCCCTTTATTCTTTCCCGAGGAAGAAATAGTCACTGAAGCTGTGACTCCAGTTGAAGTCCATTTGCTGGAGAAATGGCTGAATTTGCCTTGATTAAATGCTGCTGCCGCTTGCCATCACCACCGCCACCACCGCCACTGCAGCTGTCCTCATAGAGCATCCCTGTGCATTCTTATAAGATATTCTCATGAGTCCCCAGCTTAGGGTCTAGGGAGGAAGTGCAACAGTATCCAAGCCCTTGCAGAAACCCCTCAGTTAATGGCTGTTAGAAAAGCAGAAGAAAATCATTTTAGGGGTTAGTGGCTATGGCGTCCTGTGAAGTCATAGTTAAGCCACCTCTCGAAGCTAGAGGATAAAAGACAAGGCTCCTAGAGCCAGGTATCTCAGGTGTGTGCGGCCTGGGGCTGGGGACTGACAGGTCCCGTGCTGCAGCTTCAGGCTACAACCCTGGGTAGACTGAGGTCTAGGGCTCAAGTGGGATGTCAAGGCGGTATTGTGAGGGTTTGAGAAAAACTTTCCAAATGTATGGAAGTGTGTACTGTTCTTAGAAGAAAAGTTAACTGAAAAACAAACATTAAAAAGGAAAGGAGTGAGGTTTTGAAGCTCCTTGGGGATGGTTATTGATATTGAAATCAACTTGTACTGGATTATAATAAGATAATAGATAATAGAATCATTGCCTTTCAGATTGGGATTAGCTGTAATAGTTACTCAGTATAATGATTCAAGCTTTACCACTAGGGCAGTGGACCTTCATATAGCATCCCAGATTCCTACTTGGTTAGTTGCACTAGTAGAGACAACTCTACTTAGCAAGAGTATTAAAAATATTCCAGAAGTGATAGATACAGTAGAAAAAATGGGCTGAGTGTCAGATAGGTCTAGGATAAAGTTGATCTTACTAGTTATATGAAATTGGACAAGTCTTGGGTTTCAGACTGCTCATTTACAAAATGTAGACAATATTACCTACCTCTATGCCCTCCTTCAACGCATATATATTAATATATTAAGTAAACATACATTAATACATATTAAAGAAACAGCATAAGAAATGTCTCTGGCTTAGTATAATCACTTAGTGAATGGTAATTTATAGTAGGTAGCCAATAAATGCTAATTTATGTTCTTCTGCCTGGGCTAAATATTTTCTTGTCTTCTGGGGTTGACAAATGTACCACATTATTGATGAGGTAAAGCTATTAATAAAGCTATAAACACAAAAGCACCATTTTATTCCCTTTCTATTTTCTAAATTTAATGCCTAATGTTATAGCTGTGAAATTATGGACATTTGTTCCAGTGGTGAATAGGGCCTTTGTAGCTGGCCAAAGAAATTTTTCCATAATTTAAAGATAAATAAAATATGAATTTCCACAGCAGTCTGAATCACTTTTTTATTTTTTTGCCATTGGAATGATCTGAGCCATTTTAACATCCCGGGATATTAGAGCTGGCAGTCATCTTAGAAATTGTCATACCCGGACCATTCATTTTATAGATGAAGAAACTGAGGTCCATAGACCTTACTTGAGTAGCCCTAGGTCATACTGCTAGTCTGTAGTGCAGCTGAGACTAAACATTGGCCTCCTAACTAGAAATCTTATCTTTGTGTCACGTTGCCTCTCCAGAGAATAACAGATGACACAATAATGTCCCTGCTATATATCCAAGTCATTAGTGATGCATTTTTCTCCTTTCTGCACTACCTCTTACCATGTCTTTTACCCACATGGGTGACATGGCACAGCAGGACTTCAGGTTTCTCAGGGAAGAGTAGAACGGTTTTGAAAGAGGAAGAAATGTCGGCGTATGTTAGAAAGCTATTAAGTGTGATTATGAAAGCAGATAACACCATTTGATTCCCCCCAAAAAAGTGATTGGTGAGAATTTAAATAGAGACTGTGGTCTAGCCAAAAGAATACTAGAGTTTTGGCAAAGATACATTGGTTCAGATATTCTAGAACATGCTTGCCTCTCCTAAAGCAACAAGCAGTTATAGAGGAAAGACAGAGAACCCAGTGTTCATTTAACCCCAGGTCATCTCAGCCCTTATAGGTCTATATACAGTGAAGATGTGCTCTGTGAAGTAGGTTAGGAAGCTACTATATGTGTGATTCTATATCCAGACAGTAAGTGAACAGTCGTAATGGCAGTTTGGGATTTGAAATGTTACTGAATTCAATCATTCTTCACATATTCACCAACAACATGCCAGCTATAGGGTCAGTATCAGGAACCACAACCTGCTCATTCATTTAACTACTCAACAATCATGCCATGTGATTGCAAGGTGTGGAAGATTAGATCCCATGTCCCTTAGTCATTTGTTATGCTTTTCTCTATTCACTCTATAAATATTTCACCATCTCCTTATGCCAGGTGTGCTGTTACTCGGTGTAAGCCAGCATTTTCATCCTTTCTGGCTAAGACAATAGAAAATAAGAATTTATCCCCTCAAGCCACAATGGCCCTCCCTCCAACTTCATTGCTGTCCCTCAAGAAGAGGGTACTGTCAGTGTTGCTGTCAAATAGATTAAAAACCAGTTTCCTCCTAAGCAGAGATGGTGTTCTAAACTGGAATTTGTGGCTGGCTTAGCTCACAGCACTGTCTGTTCATTCTGAAAACTGTCTTTATCTTTCATTTACTTTGTCTCCCCAAGTAGATGGCAAAATCTGTTAGCACAAATACCCTGTACTTCTCATCTCTATGTCTCTTCCTCAAGCCAACCCTAGGATCTTTTTTCATGATTCTTACTTTGCTTTCCCTTTTTATTTTCTTCATTCTGCAGCCTCTTCATCTTTCTCTTCTTCTTCTCTCTCCCTCCTTCCTTTCTTGATCTTCCTATTCTTTCTAACTTTTGTACTTCTCCTCTTTTATTTTTCTTTCTTAAATATATTTACTGCCTTTGGTGCCCTGGACTAGGATATGAGGATCCACAGTCCTTGATTTACAGAACTGAAGGCTGAGACAAAGGAGAGAGAATTGTGGTTAATAAGACAACACTGGTGAGCAGTGGAAGTTGGCACCAGGTATGGGACAGCTCAAATATAGACCCAGAGCTGATGGAATAAAGTAAAAGTTACATGCAATGGCGTATTCAACAGTGAGAATCTGCCACCCCTCTCCCCAAATAAGGTATGTCCCTGCAGAGAATGTGGTTGCAGCAAAGTCTGTTGCCTTAGTTACTTGCCATGTTGCTGTGACAAAATCCAGAGTTTGCTGAAGATAAGACCCCAGACTCAAGTATGCATGGAGCGAAAAGCATTTATTTCTGCAGAAGTCCAGCATGCGAGGCTCACCATTCAGGCAAAAATAGTGACTTTGAGGTGAGCTTGCAGGCTCAGTTTAAAGCCAGTTACGGTAGTTCCAGGGACAGTTAAATCATCTTTATTCTCATTGGCACAGGTTAGAAGCAAGGGCATGGTGTATCAGGATTGGCTAGCATTTTTATTGGCTAGCATTTCATTGGCTAGGAGTTAGGGGCTTTCTGAACTGGCTCAAATCAGTCCAAACTGGTAGTTGAGCATCTTTGAGCAACCTTATCTTCCCCAGGCCAGATGTCCTGATTGTTCTGATTGGTTGCCCATTCTTTGTAGTTTTTTTTTCTATAACTGGTATCTCATTTCTGAGGAATACAGATGTAGGCCTGCTCTGCCTAGCAAGAAACTAAAGCCTGCCATATAAATTGGTTAGGCTCATACATCTGAGACGCTTGACCCTGACAAATACCTGTTATGGGACAGATGTCTTCTTTTTGCCATTTAAGGATTCAGTACATCATGGGGAAGTCCTAGTGTCAGGAGCTTCAGGCAATTGTGGTCACTTTACATCCATAATCAACGAGCAGAGCAGAGCAGAGATGAATCTTGGTATTCAGTTGGCCTTTCCCTTTATGTACAGCCCAGAATCCAAAATGCTACTTTTAGGGTGTGTCTTCCCACTTCAGTGAACTCAATCAAGATGATTCTTCTTAGCCATGTCAATACACTAACCTAATCTAGGTAATCCCTTACAAGTCTATCCAGGACCATGCTTCCTAATTCACTCTAGGTCCTGCCAAGATGACAATCAATATTATCACACCATCACATTCATAGAGATGTGAACTGGGGCAGGAGAGATAGTTATTCATGTACATTATAACTAGGGTCTCAGCACCCAGCTGATATTTATTTCTGAACCCTGGTCTTAGTAATTCCATTACAACTGCACAAGTCTTTCTTGAAGAGCTGTATCTTTGAGGTCTCAGTGTCTAGGCAAGTGTACATTTGGAGTTCCAGGGTCTACAAGCCAGTGATTTTTAGATCCATCAGTAAATGTGGACATCCTTGAAAGGCAAGAAAGGCAATGAAAGAACATTGTCTGCTCCTGGGGAGGGAGTGGAAGGCTGCGGGAGTGCCTGGGATGATAGAGTTTGTTTCTAGGCAACTAGGCCTGAGGTTTAGAAATGCAGAGCTTTCTAAGACCTGTGGATATTTGGACAGGTATGTTACAGAGATGCTGGGAGTTAGAACATAGTTCAGCTACTGAAAGAACGATAGAAAGAGAAAGAGAAAGTGGGGTAGATATAAGGCAGAGAAAGAAGAAAAGAGGGAGGGAAACAGAGAAGGAACTAGAAGAGATAAAGGCAAAGGAAAGAAACTGAATGTTGCACGGGTACAAAGTATCAGTGAATGGAATGAACGCAACGGCGGTATGATCAGCGTCTTCTGCTCGTAATTGCAGTCATCCTCCTGAGCTTGGTGAAGCTTAGCACTGAGCATTGAGTTCTCTGTGATAGCCTTACTCCGTGAAAGCTTGAGCCACTAGAGCCCTGGAACTTGGCTTCCTCCGTCAGCCCTACCTATTGGGGCTGCTGCAGCACACAACCTCCAGTTGGGAGTCTGTCATTATGGAAGCCATAGCAAAGAGGGCTACAGGCATTCACAGAGGACCGGCTCAGGCCCAGCGATACACAGGCTTCTTTACACCCTTCCAACTTCCAAACTAATACTGGGCAGTGGGCGGCACAACTATAGTTTAGAGATGGGGTTACAGAGGCTGGTGGAGGCTTGGTGATTTTACCAGCAGCGGCAAGGTTTGAATTCAAGCCTATCCAGTCGGAGGGCTCCTACCACTAAATCTGCAGTGTGAGAGGCAAATGGAGTACAGGCAGCCAGGATATCAGCACTGGATGGCACATACTTAGCCAAGTATACACAGAGTTGGGAGTGGGGCAAAGTCCTGAGGACTAACTGCCACCTCAGCGCGGAGGCGCCCATCCTTCTCTGCGATCTGGCCCTTGGCACAGGTGCAGTGCTGCTTGGCAAGAGCAGAGTGATGGCTTTCCAACACGGGCATTTTAATAGTCTGTGCCTAATTGCACAGCCCTTGTGCTGATGAGACATTTGTCATGGGCTTTCTGCCAAAGTGAGATCCAGGTGTCATTCTGGGTATCTTTGATCGGAAGCCCTCAAAGTGACAGTGTGTCTCAGAAAGCCAGCCATGTTCAAGTATGCACAAGCAGGGGACTCTGAGAGGTGTACTGAGAAGGAGAGTAAAGGGACAGATTTGCTTCTCATTGTGTTACGGCCAGTACTGTTACTGTGACCTTGGGCAGATGACTCTATCTTCTATGGCCTGACTTCATAATCTGTGAATAATCAGGAATGCTGATACACATCCCATGGCGTGTCTTGGACCCTAACTCTGCTGCAAAGGGTCCATTATGGAAACTAGTGTACAGAAAGTCTGGATTAGGGCAGTTCCTTTCTATTGCTCATTAAGCATCCATTATCCCATCCTAACTTAGTGCAGGCAGGAGCTGTGCCTGCCTTGTTCATTGCTGTGCTCTCATTTCTGGCACTGTGTTCACACATAGTCAATCGTTTTAGATGGATGATAGAAAACTATTTTATAGTTGGATTTGACAGATGTGGTAGCTGCTTGGTGAATGGCAGTAGGTACAGTAAATGCAAACATTTTACAGAGAAGCTGCCATCTATTAAGTGAGGATGATAGGCCAAGGGTAAGTAAGGGAAGATGAAGCCAGTTTTGCATGTATCTAGAGGGACTTAATAACAAATATAAAAACTGTGCATAGGACATTCCATGGAAAGGAAGTCAGCCATGCTGATTATCTCAGTATCATCCAAGTGGCCATGGACTGTAGGTGACAATCCAGAATAACTAAAACTGTAGGTCACTAGCTTAAAATCACAGGTCACCAGCTCCAGGTCATAACCCTTTGCTTTCTTTCTTTCATTTTTTGGTGGATGGTGGTAGTGATGATGGTGATACAGGATCTTACTATGTAGCTCTGGCTGTTCTGGAACTCACTATGTAGACCAGGCTGTCCTTGGATTCACAGAGATCCACGTGTCTCTGCCTTCCAAATTTTGAGATTAATGGAATCACCCAGGCACAACCTTTTCTTTTTTTCTTTTCTTCTGTTTCTGTAAATTGCATTTCATTAGAATTTAGCCATGCCCATTAATTTATATGTTGTCTAAGCTATTTTCATGCCATAAGTTCAGAGTAGTGTTTTGAAAAGTCACGTAATTAGTAAAGACTAAAATGCAGCCCTTTATTAAAAGAAAAATAAAAAAAACATAAAGGCTATTCTGGGAGCTGACTTAAACACTTAGGAGCTTTCTTTTCTCAGTGGGGAAAATGCAATCGAATTCCTCCTGAACTGAGGTCAGCCAAGGACCTTTACAGCTCACTCATCTCCACCACCCTCCGTACACTGATCCCCTCCACCACTGTGATGTTCGTGTCCCTTCATTGCGGCAAGATGGCAACAGCAAAGAGATCTCTGTTATATCTGGAAACACAGTGAAGGCCAAAAGTAATGTCACCAAAAATATAAGTTGTGACCAATAAGCAAAGCCACGGTCAGTGCCAAGAAACAGAAACATGTGTTAGATCCAAGGGTGCAGATAGACAGAGGAGATAGGAAAGTAAACCAAGTGTGAGGGTGTGAGAGGAAAGGGGAAGAGGGGTCAAAGGTGACACATTTGATTTGGATATAGGAAACAAAGGGGGCAGATGATGTGATGTTTGGTTGTTCCTCAAAGAACATGGTTGCTTTGTAGGCCCAAGGGCCATGCCGGACCATGGTGGCCAGAAGGGCACACATGTCCCCATCTTGGGCCTATGGGCTTCATTAGGCATTGGTCAGACTAACATAGCTGAAGTCAACTATGTAAGCAGTGAAGTTGCTTTCTGCTGCCTCTTGTTTGACTCTGGCTTTCTTGCTTGAGACACAAAAGGAGCCTGTAGCTCTGTGGATTAAAAACCATCAAACCACAATAGGCTCCTGAGGGCTGGCTTTGCACAAGCTTGTTCACCCCCATGAAGGGTCGATGTTGCTCACTAGTGACCATTGTTTCCATGTTCCTGTGCTTCCATTCTTTGTTTTGTCCCTTTTCTCTTGGGGGCCATCACGGTGAGCCTTCCTGTCACATCCCTTCCATTCCGCTATCATCCAATCAGTCATATATTCAGCCACTTAATCATTTGGTAGATGTTCATACAGTGTCCTCTGAGTGCTTGGCACCAACATGCTCCGCCCTGAAGGCCTGAGGTGGTAGACCTTTAAATCCACCACCAGCAGACCCACTGGGAATACAAAAAGAGACACACAAACCGTACCTATGGGGAAAAATGACTTTCCATTTCTGAATCCAGGTAGTGTGGGAAGGGAAGACCCCAGGCTGAGTGGCCACATCTGAACCTGCCATCTCAGTTTGGTCTAAAGCTCCCAAGTCTATGAAGTCAGCCTCCTGAGCTATAAAATAGACCAGCCATGACTTCTTAGCCATCGATGGACTCTCTGAAGGACAAATACCTGCAGCGTTTGATGTTTTACTCAATTGCATGACCCCATACAAAGAAAGGTCTCACTTAAGTATTTTGTTGTTCTTCCCCTTGCTCTGTCCATGAAACTCACAATGACCCTCAAGAATCTGAAATTGAAGGTGAGCTCTCATTTTACCTGTTCTGACAGGGTAGAAATAATACAAACCTTGGGTGAGACAGCTTATTTTAGAGTAGGTTTTTCCCAGTTCTTTGGGTCTTGGCCCTCAGTACATACCTTAGCTGCCCTAAGCTTTATTTTGTGTGTTGGAGCAGAAATAACTCAGCATTATCTACTTGTGTGGGTGTCACAGGACCAGAAGAATAATGCATACCTGGTATCTGTTATGTTTAGAGGCCTGGCACATGATCCCCATGACCACATCAAATATGATAGCTGTGATTATTAATTGTGTTTTTACTGGAGTAAATGCTTATACCACACATATCTTCTTTTAACAAAGTAAGAGCAAGCAGAAAGAAAAATATCCTTGCTCTGCAAGTGTGTCTGTTTCTGCAGTGTGAGAATACCCACTGTGAATGACTCTAAGCTAGGATTTCCCTAGTGAGGGGTTAAGGAGGAAGTGTTCACAGTTGACTCAGCTGCCATGAGTCTGTTCCAGCACACCACTGATTAGTATTGATGTCACTCAAGTAAAGCAAGTGACAGAAGGACAGAAGCAGGATAGCTCTGGCTTGGATACAACCACCCAGATGTTGTGGGAAGGAGCTGGTGCCAGTCAATGCCTGGCATAACTGTCTGTCAGACCTCTTGCAGGGGGTGATCACTAGTCAGTTCATGAGTCCATACCGTTGAGTTGCTACCACCGAAGGAAGAAGCCCAAGGAAGCCTCCAGTATATGTGGCCCAGGACAGCATAAGCTTCTGTCACCTGTCTAGGCTCTTATTGTGGATTAGACTCTTTGCTAACTTCATACGTGGGGTCCCCACTGCTCTTCTAGGTGAAATGAGTAATCACTACCCTGGCACCTGAGTTCACTTGGGAGTTTTCCTGTTCATTTATTATTTGGCCCTCACAGTAGGGTATTGTTGCCTCCATGCTAGAGAAAAACAAATAGAATCTCTATTACATGGGGCAATTTAGCAACAGCTACCATAACAAATCATACTGAGGCCCCAGTGGCTTCACATAGCAGAGTTTATTTTTCATAGCACAGTATGACGTGGTTTGGAGGTCTCTCCCCTTTGGGGTAACTTGGAGGAATTCTGTTGCCACCTGACCTCCCCCCCCCCACCACAACATCATTGCCAACCCCCACTCTGCCTCCTAGGGAAGCTGACAAATGAAAACTTTTCACATCCTAAGGAAGAAAGAGTGAGGCATCAACTTCAGCCACATCCAGGTCAGGTGGCCATTGGGTAAGTGTCGGCTTTCCACATCTGGTCTCTGAACTCATTCTACAATCTCCCAGATGCTCCCTTACTGCTTGTTAGTAGATGCCTCTGTTCAGGCTTCTTTAGCAGATTTCTACAGACAGTGTAACGTTCACAACAGACTTTCATTTCCTAGGAAGCTCAAGGTTGAGGCGCAGGTACATCTGATGTCTGACTCACTTCTGGTTTGGAGTTGGACCTCATCTTCTTGTGTCTTCACACAGAAGATAACAGAACCAAAGCAAGTTTTCTTGTCTCTTCTTACAAGGGCACAAATCCCATTCAAGAAGGCCTCACCCTCATAGCTTAATCACCTCCCAAAGCCTCCAACTCATAGTACCAAGTTGGGTATTGGGTATCAAGACATGAATTTGGAGGAGAGGTCCAATCATCCAGTCCATACAGCATCTCAGATAACTGAACCTAGAAGAGAATTATGAATAGGCAAGAGGTGATGGAGATGCAGGAGGGAAGCAGGCTGAGTCCCTGAGTCACTTCACAGAGTAAAGGGCTTCTTGACTCTTTTCAGATTGTGATATAGAAGTAAAGCTTTGTTGGGTTAAGGTTCTGCCAGCCAGAGGCTGGTTTGTCTCAACGACTTAGTCGATTGCCCTTGTTACATCTGATCAGATCCAAAAATCTCTCTTGTTCTTTCTTCTCCATGCTCTTGTCCTATGATATCAGACCATGCTGCAAGGTGACCTCTGACCAGTCAGTACTCCTCAGACCAGAGTGCAAATTCCCCAGGCACAGACACTGTCTATGTGGTATCTGTGTAGCCATGATCTTTGTACAACCTTTTCCAATAAATAAACAAGCAATCAGCTACTAGCTAAAACATGCATGCTTGCTTCATAAGCACTTGTTTTAATGAAAATCTTAAAAAAAAAGAATTAAAACAGGACTATCAATACCTCCTGACAATTAAATAAAAAGAGAATTATTAAAAAGAATTTATTCTGAGGTTACAGGTAGTTTTCATTTTTCCTGTGTTAGTATTAATTGCTTGCTTGAAAAGCTGTGTTGAGAAATATTTATGCTTTCATTTTCTCAGGGAGTGTGGAATGGGGAAGGAGTGGTTGATAGATTAGTGATGTCTGCAATAGACATGCAGTGGGGAGCAGCATATGCGCTGTGTTTCTGTGGGCCCTGCAGGGCTAGTACAAGATGTAGCATCAGTAAATGTTAGTTGAGTCAAGTGGAGTTTAAACATAGTCATTGTGCCTCTCTCGATTTTTAAGCAAATAATTGAAGTTGAATATAAAGAAACTGAAATGGGACACAGGGAAATTAACATGGAAATCATATTGCAAGGCACTTGACAAACTAATTAAACTGGGAAATGCAGCTAGATTTTTTTTTCTGGTGCGTAAACATTCTTCTTCTTTTGCAACAAGGGGGTAAAAGCGACAAGTGTTCAAATTACCCTTTTATGTGTGTGCTCTCCCAAGCATGGGTGGCACTTTGAAGAAGGTGCTGTTGTAGCTGGAGCAGGAGAGTCTAATTGCTCTGCGAGTTCTTGGAATTTTGTCAGATATGTGTATGGAATTTTTTTTTTTCTGTGATAAAAGGATGCAGCTGCTTTCCCATCAAATGTGTCGCCTGGAGCCTCAGTGTTTTCATCTCTAAGGTGGGACTATTTCTATCAATCTTAGGGTTGCCATGAGGCTAAGAGGAGAAAATGGACAGTGTTTATGTAGAACTGTTCGCACACTCTGAATAAGTCTTTAGCAGGGTGAGCGTTGGGGATACATGCCTGACTGCCTAAGCTGGAATTCCAAACCTGCCCTTCTGTAAGCTGGCCAAATTCATTTCACTTCTCTGTTCGCTTCCATTAAAAAAGACGGGGGGAAAAAAAGATCAATATAAGGAACCTTGTAAGGTTGTGCTAGAAGTCAAGACTTGAAAAACACAAGTCAAGGTTGGCACAGTTACTGTGATAAATATTATCGCATAAAAGGTGGTTACTTCACTAGAATTGGGGCTTCTTGGAAATATCATGAGCTATGAGTGGTATTACAGTGGGACCAAGGGCAACATACTCATGTCTGTCAGGCCTTCAATGTCGTGGTAGTGGGAAATGGAGATGTTTACAAAATTCACTACGTTAAAGGAATTTAGGAATTTTTAAGCCCTTTCTTATAATACTTGATAATGAAATAGAATATAAAGAAACTGAAATTGGATATCAGGAAATTTAAACATCTTCATACATACTGTATCATCTTCTTCACAACCCAATATCCTATAAATCTCACATATCCTACCAATATGGATTTTATAAAATAACATATATCTTATAAGCGAAACATGTACCTCAGGATACATGTTCTCAGCAAACTGTCCCTGCTTAGTGTGTTTGCTTTAGCTTTTTTTCTAAGTGCACATATGTAGAGCAAACACGAAGCAGGAGCACTGTACAGTTTGTAGTGACCACTTCTGGAGGGATTCATGGCCTAAAGACTGAGCAATGCCAAGTTAAATAGCTAATGTGAAACAATAGTAACAGACTGGAATGAAAATTCTCTCCTCTTTAAGGAGCTGATCTGTACTCAGCTGATCAAATTCTTCAGATCTGCCTTTCCATGTCTACAAAAAGGAAAATTCTATTTACCTGTATGGGGGACAAATAAGACAATATTTGTTTGCAATTCTGAGCACCATTTTTGGAATACATACAAATAAATACATATGGTTCTTTAGTTGTTCACACTAACTGCGCAGCTATACAATTGGTACATGATGCTTAACAAGGCCAGCTCATATGGCCATGAGTCTTTCAGAACAATCTGGCATGGATTTTAGGAAATATGGTGGTCAGAGCTGTGCAGCAATGAGCAGGAGAATTGGGAGTACACTTGAACTCAGGTCTTTTGACCTCACACACTGAGACTTGGATGTAATCGGTAAGGATTTATATTGTAACAATGTTGGTATCTCAGATTGGCATAAAATTGAACATTACTCACATGGAAGTTACACTTCATTTTCTTTGACTTTTTAAGTTGATAAACACATCATCTTGAAAGAGAAGTTCTACAGTTTGACCCTGCAGCCTCTTTCTGCCTCCTTCACTGTCTACCTTCTTCACGCCCCAAGCTATGATTTCCGGATTCCTTAGACTCGCTCCCACTGTTCTGTGCCCCATGGATGCCCTTGCACAGGTTGTTCATGATATGCCCTCCCCTCCAGACCTAAGCCAACTGGTTTCTCCTCTAGAGAGTCTCCTCTACCTCTTCCCCCCTTGGTTCCCTTTTCACATTTCTCTGAGCCTTCATATTTTCTCTGCTTCCATGTTTAGCTACATTTTCCTGACTCTTTGTTCTACAGGTATCTACAGTATACCCAGCTCTGCTTTCTCCCAGTTCTGTGGTCTTGGGCAAGTTATTGAAATAATCTGTTCTTATTCACAGTTCTTATCTACAAACAAGAACGATCTGCCCCTCAGTGTAGAACAGTTACTGAGAGCTCACTGCACGGTGTCTGACTGATGATTGTGCTTCATACTGGAGGGGGTTCTGTTTCTCTGTTTTCCTCTCCTGAAGAATGGAGCTTCTGCATAGCCCATGCCTAGATCCTATGCACAATACCGTTCGTTCACGTATGAATGAATAAGTACGTAGACAGATGCATGAAACATTACAGGAGGATCTACAAACCTCCCCTCTGCCCCACTTTACCTCTGAGATAGGCAGTGACCATCTTCTGGATTCTTCCCTAGCCGAGGCCATTAGTGTATGCCTGAGTGAGTGTGACTATGTGTGTGCTCATGTGCATGGAAGGTACATGTAGGTATGCACTAAAAGCAAGCACAGTTACACTCAGATTTTTACAAGGATTCTGGGGATTGATCTCAGGTCCTCATACTTGTGTGGCAGGAACTTTCCAGACTGAGCTATTACCCCAGAGGACATTATCAATCAATTCTCCTTCAAGTATGTTTTCAGCTGCCTCTCTTCGTTTGCATGGCTCTCTGTTTCCAGTTCAGTGGATGTGCTATTGCTAGCAATAGGTGATCTGCTGTAAGGTGGATGCCGTACAACACCTGGGTGACTTCTGCCTCTGAGTTCCGGCCACATCACCCACCCCGGGAAAGCAACCCCAAGGACACAGTCAGTGTGCTAGACTGCAATGAGTTCTATTGGTTAGACACCAAATTTGCTTTGCATCTCTGGTTATTAAAGTGAGAAAAAAAGATTAATAAAATACATGTTTAAGCTTGAAAGAGTAATTAACAGGACGGTATATGTTTTAGCTGTAAAGCCATCTTCACATTTAGCATAAAGCAGAACCTTCTCTGTAATCCTTCTGAGGAGGGAGGATTGGCTAGAAAGAAATTGGTTTTTTTCTTGCGCATCTCCAAGTCTTTTAAAACATATTATCATTTCTAATTTTTTTTTTCAAATTTCAAGTAAGCTTTTAATCAGCGGCATTGTAAGATCTGCCTTGTTTTTGGATTTGCCCATCATTCCATTAGCTGCCGCCTGTTCTCTGATAAAAGGGGTGCTTGGATCCTGGACTGCACTGGGCTTAAAATCACACATCTTCACAGGGCTAGGGCTGTCACTCAGTTTCTGCCAGGGCTGCAGTGGCAGCTGCTAACAGCCCACCTCACCGACTGAGTGATTGGTGTACATAATAAACTAACATCTGTAAGGTGCATCTCTGCATGGGTGTCAAGGAAGCTGAAGACAAAGCCGAATGGCATCATTAGGACCAGATTTAAGACTCCAATTTGTGTTGCATTTGCATAACAATGCACGAGAGCAACTATTCACTGTTCCCTTTCAGGATATGCTGTTTCACCTTCTCCAGGCATTCCCCAGGGAGGGGGAGACAGGAGATGCCTGCAGAAGGGGCTCAGCTAATCAGAATGTCCTTTCTAGAAAGGCAGGCTTCCCTGGGTAGGTAAGGAGTCTCTTTTCTCTTGAATCCTGACAGCTGCTTTACACTAACCTCTGGTCTTCCTCATGCCTTTTGGTTAACAGATGGTAGTGGGCATGGCAAGGTCAAGACAAGCGTGGTGCTGGGCAGGGTGGTGTATTGCCTGGAACTCATCCCATCTATTCTTCAGGCTTGGCAGGGGTATTGCAAGATAAAAGGCTACCTGGGTGACAAAGCCAGCTTAAGGTTAGCCTGGCAAACTTAGTGAGATTCTGTCTCATTACAGATATAAAATAAGATAAACGAAGGGGCAGGGCTGGGAGTGGGGCACAGCGGTGGAGTATTTGCCCAACTGTAGGCCCTGCATCAACTCTATAACTAAAAAAAAAAAAAAAAAGGAAAGGAAAGACGAGAGAGAGAGAGAGAGAGAGAGAGAGAGAGAGAGAGAGAGAGAGAGGAAGGGAGAGAGAGACAGTAAAAGAGAAGAGAAAAGCTTTGGTATCAAGAGCTAGCTATCCCGTGTTCTTTTTCCACCTCAGGCTCTCCGTTTATCACCTCAGCTCCTCCGTTTACCCTGTGAGCCTGTTTCCTCACCTCTACACTAAGAGGCCCATGTAAGAGCTAACTGTCCACAAGAGGCTGTGTGACGGAAGGTCCTAAGCATATTTAACCTTCCCGCTGTCTTCTGAGCCCGAGGTTTCTGTTCCCATCTCTTTCCTTTACATCACACTGAAGAAACTGAGGCACAAGCAAGGAGCTTTCCAGTTACGCAACCTGCATAGGAAAAATGGGACCTTTCAGTGCCTTTTCCCTCCGGTAGAGGCTCAACAGGAACAACATAGTACATAGTGATTGACACTTCCCTGCCCCTGGCCCTGGTGCTGAGGATTTATTGTTGGACAAAACCACTCACAGACTTGAGTGCTTGAAATGACAGTTATATGCTCTGGCCCCACCCTTGGCCAAGTGGCTCAGTCTTAGACTCTGCCCTGGATATCATTGGCTATGTAGGCCCCAAAGCTTCCCTTGGCTTCAGTTCTATCAAGACTGATTGATCCTTATCTGACTAAAAAGGCAAAGGTACAAGGGACCAAGATTCATGAAAAAATGTCTTATAGTGATGCTTAATTACAGAGCTTGGAAATGTTGCCTAAAAAAAAAAATCACTGAATTCTAAAATTGAAATTGGCAAATGTGATATACCAAACACTGAGAAATAAAATTAAAACCAAAATGAGGACGGTCGTGCATTTGAGGATGCTCATTCTTAAGCTGTCAATTAAACAAACAAACTCAGTTTTCTCCTCAGAAAAGCAGGATCAGTCCCTTGTATTCAGTGTTTATGAGTGGCTGAGAAGACTATGACATACATTTGTGATTCTTGGAAGCATAACCATGTTAATAAATATTGGGGTCTGGAAGGATGGCTCAGTGGTTTAAATGCTTGCTACTATGCATGAGAACATAGGTTTGCTGGAATTCCTGGCACTCACATAAAAGCCTAAGAATGGCATCATGAAGGTGCCAAGGCTCTGAAGGAAAAGAGATAGGAAAATTCTAGGGTTCACTGAACAGCCATCTTAGCTGAGATTCGGGTTTACTGAGACACCCCATCTTAAATTATAAAAAGGAGAACTCATGGAGGTAGACATCCACATGGAACATGGAACATCAGGCTATGGCCTCCACATTCATCTGCTCTGGCCATTCCTGGCCTGCTCAGCAGAGGGAACAGCTTCTGAATCCTAACTCAGTATTTACAATTGGAAAATGTCTATGTACAGACATAGACATAGGACTAAGCAACATTTAACAATGCTCATTGCTACTGGCCTGGGGCAGGAGCTGTGAAAAATAAGCGGTTAAATGTGGGGCAAGTTTTCAGAAGAGTGGTACCGAGGACAGGTCCCTTGCCCTGCCATAAGTGCAGCAAGAGAGCACAGTTGTAGAGTGACAGAGGAACACATTTCCCTAGCATTGGACCCCACCTCTCATCTTGCAACCAATGGAGGCTGAGAAAAGCAGAGAGCCTGAAACTGAGATGGATTCTGTCTGGGCTTAGAACAGAGGCAAGCAAAACTGGGAAGCAATTGTAAGATGAGGCACCAGTTTCTCCCTTCTGTTTGTGGACTTTAAGGCCCACAGGTACTTAGAGCAGCCATCTGACAGTGACGGCCAGTGACATTTCCCATGTGGCCACGCTATGCGGGAAGCATTCACAGATGCCAGTCAAAAAGCAATGACCCGGTAGACTTTCAATCTCAACCAAAGATGTTGACAGGGCGCCAGGGTGCAGGAGAAGCAGCCTTCATGCTGAGGTTGGCACATAAAGGCTGGACTGTCCAGGTCTGTCCAGGTAGACAGGAAAAGGGGCTCTGACGCCTGGGATAATGATAATGTCCTCATTTAAATTGGATTTTAGAGGAAAGTAGTTTGAAAGAAACCCTCTCGTCTTTGCTAAATGTAGAATTGACTGATAAATTAAAGTTTCTTTCTTATACAGTACAAGTCTTAAATAACATAAGTTGGATTTTTCATAAAACCAAAGGCTATCTATATTTAAAAAAGAAAGAAAGAAAAAAAAAAGAACACGTCGGGAGAGAAAAGCCATCAGAATCAGGCTGCTGCTTTGAAGTTTCTTTTGTCACTGAAGCAGAGAGGAGCACAATGTCCCACTTGCTTGATGGAGAAAAAAATAGACCTATGCTGAGTCCCTAGAAAACTCTGCCCACTGGTGCCAGCCACCATTAAGTCCTTACAATTACCTGATAACGAAGGGACAGAGCACCTAAGGCTCTAAGAACTAAAGTAATTATGCTATGAAGATATAACTAATAAAAGAAACCAAACTTACATTTTCTCTGTTAACAAGATAGTCATAAGTATTATGTTACATGATGAACAGGACACAAAGAGGCCCCCACATATTAATAACCCCTACAACAGTAAACTTATATGACTAGCAAGGCTGTTCTCATAGTACCTAGAAGGAAAGGGAGACTTAGAAAAAAAAAGTTAGTTCACAGGCCAGTTGTGGTGGTGCATATCTTTAATCCCAGCACTTGGGAGACAGAGGCAAATGGATATCTGTGAGGTTGAGATCAGCCTGATCTACTTAGTGAGTGTCATGATAGCCATGACTATATAGTAAGACCCTGTCTCAAAAATACAATGACAAAACAATAGTTCAGGGTCTGGAGATATGACTCAGTAGTTAAGAGCATATACTACTCTTACAGAGGACTGGTATTCAGTTCTCAGCATTCATGGTGGACAGCCTAGAGCTGTTTATAATTCCAGTTTCAGGGTATCTCTTACCTCTTTGGACCTCTGTGGACACCTGCACTGAAGTATTCATACCCATTCACAGACATACCAATATATACATAATTAAAAATAAAACCAACCCAAATCTAGGAGACTAATAATAGGTGGCTTAGGTAGGAATCAAAGCAGGTCTGTTTGGGTTTTAATTTCTTCTTGGTCTTTTGTTTTGCTTATTTGTAGAATACACACTCCTAGACCTAGTGCATGCATACCGGTTTAATTGAGATGGAACAGATCCCCTATGTAGCTGCTTATGACTCACATTCCAACTGTAAGCTCTTTGCCATGGGTGACTGAGGAGAAGCTGTTGTCTCTGCTTTATAGATCCTAGTCAGAGAGGTACAATAGCATTGCAGATAGGTAGTCCCATGCTCCTCTACAGGGAGCCTGTAGGTTCTTTCTGTATACCTGTAGATCGTGGAAAAAAATGGGTGCTCAGCTAAGGTTGATGGATGTACAGAAAGAGGCATGGCATGCAGAGAGTCATGGGTCTTCTCTGTAACAGAACATTCATTCATGACTACAGGTAGAAGGTAAGTATCTACAAGTTTAGACGGGGAACAAGACAATAATGTGGGACCAGAGTCATAGCTAAGGAGGAATCCCACAGCTGTAGCAAAGAGCAAGAGAGCTCAGAAACTCAGAACTTATCATTTTATCACAGGACCCAAGATCAGCGTACTAGCTTCCTGCGGCACCACGAGCCATAGCTTGAGGAAACAAAAGTCGTTGTTTTCCTCACAGTTCTCAAGATCGAAACAAAATGAGTGACACTGGATAGAAATCAAGTTTTGGGTGGAGTTATACCTATGGTTGCATGCGTGAGAGAGAATCTCATCCTTGCTACCCTCAGCTCCCAGTTGCCAGCATTCCTGGGCTTCAGCCTAATCTCTACCATGGTCTCCCATTGCCTTCTGCTATTGCAAATGTGCTTGTAGCCCCCCTATGATGACATCCCGACCGTATTTAGGGTACCCCTGGGCAGTCCCATATATTTCTCACTCTCAGAGCTTTTGAGATGATTATATCTTCAAAGACCCATTTTCCTCATAAGGCCACATGATTGATTAAACAAAACAGAATGAGCGAATGGAGAGGAAAAAAGCTTTATTATATAAATGCAGGTTTATTGGGAGCAATGAGGGAGGGGGAGAGTGAAGAAGAGTGGGCACTGTGGGGAGATGGGAAGGAAAAGAGGGGGCAGGAAGAGGAGAAAGGGGGAGCAAGGGCAGAAAAGGGGGCGATGGAACCAAGATTTTTGGCTCTATAGTGAAGGGCCTTTGGGAGAGAAGCCCCACTCCTAGGTGGAGGACATGCATGGCAGGCACGCCCTGCAGCAGGTAGGGACTTCAACACACAGGTTCTAGATGTCAGGGACAGAGGTCCTTGTTCTCCCTGTTGCAGCCAGATCTGGGACCAGGATTCCTAGGTAGCAGAGACATCCTCTCTTTGGTATTTAAATTCTTTCCATCTGAGTATTAGCCAGCCCCTCTCTACAAGCACTGTCCTCACCCCTGCTGAGGGTACAGGAGAGGGATGGGCTAGAAAAAGAGCTTTAATACAGGGTGGTACAGAGAGGTGCTGCTAAGGACAGAGGGAGAGGACATTGAGAGAACAAGGTAACAACGTGAAACCAAATGCTAGCACAGGAAAGGGATGGGAAGATGGCAATGAAAGAAAAGGGGTGAATGACGATCGTGAAAGAAAGAAACAAAAGGAATACTTTTTAAAGAAATGAAAATAGTAACAAAGGGAAAAATGTGAAATTGGAGAGAGGGTGGGAAATGAGAACAAAGGAAAGACGGAAGAGAAGAGAACAAATGAGAATGGAAAGGATGGAGAGGAAGATTGACAGGAGAGAGACGAGGAAGAAAACAAGACAGGCTGGAGGGTACTAGAAGAGGAGAGAGCCGAGGGAGGAAAGATGAGGTGTGGGCTAAGCAGGCGGAGGAGAGAAAGGCAGCAGGCTTGAGATCCTGCTGGGGGAGGGGATCACATGGGCTTGTGGTAAGGTGACAAACGTCTATATGTTAATATGCTGAAATAAATACAGTAGCTGCAACTTACAAATCACATTCATCGGCTGTCACAGTCTGGTAATTGTCCATACACACATTTTTTTTTTCTGGTTCCAGACCCTGGCTTATCAGAGGACAACATGCTTTTGAAATGCCACATTATTTTGTAAGTACATTTCACGTCCGAAAAGTCCCACTAAGTGTGAAATACTGAAGACGTATTGCTTGTGCTTCCGTTCATTGTTGCTCCCGGGCTCCAGCACAAGGATGTTAAAATGGCCATTTCCATCATCAGTCTGCTGGCTTCCTGCACTCCTTTCCAAATCAGCCATTCATCTCGCTCCCCCTCTTCTTTCCTTTCCCTCCCGTTTCTTCACCACTTTGTTCATTTAAGTGGTTATCTTCCTCCTGTCTCCTCCCTTCTTTCCTTCCTTCCTTCCTTCTTCAATAGTTTTTCTTCCCTCCTTCCCTCTCTCTCTCTTTTCTGTTTCTCTCTTTCTCTCCTTCAACCTTAAGCATCTTTTCACAGGGCATCATAAATCTGTAAACCGCAGCATACTGACTTGGGGCCTTATGTTTCTTTATTGTGGAGACTGCCATGAGCATTGTAGAATTTTAGCAGCACCCTTGGTCGGTATTCACCACGCCAGGAGTGATTTCCCCTCCTCCCTCTGGTGATCATCAAACATGTGCCCAGGGCATTACCAAGTGTCTGATGAGGGTTGGAGGAGGTGTACAATTATTGCCGGTTGAGAGATTTGCTGTCGTGTAGTTAGATCTTAATTATGACCACCACTCCCCCTTCTTGGCTGTAATCACAGACGAATCCCCAAAATATTCAAATTCACCGAATCACCTATGTAGCTAATTTAAACAGAGAGCTCTGGTGGCAGCCGGTCTTTGTGTGGCCTGACTCCATGCTTGTCCTGTTAAGATCTCAGTCATGCTGTAGCTGCCAGTCAGGGCCGTGTTTTTAGAACCACTGTCTTGCCCCTCACTGGCTGGTCTTCTGTGTCTTCACCAAATATAGAGCTCCCGAGACATCCCTCTCCCTCTTATCCTGTAATTTAGGAGAAATAATGTACCTAAGACATGCAGCATAGGACTCTGGCCCATGGTAGGTGATACATAAGCGCCAACTCATAAAGAAAGCCCTCCTAAAGGAAGGCTGGTTGGTGACAGCGACCATGGGCATTAAAAATGTGCCTGAACATATTCACAGCAGCACCCAAACGCTCCCATTTTTTAAGAAGAGGTTCAGTGGCTTTTTAGCAACAAACTATCTGTGCTTTTTAATAAATCTCTCTCAGTGGGGTCAGTCCCCTGCAGTAACAGAAGATAAATGATGGAAGCTGGCACTGTACCTTCGATCCTGGAAATCTACAATTGATAACCCATGCACACGCTTGTTAATAAGACCAAGTGTGAATTCTGTTACTAATGTCCAAGGAAAGAGTGTGTTTGTGGATATCCTTGCCTAATCCCTTCTCCCAAGCTCTCCCCGCTGAAAGGAGTCAGTGCTCCCTACATCACAGCTTGCTGAGAACCAGGTGCTAGAGAATCCATGTGTGTGCAGTTCCCCACAAAGTGCCCTAGAACGTCTTATTCGTATTTGTCACATGAAGAAACTAGAGCTCAGAGAGAGAGAGAGGTTAAATGATTTGCCCGGCGACATCTCACTGGTCAAGGCAGTCCTGGGTTTGTGCCTTTGTTCATTGTGACACACTGCTCCACTACAGATAAATACCTGGCTGTCTAGAATTCCAGGAGCCCATCTAATGCTCCTTGGGACATTAGTTCAGGGCTATGGGCTCTTTGACATCTCTAACTTAGTCTGGCCTAATGACTGGAAGATGATTGGCATGCGCTGCCTGTAGGGTAAAACAATGAATATAGGAATTTCTCCAGCATGCATTCAAGACTTGTTAGTGAAACAGCCAGGTGCTGCACAACAGCCTGCACAGAATTCTGGGTTCTGATCAAAGTTTACCACAGATAATTTCATAAAAGTGACAAGGAAGCCAGTTCCCCCCAACCCCCACCTCCGGATATGCGCTGAATTGTGACTATCCCCACTCCCAATGAGCATGCTCAAATATTACTACAAGTGTGACTACATTTAGGGACAGGGTCTTAAGGAGGCAGGTAAGGTTAAATGAGACTAGGGACTGAGCCCTGGTCCCATTCCTCAGAACTTGTTTCCTCAGCTCAAATTGCCTGGCCTCTCTATCTGGGGTTTCTGTCCTCACCCACCACTTTTCTGTTACCTAGACTACTCAGTCTCCGATATTTTGTTTTGAGATCTTAGGAATAGCAGTTACCCTCTACTACACACATTTGTGAATGCGCGCGTGCGTGCAAGCACACCCACCATCCATTTCTCACCTGTGAAACATGATGAATTTAGATTGAACATATTCTGAAAAGCTTCCTGGGAAATGCCAGAGTACTGCCAAATGTTAATGAGTCTGGTTGAATAAGAAGGGAACATCCGAAACAGTCCATTCTCTCCCTGGAAATCCACGAACAGGTGAACAGTTACAAGAAACCCTGCCGTCCAAACAACAACAACAAAGACCTCAAGCAAACTCCTCTTCAACTCTGTCTCAACTGTCCTGGGTGGGCACTGACTGGCAGCTGAACCTTCCTTTTGATTGTGTTTTTAATGGATAACTTCTTATCCATTAAGGTTAGGTCAGACTCACAAGCCTGAGGGAAGCACGTAATCAACAGGATAGAGGAAAGTTCAAACTCAGACCGGCAGTTTAAGATTCGTGGTGCCACATGGCGTCTGGTTTAGAGCATCCTGTATAATGTTTGTCCTGTACAGTCAGGACTGACAGGTATGGATCAAGTGGCAGCGTGATGAAAATGGTATTTCTGGGTACTTATTGGTCATTTAATATATTCCAGGCACTGCTGAAAGTGGATTGGATGCATTAACTCATTTGAAATTCACAAATACCCCGTTAGAGAAGAGGAAGAAAGTACTCATGTTCTTCCGGCTGTGAATTTTAACTTTGTACATAGGCTGAGAAATGTCAGAAGACAGGAGTGAGCCCAGCCTATCTTGTCTCCAGGTCTTTTGCTTAGAGTGATATCAGCATTTCTAGACTCACAACTGCCTCTGGTGGTATTGGCATTTCTAGACTAGAGAAGAGACAGCTCTAAAGAAACAAGAACCTGGGTTCCCTGGTAAGGGGAGCAAGGCCTCTTTCTGACATGGACTCTGTTGCATGCTTTTTAATCACTTCCCCCTGGTGGGGCTACTTTGCCAGGCCACCATGGAAAAGGATGTGCTCAGTCCTGATGCAACTTGAGGTGCTGGGGTGGGCTAGTGGGACCTCCCTTTCCTGAGGGGGAGAGTAGAGGGAGGGGAGAAGAAGGAGGGAGGGAGGATGGGACCAGAAGGAGAGGAGAATGGGGACTACGAATGGGATGTAAAGTGAACAACTGAATAAATAAGGTTAGAAGTGGGAAAGGAAGGGAAGGAGGGAAGTAGGGAGGAAGGAACTAGTTCATGGAGGCTTTTCAGTGGTCTCTGACATTCATTCTTTATTTACTTCAGTCTCTCGCCTCCATCCTGCAAAGTAAAGCAGCTGAACTTTTGATCCTTCCGACTCTCGTCAACCCTATTGATGAGATTGTAGACATATACCACCAGCACATCCCGTTTATGTGCTGCTGATGAGCAAACTTAGGGCTTGGAGTGCACCAGGAAGGTACTCTCTGAGCTGAGCTGTATCCTCATCCCAAGACAGGGCTTTCTCATGGCATTGCCCCATTTCTCTTATGTCACAGCTCATATTTAATGCAGTTTGTTCCTTTGTCAGTTTCCAAGGGAAATTTCCCCTATCCAGCATCATGGCACCTGGTACCCAGAATGCACTTCCAGTTGTTGGGTTGAATGCCACCCCTTGGAAGCGCTGGGTGCAATCTGGAAGAGTCATAAATCTGGAGCTAGTTAGTGCTTCATAAAGAGAGGTTCACAGTTGGAAGGAAAAACTCCTTCTTTCCCGAAGCCCCAAGGCTTCCCCTGCCCACGTTTTCCCTGCAGCTTGGCAGTGCCCTCTAAGGTGAGCAGCACTTCTCTACCTCCAGATCATCCTCTTCACAGTCATCCTCATCACCCCCAGCTCTCTACTGTCAAAAATCTGCTAGAAAGCAGAATTCAAAGGATGAGGGGGGTGGAATGCTGGGAAAGAGAAGGCTCATAAAATACAAGTGAGTCTGGGAGACTCAAAGGAATTATCCATCCTGCTGTGCGGTGAGATGGTGGGGACCTGGGAGAAAGAGGCTGTGCCGTAGTGTTTGCAGAGCTTGGAGCAGAATTCAGTGTTCTCCTCACACTTCCAGCTTTCTACTCTTCTGGGTTACTTCTGTCAGCACGGATGCACTGTGCTGTCAGGCGAAGTGACACCTATGCAAACAGCTTAGGCAAAGCAGAGACGATCAATGCAGGGACTCAGAGCAAGAGATGTGATTCCGAGAAGCCAAATTCAGTTTCCCACATTCAGAAACCTCGGGAAATGGGGTGTCCAGTTTCCTTTACTACAATTAGGAGACACACCTTCTTAATGGAATTGAGCCTGAACTGTCATTTGTCACATATCTCCCATCCTACAGGCCTCTGAAAAATATATAATCTATTTAATCCTCACCGGGACTGTGGATGAGACACCTGATTACTCTCATTTTTCAAATGAGAGAACTAGGGAGCAAAGAAAGTCCATGACATTACAAGGGTGAAATCCTAAAGTCTCTTCTGGCTTACGTTTGGTTTGTGACGTTTCTTTTTTTTTTTTTTTTTTTTGAGAAATCTGCGGTTCTTGGCTACAGTTTATGGCCCTGCTGGCTTTATTTTCCAGGTTTTTAAACTTTCAAAGTTTTCAAGGTTGTGTTATCTCTTCTGTCCCTGGAGTGTCTCCATCATGATACCTTCAAGTTTATAAGATTTGTTTGAATAATCCATTAACATTGAGACAATTACCTTCTCATTATGAAGTATTTGTCACTTTAATACTAATTACTCTAACTGTATTTATTGAGGATTAATGACAGAGCAATATTTTATTAATAACCAACTGGCATTTATTATTGCATAAATAATAAATACTGTCTCATTAAATATAAATGCATTTTTTATTTGGGCACCTTCATTGAGAGTATTGCCATTTTTTTGCATTGATTAAAACTCTCATTAAAATGGTTGGCTAGTCTTGCCTTGGTGCCCAACCCCCACCTCCCTACAAAGAGTCCCTGACAATTCCTGTCCAATAGGGAGGCTTTGGGATTATTCATCAGCCTGTCAGGAGAAGGCCCTTCAACAATGCGTGGCTGCTGTGGATTCTGGTTGCCATGAGAACCTTAACTTTGTGCTCTGCTCTCACACTTTGTTATATTTACATTTGTAACCCTCACTAGTGTCAGAGAGTCACTGCATTCGAGAGCTAGAGCTTCACATAAGTAGCTCATCTGAGATCATGGACCCAGGGGAACAGGGAAACACTGTTCTTACCATTCATTTGTAGGGAGAGACTGAGGCCCAGGATAGACAGTCACCAGCAAGGCAGGAGCAGGACGTGGCCTGCTGACCTGTGAACATCAGTGCTTAGTCCCAGCGGCTCTGTGCACATTCTTGCCTCATGTCACTGGTCCACTCATCTGTCTTACTCATCACTGGAGCCTGTCAAAAGGTCAGTGTCACAAAGCTTCCTCACCTGAGTTACATCCTTATTTCTTCTAACTCTAAACCTCTCCCCACAAGCATTCCATCACTCTCAGGGTTGTTCCCACACCCAGGATTCCCCAGTGTGTATTCACCTGTTCTCATCAAACCCGTCTGTCTGACAATCATGTTACATATGTCCCCTTCCTCTATGCCCTTGTCCCTATGTTGTTGGATACTCTCCACCCAGACTCTCTTGGTCCAGCCACATGGTGCCCATTTTGGGAAGACCAGTATCCAAACAGACTTGCCCTATCCCAAAGCTGTCAGTTTAGGAGATTCTGGGGTAAGTCCAGGGATCTTGGAAGGAGTGAAGCCTTGTTCTCTACTCTTTGGAAGAGCCCCATGTATCTGGACTCCATAGCATCATCCCTGTGCCCTGTGTCTCATTGTCTCTCACAAATGCAACATCTTCACTTGTGGCTTCATCTTTAGTTCTCACCTCTGTTCCCTTCCAGGCCCCACCTATGATTAGAAGGAAAATGCTGGATATTGGGGACAAACACCGTCCTCTTCCTTTGTCTGTCCTTCACTTTACTTCGAGGTCTCTGGCCTCAGTTACTTTCATCTTCTGAGTAAAAAATTAAAAGTGCCTGTAATGTGTCTTTCGGATTAAGGGGGACCTCTACAGGGTGTTACCCTATTGGTTTTGGAGTCAGAAAGTTCTATAGTTTACTCCACTCTCTCTGGAGACAATGTGTTCTATGTCTACTATAGTTCCTTGTCCTGGGTCTTTTCCTTCCTCTCTTACTAGGTTGAGGCCCTGTATCCTCAGATATTCTGCTACAGCTCTGAGCCTACAATGCTTTTTACTGTTAAACTTACATGTGTTTCTCCATACCCTGACTTTCTTTCAGAGATGTTATATAATATAGAGGCCATATATTATAAATTATATGCATATCTAATTTATGCGTATATGTATGGGGGATGTAGGCACCTGAGAGCAGGTGCCAGTAGAGGTCAAAAGGGTGCATCAGGTGACCTGGGGATGACACTAGGAATAGTTGGGGCTGCCTGACATGACATGACATTGGTACTGGAAACTGAACTCGAGTTCTCTGTGAGAGTAGACAACATCTTAACTGCTGAAGTATCTCTCCAGACCATGTTATTTTACTTTTATTATCTCATTTCTGTGTCTCTAGCACTAAGTAGGCACCTTGTATGCCTTCCAGGGACTCTTGATAAATCCACTTGGAAGAATAAGTCTATATGCTTCCTTCCACGGGGGATGGAATTTTGAGAACCATGTAAGTGGGCTTTCTTTGACCTATGGGGTGGGCTAAGCCTGGGAATGACAGTCTGGTCCATTTTTCAGCTTCAGCCAGCACAATGAGCTCTAAAACATGACATTTGCATCTATTTCACTAAGACTCTTGCACCCTGTCTGCCCCCACCCCTAATCCTGTAACAATAAAAGTCCTCATTCCACTAAAACTGTGTCATTTCTTTAGCGTTTTGAGGGTTAGAAATTAGGACAAGACTATCAGCTAAATGCAGCGGGTACCAGTGTACTGACTGGGTATCTTATCAGATATTCAAGAATGCAGCAAGAAATGTCACGGGGAGCTTCCGACAAAAATATTTAATTAATAGCAACAGCTACAGAAATGAATAACAGCATCCAGGCAATTACAGTGTTCAATAAACCAGCTCTCCCAGGATGGGCAGCAGCAGATTACTGACTGATGGACTGCATTTAAATATGTTATCTGCTCGTTGGAAAGACCCACTGGGTCCCTCCCTTCCAGGACATGGCCAGGAGTTGTGTTATTATTGTAGCCTTTTAGAAATGAAATAATAAATTAAATTATCTGTGAGAGTGGTCAGAGATTTCTAGTCCTATCCAAAATACCCAATATTATTGGACCCTGGGATAAATACTGGGAACCACTGGAGGCATTTCTATAAAGCAAGACAGCATGTGTTGGTGTCATGGTACTTATGTGTTAGTCAGCAGAAGATGGGAAAGGTTTGGGCTTTTAAACTTCTAGGGCTGGCTATAGGGCCTTGGATAATCTCCTAGAAATGACAGGTTTGCTGTTGTCATTACAAAGTGTATTGGGATTTTCCTAGAAGGATGATGGTTTAATGAAGGTGATGAGCTATACAAAGCTGCTGGTAAACTATTGCAGTATGGTACCTGGTGAAGTTTTTCTCCTTACTAAGGATGTCAGGGTTAGTTAGGGAGGGGAGACCTTGGTTCTTCTCACCACTGGAGCAGGGAGCGAGCTTGATGTAGTGGGAATCCAGCCAGTCAGGCAGAGAAAGCACATTCTGGAAACATGGCAAGACACCTTCAAAAGGATCTAAGCAGAGTCAAAACATCCAAGGGAAATGCAGGATTGCACTATTGTGAGGATAACACAATGCCAAGGCCCTATGTTGTACAGAGGACATTAACTGAGCACCAATCATATCCTATCTAGATTTTCACTCCCTGGGATATCTCCTTCTAGGATGCCCCTTTAAAGGATTGGTAACCAGTTTAAATCCCAGGATATAGCTGTTGTCAGGGATTGTGGGTCCTGCCTTTTATCTGATTCAAAGGCAGAATTCTGATGTAAGTCATCTCCCAGCTAGAATAAGACTCAAGAGCAGGACTCAGTGAGTTCTTGTTGAGCTGAACTAAGTGGAGCTGTGTAGAGGGAGAAGAAGCCGGGCTCTCATACTGACACGGTTTTCAAAGCTCCTTAGGTAATGACAAGTCAAATTCTACACAAAGTGCTGTGGAAGAATGCCTGAGAGCATGCACTGTGACAATGGGAAGTGGCATCTATCAGGTGTGAAGTTGACATAGATAGAAATAACAGAGAAACAACAATAAACAGGAACAGGACCCGTGAGCATAGCAGACTGGACTTAGTCCCCATCAATCCCGCCTGCACACAGCCATGGCCTTATTTGGTTCTCGGAAACTAAAACAGTCCATCTTCATGATGAAAGCCCATTGAGTTTAAGCTGATCAGGCTGGTCCAAAAGCACATGGCGGTGAACCTGGTATGTTTGTCCCTGCTGTAGTATCATTACTTATTTTTTGTTTGGTTTAGTATGAGACTCTGAAGCTATTCTAAGCATCAGTCCCTTTGTGGGAATAGACTCTAGCTATCACCAAAGAGATTCATGAAGTGGCATCTGAGTGCTTTGTATGTACAGAAACTTGATATGACTTTCCAGATTTGGGCTTCCAGAGGCTTTATGCCTATTTCTATGCATAAGTCTCACAGAAGTCTTATGTTATTTTATTTATAATGTGATTTCAGAGTTCCCACCCACAGGAAGTGTCAGCTAGAAATCCCCTCACGAAAAGTGCTTAACTGCTTACCGATCTTCCCGTATCCCTCATTTCCTTAACCCGTATCCCTCATTTCTTTAACCCACTTTATCAGGTAGAATGCACTGGTGCCTGGAATTGGCTAAGCTTTCTATCTCTTTTGATTCTGCATTCATTCCTAAGACCTTGACCCCTGCCCTGAACCAGTGCCTCAGGCCTCTTCATACATATCCTCCTCACTCTCATCTCCATCACTGAAATGCTCTTCCGAGAACCTAAGTCTGATAATGTCACTTCTCTTCCAAGAAGCTTCTAGTGGCTTCCTACTACACTAGAAAGAATGTTTTAATCCTTTCTTATGGACTATGAAGTCCACAAGGTGAGGTTCCTGCCTGTCTCTGCTCACATTCCCTTCTCTCTCTCTGCCATGATTTTCCATCAGGTTTGTAGCCCTGCCTGAACCATTCCTCCTGAAACCCAACCACTTCAGCCTCTATGGTTTTCTTCCTAATCAGCAGATCCGCATATAAATACATTAATTTCATATATTGTTACTTTGTTTATATGTGCAAGCATTCTGTTAGGCAACAAGAGGGAAGGACGATGACCCTCTCTACTTTGAGGTAGCACATACAGAGTGCATGCTAGACCACCATAGATACTCTGTATAAACTTCTTCTTTGCCCCTCCTTTTACCTGCTACAGCAAGGCACTCAGAAAGAGTGTCCTGAACCATGGTCCCCAGAGAACAAGTGTAGGTATCTTGCCTGTGTTGCCTGCTAACCTACGTGTGCCCAGTATAACCAACAGACTGTTATACTGATATTTCTGGCAGCCCTTGTGGATTTTTACTGCTAGAACTGGATCCTATATGACTCTCTGCATTCTCCCCAGTGTCTGGTGATACAGAATTCCAAGATTGCAGCCCTCTTGGTTTTCATGCTATCTGCTGTCTGTCCATATTACCAGTCCAAACCTCTGTGGAAAGATGACAGGTCTTGTGAGCAGAACATATATATCATGCTTAGAAAGGCCTGTATCTGGTCCTTCCTCACTCTTCAAAGATGAATGCTCTTCAGAGAGTTGACTAACCCCCGTTGAGCTCAATTCTCACTTATTAAGGACTCATGTGGTACCTTCTTCACAGGCCTCTTATAAAGATGAAAACAGTGCATGTGTGTTAAGAAATTAAGAGTTAAATTGAGAATGGACCTAACAGATTAAGGATGTTGTTTGAGGAGAAGCTAAATGAAGTGCAGTTTTGATGGTGAAGAACATGGGACTTGAAATGTGACACGTGAGGTACAAATTCCATTTTTGTCATTTACCAGCTCTGTAATCTTCATTAAGTAACTGGTTCTCTATAAGTCTACCATGCTGGGTTGTTGCAATGATAAATGAGATGCCATTCATATCTAGAAAGAGCATGATAAGTGAGCTGTTGAGTCATCGCTGTTATTTTGAGTAAGTAGAATCCCAATGTACTATGATTCTTACCATCAACCCAGGGTGGGGGTAGGAGGGTGAGGGTGGATGAGACTGTTTCCCAACCTGGACATCTCACCATTGCCTAGCCCTGGTTTTGATTTCCTGCCTTCTGAACCTCTTCCTGATGGCTTTCCAGAGTGTCTCATAGCCTGTCTTGACTGAATTATGACAGTCAGGGTTGCCAGTGACACATGCAGGACCTGCCACATTATGGAGAAATGGTGAATCATTTGTCTCAGCCCCACCAATGCTTTGGATTTTAAGGGGGAAGGAAGCTGGGAAGGAGGTATAAAGGATAATGCAGAATCTCCAAAATTAATGAGGTAATGGGTGAGTATATTTCCATCTAAATGAGCTGGGGTCATGTTCCCGGGAAGGAACAGCAAAGAGAAATAGCCAATTGAATAAGCTCAAAGTGGAAACCAAGCAAACAGGCTGAATAAATCAATGTCCAGTTGTGTCTTATTTGTGGCAATTACCTCTCTGAGCCTCCCGTCCCCGGTGCCCCACAATTGGGCTGTGGATGCTCATTTAACAGCTCCAAGTTTGACATCTTAATGTTTTCCTTTTCACAATAAAAATGAGTATCTGCTTCAAAATACATCCTTGTCATTAGTGTTTTCCACAAAATCTTTTTGTTCCAAGAAATAAGGAAAATTTCAGAGATGAGCACATCCTTGTGGTGCCAGGGGACGACCATCCTGTGACTCATGACAGCTGGCTAGAAAGCAAAGCCACACTATACCACCTTACTCTTCATGGTACCAAGACAGGGTGTTTGCAGTTGTCCTAGTCAAACGAAAAGTCAGTTCGACAATTTCTGTGCATTTAATCTCTATTCCACTTGTATTTTGTTGTTTGTTAGGATGAGGTTCCTCTTGGTCTAAGGACAAGTCATGATTGGGTATCACTACATCTTTGCCAGCTCCAGAGTATTCTCAGGGTGGAGAGCTGTAGGAGAAGGAAGGGGTATATGAAACCCACCCGTTGGACTCAGCTCTACCCACTGAACTAAAAATCGTTATGTGTGCTCTAGGCAGTTTCTTCACTCCTGCCTGGAGAAATGGGAATTGAGCTGACAGTGAGTGTCTGGAAGGCCCATCTCCTAAGTCTACTTTGTCTTCACAGAAGAAAGGCTTGTGGACTTCAGATGAACTGTGAGAGTGTATTTTCCAGCTCAAGAAACTGGACTTGTAAGAAGTACGGAGGCAGAAAGGCTAAAGCCATCATGGTCTGGCTTAGGGTCTATGTTTCTTCGAACACTCTCAGCAGAAGCCAACGTTAGGACTCATGTTTGGATAGTCTGGATGCCTGGCACTGGTGTATCTTTAACTTTGTGAGGAGGCTCTGGATACTTTGGCTTTTAAGCTCAAGGAAGTGTGCCCTTTTCTACATGTGGACATCCAGTTAGACCAGCACCATTTGTTGACGATGAAGCGGAAGACAGAAGGACACAGAAGGAACAGGAGCCCCACAAGGAGACCAACAACGCTAAAAATCCTGAGTCCAGGGGGTACTGCAGAGACTGATGCACCAACCAAGGACTGTGCATGGAGAGGATCTGCTCAGATGTAGCTGACTGGCAACTCAGTCTCCATGTGGGTTCCTGAGTAAAGGGAACAGGAGCTGTCCTGAGTAAGGGAGCAGGAGCTCTGCCATGAACTCAATTGCCTGCTCTTTAATCACTTGACCCTAGTGATATGGCCTTGCCAGGCTACAGAGGAAGAGGATCCAGGCAGTCCTGATGAGACTTGATGAGTTATGGGTAGATGGCAGAGGAGGAAAACTTCCCTTTTCAGTGGACTAGGGGAAGGGATGGAGGGATGAGGAAGGGAGGGAGGGTGAGAATGGGAGAAATTGAGGGAGGGAATTTCAATCAGGATATAGAATAAACTGTATTAAAAATAAATTAAAAAAAGAAACACTGTGTTTCACATCCTCAGCTCAGTATCTCTAGCTTCTTCCACACCTGGCAACTCTACCTAAAGGTTTCTACCCTGTGGATTTGTGGGCTTCAACAGTTCTCCACGCTTTAGTGATTCCACATCATTAGAATTCAGGGAAGACCACATGAAGAGAATAATTCTAGGTACCATGGCTTGTCTCCCAGCTCCGTATGAGTGGGATGTTTCTGAGGATGAAGGGACTCAAGTTTCTTAAACATTACCTTTGTAATCTTCAAGTCTCCATACTGTTAGGGCTCGGGTATAAAATGTCCTTCAAAAGGATTATGTCTGGAAGGCTTGGTGTCTGGCTGGTGGTGCTCTTTTGAGGTGGTTGGGTCATGAGCGTACTTACTTCAGTGCGTGAATTCATTCACAGCTAAATGGGGTATTGGGAAGTGATGCCTGCTGAGAGAAAGGAGGCCACTGGGGACATAGTGTCAGAAGATGTGTCCTCTCCACAGACTTTTCCTCTCTGCTGCTTCCTGGCCACTGTGAAGAGAACAGCTTTGTTTCCCCATGCTATTCTATCACGGTATTTGTCTCATCCCAGTCTAGAAACAATGGGTCCAAGTGACTTTGATTATCACCTTGAGTAGACTTCTGAAACCATGAGCAAAAATTAACCCTGACTCTTTTAAGTTATTTTTCTCACTTCGTCACCAGTACCAAACCCAGTAAACCAATCTGAATAATACAGGTGCCTTTCATTTTCTCAGTATTATAGAGGAGGAAATGTAGCTTAAGGAGGTGAGTGATTTGCTCAAAGGAACATGGCCACAGAGTAAGATCTGTGCTTATAAGTGGCCTGCCTTTTCTGATCAGGCATCCTGCCTCATGTTCTGTAACTGCAAGGCTGTCCTCTGCTGGCTCCCTCTGGACGGAGATATCTTTGCTTCTTTCACCTTGCTTGCAATGGACCTCCTGTGGCTTGTCATGGTCCCTTTCAGGTGGCTCCAGCTCTTCCACAGGTGAGGCTTTCCTGATAAACTTAGCTTTGGAAGTGCTCACCTGCTCCTCCCTGCCCTCACCACGTGGCATGACAATTGGATTGGTGATTCTCTTACCAATGAGCTCCTTAATGGCACTCTCCTGCGAGACAGGACAGTGAATCCTCCCCGCAGATACTGTAGGCATGTGATCATAGCCCAAGTATATTCATCGTTGTTGCAATTTTTTTCTTCCCTATTAGTAACTTTGGTGGGTTTTGTTTGTTTTCCTGAACAGAAACCACTCCTTCTTTGGAGGAGGGGCCACTTGAGAGCCCTCTCCATTTCTTTCCCCAACAACTCCACCAGCAAATTAAAACCTCTCTGAGCACCCACCAACAAAGGCAGGCAAGCATCTTATATAAATGGTAATTAGTGCAGCCTTCTGAAGACTGATGAAGAAAAGCATTGCTTTTTTTCTGGGCTGAGCACCTTTTGGGTTTGGTTTGATCCTTGTTAGTAGTGCTCACCACACTTCACTAGGTATGATCCATGACCAGAGAAGTTTTAGATGACAGTGGAAGGAGCCCATGCCTCACCTTTATACAAACCCCAGTTTGATGCCTTGGATCCTTAGCTTTTACATTTGTCTGATCTTTTGCCCTTGAATAATAGAAATGACCCCCTGTTGAGCTTTATTTTCTTCATCTCTATAATATAGAAACCAACACGACCTCCCAAACATTGTGGCTGCGTAAGCTCGTGCTAGGGAAACACATCAGGTGAAAAGAGAAAAGAACAGCACACATAGTTCTGAGTTAGCATTCTGCAAAACGGAGCCTCCATCTAGCCTTGTGGCTGGGCAGTGTTTGCTGCAAAAGCTGTCTTGCAGGGACCTGTGTTTCCCTTTATGTGAAAGTAGCCCCACATAAGATTGAATGAACCTGGATTCCTTTGAAGAAAGAATCATGACCAAGAGATAAATGATCCAGAAAGACTGTCCTTAGTTATATTAACAAAATACATTTAAAACATTCAGAATGATCTAGAGAAGTTAGAGTCAGGGAGCCTGTTGTAGAATCTCAGCTCTATGATTTATAAGCTGAATAATCTGAACAACCCTTGGACCCTTTGACCTCAGCATCATGATCTCTGAGGTAGGGGTAGTGGCAGGAACTAGTTCATATAGGTTTTAGTGAGAATTAAATGCAATAAAGTGTATGAAAAACCAGTATCTGGCGTGTCCGGTGTACTCAATCAATGGTAATTTATTGCAACCCAAAAGATAATTACAGTTGTGAGACATCAAAAAGTTGAAAGTTTCTTATGAGGAGCCACGGAAAGGGCATGGCTTTAGGGTCCACCTCAGCACAAGGTCATCTTCATTACTTTTCAATTGATGTAACACAGCACCACGACTAAGGCAACTGATAAAAGAAAACATTTAATTTGGGGACTCATATTTCCAGAGGGTTAGAGTCCATGACCATCATGGCTGGGGGCGGGGGAAGCATGGCAGCAAGAAGGCATGGTGTGGAGCAATAGCTGAGAACTTACATCTCATCCACAAGCGTGAGAGAGACAGAGAAAGTTGTGACCTTTAGAAATCTCAAAGCCCCCTCCCAATGGTGCACCTCCTTCAATAAGGCTACACTCCTACAGCAAGCCCACTCCTTAATCCTTCCCAAACAGTTCCAGCAACTGTTACTCAAACATATGGGCCTATGGGGGCCATGCTCATTCAATCCACCATGATGGCTTTGGAGGACATCACTTTAACAAGGCCAGGAAGAGGAAGTTCCTGTTATGTTGTAAACTGAAGACTGCCATCATGGTGATATGTTGCTAAATTTTCTTCCCTAGAGACATCTACCCCTCTTCCTAGGATTCCAGGGACAAACTGAGAAACAATTACATCTCCGTTGATTCTGGAATGAAACAATGAGTGTATTGGGTTTCCTTATGGAACATAGGTGAGAAGTTCCTTATTGGAATATGGGTGCCTCCTACGCCACAAGACTGCACCAGGAAGTCTTTACCCAGAACAAATAATAATTTTGCTATAGCTACATGGATGGAGCCCCTATTCCCTAGACTTCTCTATATCTCTAGTTCCTTCCTGAGGCCACATAGAATTCAGACAGAGATGCATTTAACAGGTAGTGTAGGATGGCTGAACACACAGGAAACCCTCCTTATCCTTCCATGGGAGACATAAAGAGTCAGAAGACTGAGATAGCGCAATTGATAAGGCTCCTGATCTTAAATCTAAGATAGGAAGAATCCACTAGCTCAGTTGAAATGACATTTTGTAAGCAGGGTACAGCAGAAGGTCCCAACATGGTAGCTGTTTGACTCAGAGGATCTCTCACTTCTGTGAACTTCATTTTCCATCAGGAAATATGATTCAATAGGCAAGGACACTCTGTCCTTTGACAGACAGATGAAGGGAAGATGGGAGGGCTCTGGATGGCCAGGGTTGGATAGGATCAGTGGTGTGTTGTTTTAAACAACTCAGTTTATTTTTTTTTCAAGCTTCAGTTTTTTCATCCTGAAAAAGAAAGGATAGTAGAACTCACCCAACCTCACACAATGGTTAGAGTAAAATTCCCCTATCAGTGGACTGGGGAAGAGGAAAGGGAGGAGAAGAGGGAGGGAGGGCAGGATTGGGAGGGGATGAAGGAGGGGGCTACAGCTGGGATACAAAGTACATAAATTGTAATAAATAAAAAAGAAGGAAAAAAACATAGCAAGAGATGACAAAGCCTGGCAGACCTCTGGGTGCCTGACTTGATTGTATTGTTATCACCCTTTCTCTGTATGTCAAGCCCATAGGTTCTGGGCATGTTAGGGTGTTCATACTCCTGCAGTGCATGAAGAACACTAACTGTGTGTCTTTTCACCTCCTTCCCGTTTGGTCACAGCTCTTTCTGTGTTCCCAGCATCAAATGTAGACTTGAAGGTAGCTAATACAGCCAGTGATTTTCTTCTCTGAGAGCCAACAATGTGTTAGGAAGCACTCTGGAGGCTGTATTTGTTTCTCATGGAGTCCTCATTCACCAATTCATTCACCTATGCCTTTGGAATTATTAAGTCCTGTTTAATATATCAAGGATCTAGGCAGTTTAGTGGGTTCTACAATACAGAAACTAATACCATCTATTCCCCATCCTCAAGGAGTACCTTATTGCAAAGTAAGCACATTTATAATAGGGATGCTAGTATTCCCATATTATATATGCAGAAACAAAGAATTATAGAGGTACTATTATGATACTAAAGCAGGTTTTCATTTTAATTTCCACTGTGTCTCCCTTAACCCTGCCCTGAATGATGTAGTTTCCCAAGCCCCTTGATTGAATTATGGGCTTTCCATGTTGAACAATCGAATTTGAGGAGGAGGAGAGAAAATCAGGAAGCATAGAAATGTGATTTAACTGACTTGCTGAGCCTTTTAAGCAACTGACCTTCATTGTCCCGTACAACCTGTTGTGCTAACAGCATGTTGAGGTGTCCCAGTCATTAATGTGGAATGGGGAATTGTTTTCTCAAATGCAAAGTAAAAGCACCTTGCCTCCCAAACTCTGGATCTCATTAAATAAGCAAATTCTGACTGCTTAAGTTGCTGGAAGCCCTATGAGTAATGAGGATGCTGACATCTTCCAAAATTATAACCTTAATTGTGGTATTCCTCTGCATCACAATGAAGTCGGTCACCCTTCCTCCTAGAGCATCTTCCTCTTCTCCCACCAGGGCTGTGTGGTGAGCAATGAGCTTTGCATTCAGCACACTTAGCATCATGATAACAATTAGGAAGAAATATTATTTGGAAATATGGGGCTACTCCGGAGATCCTGTAGAATGTTTGAAGCACTGGATTTGATTCTTTACATTTCCTTCTTTTTTTTTAAAGCAGTCTGGGGTGGTGGAATCATGCAACTGTTACATTACCAGGGTGAGCTCCCATTTTTTGATACCGTTTGCCACAATTTCTAAGTGCTTACTGGAGCAGGAATGCTTTGCCTTGCCTTGTAACCCACAACACACTATTTCACTCTTGAGATCTTCCATCCATTTGTCATAGTAAATGTGTGTATGTGTGCATGTGCGTGAGTGTGTGTTTTACACAGAAAGGAGCAATATTGTTTTTATACAAATAACATTGGGGAGGGGGTGTAAAAAGTCTTCCAGACCCCTGTAAACAACATAGACTCACTGCTTTGAATTTGACTAAGAATTTCTTTGAGCATTATGAAATTAAACCTGCTTCTGCAAAGAGAGTTCATAACAACATTTTGCAGGAGACATGTTTTCAAGTGGCTGCTTGGCTAATCACCAGTTTTAGACACGGGGCGCTGGCAGATTCCTCAAGAGAAATGTGGCTGCACACACAGAGTTGGGGTGTTCCTCAACCAGCAACTGTTGTGGCTTTGGTCTTTCATTTTCTGGGATCCTCAATGTACTCTGACTCCCCTGGATGGGAGAACATTTTAACATACTTTGACATGCAGTTCAGTGACTGATCTTTGATTCTCACAGCTTTGCCCAGTGAGCTCATTGGCTTCCCTGGCTTTCCCGGATTCCCATCACTCAATTTTCAGCATCCTTTCATTAGATTCCATCCCCTGGATCTTTCAATGTAGTACTAAATAAGGACTTTAACCAATGTTTGGGAAGAAATTCTTTCTGGTTCTTTCTCCGCCACATAGTTTTTGTGGTGGTGAAACAAGTTGCTAAGGATGAGATGTCTGTTTTACTTAGCATGTTAAAGGCCAAGGCTCTTCCAAATTCTTTAAACCTTGTGTTTGATATAAGGAAGCTCAAAGACTAAATCATCAAGAGACTGAACATTTTGAAGACTGATCTTCCCCCTACCCTGTCTATTTTATCTAAAGAAGAAAGACCAATGACTCAATTAGGTAACAGGAATGGCCAAATGGCTCTAAGGTGTAAGAGAATTTGGATTCAAACATATGTGTCTGTAAGTCAGCTCTGCCACGACACAACTCTGTGACCTCAGGCCTCTCTCCTCACTCTGAGGATCTTATTTCCTCTGGAAAAATAGAATCATAATACTCCACAGCCAGACTATGAAGACTCAATGAAAAAGTGTTGGGGAGTTTGTGCAACAACCAGGAGATCAGAGTTTCACTCTATTCTAACCCCTCATCTCCTTTGAGGGGGTAAAGCACCATAGCTGAAATCATAAAGCAGAGACTCAAATCAATAGCTAGTAGCTTAAGTCAATAGGAATGAAGAGAAACTGGGAAGCCATTTGATGGAGAACTTGGCTCTTTTGAAGGCAGCATAGGAAAAGCAGTCTATACATTCTCTTTCATTTGAAGGGTAGTTCTGAAAGACACTGAGCCACATGGGGTGTTCGGACACTAGCCGCTGCTCACACGGTCAGCCACTGGATGCATAAACCAGCTTGAACCCTGCACTAGTCTGGTGCAACACTTGGAAGCTGAATACGTAAAATGGAGCAGAGATGGGGTTGGGATTGTGTGATCTACAGCTACCTGCTCTGCTTCTGTCATTTACATACTAGACAAGCAGCACAGCCATTGGAGTAGCTCACACAATTGACTGACTGCTTTTCCTTTACTCTGCCTGAAATAGATTCTGGTAGAAATGGCAATTTTTTCTTGAACACTACAGGTTTGGTGCCTGGTAGCTGTTATTATTGATAATGATAAAAGAGTGGAATCATTATATCTAACATATATAGGCTGCTTGCATAAAGGCATATCTCATTCACGAAAAGAACCAAATATGTGTCCTTCCTTAGGACTTGATATTTCTCCCTGGTAGGAAGGGAATAACAATCACCATTGTCCACACCTGAGGGACAGGACATGAAAGCTGACTTCCTGTCACAGAAGGAGAGCCTGTTCTATATGCTACAGTCTACTTTAGAACTGAGTTTTGACCTGAATATGAGATAGTTCCCTTCAGAGGCATAATGAACTGTTAAGAGACAGTGGCAGAAGCTGAAATTACTCACCTTTGCACTCAGGGCAAACAAAGCCATTGTGGACAACAGGAACTTAGTCATACTTCTCTGTAAAACGCTATTGGCTCTTTGGCTCACACTTAATTTTTATCAAATGGCTTGGATATTTAAAAATCCAAGTGAGCTAAGGAAAACATTTTAGTGTGTTTTTTTTTTGTTGTTGTTGTTGTTCTGGGCAACACCTCAGTCATCTTTGGAAGCAGAGCCTCTATTTTCCTAACCTAAAAACCTATGACATTCATTGTCTCCATTTACAAACAGAAATGAAGTGCTCTGTTTAATCATCAAGGCTTATGTTTAGTGCCGATCTCATATCAGGTGGAAACAGACAGGAAGGAAATTTCTTCAATGATTTTGCCATATCATGCTACTATTGACAATAGTGCTTAATTTAGGATCATCACGTTCTAGCAGGAAAGGGAAGACATTGAAGGGTTAAACTCTCTGCAGTATGTGCTTAGTCTTGTCACGGAGGTCTGAGTATTGCTGCATCTTCTTCCAACATGCCTTTTCGTGTTTTTTAAAATTATTATTTCATTGTGTAATCACTATGTACACAATTTTAAATCCTGCTTTTTTGCTGATCATTAATTCATTGTTCACATTATTAATCCAGACTCCGTAAACATAATACTTAATAACTGGATAATGTTCTAGCCAGTGGCTGTCTCTTCTAATTATTCTCTCTTGCTGCTCCTCCTTCTCCCCTTCATTTTTATCCCATGGCTCTTCCTTGCTTTTTGACCCCATCTTCCTTGCCAGATCACGAAGTCACATTTCTATTTTGTCACCTGCTGAAGTAGGATAGAGAAGGAACAATCTCTACCTCTTCTTCCTTCTCTTCGTTCTCCTCTTCCCCTCCTCCTCTTCCTTCTCCTCTTCTTCTTTCCCTTCATTTTCTTTCTTTTCCTTTTCCTTCTCTTCCTTCTCTTCTTCCTTCTCTTGTTTCTCCTCTTCTTCCTCCTCATTTTCTTCCTTTGCCCACTGTCCTCTTTGCATGGCTTACGTTTATTAAGATAATTAATATATCAATTTCAAGTTAAATCATTTTCCTGTAGACTTTTATCAACATGGTAACCCTTATGTCTTTATAGAGATAAACATGTAAGTGATGCAACTAATACACACATACACACACAATGTGCCTAAGAGGGTGTGACTATTAAGAAGTAGAAATGATGTCTGTTCTTTGTCTTTGGAAATGAAGGATTTTATTTCTTCCATTTCCTTCTTGTTAGACATTTAGACAGGTTTCCATCCTTCCCTGTCAACCATGCATGTATATGTAACGATATTTATATATTATACATAAATATGATGTTTATGCATGTCTCTAAAGTTTTTGTAGTCATTTCTTAAAGCTCATTTATGGAAAAGGATAACTAAACAAAAAGTTTGACTACTTTCCAGGCACAACTCAAACTCCTTTCTAAAACTTCCACCTCTTCATTTCTGCCTGTTTGAAAGAGTTTACTGTGTCATTCCTTGCCCAGAAGCAAAAAGAGAGAGAAGGGAAGAAGCAGGTTCTGGGAATTCTGGAGCTCTTGGTTATGATGGTGTAGGAGGGGCTTTGGGAGTGTAGAATAGCATCTTGGAATGAATGAAAGAAAGGACAAGTTGAAACATTTAAAATCAGAAGATACAACTTTGAGACTCTTCTCTACCACTTACTAATTGTTAATTCGGGGATGCCAGCCTTCCTGTTTGCTAATTCATTCGTTTGTTCATTTGTTTGAAGTGTGGAGAATTAAGATGGACTTAAGAAAAGTGCTGTGTGTGTGTGTGGAGGGAGGTGTTTGTGTCCTTGTCAGAGAGAGAGAGAGAGAGAGAGAGAGAGAGAGAGAGAGAGAGAGAGAATGAGAATGGTCTTTGTTGTTAGGCTAGGAGTTCAATTAGTGAGATAATAGAAGCGCATCCCATTAGAAAAGACTCTTGAGATAAAGTTTGGAAGTCATGGCTTCTTTTGTGCACAGTGGTATCACTGAAGGCTAACAGTATCTTCATGTCCCTTGACTTGAAGCTGGTACTGCAAGGTCAGAAAGGACTTTGGGAATCACAGCTGCCATTCTAGGGAGCTTGAACTTGGTTTTTAGATGAAAGGATTTAATCAACCGTTGCTTCCACTCCTGCTCTGAGAAAAGATACTTGTTATGATTTGTATATTTGAGCAAGCTCTTAATAGAGATAGGGGACTAGTCAGTACAGTCAACATAAACTTCCTGTGCCCTATACATTTATATGTATGTCTTACTTGTATGACTAAGTATATGTGATTTGACCAAGATAAAAACAAGTCCTAACTTCAAGTTCTAATTCAAGTTCCTAAAAGTGGGAACAAACCCAGAAGTGGAGTTGAATGCTCTCTACCTGCATTCAAGGTAAAAAAAAAATCAAGAGAAATAAAATACATTAAGTATAACACAGATACTCTGCAAAAGGTATAATTTTTATCCCCATTTCACACATATATGAGACAAGTAAGATATGGCTGGGTTAATAAACATGCAACACTACATAGAAACAAGTACTACAATTTGAAGCAAAGTATATCCCCAGATCCCAGTACCCACTCAACTCTGGAATCCAGTAAGACATGCTGGAGGGGGACCTTTGAGATGAGCCTCAAAGAAAAATGCCAACTTTCTCCAGCTGAACAATTACAGACGAAGGCAATTCCAGGAGGAAAATGGGCTGAGCCAAGCAATGTGGTGAGATTTTATAATACTTTTAAGAATGCAGAGACCTGGATATATACACATACATGTGTGTGTGTAGTTTCATGTATATATACATCTATATATAGATGTATCTAAAAGCAATATATATATATATATATATATATATATGCCATTTCCCTGTTGATAATTGATTGCTTACTATGTGCCAAACTCTATTCTTAGTACTCCATGAGTACTGAATCTTTCAATCTCGCCTACAGCTTTTATTAGGCACTGTTATTTTCTTCACTGCACATGAGCCAGCAGACAACAACACATACAGCATGTAATCTTCAGAGCCAGCATTTCCATAAAGGCTGTCCTAGCTCCAGACTGTCACCCACTTTCCTAAGTGGCCTCTTATCTACAGTACTGAGTGATGCTATGGCTCATACCTCCCTGGGTCCCAAAGCGAAGGAATGTCAGTCTGTTTTGTTTGTGTTAAAGAGGACACAGGGACATGAACATATCTGATGAAGACTGTGGTCAACCAAGACGATCTAGACATCGCATTTTTGTTGTTGTAAAATTAACATAGCAGTAGTGATAGAGAAAGCTACCTCTTCCTGGGACTCTGCTGCTGACCAGGAATTACATGGGATGCTTTGCAGATATCCTTTGCTGTTCAGGCAGCAGCAGGTAGGAACGTGTCTGTTGCCCCTGGGTAGGACATAGGATACTGGTGTGGGCTGGTAGCCTGTACTAAACAGTGTGGGCCTTAGCTTCAAAGCAACAGGAGAGGGTCTGAAACAAGTGACTCTTAAAATTATATTGAGAGTTTCAAACTCCATCTCTGGTGATTGAGAGAGGAATGGCAGGGATGGCCAAGTTCTTTCAGGAGAGTTTTGCATAAAACAACTGATGGTCATGATCTTGGTTATCAGGTGGGGCCTGGACTGCTGTTGTGGCCACAGGAATGCTTAAAATGGAATCAGCTTGGGAATAAATACGAACCCAGCCACAGGTGATGTCAAATTGCATATGTAGAAGGAAGCAGAGAAACACTGGGGATGGCACTGGTTTCTGTCTTCACAGATTACTTATTTCCTTGCTTGGCTGGAAAGCTTCATCTCTACAGAAAAAGTGTATGGATGTCAGGGCCAGAAGCAATTTACTTGTTTACTTTTCTGTGCAGAGAAAGCTGAAAGTGTCACTTAGTGATATGCCTTAGTGATGAAGCCAGATCCCTCCTCCCCTCCCACTTAAGAGAAAAATTATTTTGCTCATAACTTTGATGAGCCTGGTGAGTGTTCAGATATCACCCCAAGCTCACAATCCACCCAGGCACTGGGGAAATCAGTAATATTTTACTGGTGGACTTGGTTGAGCAAACACAATAAAAACAGGCTCAGTGTCATTGCACCCTGGAAAAGCAGATGGCGGTCGAGCAGAGCTGAATCCCGCAGTTTGAAATTTCAAATTAAATCAATTTGGAGCTTTGCTTGTGCCTCAGGCAAGATTGTCCCTCAAATGAAGGAGACAGGAGAGGTGAGCCCTTTATTCCTGGGCTGGCTTTGCAGCAGTTGGTGAATGGCATGCAGCTTTCTCCTACGCAAGGTGGGCTGGCAGAGGAAAGGGAATTGGCTTGCTCTGATCCAAGTTTCTAGAGTGAGGTCCTGGGGAATGAAAGAGCAGAGTAGCTTCAGGCTTTCTAGGACCCTTTCAACACCATGCACGTTGCCTGAATCTGCTGCCTCAAGACTGTCAGGATTTCATACAGAAGGCTCTTAGATTTGGCCTCTCCAGGAAGCATCTTGCACCAGCTCACACAAATCAGAAATTCAGTGGGCCCAAGTGGAACACAAAAGTCTGTGTTGGTGATGATACTGGAGGTCCCAGGATTCTTTTAGGCTGCCACCAGAAGGTAGAGATAAATTAGCAATTGCCTTGGGAAACCTTAGCTTGTCTGAAACACTTTGCAGCCATGGTAGGACATGGTCAGACTAGTCTTTATTCCTTCAATCCCCTTTAAAAAGGAGAAAGAAAGACTACTTCAACTCTTTTTTTTTCTGTAAGCTGGCCCTGATTGTTCATCTCCTCACCCCTAGCTATGCATCATGATCATGAAGGTCATTTTGTAATAACACATTTTTCAGCTATCAATTGGAGATTCCAGTAACACAGGTTTGGGTTCATGTTCTTGGCTGCCTTTAGCACAGGTACTGACATGAGACATGATAAACAAGCCAGACTTCTGCTGAATAAACAAGTAAACTGAAGAGTTTATGTATATCTATACAAAGTCTGTAGCTTCTATATTTTGAAAAATTGTGTTCCCTCGGCATCAAGTACCCCCTTCCTTTTTTGCATTCTCTTCTTCTAATGTAAATAACTTCTGACCTTTAGGACAGCAATCATGTGTTCTCTGTTTTATCTTAAATATGCCCAGTGAGTGTGGAATCTGGAAGTTTCCTGCCTTCCCGTATCTATGCTCTCTGCATTGCCTTCTTATTCTTGAAATATAGTGACCTGGCTTGGTGACTGTGTTAGACAGTTTAGAACATCTATAGAGAATTAGCATACATGGGATACTGAAACAACATTTATCTATCATAGATGTCAGAAGACCTGGTCTATAGTGAGGGGCCACTTCCTGATTTTGATAACGGTCATTTTATCTCTGTGTTTCATGTTGTGTGGGTGGGTGGGGCTACAGGCCTTCTTATAAGGTCTCTAGTCATATCTATTAGATATGCAACCTCATCACTTGATTAATCATGCCAGTATTATACTTCCTGAAAGTATCAAATTGATGTTTGTGATTTAAACACATGAATTCAAAGGGACACGGTATACAGAATATAGCGTATAGTATATACTAGCAAATATGCTATAAGGTTTCTTAGAGCTAGGTACCTCATCTTTTTATTGGTTGTACCACCTACCACAAAGAATGCACTCAGGAGATGATGGTTTTGTTTCAGTAATTGCTAATTATGTACATAACAGTATAAACAACAGTGTACGGAGTATTAATGTACATGGCACGTTTACATAATATGTAAAACGAGTGACACAGAAGATGTACATGGAAAGTCTGTGCCTGGGTTTGTGGCTGTAAATGGAGAGGGTTTGTGCTCTGCAGCAACATTTAGCTCATTGATCCTTTACTCTGTGTACTTACTGAAGCACCTGAGCATCTTATCTTAGTATAAGAATTGTGGAGCTGCTGGCTCACTACCTTGAAATGTCTGCTTTGTGCCGAGGAGTTGGTATTTTAAAAGATCCCCACACATAACTCGGATTCTCAGCCCAAGTTGAGAGTCATTCATTAACTTTGTGAGGATCTGTTGAGTGCCTCCCATCTGCTAGCACCATTGTGGACTCTAGGGACACCCTGGCGAACAAGACACAGAAGCACTTTTATTTGAATGAGAAGGAAGTAGATGAAAAACAAATCAATACATGCTTGAGAGACTTTAAATTTATACTAAGTGTTGCAAAAAGAAATAATGAAGTGGGGTGATGAACTAGAGCAATTGGAGTGATCTTGGCTTGGTCAGGGGAACTCTCTCTTTCTCTGAGGAAACAGCCTCTGTGCTGAATCTAAATTGTGAGTAGATAGCTGCATGAACGAAAACCTGATGAAATACAAAAAACCCACAAACACTGCAACCCGAGAACGAAGGAGAAGTCTAGAGGGCATGGGCCCTGGGAAATCTGAACTCAGTGTCACTGGCTTTAATCCAAGATGCTGCCCAGAATGTTCCCTATCTAGAGGCACGAGGAGAGAATCCATCCCTTGCTTATCAGCTTCTGGCGGTTGTTCCCCTTGCTTAGCTTATGACCATGCTTTTCTAATCACCAACAGCATCATCTGTCAATATTTTACTGCTTTGTCTTCACACTACTTTCCAGGATTTGTGTCAATCTCTGTGCATCATTGCTTCCTACCCCTCCCTCCTATTAGGGCACTTGGATTGCTTGGAAATTCCACATGGATAATCCAAGAGATTTTTCCCATCTTAAAATCCTTAATCACATCTGCCTCTCTTTTCCAAGCAAGGCATCATTACAGGGACTTGGGCATAGCAGGGGCTTGTGCCGTTCGGAGAAGTCTGAGGAGTATAGATCTGTCTGTCTTTATCTGTTTCTGTCTGTCTGTCTGTCTGTCTGTCTGTCTGTCTCTCTCTCTCTGTGTGTGTGTGTGTGTGTGTGTGTGTGTGTGTGTGTGTGTGCTCTCTTTTTCTGTGTGCATGTGTGTGTGTCCACCTGGGTCCACATGTGTATGTGGCTATCTTGGGAAACCTATGAACACAAAGCCCTGTTTGCCTGACTCCCACAAAATACACATGTTCTATTTCTCCTTTTCATTTATTTGCCATTCCCTTATTTGATTCTCAGCACGTGCTTATGAATAACATAGGTTTTTCTTGCTTTTCTACCAAATCCAGATTGTATCTGGAAACCATTACAAGAGGAGTCCTCTGCTGATATGACTTGTACTTACTTATAGCCTTTAGGCAGTCTATTTTAGCTTTGAAAGTACTTAGAGTTGTTTCCTAACATTTTTAAGGAGTCTCCCTTAAAATTAAAAATGATGGTTCCTCCCCGGTTGCTGTGAGATTAAGTTGAATATGATTAGTGTGCATTGATTGAGAGTGACACACGAGAGAGTTAGAGTAAATTTGTTTATGAACAAAGGTGCATGATATTAATCTCAGAGGCATCCACTTACACTTGAAGACACTGCTGTAGGCATGTTCTTGGCATAGCTTTCAAGTGATAGATAATGTTGATTGTACATACAGATTCACGATCCTTTGAAGTTCAGGATCCATAGCTCACAGTTTGGGAAGCATTCTGGTGGAAATGGAGCCCACAAGATGGCATTACTCACAGAGTTTGACTATGAGACATGTTTTGGCCAACTGGTTTTCTTTTATCAAATAGCTAAAACATAAAACCTTTATATTCTCCTGTGGATTCTAACCCTGCCACTTACAATTTTACTAAAATGGCCTTCTTTCTAACCTACCTGGCCTTTGAAGTCATTTGATTTATGTCCCCCAACAAAAAATAATTATATACCTTTGTCAAAATACACTGTCTCCGATGTGTAAAGCGCTTTGATATTTCTGACCTATTTTTGTTTCATAGTTCCACCCACATGCTTGGGGCAGAGAAAGGATGATGTTTTTCCTGTTTGAAAGACAAGTTAACCAAGGCCCTAAGAGTTAACTACCTGCCTGATGCCATCAAACTCATAAGTAGAATTCCTAGGCCTGGAATCTAGGCCTGTCGACTCCCAGAAGGAGTGAAGACACTACTTATTCTGTATAATTAGTCTGCACTCTAAATCTGGAAGTTGTTATTGTCAGTGGAGAGCCATCAAATTCAGACCTGATGAAGTAAGAACAAACAGCTGACCTCCAACAAAGACAAAGTAGGAACTTGGCCCACTGCAGACCGTAGACCTTGCCACGTAGGGATATGATAAAGGAGATGATAGAAACTACTTTCCCACACTGGGGCGGCAGCAGGTGGGGAGGACCAAAAGCAGATAGCAAAAGATATTTAAAAACAGCACAACTGAAGAAGCTGGAGGTCTCTGCTTTTTCCTGTGTCCTTTACTTCACCTCTGAATGCCAGTTTTTCTTTGTTTCTCATTGGTAATAAGATGGTACCATAGTGCTCGGTTCCCTGGTTCTCTACCACAAGGGTGACGTTGGATTGTTGAATCACAATGTTCTGAAAACACCATGTTGAATGGTAACTCCATCCTATGGAGTATGGAAAGCTTTTAGATAATATTTTAAGAGTGGAATTAATTTCCAGTCTATGTGGTCAATAAAAATTTCCTTATATATCATCCAGGTCCCTTTGGGACAGGCCTTAATTTAAGAACAGGTAGTTTGAAAATTTCCCGATATATTTCCATAAATGCTGACAAAACAGGCATCTAATCTATTCACTTTCGTGCTGGAGAAAGAGGTGAAAATGTTTCCTGCAGATGTTGGGTGGCTGAAGGTTGAGACCGGAGCCTGGTGACTGTGGACTTTCACTTTGCTGGGGCTCCATTTCTTGCTCATAAAGATCCTGAATAACCTCCTGATTTTAGCTAACACCGTTACCAGTGGTTGCAGGTCTTCAACAATGACATTGCCTTCAAGGGCAATCATTCTCTTTTCCTATGCTCTAGTTCCCAGATTGGACGGTAACTTTAGAATGCCTCAGCATGGAGCCCTGAAAAAATCCGTGGAGGACTTTGTGGGGTTTTTCCAGTTTACTTTCCTGCAGGGCTTTATGGGAAACTCTGCTGGCTGGTTAGCCTTCCTTGAAGAGGACTAGGGGTAACTGTGATGGTCTCTGCACATACTTGTTTTGGCTGTTTCTGAAGCAAAACTCTCTCGCCTCTAGTTTCCTCGTTTTCTAGAATTCTAGTTTTCTTGATACTTTTATTTATTTATTTTTTATTTTACTATAACTTCAACTCTAGCTCATCCAGGCTACCTCCACCCCCCTGCCAAAAACAAAAAACAAACAAAAAAAAACTGTAAGCCATATGGATTTATTTTTCTGACAATTCTTGAGGTTGGGTAGTCAAGGTCAAGCGTATTATCCACAGACCATCGATAGTGGAACAGTAGGAGTCGGTTGCTAAGAGACCAAGTAAATGTCCAGAGAGGGTTTGTCAGACAAGGTATACTAGGAAGCCTCAAACACGGAGGGCAGGAATGTACCAACAGTGGAGGACCAGTGAGTGGTGAGTGGCTGAGCAGATGACCCCTCCCTCTCACACCTCTCATGTTCTGGAAAAGTCTGGAGAACCTAGGCTGAGCAGACAGCGCCTCTTATAGTGTTGTGCCACTGAAAGTCCCAACAGTGTCTACTACCTCCATAGTTCTGAGGTTGACGCTGCTTGACCACTAAAGAGTGGAGTGGGGTTGTATCCACAGACACGCTAAAGCCTAGCTGAGGTGACATGTTGTGTGACTAGTGCTTCCACCCATGCCTCACTGCCTGTCTAGTAAGGCAATCCTTTCCAGAGCTCCTCTGAAGGCCAGGACACTAGCTGGACCTAGAGCACTTGTTCTCTTCACAGTGATTCTTTATGCTAATTTTCTTTTCTTTTTTTTTTTAAAAAGGCCCTCATTTTCATTCATTCATTCATTCATTCATTCCCCTTCCATCCTGAGAGGAGGCCCTCCCTCCTCTCCTCCTTGCCCTACTTCCTCTTCTCCCCTCCCACCTCCCCTAATCCTGAGAAAAGGGAAGCCTCCCCAACAACTCACACCAGCATATCAGGTCTCATCAGGACTACAAGTGCATCTCCTTTCCCTGTGGCCTGGTGAGTCAGTCCCACCACAGGGAAGTGATTGAAAAGCAGATAACAGAGTCCATGTCAGAGACAGCCCCCTCTCCCCTTTCTGGGGGACCAGAAATTGATGGCCAATTTACCCATTTATGTTCAGGTTGCCTAGACGGAGTCCTTGGCTGGGTGCTTCAGTCTTCACAAGCCCTCCCCCCCCAACCCTCAGGCCCAGGTTAGTTGGCTCTGTTGGTCTTGTGGCACTCCTGTCTTCTCTGGGTCCTTTTATTCTTCCTGCCACTTTTTCCCAAGACTCCCTGCGCTCCACCTAGTCTTGGTTGTGAGTCTCAGCATGTGTGTCAATCTGCTGCTGGGTGGAGCCTCTCAGAGCAAAGCTGTGGCGTCCATCTGGAAGCATAGCAGTGTATCGTTGATTGTGTCAGGGGTTGGTGCTTTCCCATGGGTTAGGTTTTAGGTTGGGCCAGACATTGGTTGGACAATCTCTGCACATCTTTCGGGCAGGGTAAATTTCGAGTAGAAGTTTTTGTGGATAGGTTGGTGTCTCCCCCCACCTCCATTAGGAGTCATGTCTACTTGGAGGGTGGCCTCTTCAGTCTCCATGATACCTGCTACTGGGGGTCCCAGCCAGAGAAATGCCCATATCCTCCCAGGAGCCTACCCTGTTGTGAGTCTCCAGCTTATCTAAGAGATACCCCTGCCCACCTGTTCTGTTCTCTCTGCAAGCCCTCTGTCCTCCCCCTTCTCTCCAGGTCTGATCTCCATCCTCGTTTCTCTCTATTCTTTCTCTCCTTCCTCTTTAACCACTTCCACTATTTATTTCCCCTTCTCAGTGAGATTTAAATACCGTCCTTTGGGCCCTCCTTGTTGATTATCTTCTTTGGGTCAGAATGGTTATCTTATATTATATGTCTAATATCTGCTTATAAGTGAGTACATACCATGTGTGTCTTTCTGGTTCTGGGTTACCTCACTCAGGATGATCTTGTCTGGTTCCATTCATTTGCCTGCAAATTTCATGATTTCCTTGTTTTTAACAGATGAGTAGTATTCTATTGTGTAAATGCACCACATTTTTATTATCTATTCTTCAGATGAGGGACATCTGGGTTGTTTCCATTTTCCGGCTGGAAACAAATAAAGCTGCTGTGAACATAGCTGAGCAAGTGTCCTTGTATGGTAGAGCATCTTTTGGGTATATACCCAGGAGTGGTAAAGCTGGGTCTTGAAGTAGAGCTATCAAAAATTTAAGTGACAGCACATGTTTGCAAGAATGTGGAGAAAGGGGAACACTCCTCCATTCCTGATGGGAGTGAAAACTTGTATAACCCCTTTGGAAATCAGTTTAGTGCTTTATCAGAAAATTGGGATAGCTCTACACCATGTTTCTATGGCAGTGGTTCACAAACTTCCTAAAGCTCTGACCCTTTAATACAGTCTCTTGTGTTGTGGTGACCACCCCCCACCATAATTATAATTTGGCTACTATTATGAATCATAAATAAGTATCTGATATATAACTCCCATGGAGGTTGAGACCCAGAGGTTGAAAACCACTGTTTTATGGGATGGGGAGAAAGTGGCTTTGAATGTTAGACTACATCACCGTAGTGTCATTAGTTTAGCTTGCTTTGTACATATATGACCAGCATTCCAAACGATACACGATAGCCAGTTTAGCATGTGGGAGAGCCAGGAAGAATGTTTTCCTCTAGATGCTTAGATTGTCACAACTCCTGGTATATAGAGGGAGTCGATGGCTCTCTAAATATCCATCACCTGAATGTTCCAGGCTCAGTCCACCTTCATTGTCCTCATTGACTTCACAGAAGCCTTGTAGATGGAAATGGGCGTTTCAGGAATATGATATTCAACTTGGACAGTCTTAATCATGAATCATGTACATATCGAAGTGCCAGTGACTGATGTCTGGTGAAGGTCTGCGCCTGCCTTCTCACTGGTGGATGTGCCAAAGGAGCTCTCTGTAGTCTACTTACCTCATTTCACCCTTATCCACCCATGAATCTAAAACCCCAAGGATCCACCTCTGAATAAGTTACATTGTGGCCTAGGGTTTCTATGTATCAATGATGGGCACACAAATATTCCCCCACACTGTTGTGAAGGGGAAACATCTTCAATCTGTCTAAATCAGAGCCTAACCAGGCAGAAAGGTGGAACCTTACTATCAGTAGTGCTACATCATGACTGTTGAGTTGCTTGCAAGAATCCAATGAGCCAGAATATATTTGGATATTTTACAATTGTGTATGTAAGAAGCCATTTTCTTACTGTCCCTCGTCTGAGGACTCTTTTTTTATACCAGAAAAATTCTGTGATATGTGGTATTATTTATAATTTGTTATCTATCATTTGAGAAAATACATGATGGCAAAAACCTATACTATGTAATCGAGTATCATTTTTTAATTAACATGGATGTTAAGTATGCATAAACACTACACAAAGAAGCATGCATACATTAACATTTATGATACTATCCATGTGCATTTGAAAAATACTAATTCATGTGTTAGAAGTTGTACTTTTTCAATTTGCAGAAAATGTCTAATAGTTATACAAATTTTTGAACATTGCAAAATTCCATGCTCCCTCTGGGATCTGTTGCTCACAGGCTGATAAATATTGAGTTCTTCAATTAGTTTTGCTGACTTTTTGAAAATAGAATATCTATGTATGTAAAGTGGACAGTGATCATGTAACAAGAGTACTCAATCTTTGCTTCAGTTACCCTGCATTAAATAAGAGTGAGACTAAGAGGCTTAAGAATGTTCACAAGCCATTCCCTGTGTTCCTGATTCAACAACATTAGGGAAGTATAAAATGTCACTGATGAATGAGATAGGGGAGAATCTTTTTTTTTTGCATTATTTATTTTTTTCTTTTTTATAAATGTATTTATTTTTATGTCAATCACAGGTTAGGTACTTTGCATCCCAGGCTTAGCCCCCCTCCTTCATTCTCTCCCACCCTCCCTCTCCCTCCCTCATCTCCCTCCTCCCCGCCCCTTCCAAGTCCACCAACTGGGGAGGACCTCCCCCCCTTCCATCCAAACCCAGCTCATTCTGTCTCTTCAGGGCTGGCTGCAATGTCCTCCCTTGGGATCTAGCCAGTCTGTCACTCCCCGGCTTGTATGGGGGAGGGTCAAAGAGTCAGCCATCAAGTTCATGACTGAAACAGTCCCTGTTTCCCTCACTAGGGTCTTCAGTCCTACACCGAGCTATCATGGGCCCCATCTGAGCAGGGGTTCCAGGCCACAACCACACATGGTCCTTGATTGTAGAAACCGTATCATACAAGACCCCTGTGCCCTGCTCAGTTTGGTCTTTGTGGAGCTCTTGTTCTCCCCAAGTCTCACCAACCTCCCCCAGATCTATCATTACTTCTCGCCCTCTGCCAAAGTCTTGATCGCGAGTCTTAATATCTGCTCTGATACATCGCTACATTGACCCCCCCCCCCGAGATCCTCCTTGGCATGCTCCTGTCCTGTTGCTTGTTTTCTCCTCCACTCAAT
>CM053754.1:28261721-28365189 GCA_028658305.1 Pachyuromys duprasi | reverse complement strand
TAACATCTCCGCTGCTTTTGGGTGTTTCTGGTGGGGCCATGGTGTCCTGATTTTTGTTGGGTGAGTTCTTTCACCGATTTCTGGGCATTTGTTTATATATAATCAAGGAGCTGTTTGTGCTTTAAGGGTGAACTTCAGTCTGAAACTGTCAATCTCTTGTGTCAGGAGTATTCTTCAAGAAGATCCGGGATTTCCAGTGGTTTGTTAGTGTCTATTGTTGTCTCAGTTGAACTCTGTTGTGGGCTCTGTGTGCCCATCTTCATGCTCTGTGCTAGAAGCTGTGAGCACTGCAGGCTGGTCACCCCTCTGGTCTGGAGGTTTTACTCCTCACTCTGTGCTAGAGTCTGAGTGTCCTGGTTTGAGATGTCAGCTGGGGCCTGTGTGCTCTGCCCTGGGCTTGCTGCTAAGGGCTCTCCCCTGGACTGGAGATTTGGTGCCCCCTTCTGTGCCAGGGGATGTGCACCACGGTCTGAGATGATATTTGGGGCACACACAGTGGGTTTGGGTTGGTTGCAGGCGTTGCCGAGCACCTGTCTGAAATGGTGCCCGAGGTGGGTTGAGGTTTTTGCTGGCGGACCCGAGCAGTGTGCACCCTCAGTTTGCGGTCTGGTCAAAACGGTCCCCTGTTCCTCTCAGTCTGAGTTGGTTCCTGCAGAGGCGATTGGTGTATGCCTGCCGTATGCCCATGGGTTGAAGCAGAACCCCGGACCTTCCCAGACTTGCCTGCAGACTCACACACGGACTAAGGTTTTTGCTGGTGGATCCGGGTAGTGTGTGCCCACAGTGTGCAAGTCAGTGAAAATAGTATCCGGTTCCTCCTCAGACTGCCCAGGAGACTGTGTGATCCAGGCTATTATGGCGGCTGCGGGCGCCCAGCGTGGCTGCTTGTTCAGATCAGAGCTTGTGCCACTGGTCACCTGGAGATTTTTCCGGGTAATAACTGGGTGTCCCTAGGGTTTTCCCACTTGATTTTCTCACCGTAGAAGTTCTGCTCACCTGGCACTCACAATGTTGGCATTTTAGATCCCAGAGCTCAGCCTCCTGGTCGCTGCATTGTTTCTGCTGTCCTATGCCTCAGACAAAGTGTCCTCTCGTGGCAGCCATCTTGGATCTCCCCTACTTTCTTTCTTTAAAAGTTTAAGTTTTATTTTCTTAATCAAAGGAAAGAATCAAAATCCTAGTACATTTCTGGCTTCAATTCAAAAAATATTTGAATCAAAACTTCAGCTTCTTCTTGTTAAATTCCTGAGGCGCGTCTGCGGGCGAGCGGCCCCCCGAGCCCTGAGTCAAACTGATGTGGGCGGACACGGCGGCCCAGGCTTGCTCTGGGGAGAATCTTTAAAGATGAGGCTTTAGTAGCACAACAGAGAAGTTGAGGTAGCACTAGGCCCATAACTGCACATAGAGCATTGTTTCAGCGCTGTAACATTGAAAACTCACTGTAAACCTAGTATTCTGGTTGGAAAATGAACATAAAATACCAATGTTGCAGCCTTGTGGCAAAACTCTGAGTATAGGCTTTGACAAAGAGTAGCTGTATTTTAACTCATCCCAGTTTGTAGAGAAAAGAAAAGCAAGGGTCAGGAAGTAGAGATATAAAGGACCCAGAAATCTTGTGGGTTTCTGGGTCCTTTATATCCAACAAACCTCCCGAGTCGTCCATGTATGCCTCACTGCATTTCCAAAGTTCCCTCTTCCCTGACTCCTAGCTTCCAAACAGCCAGGCTGATTTCTAGGCTGGAATTGGCCCTGGGCCTGCAGACAGTGGTTTTTGTTTTGTAAAAAGATGAAAGGATGGCTGGCGGCATCTTTTATTCTGTTCTCAGAATGGTACTTAGCAAGTACTTCTTATCCTGAGACCTCACATGGTGGGTTTCAGCTCCCTCCTCCTCCCTAGATTCTGTTGCTACTTGGAAAGCCCTGTGGTTCACAGCTAATTAAAGAGAGATGGAAGAAAATTATACCTCTGCTGATGCTATTGTTTTAATCTATCTCAAAAGCTCCTTAATAGCAAGTCAACAAGCAGTGGCCTGAGAGGAGTCCTTGGTGACAAAGAGAGCACGGGGGACCCCAGAATGGTTTCTGTGATTCAACTATCATCAAGTGACTCTTATGCGTTCCATCATGAAAGATACATAAACGTCCATGAACACATGTGTGTCCCCCCAGCACGCACCCACATTTTGTGCACCTCCACCATGGGCCTGCATGTTCTTTCAGATGATATCCTAATATCTGTTAAGTCAGGAGAGCAGTGAGCTCCAGGGAGACTACAATACACTGGATGTTATGATTTATTAATTACATGTCTAGCATAGTATTTTCCTGTTCTCCTTCCTCTTTTAATTGCCAGAAGCATGTGTCTACATTTTACATAGGAAGACCCTGAAATGTGCCCGCACTTTATATAGGAAGACCCTGAAATGTGGAAAGGTTAAGATTGTACAGCTGGTGTGAGACCTGAGATGTGTCAAAACCACATCTGTGTCAGCAGTCTTATAATTATCATTTTCATTGAAATGCTTTATATTTACTGAGCACTTACTATGAGTTGATTCAACCCTTGGCATTTCTTATATATTAACTTATTTAAATGCATTTCAGTACTCACCAAAACCTGTGTCATAAGCACTGTTATCTTTAAAATGCAGAATGGAGTCCACCTCAAGGTGCTATATTTGGTAGCCTAGTTTAATTCTAGCAAATTGGATCTTGACCATGCTGCTTTCCACCCTAGGTATCTTCCAGCCTTATATCTTGCTTCAGTGAGGCTGTCAGGGCTTGTAGGCCTTTGGGAGTCTTAGCACATCTTTTTGAGCCATAATCAAAACATAACATGAATCTAGTTCGGATACACTGAGGTTGTAGTTTTCCCAGACATCCCAGCAGTATCTGTCATAGCCTTGTTAGTAGACACTAGGGCAGGTGATATGAGGTACAGTTCCAATAGGTGAGATTATGGGTCCACTGTATCCCTTGTTGTCTAACAAAGTAAGACTCACTTTAGCACAAAGTACCCGTATGATCAAGTGACTACTTATATAAGCAAAGGCTTCAGACTTTCTACACCTCGTGGCATGGTGGCATGGCTACCTAACAGGAAGTGGCCAGCACAGTGTGATCAGAACCCAGGACATCTTCAGTGTTCCTGCATCTCACAAGATGCTGGCCTGCAATTTGCTCCTCTGCACTAGTGCAAAGACTCTGGACCAGAACTGGGCCTGCTCAGCAATTGAAAGTTTAAAAGTACCCAACACTCTCAGGTGTGTGCATATAAACATGCCCACGCATGCCTTCATACATTTTAAAGATTTATGTTCTTTTATTCACATTAAATGCAGTGGAAAATGCAAATTGACTCCAAACAAGATGAAGAATCTCCAGACGTGTGTGTGTATGTGTGAATGTGTGTGTGTTGGGCATATATGTATGTTGTATATCATGCCTGCGTAGATGCACGTGCATGTGATACATATGTGTGATGTGTGTGATGCATGTGTGTGAATATATGCCCAATGTGGGGCACAAGATGATGTTAGGTGTCTTCCTCTATTACTCCTCACTTATTCCGTTGGTAAGGGGTCCCTTACTGAGCCCACAACTCACTTTTTTGGGGGGGGAACTAGGCTGAATAGGCCCTGAACACCAGGAATCTTCCTGTCTCTGCCACTGCCCTAAGACCTGGGACTGTGGGCATGTGTGGCTGCACTTAGCCTTCTATGTGGTACAGTGTGGCAATTGTCTCCTACTTGATTCATTCCTGTAATATAGATCCTTATTTCTCTATCTGGGTTGAGTAGGCATTTGTTCACGGCTACTTAAGAATAGTGTCACAGAGCACATGACTTCTGGGGTCTGAATTCAGATCTTTATGTCTGTACAGCAAACGTTCTTACCCACTGAGCCACCCTACTCACTTCTGACATTTTACCCCAGTCTTAAAGCTAATTCTTAGACTTCCGAGTACTCTTTTAAAAACAGAATGAAAAGGACATACAAGATTTCCAGAAAAAAAAATCAATGTATATATACATTTAAAAAATATTTCCTAAGAGGATCTCTTTAGCATATCAGGGATTAAGTCTCAGCTAAAAATCACTATGTGACAAAGTAACCTCCACCCCCCCGCCCCGATATACAGACATACAGACATACAGTTATCACAAACAACAACAATATGCTATTGGCTTGGCAGGGCAGTTTTGCAGCTGTCTCCCCGGACTCATTAATGCAGCTGTACAAAACAGCAGAGGCTGAGCTGCCACTCAGGATGTCTTGACTCTTACGTCTAGAAGTTGGTGCTGCACATTTGCTCCGGGCCTTCGTTCTCTCTGTGGCAGCCTATTCTCCTGTAGGCAGCATTGTCTTCTTTATATGTCGAGATAGGGTGACATCCCACCTTTTCGGGTCAAGTCTCCAGAAACTCATAAAATGTTAATTCTCCCACATTCTCATGGTCAAAACAAGTAACAGGCTTATCCCAGATTCAAGAAAGAAGTTGTGAGGGTTAGCCATATTTAATTTCAAAATCTCTTGAAAATAACTGATCAAAATAAGCTGTAATGAGCAGAAGACCTCCTCCCTTGCTCATTACTTCATCTCACACTGCTGTGTTCAGTGTGTTACTCTATTATAATATTAATAGATTTGTGCATTGAATAAGCAATTATTGAAGAGCATTTGTGAGCAAGGCAAGGTGCCAATTCTTTTTTATTTACATTAGCTCATCAAGTTATTATACGCATTTATCAGATTTTTTCTCCGCCCCCTATTTAAAGATAAAGACACTTAATCTTAGAAAGATAAAGAAATTTGCTTCAATGCACATGATCACCCACAGCCATCTTCCATATAAAGGTTCATTTGTCATTGACATTTTGTCTGTTTAACTGTAACTATCCCCAAAACCTATCTCTCTCTCATAAAGATTGCCAGCTCCCTCAGAAGAAGGCTGAAGTTTCTCCTTGAGCATTATCAGTCTACAGGGCACAGCTGGGAAGAGGTTGCGGGGTCTGAACATGTGTTAGGGGATGGAAAGGTTCAGGACTTCCATACTGTGGGTATTGCATTCTTTCCTGTCTCAGCATCAGTTGTAGAAAAAAATACAACTCAAAATAACAATCAACCTTCATTAAAAGTTTACTCTTTCCCAGAAGCAATTGTCTTGCATATCTATGTTATATAGTTTCACCAGTTCTGAAATATTTGCAATCGCCTCTTTATTATTTTGTGATGCTAGGGGTTGAACTCGGGGTTTTCCCATGCTAGGAAAACACTGCCGTTGACTTACAACCCCCAGTCCAGAGCCATCATCTTGATTTTGCAGATGAGGACTAGCAAGAATAGAGATGAACTGCCCCAAGTGTTTGACTTGTGAGAAGACAGAAGTCAGGGATAGGACAATCACAGTTTCGAATCTAAGATACAGCATCAAAACTAGATGCTGGGCAGTGCCTTGTACCATACACACAGTGAATATTCACTTGTTTACTGCATGTGATAGAATGAGCATAAGTTCAAATCTGGATCTTTTTTTTTTTGTAACTGTAAGCAAGTCATTTTAGCTTTCACATGCGCAGTTATTAAAGCTGTGAGACAGAATCAATAGTACTGGGTCTCAAAGGGTTTCTGCAAAAATTAAGTGTGTAGCAGATGCCTATCATGCAATCTCACTGTATTTTAACATTCTAAATCTTCGCCTCAGTTAATTCCGGGAAGAATATGCAGTGATTAGAAGCACGTTGTTGGATAAACGGATGAAGAAATAAACACTTTAATAAGCAAACAAATGAAACAAGCAGTCACAGAGTGGAGTGAAATTCGAGGGGGCACAGGGACACCAGAAGACGCTTTAGGGCAAGGGAGCATCAGTTCTGCGAGGCACCAGGGTCTCAGAACTCATCTCTTCTGTTCTCTGTCCCCGCCCCAAAGGCCATGCCAGCGCCCTCTCTTTTCCCAGGAGACCCAGGCAGCCTGTTGTCTCCTCTTTGTGTGCTGGGGATATGTGATTTAACTGTCAGCATGGTATTTCTAATGAAAAGCAAATGGTGTCCAATGTGACTAGAAAAAAAAAACCGCACAAACAACAACAAAATTACATGTTCTTTTTTTCCTGTAGTGTTCACAGGGAGAGCATGCGACTTGTTTGCTGTCAATACGGCTTATAATGACATGGTGCATAGAAAGGCTGCCAAAAGTGTGCGGCATTCATTACACACATGTATTAAACGTAATGCGAGAGGAGTTTGGAGGCTGAGCAAGTGAACTGAGCGCTGTCCTGGGGCTAATGCAGAAGTTCAATGCCTCTTCCCACAGGACCATTAAAGGGGGAAGGGGACAGTGGGCAGCAGTGTTGGTGGCATCACGGGCCCAGGTTCTAGAATGTTCAAGATCGACACCAGATGATGTTGAGAGACTACATTAGAGCTTGAAGGGTCCTGAAAGATGTGTCTTCTTTGGATGGCAAGTAAACAAGCATTTAATAACCAATAGTTGAGTACCCACTAAGTGCTAGGTTTGGAACAGGGCCTGGAGATTAAATTTCAGCCCTCAAGAAGTTAGCAAATGTGTAGGAGGGGAAAAAAAGAGAGAATTAGGCTGCTTGGTGATGTTCACTCTGCAGTCCATAATCACCACAAAGAAGGGCATCCAGGTGGCTTCATGACACCTCTTCAGAGAAACCTTCTGGGTCTTTCCTGCATGCCCAGTTCACCTGAAGTGTATGCTCATGTTATTTGTATCTTTTCCTTCATGACCCAGTCTGGTTAGCTGTGTATGAGAGTCACATCAGTATCGATGTGGGTCCTAGACTCTGCAACCACTGAAGGCGCTGAGCTCATTTGTATCACTGCCACTCTGTATTCCTCACCCAGCACACTATGTGATGATCCAATAATATTAGTGCATAGCCTTGAAGAATCAGAATACTCATCGCCATCACGACTGACATTTACTAGGAATCATCAAAGTCCAGGCAGATACAGTGTTACCTATACTCTAGTGCTTGCAACAGAACTGTAGGCTGGTACTGGAAAGATTCCATTCAGGAAGAGTGAGCAGCATGTGGTCAACTAGCTAAGGCACAGCCCAACTTGAGGTGAGAGTCTTGGGGCCAGTGGAGATTTGCAGGAGTGACTTTTGAAGAAGATACTTTAGGTCTCCCATGTCTCAGTGTGGTGGGATGGGAGGGAATCCTTTGCTTAGAGAAGATGCTGGGAATGGGTGAGTCAGAACACAGGAAGCCTATGGGTCAAGAGTCACACTTAAGAGTCTGAAATATTCAGGGAGTGAAGTTTTTCATAGCACTTTGCAAACACTATTAAGTGCATAAGAGGATGTTTGATGATAAATTTCCCTTCTTGTGACTTTTCTTCTCTTTCTGAACTATGGGCCCATCTGTAGCAAAGGAAGATAGAGGACATTTTGATGTACCGACTTGTGTACATAATTGCCCTTTGAATCTGTGGAAGATTGGTTCCAGTGCCCCTTCAAATACTAAAACCTTTGAATACTCAACTCTCTTATATTAAAGGCATACACAGAACCTATGTCCATTCTCCATACACCTTTGATTATCCCTACATTACACATAGTGCTTAATGCAATGCAAATTCTAGGTAAATAGTCCTTGTATGATATAAATTTAGAAAAACAGCAAGAAAGAGTCCATATAATATGGGTGTTTGAATATGTGAATACAGGACATGTAGATGTGGAAGGCTGTCTCTATAAACATCAAAATATACATACATGGACATTGCACACATACGCACACACAAATGCATGCTTTTACCTTGAATTTTACCAGTTTACCTATGTGAAATTTTAGTATATGTGGACTGTGCTATCTGTTTGCAAGTCTGAGTCCCTAGATTCCCTGCGAGCTCCTGAAGGTCAAGCCTAGAGTCTGCTCATTTAGTCTGAGGTCACAGGCAGCTCATGAGAAAGGTTTGGAGTAAGTGAAGGAATGAATTGCCCATATATCACAAGGCAGAGCTTGTCTCGATGTAGGCTTCCTAACCAGTCTCCAAAGATGCCCCTATCTGAAATCAACCACATTCATCTCTCTCCTCTCTCTAACTCACTGGGTACTGTGCCATGTTGATTTTCTATAAATTTTTAACTTGTACATATTTATGAGAAATAATGCGATGTGTCTATATGTCTACACATTGTATAATAATCACATCAGAACAGTTACCATATCTATCGTCTCTAATGTTTACCACATAGACAGAGACTGGAGAAGAGATTACCAGAAAGGAGAGAAAGCAGAGCAGAGGGAGGGAAGATACAAGGTCAAGGCTTGTCAACACACTGTCAAAATTAAAATGAGACAGGAAGAACATACTTGAGGGTCCTATTGTGAAATAGGGTTCTATCCTCAGCAGTAATGCATCTTGTATTTCTAAAAGCTGAAAGTAATTTTAATGTTCTGTATTATATTCTGTATTTCTTAATATTTTCCACTGATGAATTTCTCTGTTTGTGACTCTGTTTCTCTCTCTTTCAGAACCATGAGCTCATTTAAGAAAGAGGAAAGTTTGGTGTACCAATTTGTGCATTATACTGTGCACCCTCTCAGGGACAACACACATGAGCTAATTTGCTCTGCATGAGAGTTCCTGTCCATTTTTTATATGACAGGAAATTCAAGATCAGAGAGTGAAATCTGTTGAGTAAAGGCACACAGCAAGAACATGACAGAGCTTCAATTCGAAGCTAGGTCTCAGTGGCCCTAAAGCCTTGATGTGGCCACTGTCTTCCTGGTGTTAGCCCAGGCTTTCTCTGCCAGACAACCTTTTCCCCTTGCACATGCCTTGTCTGTGGCAGGACCTGGTGGCGGCAAGCCCAGGCAGTGTGGAGTGCTGCAGCAAACATGCGCTCTGGCAGCTTTGAATGCTGTGCAAGGTATGCCAGTAAGAGGAGGAACAGTTGGTGAACAGTTGGCGAATGGATATTTTTATGCAAGGGTTGCCTAGAGAGAGGGAGAAAAAGAGTCGGGGAGGGGAGACTGTTTATAAAGAAGCCACAATTAATAAGGTCTTTGTTAGCTTTTTTGGATCTAGATTTTTCAAGTCCATTGCTTTGGGTTTGAAAAGAAACAGAAAGGTCCCCATGGAGCCAAGCCTCCCAGCTTCCAAAGTGTGAAAGCATTTAGGAAAACCAATTCAAGCCTGGGTATGTGTTGAAGGTTTTAATTACTCAGCAAGGAGTGCAAAGATGGTCTAAATTCCTTTGGACAGCATCTCATCAGGGTTGTTTATTTTGTAGTATGTTGTGTATGTGAGTTTATAAACCCCAGAAAGAAGAAAGAAGGTGAGGGAGAGACAGAGGAAAACCATCAACTTTTCAAGGACACCTAAGAGATGCTTATGGGCTCCACAACCCCCTAAAGCTTTGCTGTCCTCATCTGGGAAATAGTAGCCATCAAAGTGGGTTATTTTGTGGGAGCAAAAACATATTGTGAACTTTAAAACATTCAGAAATGGAGTATGCCAGTTCCATTACCACATTTTGTATATAAACTCGCTCTGCAAGCATTTAAAATCCATATTCTAATGATAGTGTCATACATTAGTGTTTAGAATATGCGGAAACTACATTTTGTTATAATCGACCCTTTCAGACTCTATGAGGTGGATATTTTTCTCCTAGCAAGTGAGTCCATGTCCGATGCAGTCCCCACTTCCCTTACTAGAGGACCCACTTGAAACCTGAGCTGCCCATCTTCTACATCTTTGTAGAGGGCCTAGAAATAATGAAGTCTTAACCTTGAGACTCTCAGATTATGACCTTATTTAAAGGCAGGGTCCTCATAGAACTCATGCATTGTACTAATTTAATCAAATTAAAATGGAGTCCTTACTATGAGTTGTAGTCCAATATGATTAGCATCCCTATTTGGAGACAGTGACAGACATTCATAGATGGAAGAAGATGATGACAATCTATAAGCCACAGCCTGAGGCAGATCCCTCTCTAGTGTGAGTCATAGAAGAAACCAACCCTGCAAGTTTCATGATTTCACACTTTTGGCCTCTAGGACCATTAGAGAATGCAGTTGTGTTGTTTCAGCCACCAATCCTTAGGCAATAAATATATATTACAACTTTTTAAAAAAAAATCCATAGACAACAGAAGAAGCAAAGCTAGAAGTGACTTGCTCCTGCCTACTAATAGCCAAATGGGTTGCTAAGATCACCACCCCATTCTCTGTGGTAGCTAGAATGCTTCTAGGGACAAGCATGTCTTTCAGCTTTGCTCACTGCTATGTCCCAAGCATTTTCATCAATGCCTAGCATAAAATAGCACTTGGTCAAGGAATAAACACACTGGCATTCTTTCTATTCACTTACGCAGGGTATTGCAACTCTGGTTAAAATCATTAAGAGAAAAAGGATCACAATGGAAAAATACACTAGAGTAAGAGTAGCAACACTCCCACAGCTCACAGGAGATGCCACAACAAAGAGTATTAGACTCTGCATTCACAAATCTCCCTCCCAAGACAAGTAATTATGAACAGCTCTTCAACTAAATGCAGAAATTTTGTTTTATGGATTCTGGGCTACAGAATGTCAAGATCCTAATTCTTTTCTGCTTGGAAACTGCAAACTTATCTCTGTCTTCTTTTCTAGCTTCCATGTTGCAATATCATCAGGCAGTTTTTGTTTTCTTTTGTTTTGTTTTTCTACCTTAGAAGCCATTCTTCAGTTCTTTTTCCCCCCTGTTTTCTATTTTATTTATTTATTTATTTATTTATTTATTTATTTAATCACTTTACAGCCTGATCCCAGCCTCCTCCCTCCTTTACTCCCAGTCCAATCCCCACACCCTGTCTCAACATTCCCCCTTTTTCTTCTCAGAGAAGGGGAGGCCCCCAAGACATACCAACCCACCCTGGCACCTCAAGATGCTGTGGGACTAAGTGCATTCTCTCCCACTGAGGCCAGACAAGACAATCCAAATATAAGAAAGGGATACAGAGGAGGTAACAGAGTCAAAGACAACCCCTACCCCCATTGTTAGGGGACCCACATGATAACCAAGCTGCACATCTGCTACATATGTGTGGGAGGTGTAGGTCCAGCCCATGTATGCTTTTTTGGTTGGTTGTTCAGTCTCTGTGGGCTCCTACAGGCCCAGGTGAGTTTACTCTGTAGATCTTATAATGTCCTTGACCCCTCCAGTTTCCTCAAGCCTTCCTCCCATTCTTCCATAAAACTCTCTGAGCTCTGCCTGTTGTTTGGCTGTGGGTCTCTGCATGTTTCCATCAGCTGCTGGATGAAACCTCTCAGAAGACAGTTATGCTAGGCTCCTGTCTGCAGGCATAGCAGAATGTCATTAATAGTGTCAGGGTTGGCTCTCTCCCATGGGGCCAGGCATTAGTTTGCCATTTCCTCCATCTATGTTCCATCTTTATCCCTATACTATTTTTGTTTTGTTTTGTAGGCAAAACAAATTTTGGGTCAAAGGGTTTATGGGTAGGTTGGTGTCTCCCGCCCTCCACAAGGGGTCACTTCAGACTCCATATCCCTGCTATTAGAGGTCTCACTTAGGGTCACCCCTAAAGGCTCTCAGGAGCCTCCTCTGTCCCAGAGATGGTCCCCCACCTGCTGTTTTCCATTTTCTCTCCTGGTCCTCCCCTGCATCCCTACCCCTGCTCTTTCCACCTGATTTCCAACCCCCCTACCTCCTCTTCCACACAATTCCCTCTCACCATCTATGTCTTATGTCTATTTTATTTTCCCTTTTGAGTGGGATTCAAGCATCCTCCCTTGAGCCCTCCTTGGCTTCTTTGGGTCTGTGGATTGTAACATGGTTATTCTGTACTTTATGGCAAATAACTACTTTTAAGTGAGTACATACCATGTGTGTATCTCTGAGTCTAGATTACCTCATTCAGGATGATATTTTCTAGTTCCATCCATTTGCCTGTAAATTGCATAATGTCTTTGTTTTAGTAGCATTTCATTGATTTCTAGAAAGCCTTTAACTTCTTTCCTTCCTCCCTGATCATCAGTAGTCATTGAGTAGAGTTGTTCAGTTTCCATGAGTTTATAGGCTTTCTGTTGTTTCTGTTGTTGTTGAAGTCTGACCTTAATTTATGGTGGTCTGATAAACTACAAGGCATTATTTCAGTTTTCTTGTAAATGTTGTGGCTTGCTTTGTAATCAACTATGTGTTCAATTTTGGAGAAAGCTCCATGAGGCGCTGAGAAGAAGGTATGTTCTTTTGTGTTTGGGTATAATGTTCTTTAGGTATCTGTTAAGTCCACTTGATTCATGATGACAGTTAGTTTCATTATTTCTCTGTTTAGTTTCTGTCTTGATGATCTGTCCATTGGTGAGAGAGGGTATTGAAGTCTCCTAATATTAATATGTGGGGTTTGGTGTGTGATTTTTTTTCCTACTGGTTATCCCTCATTTTCTGAAACTAAACTCTGGAGTGCTCCAGGATTCTGCTTTTTGTGTATATGTATGCTCTCTCCTTTGGGAGGCTCATCCTGTTTTCTGTCTTTAAATACTAGCTATGTGTTGACAATACTCAAATTGGTGTCTAGATTTCTATACTGAATTAGACATTTCTATATCTAACAACCTACTTAACATATCCACTATCATATCTAGTATATATGTCAAAGTCAATATGTTCAAAACTAAACTCTTAGTTTCTCCTCATGCCCCCAACAAAATACAGCTCCATCTACATTCTCTAGTTTAATGAAGAGAGTTTTATTCTGGTTTTAGCCATAGAGTCTGGCTTGACTCCTCTCTTTCAAACCTAATATCCAAGCTGTCAGGTAATCCCACCTTGTCATTCCTCTTTGCCTTGGTGATGGCACTGGGATTCTTCACTGGCCCTCCTGGATCTGCTCCTAGACAAAGATGGACTAATGCAAACGCTGGTAAATTAGCAGTGACCAAAACTGAGAGCCATGCCCGGGTGAAGGAGTACAGAGAACAAGGTGGTGATCTCAGCATGACTTTTGCCAACATGAGAAAATCACGTTGATCTCGTCCCTTTCTGATGTCTGTGGATAAAAGAGGGGCCTGGAATATATATTTATTTCCTAAGGATCTCATCACAAAATGCTACCATTTGGGTGGCTGAAACAACACAAGTGCATTTTTTAATGATTCTAGAGACCAGAAGTTTGATATCAAGAAGAGGGTATGTGGGTTTCTTCTAAGACCCATGAGAGAAGAACCTGCTCCAGGTTTTGGCCTGTAGATTGCCACCATCTTTCTATCTATGCGCTTCTGTTTCTTGTGTCCTGCACTGTGGTAGAGTCCCTTCTGAATGCATTTTACTCTGTGTAACCCTGCCCAGGAATATCAGTCTAATCTCAGAGTTTCCCAACCAATCTTTGACACTTGAACTCCCTCTGTCCTCTGACTCCATATCCTTTATTTCCCCATTCACTGGATTGCATTTGGTTTTATTCACACTATCATTGAGTCATGAAAAAGTGTTTGGCAGATCCAAGGCCTTTTTTTTAAATTTTTTAAAAGTTTATTTATTTTTATATCAATCACAGGTTAGGTACTTTGAATCCCAGGCATAGCCCCCTCCCTCATTCCCTCCTACCCTCCCACTCCCTCATCTCCCTCCTCCCTGCCCCCTCCAAGTTCACCAGCAGGGGAGGACCTCCTCCCCTTCTATCCAACCCCAGCTTATCCTGTCTCCTCAGGGCTGGCTGCAAAGTCCTCCCCTGGGATCTAGCCAGTCTGTCACTCCCCAGCTTGTATGGGGGAGGGTCAAAGATTCAGCCATCAAGATCTTGACTGAAACAGTCCCTGTTTCCCTCACTAGGGTCTTCAGTCCTACACCGAGCTATCATGGGCCCCATCTGTGCAGGGGTTCCAGGCCACATCCACACATGGTCCCAAGGCCTTTCTTATTGAATAATCCTGGTTGAATTCTCTGTCTAACCAAATTCTGTACTATATCTACTCCATAATCTTCCCAAGGGAGGAATAACTATGTCACACATTGCCTAGTAGGGTATTAGCATGTTGGCTTCATTTCCATAGAGTTTCTTTTAGCCAGAAGAGTAATCAGCCTGGTATCTTGCAAGTGTTTTTTTGTTTTTTGGGTTGTTTTTTTTTTTGTGGTTGTTTGTGTCTTTTAGTTAAACTTTGTCTGCAAGAAATTAACCTCATTCTTAGTGTCACAGGGAGGTGAAAATGCTGCAGTTCCCTCTGTACTTTCTCATTTGTGTGTACACCTTGGTATACTTCATGGTTTCATTTAACTAGGTTCACTTTCAACCTTGCACCATCAGGTTCTCCCCAGGAGCCTGAACTGTATGAAGTACCTCACCAGTTTCCTGTGTCTACAGGTTTCCTGATGAAGCTCCAAACAGAAGAAAAAGAAGGAAATGTTCCTTGCCTGGCTTCCTCCGTGAGGCCACCCTGAGCTGGCTTTGTTCCAGATGCCACTAGGCCCTACTCTCATTCAGGTTCTCACCTATTTTTTTTTACTTCCAGCATACAGAGTGCTAAGTTGCCTGTGATCAACTCTGAATTGCTGTCTATCTCTTAGGGCTCTGTTCTGCTGCCTACATCTTTCTAACTAGTAACTCCTAAAGTAACTAGTAACTACTAATCAACTGAATGTACCACCAGTTTGTTAGTCCCCAGACAGACACATCTATGAGTCGATCCATCGGTGTTCTCTTGAAATAATACATTTAGCCTGTGGTAATCAAGCTGGATATATTCCATTTCTCTATCACAAATGATCCCTGTCCTCATGAGTACTGCTTAACTGAATGAGAAAAACTCTATCTTGCCCTTGGAAGATGAGTTTCTATACCAACATGGCCCCCTTACTTTCTACAAGATCTTGTGTATTTATAGGTCTTGATGGGTTGATCAAGGTGGTTTCAAATTCCTGGACTCAATTGGGACTATAGCTCAGCAGAGAAACACATGTGTAAAGACACTTAGCAGTGGGTTCAATCCCTGGTAGTGCAGGAAACACTTTGACTCCAGTGTTACCTTGACTCTGTCTCCTTGGAAGCTAAGACTCCAGGTATTCACTCTGTGCCTGTGTCTAAGATATTTCAAGATGGTATTCACATGGCTGATACATAGAAAATATTCGTTCCCATTCTTCCTCCTCCATCTTACTGCACATCTTCTAGCCTCAAGCCCCTTTTGTCTCATTTTGGTTAACCCAATGTCTTAAATTTCAGTGAAGCTCACGGTGTAGCACAGCATGTAATTTGCTTTCGGATAATTTTCTCATCAGACAGAGTTGCTCGGGAGCTAAATTGGGCTGTATCCTCTATTTCAGTCTTTTGTCTCCGTTGTAAAAAGCACATCGTATTGTTTTAACTTCTGCACTTTCCTTGTGAAACTTTTTCTCCTTACTGAAAGTGAGACTGTATAAAATAGCACTTCACACTCATAGCCATTGGCTATAAGACATGGGTACAAAACAATTCTACAATTACTAAACATCCACCATTTTCTGCACAGAGGGGCCATTCTCGGATCTTGGTTTCTTTTTTGTTTGTTTGTTTGTTTGTTTGTTTTTGTTTTCACTGACACTTAGTGTAAAGAGCATTTGATGAAATCAGTGTAACTTGATTTTCCTCAACTCTCCACCCTTCTGAGCCTAGAGTTGAGGTCACATTAATACAGGTATAGGGGCTACTAACAGGGATGGTTCTTCAGTGGCTGAGTAAACAAGGAGTAAAGCAACTATGAGCTTTAAGATACCTGGTAAATCAACAAGATAGAGAGCTGACATGTTGAGTGTCAGAGTACAGCCTGGAAGTGGGAACACACCAGACTGTATGCCTCACGGTAGAAAGCATGAAGAGTATTTTCAAACAGAGAAGGTGGTGGGGGAAAAAATGGGTTGTATGTAAAACCCAAGATCAGTCTAGGAACAAGCTATATGAACACAGGCACAATGTGTCTCCAAGGAAAGCCTTGGCATGATCCTACCAAGTCAAGACCAAAGTGAGAAGTGGCTTTGGGGCTATTGCTTGCCTGAGTCCCAGGGTAATGTTCACTAAGGGGACAACACTCCCTAACCTATTCGTCACTAAAACTCTTGTAATGATAAAATTGAGATAGGAATGTGAATGCACAACCCTGGAGAAAAATATACACAATGAAATATAAGAGAAAGAGTCAACAAGCAGACTACAGAGAGACCATTATATAGCTGGGTCTTCAGGATGAGAAGAAGCAGATCTTCAAACAAGGATGCTTGGCCCCAATCCATCTCTCCTTCTGTAATTCCATTTAACTGGGAGTCTATTATAGCTTAGCTTCTTCCTTGGGGCTGAAACATATTCACTGTGGCTTCCAGGCTACCCATTCCTAGAGCTACCAACTAGAAGGAATAGACCTTCTTTACCTATTCCTGTTTCAAAAGTTGATGAGAGAAATTATATTGTCATGGATCATATGTCCATTCTATGAGTAGGGAATATACCCTTTGACTGACACTTCCTCACATTGGATAAGGAAAGAAGCTGTTCTTTATTCATAGAGTAAAAATTATTGAAAGGAACAAAAATAGATCATCACTACATGGATCTAATTAACACTACAGGGATCTAATTAACATTCATATATATACACATATATGAATGATGTATATATACATCATTATCTATACATATAATGTATATATGTATATATATTATATACATTATATATACACATATATATGCATGTGTATATATGCATACATATATATGCATACATATATACATATGTATGTAAATATACATATATTCCCTGTTTCTTTTAAGGATTTTTTTTGATATTGCATGTGTTTGATGAGTGAGTAGGTTGGTAGGTGTTCATATACAGGTGAGAAGACAGCTTTGAAAAGTTGGTTGTATCCTTCCACGCTTACATGTGTTTCAAAGGTTAGACTCGGGCCACTAGGTTTGTTGACAAGTGCATTTACCCACTGTGCCATCTAATCATCTGCTTCCCTCTTTTCTTTTTTGAGAGTGTCTCACTGTGCGGTCTGTGCTTGTCTCGAACTTCCGATTGTCCTCCTTCAGATGATAGATGCTGAGATTATAGATATGTGCCATATCATACCCAGACCTAAACTATGTTTTTGAGACTAAGGCATATGGACCTTTTAGTATGGACTCGCTCACCCCCCTTGGAAGATTACCAAGAACAGGACTGGTAGTGAATTAATTAGGGTCCTAGGAGGGAACAGATGGTATGCTCAGAAGGATGCTTTTGAGAAAGAACTATTTAAAGATACGTGGGAAGGGTTAAGAACACACATAAAGGGTAGTCAGATACTCACAGATTATCATCAGTGGCCAGTCATTTCTGTTCTTTGGCCTAAAAGAACAAAGGGTGGGCATCTGAACCCACTGAGCCATGTAGCCGTAGAAGGCCAGCAGAGGAGCCAGAGTCTTAACTCTAGGAGCCCATTCACTCTTAACGAGGGGTAAGGAGGTGGGAGAACAATAGCCCTGTTCTCCTCTTGTATTTACTATTTCATGCTATACCTCTCTTAGGCCAATCCAAGCCAGAAATCAGAATTCTAAAATGTATCTTGGTGCATCTGTATACCTATGATGCAGGGCAATGCAGGAAGGGTGGGAAGGGAGTTAGGGGATAGTTTGCATGGAGGATGTCAGCCAAGCACAAGCTTCTTTAGAGTCAGTTCTGTAAAATGGTACAACATGTGAGAGTCATAGACCTTGAGCACTGGAAGGCCCTTAGGATCACTCAGACTAGAATTCACAGACTATTTCCAACTAGCTGCTGGTTCGAGTTAGATGGCTAACATGGCTTTAATGAAGAAAACCAACATATAAGTGAACAATAAACAGAAAACCTCAGAAAGGAGCAGAAGTGTAACCAAATATTTTCCCTGTTGTCTAATATTTACCATTGAATACATTTATTTATGCCTCTTCAAATTATTTGATTCAAAGACCTATCTGAAAAGTATGGCCTCTTTATTTTTCAGATGAAGAAGTTGGACCTGGAAAGGGAAGCCGTAGTGGAATCGTATCCAAATGGATACAAATAGACATTTATAAACCATAGAGCTGAGCGAAAGTGTTATTTGCATGCCATGCCTAAGATGGGCATCACCTTCACATACTGATGGAATGAGTCATCTGAAACAAGGGCTATGACAGGATTCCATTTGTATTATGTGGTCCCAAGACATGGAACTAGAACAAGGCAGAAGACTGATCAAAATAAGGAAAATGCGAGTCTGTATTTGCTGAGTCACTTCCTGAAGGATTGAATTGCCTTTGTCCATTCAGATATGTTTTTCAGTCTGTACAGATGGTCAAGCAATTGGAAACATAACCATCTTGCCATGAAGATTGTATTAAGGTCAACCTTTCCAGCCCTCCTCCTGCTCTGAATTGAAGAGATATTAGGTTGAATTAAGAGGATGGTGTGTGTCTTCTTTGGCTTTTTTAATGGATTATCTTTAATTTGATTTGATTTGTTTTCGATAGTACAGGGGCAGAAGGCTTCATTTTAACCCCATCTTAGTATCATGAGCTCTCCTGTCATGAAGAAGCTAGTACTCTTCTCCATCTCCTCTTTGCCTTTTCCACCACAGGTCCTCTCCATCTGCTCCATGAGGACCTCCTCTTCCCTGCCATGTATCAGACTCAATTCCACCTCCATCTGGGTCCTCGGGGCATGGTTAGTGAGCAAACTGGATTTGCTGCAGTAAGAGAGATGAACACAGAGATCTCATAGTGGGAAGCTGGAGCAATGGGGTCTTCTGAGTCCAGAGTGTATCTGTGACCACTAAGAACCCAGCGTCCATGCTTTGCTTCTTTATCACCTCCATGTATTCCTGATCACGCATGGCTGCTACACCACACCTCAGGAGGAGGTTAAAGGCATGCTGAGCAAACAACTTGGATTTAAGAAGTGATACATCATCATTGCCCAACTCAGAACTTGCTCCTGAAGCCCTGCCTGGAGCAAAGAGGACTAGGCAGTGTAGCTTCTAGCTGGTTGGTCAAATTCTCTGTCAAAGACCACGAAAGAAGAGGTGAATGAGCCAAAAGGAGCAGGAGTGAATGAATAGCGGAAACCAGCGAGCATACTTGGGGTGAATTTTGTGATTAGAGAGGCCTCCTTTGCCCTCTGTAATCTTTCACCTACTGGTTTAAAGCTGCTTACCAGAACATTCCTGAACATGGTCTGTGGCATGCCAAGAAGACTAGATTCGTGATGTCATAGGTATACACAAGAACTACCCACATGAAGAGTTAACTCAGGTGCTCTATCACTGCCTTGACTTTGCTGTTTCCCCTGGTCAGCAAAGGGAAGGCAGGGTGCTAGAAGCTTAGGTTTTCTGAGCACTTACTAAGTAGTGGGTACTGCACTGCTTGGGTTATGGGCATTGCCACCTTTGCTCATTGCACTTGCCCACCAGTTAGATGCTCATGTCCATTTTCCATATGGAAAAGTGAAAAGTCAGTGATGTCACTTCCCAAAGCTCTGCAGCTTAGAGAGTGCCACAACTAGAATGCAATCATAAAACTGTCTGGCTCCAAGGTTTATTGCTCCTTTCATCACAGTACAACTTCTCTGTAAAGAGCTTTGTAATAGGAAGTTTCACAGAACTGAAACAACTGGGTAATTCAGGGTTGATACATTGGTCAGACCGGTAATTTGAATAAGATAGACGAGGCACAAAATTATAGTCATCTCATCCATTGTGCTAATTTAATTTTCCAGGTGAGTGTGTGCTTCTTTGTGAATTAGGTGCCTCTTTCTCCTGGGTCTATTTTAAGAAAAGTACTAGAGGAAACATATTCTTCCCCATGCTACCTGACAACCCCCCTGCCACCAACCCTGGTTTTCTTCCTACCATGATTTTCTCTTGAGGAAAAGAAGCAGATTGAAAACTGTGGTTATATATGTACCCATTAAAATAGATATTCTGCCTATAAAAATGAACTTGTGCCAGGGTCTAATAAATTACAGTGTAATGTACCAGTTCCCCAGTCTGCAGGGGAATCACTAGGACTTCCCCAATCACAGCAGCATGATTCTGAACCGCTCCATCATTAGCGGTTATCATCATCATCTTTACCCAGCCCAGCTGAGGGAGGTCTTAATCTACACTCACACTAGCAAGCTAGGTGCCTAATATGAACATGTCTTGCCCTCAGGAAGGTGAATCCACAGAACAAATTGAGGAGTCTAACAACTGCTGTGTCCAATTTATCTAATAGCTTATGGGTATTGAAGGTGCTACCGGCTCAAAAGAGATTTGACTCCGAAATGAGGGAAAGTAATGTCTGTGCTGAGTTTTGAAACATGAGATAATCAGATGAGGTGGGTACCATTGTGGGCAGACAGAACAGAATATACAAAAAAGCACAGAGAGATGAAACACATCCTGTGGTTGTAGGAATTATATGCAGATGAACACTTTGCAGTATTGCAGTGTGAACTGATGCCTGTAACTTAAAGACCCCGTTTGGTTCGTGATGGAGTCAGAGCTTCTGTGAAGCTAGTGAGAAGCCCTAGCCAGAAGAGATGGAGGAGAGAACCATGATGACAGAAGCAGGTTGTAACCACGACAAACACTGTTTCTTTTTAAAAAATTTTAATTTATTTTTTATTTATTACAATTTTTTTACTTTGTATTCCAGCTGTAGCCCCCTCCCTCAGCCCCTCCCAATTTCACCCACCCATCCTCCCTTTTCTCCTCCCATGCCCCTCCTCCAGTCCACTGATAGGGGAGGTCCTTCCCCCCTTCCATCTGTCACTAGCCTATCAGGTCTCACCAGGACTGGCTGCATTGTCTTCCTCTGTAGCCTGATCACCTCAGGGGGAGGTGATCAATGAGCCAGCCACTGAGTTCATGTCAGAGACAGCCCCTGTTCCTCTTGCTAGGGAACCCACTTGGAGACTGAACTGCCACAGCGCTACATCTCTGGAACTCAGTGTATAAGACTCAGAACAAAGGAAGATGTTGCTGAAAAGGTAGCTGTGGAGGGTCTTGCAAATGGACTTTACAGAGCAGTGTTAGCTAGTCTGTAATGTGACTTGTGGACTTGTGACACTGTTGATGGTAAAATCAATCATCTAAACTACTTTTCTTGTAGGCTTTCACGTGCCTAGGAGTCTGAGACATTCCTTAAACTTTTCCAGTGCTGCGACCCTTTAATATAGTTCCTCATGTTTCAGTGACTCCCCAACTATAAAATTATTTTCATTGCTATTTCATAACTGTAATTGCTACTGTGATGAATCACAATATAAATATCTGATATGCAACCCCCAAAGGGTTTGAGAGTTGAACCAAACTAGTATTTTTCAAATAGGATTTTTTTTCCTTACATGGAACACTTGGCAATATTTGGAAATATTTCATTTGTCATGGCTACAATATTTGGGCATTTAAAAAGTATGCCCAAGGATGCTTCTAAACAGCCTACAGTGTTTAGAAGGAACACAGATAGCTCCTCAGCAAAAGAATATCCTTCTAAAATGTCATTGGTGCTGCAGCTATAGGGCAGTAAAGTACCCTGGATAAGCATCAGGGCCACTGGGTGGACTGTCAGGAATGTTCTATTATGGTCATGGTTCTTTGGGCATTTCCTGATACTTGGATCTTATGGCTGCCATTACTGAACAGATTAATCTGATGATCGCATGTTTTCTAGGCATGCAGTGCTGGGGTCAAATTTCCACTCAGCCCTCTACTACCAAGTGAAGTTCTGGGGGAAATTATTCTCTGTGCTTTTGTCATCTTGCTTTGTATCAGAGATAATGGTATCTACTTCAGAAAAGTAGTAGTTATTGGGGAAACCCATGCAAACCAAGATACATAGCAAATGATATACAGAGGGTGTTTAATAGCTAGCATTTGCAGGACACCATGGCCATGACCAGAGAACCAAGTCTTAAGGATGGCCTTTAAGATACTTTCCAACCTCTCCATTTGCTCTCTCTGTGTACACATGAAAACTTCTTCAGCTAGATGAGAGAGGTAACCAGGCACATGGATCATACATGGCCTTGGAGGAAGCACATGGTATGTTTATACTGGGAAATTTGGGGTAAATATATCTAATGGAGTTCTGAAGGTATGAGCAGAGTTATGCAAACCAAGAAGAGGGCTCCTGTAATGCATGCTTAGGTCTGCCAAGGCAAGGAGAGGGGCCATTATCAGAGTACAGAGACAGGCAACTCTGTGTAGCTACAAGACTAGCAGTGAGCCTTACAAATAGCCAGGGAATGTCCATCAGGCCTCACCTTATTGTACCACATATTTTACTGAGGCTCATACTCTTGTTCTCTGGATGCAATAGGAAACCAGAGGTCAAGGCTCCAAGTCAATCCTTCTGATAGTCAAAGAGGAGAAATAGATCAGAGGACACAGAAAGTATCAATACTAATACATTTGAGTTTATAAAGGAACAAGCCTACCTGAGGGGTTGGAAACATGACCTTTCATCAGAATCAACATATTAATACTTTATCTCTTTTCAGAGGACACCAAGCTCTACACATATCTTTATATAACAAACTTCAGGTCATCTTCCCAACCACACCCAGAAGCTAAACATGCCCCATTCTGACAAAGGCAGGTGGCTGAGATGCGAAGTAAGGTTATCCATCTTGCCAGGTGTAAATGGCTCAGGAATCATCATGGTTGGTTGGAACAGTGACTGGAGCCTCAGATCTGGCTTCGTTACTTGCTGGCCTTTTGATCAGGGACTCAGTTTCATCATCTGTACAATAAGGTATACAATACATCTATACAACAGCACTCTCTGGCTTACAGACCTGTTTGTGGGTTATATGTAATTGGATGGAATCTGACACTCACTAATTTTGCTGTCCATTTATTATCAATCTCATAAGCTGCTCCTGAGTGCCAACCATGTGCTGGACCTTGGAGTAAAATCAATGCAACTAGGGCAAGATTCATAACTCTAAGGAAATCCCAATGAAGACTAGGGCTACTTTCAGGTTTTAATAGGATGGCTTTAAAGTTTATGTTAACCCCTTGAAACTGAAGGCAGAATTAGTGTATGTATAGGTCTATGTATGTGCTTTTTTTAAGAAAGATTTATTAGATTCTCCAAGATATTATGGAACTCTTAAAGGGGAATCCTTGAGATAGGAAAATTATAAATGGACCCAGTAAAACAATTCCTCTAACTATAACACAGCATGAAGTAGTAAGATTGGAGAAAACACAATTGAAAAGAGGCCCCATAGTCATACCTCTGTAGGTCTGCATGCATATATTTGCATCAGGGATGGAAGTTTTATGATGAGATGCTGGTTCCATTCAAAATGCTTAACTTTTCAATCCTCAGATATCTGACAGTTGGTCAAAACTCAAGAAGCCAATCAAAATTCACAAGTGGCATAATGGAATGGGCAACCTTTGAGGTTACATTCTGATTTTAGGCTTTATTCTCTTGCCAGAAGAGCATGTGAAGATGCACACAATAGAGGGATGGTGGAGAGAGAGGTGTATGCTTGTGTGTATGTATGTGTGTGCTTGTGTATGTGTGTGCTTGCTCTTCCTGTGTGTGAAGTGCCATGGTTGCACGATTGAGATGCTGTTTTATAGGCTTTGGGGTAGATGCATGGATAATTGGCACGAACAGAAGATGGAAGAGATTACACATTTTGAAACACCTTGCTGACCTCAAAGGGACTCTAACCCTAACACTAGTCAACATCCTCAGATACTTCCACATCATTATGATATCATTAACTTTCACCAATACTGGGAACTAAGGCAGGTTCTCTTTTAAAGTGCTTGTAGGTTCCAGCTAGGGCCAATGATAAATATAGGCTTTAAATTTTCTTTACCTAAGAAATCCCAAAGAGAAGGTAGCATTGATTTTCCATTCATCAGATATTTATTAGGCACATATGTAGAAGAAACTGGACATACATCATAGAAACAGGGATGTATAAAGGGAAGGAGGAAGTTAACACTTGTTGAATTGAAGGCACCTAATGCATCTTAATCAGCACACAAGTTTCACAGGAGGATATAATATTCATTTTACATTCACAGAATCAGGTTATACAGCTGGTGTAACATTTGAAGTTATGATTTCAGATTTGGATTGAGGAAGAATTCTTTCTAAGCATGCTGTTTTTGTTTTGTTTTGTTTTTGCATCTGTATTCTCTGCCATTGTGTGGGACACACCCACGAGAAGACATATCCTCTGATTTGAGCCCAGGACAGCACCGTGGGAGGAAGACTATGGATGCTGAAAAGCCGGTCAGTGCTCCAGTTTTGCTGGAAGAACTGACATTTGAGCCAAACCCTGGAAAGTATATAACATACATGTGCTGGAAGCCAGGATAGTAGAAAGGGGAATTCTAAGCCGAGGCTACCAAGGAAAACCTGTGAACAACAGGACCAGTCTTAGTGAAGGGAAAGTTAAGGCCAGTCTGCTAAGCATGGTGTTTTCTCAATGGTCCAAACCCAGTGGAGCAGATGGGAAGTGATTATGAAAAAGTTGCATGTATTGTCTTTGATAGAAACTTTAATGTCATTAGGAAGCCTGGTGAGGGACATGGTTGTCTGGCACAGTCAATTTGAGCTTTAAAGAGAACAATTTCTTAAATTTCATAGCAAGAGCAGGAGCAATGGGGTTTCCCCCATCTTTTTCCATCAGCCTTAGCATGAATCCAGCAGTTACTATTTGAGCAGTTGCTACTGACCTCCCTTGTAGTAGGTTGGGTGTGTTGCATCAAAGGGTTTTGAATCACCATCAGCACCACAGAACACCCATTGGCATTTTTTTTTTCAAATTCAGTATGTCTCCCCATAAATCAGAAAAAAAAATGCTACATTCCAACAAGGCTCTCTTGTTAACATAAATCTCTGTGTGAGTAGAGGATGGTGGATTTGGGGAATTACATAGCAACACTGTCCTGCCTTTCTCATGTCCAAAACAATTGTTGTTTGTGTATTCCATTCTGCAATTTATGATCCTTTCCCCTGAGGGGGAGGTTATGACAATTACTGCTGCTAAATTATGGGCTTTTTCATTGGTGAACTTTCTTTATGTTCCATGCCTGTTCTTCCAGTTGCTACTGACTTTATTTTTTTTTCTGTGTGATAAGCTGAGGCAGGTAAGAGGCTGAGACCCAGTGTGTCAGAACTTCCAGCAGGATAGGAAGCTCCCCTGATGGTTCTTCAGATCACTTCCATGCATCACACACCAGTCTACTACAAGGGAGGTCAGTAGCAACTGCTCAAATAGTAACTGCTGATCGTCATGCTATCACAACACTGAACGTGCCTAAGTTTTTCCTTTTGTGTCATACTCTCACTGTTGCTTGCTTTTTAACCACAGTGCTTTTTTATTTATTTTTTGTTCTTTTTATTTTTTTTTTAAGATGAAAACAAACTCTTGTAATTCAGGATCTCTAGCTCTTCTTGCCTAGTGCTTGTTAAATGAGTAGAAACCACACAAGTTTGTAGATGGGAACCTGCTTTCCAGTTTGATCCTGGTTATGACTTTTATCAGGTATGTGGCCTCTAGCAAATCACTTTTGGTTTTTGTCTCCTTGTCTCTATAATGGAGAAGGCAGTGACCTCCAGCTTAGCATAGTTGTGAAATTAACTGTCATGATGCATATGAAAACACTTTGCTCAGTGCCTGATACTTTGTAGCTACCCATGAATGATGAATGAATGAATCAGTCAACCAATCAACTGGAATTGCAAATTGCTTGTAGTTTAATATATAAGGAGCTACGGCACAGCTAAGCCCCAGACACAACATCTCAGCAAGATGAAAATGACTCTATTACCAGCCACAGTGGGCAGGCAATACAAACAGGTAGCCTTGCCACCCCTAGTTCTTGTCCCTTCTACCTGTTGCCCAGCCATTCCCCAGGGCAATGTTGTCTTCTAAATGGCCAAAGTTGTCTTGCCATTATTGAGTTTACACTGTAAGTATATAAGGAGAAGACTGTAGAGGGCTTTTGCTTTTGTGGAAGAATGATGCTTCTTCATGGAGTGGAGTTTGGTCTCCTGATCACACTGACGAGCACAATATCATTGGTAGGTACTAATCTTCTTCACTGTCTGATACTATTCCCCTTTACTGCTAGGTACTGTCCCCTTCACATTTAGGTACTGTTCCAATTATATCTGCCCTCTTTATACTAAAAGCTGCCCAAGCATCTGGATCTTACTACTTCCTCCTTGAGTGTTATTTTGAGCTCAGCATTGGACCTGGCTCATTACAACTTCTCAGTGTGTTTTAAGTGACTAGATAATTGAAGATCGCGTTCCCTAGAATGATGCTAAGTCAGCCTACAGCACAGCTTGTAAGGAATCCTACATCAGAGTGTGTCAAGAGAAGCACGGGTCCCCTCATCATGCATCACAAAGCTGCCCAGAGGGTCAAGGCAGCCAAGGAGCATTCCCATTACTGTCTGCATGTTGAACCTTTGAGTAACATCTTCTATTCACACTATTGCCCCATCTGCTCAAAGGGAGATGAGGCAAGGGCTCTAAATACTTACCATTTTACAGGCAAAAAAGCTAAGGCTCCAGATGGCTTAAGCAATTGCCAAAAGTTACCAGAACTGTTACTGCATCACAGAGATCACAATGCAGTTCTCCAAACTCACTGTGTCCTTCTCATGACTCCTTAGTGCCTGTGTATAGGCCTGTGAGGGCACACTCACACCAAGAAGCATCCTAGGCATTGTGCCCAGCACACTGGGGAGGGTGGACCATGATAAAAAATAATGGCAGATTAGAGTGACTCACTCTTTGCAATTTCTCTCTGGTCTCACATTCCATGAACTCGTTTAGTCTTGGAATAGCTCTTGGAGGCACTGTTGTGACTAATATCCTCTTTAACAGATAAGGAAACAGGCTCAGGGAAGGATAAAGTGTGATGCTCTGCCAATTCCTGAGGTGGTAGAGCCTGAGCTCTATTATTAGGGTCCTAGCCCTACAGAGCCACCCCTGAACAGACAGAATGGTACAGTCCAACACTCCCTCCCACCGTTTAGGCTGCCTCCATCTGTAGAGCCAGGCTTTGTTATTAATGTGCTGTTGCTGAATGGCCAGACTTGCACTTGAGTCCCAAGCTTCGGAAAGCTGTAGTATATTTTAATTATAGCCACTTGATAATCCTGGGATGATGGGATGGAGACAGTCCTATATCAAGCCTAAGAGTCTTGAAGGAAGGGATTGCTGGACATCCATGAATATTCATTGTTATGCTAAACCTCAGGCTGCATTTTCCTACATTCACTATAATGAGATGCTCTCTGCAGCCTCTCTCCTTTTATAGTCTCTGGGGAGAAGTGTGGAAGCATGGATTACCCCCTCCTAGGGTTTTTTTTCCTGCCATCACGTGGGGATTCCGGAATGCCTAGGTGAATCATTGAAGAACTGAGAAGCTGCCAATACATTCCTGAAACTGACCAGTGGTCCTCTCTTCCATGGCTAGTGGCTTCTCCACCTGACACTGTGGGGACACTGCAGTTTAGCCCTCCTTTGCCTTCGTTTCCACATTAGAGGTGGGTAAAAGGGAGAGGTACCAGGTTGGGATTCCCTATTCAAATGAGATCTTTGGAGCAGTGGCTAGTGTTCCTTCGGGTCCATTAGCAAGACAGAACCCCTGGCCCCACAGAATCAGAATCTGCCCACTGACAAAATCTGCATGGGATTGTTTGTAGGCTAAGTGCCAGCAGCATCAGGCTAGAAGACAGGTAATCTGCTCTTCTCTGTCCCCATGACTGTGGACAAAGCTTATAACCTTGCTGGACCCATTTGTGCCTTATCTAGGGGGTGAGAGGATTAAGTGTGGATATAATAGGATCTGTTTCAGGGACATGATATCTTCAGAGTACTCTAAACGCCAAAATGCACATTTTCCTTGAAATTTCTATAATGTCTTCTTTTTGTGATGGGGACTTGTGCAACAAATTAGGAACATGTTTATGTCCATCATGGTCCTCCATGATCAGAGACATGAAACCTTTCTTCCCTCTCTGTAGCCAAACTCACACTCACTAAAGTTTAAAAAGGCTTAATAACAACCACTCAGTTACTCTGGACTAGTTGAGGAAGGGGGTCTCCTATATTACACATAAGAATTTGAAGGAAGGGGTTGGTAGATAATCATGAATGTTCATTGCTATGCAAAACTATGAGTTGCATGCCCTTTGAGTTCTTCCAATGCTAAGTGTACATTTAACCCTCTCATGGAGTTTTACTTGCTTCTATATCAATCCAACATTTCTTATCATTGCTGCCCCAGATCGGACTTCTGTGAATAAAGCTCATATCTTAAACAGTTGTATTACCACATTAGAGTCACATAAAGTTGACAGAGGTTCTCATGGTCTGCTGTGGAACTCCTGGATGTCTGTGTCTTTAGTCCATGTACTTTCCGGATGCAGTTCCTGGGGTGGGACTAAGCAGTGAAGTAGATAAACTTAGTCAAAGGCTAAACCTCTGTGAGAAAGTTTGCCCCACCCTTTCCTGCATACTGGTACTTTTTGGGCATCACAGGTCAGACTTTTCCACATCTGTGCAAAGGGATAAGGATGTGCAAGGAGCCCATGGAGAAGAGCACACATGTACACATGTACATTCTGTCCTTACTGGGCAGATTAAGTATGAGGCAAAGCCATGACTCTGCCTTTATCAACCCGGATGCTAAGTTATCCTGGAAGAAATCAGAGCTCTAGGTTGAGATCTTGATGACAAGCATGAGTCTGATAGATTCAAGGTAGAGGAAGAGGAGAAAGGTAGAAGAATGAACACCCCCAACTGTGTTAATTATGCTCCATAGCAGACATCAGTCAGCACAGGCCTGAGGCTGGCTGCAAGGTTGACTCTCTCAGTTAGGCTTAGAGTTTAACTTCCGGAGAGGAAGCAAGATAGGCTATCTCAGAAGTGTCTAAATGAATGAGAAAGAACATACTCAGTCAACTGGAACAAACCTCAACCTATGTGTCTATAAAGAGAATGATGGAGTGGCCCTCCATAACAGTATTGGAATCAGGGTGCTTAGTAGGTGAGTGGGCAGGAGAGAGGAGTCCTTGTGAATGGGAAGAGGAGAACAATAGGATGAAGAGACTGGCGCTCTGTCTCTACTTTGTGAAGATAGAAGGGAAGACAGACACCTGTGGACACAATGAGAGTCTTCACTAGGACCCACTACTCCAGCACCTATGTCTCAAACCTTTAATCCAGAATATGCAAGGGTTTGTTTGGTTGGTTGGTTGGGTTTTTTTTAAGCCATCCTGTCTGTCATAATTTGTTATTGTATCCCAAAGTGACTAAGATGTTCACCTATGAGAAACTTGTTTGAATAACGCTATAGAGTGATCAGACTAACGTGAGCATGGAACACATTTGGTTCAGTACTCAGCAAGCAATGGCAAGTAGAGGATGGAAGGGTCTAGGACTCCAGACACTTGTCCACCTAAAGGCTGCCAAAAAAGGGCCACTGAAAAGCAGGGATAAATAGCCAGTTTTTTAGTTAAGGGCCTTGCTGGATATGTTTGCATGCCAGCAACAACTTTTAAAAGGTGTGGGTTTTTCAGTGTTGGATATTGTTGGGTTCAGTTTTTTTTAGGTGACCAGAGCACTTCCAAAAGCCCCAAAGTGGGGCTGATGCCCTGGAATCTCTCCAGCCCCTTTTCAGCTTCTCTCCTCTCATTCCTTCTGGTCCCTACCTCCTACATCCCTACTGCCTCCTGCTAGCTGGATCCCCAGTGCTCACTGAAGTTTGATGTGTTTTCCCTGGCGCAGAGACCTGAATCTCTGGCTGAGTTCTAACCTCTCTGTTGAGCATAGTGTTGATGCCCATCTTATGCTCTAACAAGAGGGCTGCCAGCTAAGACAATCTGGATGTCCTAACAGATGTGCCTAATTAGGTCATTTTTAGGCAACTTTTACCACCCCTCACCCTATTCTAGCACCCAGACAGATGCAGAAATCATTCCAATGGCTCTTTCCCTTCCCCTCCAATGGCTACACTCCATAGACTTATGTATGCCTCCTATATGTATTGTATTGGCCATTCATCAGCTACATGCCCAGCTCAGTTTTAAGCATAGGCATCCCGTGCCAAATAAGGCAAGGTCTCTGATCTGCTGGAGTTTCTGCTATGATTGGCCAACTCACAATCAGAAAGTTGAAGTGGTAATTATATCAAATAGGGACCATAAAAACCAATAGTATGGTAGAATAAGGGTGATGAGAAGAGGCTATTAGTGTTTAAAGTTACCTGGACCAATGCTTAAACAAAAAGTAACAGACATGAAAATATGCAGAATGAATACCATTTAGGCAGAGGAAAGAGGTGGTACAAGGCCCTCAGGTGGAAACAAATCCACCATATCACATAGGAGCAAGAAGATCAATATGGCTGCAGCATAAAGACCTACTTCAGAGCACAGGGAGGGTTGGAAGCTGGAAGACCCTGGGCATGATGGATGGGGTTTGAACTCCTTACAGAGAATTTGAACCTACCCGTAATGGAGGTAGGAGACAGGATGTGTTCTGAACATTTAAAAGAATGAATCATAGTGAGGAGAAGATGTATAGGAGAAGGCGTGGGGGCCCAAGTCAGGGTCATAGGGAAAAACTGACCATGTCTCAGACTGAAAGTAGATCAATCAAAACATGGGCCGGGTGAAGAGTCTCTTAGTCCCAGCCTCCAGCCCACGAAGATGCGGGGGAGAGAACACGGCAGTGGCTATGTGACATCTGCCATCCCAACTCGGGACATCTGCTTACCAATTGCCTTCTTTAGGACAGTCTACCTGCAGGGCTTCACATTCCACAGACCGATTGTTTGGTGACTCAGGCAACACACTCACTTTCTAGATAAGAACTCCACGGGTTAGGATGTGTTCTTGACAGCCCTATCACACTTCAAGACAGCTATGAAGCCTGAGACCCAAATGAGTCTTCTGATAACTGAGCCCATGCTTTTAAGTTCTTTTTAAAGATCGTGTTCCTTCTTTTGCAAAAGCAATGGCCTGCCTTAAGTATGTCCATCCAAATCAGCCCAACTTGTTGGATACTGTCCCCAGCATGAAGCTTAAGGTGGTGGGGAGTTTTTCAAGATGGACATGTTTAGGGTCACTTTTTCTGTACCCAGACTATTTTGCTGATGCTTACCCTTGACTCTCACTCTACAACTTCTTTGGCCTTATTACTTAACAATTTTGTGATTTGCTTTCTTCATCTGTAAAATGGGAACTCTAACCTTCCTACCAGAATCACTATCAATTTAAAAGTGGTGAATCTAGCATTTAATTAGTATTGAGTAAATGGCAGTTCACGTTTTGTCCTTTTCCTGACATTGACTATTTCCAATCATTTTTGTGTAATAATCTCAAACGGGGACAGACCTTATTGAGCAATCCCCATAATCATACTCAATATTTATTGACCACTAGGCAAAGAACTGTGAAAGAGTTTACATTCATTACCTGAATTAATCTTCACAGAAACTCTGGGAGGTATCTATTGGGATTATTGTTCCCATTTTGCAGATATACCAAGGAACACCATCACCCTGTCGACGATTACGTGGCTAGAGAGCGGGGCCAAATGCCAAATTCTGTCCCTCTTTCTGTGGTACTGATTGGGTGCTGCAGACCACTGTTGTCTCCTGCCCCTTGTGGCAAGGTGAGCTGTGCTGTTCAGCCAGGCTGCCTTGGTAAATTTCCTCTGCAGCTGACATTAGCCAGCATCAGGCCTGAAGTTGGAAGCAGGGGAGTGTCTCTCAATTAGGCTTGGAGGTTAACTTCTAGAGAGGAAACAGGAAACAGAACCTCAGAAGTTGCTAAGTGAAGGAAATTGAAATTGCCAGAAATGACTTGCCTTAGGGGAGACAGACTCCTCACATCCCAGGTCACAGAAATTTTGCTTTCTCTCTCTGGCAGAGTGCTGACCCAGCAGAATCCACACAGTCTTACAGCTGCCTCAGATGGGACCTTTAAAGGGTGTTAGAAATCTAAGCAAATGCAGATGAAGAATTCCTGGTTGGGGGTGACACTATAGCATGGTGTCTTCTGTAACCTGGCAGGAGGAGGGGCTCTGGATCACCCAGGGAACAGGCTCGTGGGAGTTAGGCTGATGTGGACGCGGACCCCGCCTTCATCTGCATGATCTTGATCAAGTCAGAGGCTTCATCTGTGAAAAAATAGCATTCACACTGATGAAAAGTGTTGCTGAGAGTGTTACACTAGCTCATGTTAGCACAGTGGGACTGAGCTCATGCTCCTTACTGGAGGCAATGCACACAAAGGGCTTGGAAGGTTCTGGAATACGAGCAGTTCAATTTGTTTGTGCTGATTATTATCTTAATACTATCAGCACTGCCAGAGCACAAGTTTTCTTTCCTCTAACCCACACATTCCAAAAATAATACATTTAGAAAAACAACTCCTCGAAATTCTCTAGGTATTTCTTTTACATTATTTTCAGGTATCAAGCTGGGGAGACATCGGTTGTTAACATGTCTGCTGGACAACACAAAGACCTGAATTCAGATCCTCCCCTAATATGCAGAAGAAAAAAAAAAAAAACTGAATGGTGGCATGTACCTGCCACCCAGTGGCTGGTGGGAGGGGAGGTACCTAGATCCGGTGAAACTCATTGGTCAGTCAGTCCAGCTGAATTGATGAGACCTCCTGAAAATTAAAGGTGGGATGTGACCCAGGTAAGGCACCCGAAGTAGTTGACTTTGAGCCCCCATATGAACATGAACCCAGGTGCATACATCTATACTAACAAGGACTCACACACACCATATGACACACCATGCAAAAACTATTCTCAGATATCTTAGTCATCTAAACACTCTATTTTCACTATGAGATGCCATGAATTACTTACCAAAAATGATGAAAATGGAGAACACAGTCTTGGATGATGGCAACTGTGAATACTGTGAAGTTATAGAATGATACCATCTCTGTAAAACTAGACTCAGGCCTACTCTGTGGTCATAGCATTGCCATTTCTAAACACATATCTAGAAAATACTTTAACCAGGATATTCATAGTGAATGTTTTCATTCTAGCCAAAGATGGGAGCAGCCATGCATCCATCAATTTAAGAATGGAAGAAAAATGTACAAATGAATATATATATATATATATCATATTACTGATAAATATGAGGTTACAGTTGAATTTCAAAAATGCACCAAATGATAGGAGACTTATAAAAGGCACACATACGGTATGATCCTGTCTATGTGAACTTCTAGGATAGGCAAGCCTATTGTAGAAACATAGACTCCCAGCTTCAGCCCAGCCTCTGAACAGCCTGAAAGACAAGTGAGGTCACAGGTGGTCTCCAAATAAGAGACAAAGGCTGGTGAGTTCATAGAACCACAACTTACAAGCCCCCTGGCCCCAGCTGTGGTTCTCTGTATCTCTACCCACTGCTTCAAGTCTTGGGGATAGTCATCTTCTACAGGCTTGTTGTAGACAACTATGAGTTTAAAAAACATACAGTGGGAGAGTCATAGGAAGGCACCCACAGTTTTAGAAATTTTTATCTCTAGTAACTTGACCGTGTTCTCATTTTCAATTAGAAAAAATTCCCAAAGTGGAATTTCATCATAGGGTGTGATTAAATTTTCTTTTGAAGCATTCAAGAACGTTCTATTCTACTTAACAAAGTGTGATATCAGAAGAGACTAACAAGGATCAAATTTGCTTAGCTTTTATCAGAGCAATCTGGATGACATAAAATGTCACACCCTAAGTTGATATAGCTGTCTATACAAAGAGAAAGAAAATACTAAAATCTAGTCCCAAGTAGCTATTCAGTCTCACTTTAAGACAGGGTTTGGAGAAGGAAGGACTATGAAGCATATGTGACAAGTCCAGGGAGCAAAGCTCACAAAAGACCAACGTTTAACTACAGAATCATACAATGCTGCCCCATGTAGCTTACTAGCATACTACCAAAGGCCTAATGATAGTGCTTCCTTTTACTTGATGCGCATGTGTGACAGTAAAGAAAAATCTGCAAGGCATATTAGACATATGACCAAATGGATAGGGGGATGGGAATGCAATGTAAGCAGAGAGATGGAAATTGTGTGAAACAAAACCAACAATAACAGACCAGGATCAGACACATCTTCTCAGAAACTAAGAATTCCTTTCCTGAACTTAGCAGTAGCCCAGGAGGGTGTATCAGTAGGAACCATTGAATGAAGAGTGGAGGGTGCAAAAACTGGACCTGCTGCCCAGGGAATGTACTGTGCTAAAGACACTGTAGATGCCACGTAATAGGGCACATTTGAAATAGATCAGGTTTATTTTCTAATATAAGGTACTTGCCCACCTAGTGAATTGGCATGGTAGCATTTGAAGGTAGACTTTTATTTGTTGTGTCTGCTGCATGTACACAGGTTTCTACTAAAGTAAGCTTTCAAAAAAGAAAAGAAAGCAGAAACTTAAAATCTTTCACTTGAAATCAAATTAATCAGATTGAGAGAATGGCAAAAGTGAGAGCAATGAAAAATAACAAGTAGAAGAAAACAAGGACAAGTATTATAACTTGTTAAAACAAGAAAACAAGGGAAGTATTATTTCAACAACACCAGGTCTCATTGTGAATATCAATATTCTAAATATTCTAAATATCCTAAATTAGAAACAGATTGCCCGAGTGGGTCAAAACTGAGATCCAACTATATGTTGTCTACAGGAAACTCATGTTAAATATAGACAGATGTTGGATTAAAAAGTAAACAGAAAAAGATGTACCCTGCTGACAATGATCGAAAGGGAAGTAGGGATCCCTATATTAATTTCATACAGAATATATTCAGTGGAGGGAAATTTACCGGTGTTGAAAGAGCAGTGCATAAATGTCCTGGGCCCACTTCTTCAAGAAGACTTCACAGTCTGGAAGAGGCATGCACCTAACAACAGAGTACTAAGCTGGGTTGGAAAAATCTCATGGAGATATGAGATGCATATGAAAGCAAAGTTGTTGGAGACCTCAGTGCTCCTCCAACAGAGACAGGGCCAGCCAAGAGGAAGGGCAAACTGGACTCAGCAATGCTTTACTCAACAGGATATAACTAACATCTACTAAGTGCTTCATCCAACAACAGCAAAAGACACCTTTGCCAGCTCCCATGAGATGTTTCTGAACATAGATGGCATCCCACATTCTAAACATGTCCTCATGAGCTTTAACTAGTAACAGCGTACAAGCTTTATCTCAGAACGCCATGGAAACCAACCAGAAATCAAGAACAGGAAGCTAATTGCAAGTTCCTCCAAACATGCAGAGATTAAACAGGGTGCTTCTAAATAATACATCGATCAAGGAATAACTCTCAAGTGAAATAAAACAATGAAAATACAACTTACTATAATTGTTGGATGAAGCAAAGACTGGGCTTAGACAAGCACTCATGGCCCTGAAGGTGTGTGATAGAAAAAGAAGAAAGTTCCAAAATTATCAAGTTTAAGCTGTCACCTTAGGAAACTAGAAAAGGAAGAACAATAAGGCCATGTTAGGCAGAGGAAAAGCAATAAAAACTAAAGCAGATGTCAGGGGGACTCAAGACTAGAAGCCAAAAGGGGAAATTGTGTAGACACAGGTATTGGTTGCTATGAGGCCATTATAGAAACTTCATATCACTCAGCCCTTGCTCACTAGCTCTTCAGCTATGTGAAGAGACAGGTCATCCCCATTTTGATCTCTGTCCCTTAAACTATGTGTCATGCGGCAACAGGGTGGAAGCAGGGAGCAGCTCTCCCCAGATACCAATGTTGATGCCTTAGTCTTGGACTCTCCAGGCTCTCAGGCTGTAAGAAATTAATTTCTCTTTGTTATAAATGACCTATACCATGACACATCATAATAGTAGAATAAACTAACCGAGACAGCTAAAAAATCAAATGCTGGTCACTATAAAAGCAATGGGAAATCCATTCATTGCTATTGTGGAAAGGAGTTGGCAGGGTTGTATTTTGTTTTGTTTTTTTTAGAAATACTCCTATCATATAATCCAGTATTTATGTGTCTTGGTATTTGTACAAAGTTGTTGAAAACAGTTCTGTGCAAAGTTGTTTGTAAATGATTTATTTTGTTTTCTAAACCTGTAGCAAACTAGACATCCACAAGTGGATAAATCACCCATGGTATAGCCAGAAACTGTAATGTTGGCATTTCAAAAATAAGCTATCAAGCCATGAAGCAACATGGAAGAAATATAGATAAAAATTACCGAAGGAAGGAAACCAGCTTGAAAAGCCTACATAAAATATTGTTTCAGACTCTATGACATTCAAGAAAAGGGAAAACTAGCAAGTCAATAAAAAAGGCTTGTGCTTGCCAGGGGTTAAGGAAGAAATTCTAATCTAGCTGCATTGGTTCCTAAGTTTATTATTTAAACTCTTATTTAAAGCTGCCAGAATAGAGGAGGACACTAGTTACCTGGAATGAAGAATACTTTTAGTGCAGTGAGTCGATTATTTATAGAACTGTAAAGGACAAAGGTGTTATAATGCACAGAATAAATGAGTTAACTCTGATGGAAGCCATGGTACTCATGCGATTACCGCATACCAGTGTAAGTTCACTGATTCTTTCCAGTGTAATGCTGTAGAGCAAACATCAGTAATGGATGCTGTAGTGGAAGGAGCAGAGGCTACTGGGAAATCTCTGCGTCTTCATCTCAATATTGCTGTGAACCTAAAGCTAATGTAAAAATAAAAAAGGCATCTTTCTTAAATGTGGAATAATGTTGGTCTCTAAAGTGGCTAGAGGTGTAAATAAGAATCATTTTGAGAGACATGTCTGGAGTATGAAGCATTACACACTTAAGAAGAAACTGTGCTATTCATGAATATAAATTTGTCAACAGCCTTTAACTCCAAGTGGGAAAAAGCCTGAAAACAAAAGTTGAATCCTAGTTAACAATACATGTTTACAGGTTTTGAAGGTATGTACTGATGTCTTCACCTCTCTTTAAAATGGGCTGATAGGTGGCTGTGTAGATGGGCAGATGAACTTACACACAAAGTGTCATAGAAATAAAATTATGAACATGTGGGTGTTGGGTAAAGAATTCTTCTGTGGATCTGAATGCTTTCATTGAGGGGAAAGAAAAAACAGCTCTCTGGACAGTTTCTCTCCTTTTACCTGAAGAGGAAATTCTAAAGGTCATACTGGAAGCCTGAAACATTGACTGTTTCAAAGAGTGAACTTTTAGATTCTTTGTTGTGTCTTAAGCCTTCAAGCCTCCAATCAGAAGGCAATTTAGTGCCTGACTGAAATTAGAAGTTCACAGTTTTCATCTTAACCTCTAAAGAGTTGTTGTCAGAATTTCTTGCTTTATGGTTACAGTCAGGCAGGCATGACCCCCATAAGCCTGGTGGTTTGGGTCATTGTGACAACAGGGGAAAGTGAGGGGGGGACCTCTCACTGTAGGGCATCTGTCTTCCGTTCTAGGATTTCACACCCTCCAGGCTTAGGAAACTGTTGCCCAGCTGGGGAAAAGTACCTGCCTTTTTGCATATGACGAGTCAGAAACTTCTTCAGGTTCAAGGAGAAAATTTGTGCTGTAAAACTTACATTATAAGATATGTTAGAGGGATGTGAGATGTCATCATCAGCCTCATAGGACAGACAAGGAGAGGTTAACCCATGTGCCTTGAGTCATGTAACTTGAGAGCAGCAGAGGCAAGAGTGGAAGCCGGGCTGCCTCACTCCTATGGTTGTGCACAGCTGCCGCTAGTAGAGAGTGGTTGTTGATGATGGGAACTATATCTTCTGATCTGAATTCTAAATGTGTCCTAAAGACCATGGGGGAAAAACTTGGTCCACAGCCTATGACATGACTGGGAGATTGTAGAACCTTAGGAGGCAGAGGATGGTGGAAGAAAGTGAAATTGGGACCTACGAGGTAGAAGTTAGGCACTAGTAGGAGGAAGTTAGGTTTAGGGGTACATACCATTTGGGTAGCTATTGATATCTTTTGGGTTCCTTTCTATTTCCCTCTTCTACCTCCCTTAAATAAACAGCTTCATTCTGTTACGGTCTGGAATATGATGAAAGAATGACCCCAGACTCAAGTAGCATGCAAGCAACAAAGGGTATTTATTCTGCAGATGTCCAGCACACTGGGGTCACCACTTTACAACATAGCAGCAACCCCAAAGGGAGCTCCAACGCCCCTTTTAAAGCCAAAGAGGGGAATCCCTACTGTCGCTCTGTGACCTCGATCAGGATTGACTGGTGCCCATGGAGGCTGTGTGACTCTGATCAGGACTTAGGTGCTTTTTAAACCAGCAGTTAATTAACCTTACCTTCTCCAGGCCAGATGTCTTGGCTGTTTCTGATTGGTTGCCCTTTTTCTGTGGTTTTTTTTATTCCTGTAACTCTTAGGCCTATTCTGTCTAGCAAGAAAATGAAGCCTGTCATGGCATTGGTCAGGCTTATTTAGCCAGGCTTTCTCATTTCCGCCACACATTTCCTCCAAGGTGTGTTGTTTTACTCTAGGCTCAAAGAGATAATATCAACTAAGCAGGTATTAATACTCCACACCATGAGTCAAATATAAACAGTTTCCTCTTTTTAAGTTCTTATTCTCTGTTATTCTTGCACTACAATACACAGATGACTTACATACATCTTCACCTACCCTCCCCCTTTGTAATTTCGTGCTAAGTAGGATTTTAGGCTCTCCTAAGATTCTACCCCAATGAACAACATCATTTTGAGGAAGACATATATTTCCTAAACTATAAACTTTAAAAAATAAACTTCCCATAATTTTTTTTATGGTAACAGTCACAATGCTAGCATATAGCTTTGACCTTTGCAGAGCATCTTCGAGTACAGTCTTTCTATGAGCCCCATAAGCATCCCATAAGACAAGGATAGGATCATTGTTTTCATGTGCTAAGTTCCATCAAGGCTGAGAGAGGTTCAACAGTTTGACCAAGGTTACACATCTGGGCTCGAGAAAAAGCAAAGAGAATCCCAGCCTCCCACATGACCTGCTTCTCATCGCAGCCTGGCTCTAGACCTCCAGGCCTGCCTAATTTACATATGAGATCATGCAAGTTCTTGGGATGTGACCAATATATAATGTGTAGCTAATGTGATAAAGAACAATTCCACTTTTGTTACAAAGGAAGGGAGCTCTTCAGGGGATCATAATAGTCAGGCCCCTCTCGTGGAACTCAGAGAGTTTTATGGGCATCAGGAAACAATCCATCCTCACAATGGACCATTGGGCCTGGCAACTCCCGTTGTTCTCACCATTCTGTGGAGGGGGAAAGGATATTAAGAGATTTGGCCCAGGGTCACCAACATCCAGGCTGTAAATCACACAGTCTCACTGGCAGCATGAGGAATGGAAGCAGGACTATGGAATAACCATCCAGAGAGTTGAGCGTGTTCTTTGGCTCTTACGTATGTAATATGCTTTTAAGTACACCCAAGAGCTCATGTCCAGGAGCAGAAATTGATGTTCTACATGTCAGCCTTGACACTCACTATCGAGTCCCTTGTTCAAGGTCAAAAGGAAATCAGAGAAAAATCATGAGGACGGACAGTCTTCTTTCCCTCAGAGTTCTGCCCATCATTTCAGGGCTGATCTTATTGTCACCATGCCCTAATCTGCTCAAGTAGTTGTTCCTTTACCATTGTCATACCTCTGCTTAAGAATGGAGAGTAGGGAAGAGTATTAGCTTTGACTTTGAGAACAGTTGGCCTTTAACTTTATGACCTTGGATGAGTCACTTTCTACCTTTGTGTATCAGTTTAGTACCCAGGAATGAGAGTCAGTGCAGATGACATTTTAGAACAATGAGGAAAGGCAAATTCTCACAGAGACCTTATGAGACTATTTTCTAGTCTGTGATTGGAAACACAAGAAATTTGCTGTGTGCTCTGTGTGCTGGGCCTGGCCCACTTCTTGACAGGAGAAAGGCACTTGATGGATGTGGAATGAGTGAATAAAAATGGTGCAGCCCTTTGGCTTAGGATGAGCAATGTTGCCCTGAGTTCTGTCGGTAGCTTGCATGAATTTCAAGCGTGACCCATTTCAGGCTGGAACCTCTGGCTGTTAGTCATCCCCAAGACCTGTCAGCATATAATCACTGGCGTCAAAGGTCCCAGTGACATAGAAGGCCAAGACTTTGTCTCTGTATCCAGAGGTCAGAATGATTGATGTGTGAAGTTGGAGGAACAGCAGGCGTCCACTCAACTCGTGCCTTCCTAATGGTATTTCAGAGGTTAATTTTTGGAGTGGAGAGTGGTGATCTTGATGAGAGACAGGGTGACCATTAGCTGGGGAAGGCAAAGCTGGGGTTGATATCTCTTTGTCTGCGCTGAAGACCCCGGGTCATTCTGTTTATCAACTTGCATTTTTCATAGTGAGTGCACAGATACGCAGAGGGTGACAATGAAAGGCTAAGGACTCCATTCTAAATCCTATGTATCAAATGAATTTCAATAACTCTAATATGACTACTATTGCAAATGGCATTAATGAAACATGTCAATCATAACAACTGGTTTTAAAGGATTGCAAATGTCAAAGTTTTGGGAAGCAATTCTTACTACCGACTACAAGGGGAAACTGAGACAGCACATTAGTAACTCATTATGGGTCCTGAGGAGAGAAGAGAGCCAAGCTGGGCTATGTCTCAGTGTCTACTTAGCTGCAGAGCTAAAGTTCCTGATCAGTAGAGTCCTGTTCAATTCTCCTATCTGCTCATTGCAGGACAGTGGTATAGGCCAAAGGGAGAAGTTTCAACCTCTATCCTTCCTCTAGTGATTGGCTCCTTAAGGTGCATTATTCAGCTGGGTATCCTCCCAAGGGTCTGATTAACAAAGAGTGCTCATTAACTGTGTAGTGTGAATTACTAGGAAGCATAATAAGAACTCTTAACAAAGAGTCTGAGTGCTTTCTAAAGGGTGTGTATTTTTTTTATTTCATGTTTTCAGTTTGTCTTCAGCTGCGTGTAGCAACTTTGAACTTACAAGGTAGACATAGAAAGAAAGCTATCTGTTATCCAAGCCACTTCAGTTTCCAAATATGGCTATGTTGCAGGTGTTTCCTTCTAACTCCTGTCACTGTTACTTACATCATGTTAGGTCTACATTGGCATGAAATCTAGGTGAAGATCAAAGCCTTTGTATGTTCACCATTTCTGATAAAATTACATTCCACCTAAAGGCACTTTATAAGCAAATTTTACTGGTGGTGGGATAAGAAAGCAAAAGGTTTAGCCTGTAGAATCGCTCACAGCAGCCTTGTAAGGCTCATGTTCATTTTTTTTATCGGTGTTAGATACATGATGATACCTAGGTAGTTTCATCCAGCAAACCTCAGGACTCTGCTAGGAAAGGGCATATAATGTCACTTAAAAATTACTCTCTTCCCTAAAGAAATTTTGGGGAGGGTAATTGGCTGACACTAAACAGTAACTCGTTGTGTCTACTTCCATTCTCACTGCAGATAATGATACTGAAGGTCTCAATAGAGAGATAAATCCTGTGAATAAAAATAAGCAAATCATGTCAACAGAAAATAGTATCCCATAGAGGGATGGAATGAAATGAGGAATGAAGAGTATAAAGTGGGAAAGAATGATAGAGGGCATTGAATGACATGAGAACCAGCCGTCACTTGTATGGCAAGAGGTAACAAATGGCCAGGATGACTGGGGTAGGATGTTTAAAGAGAGCACATTCAGGAAACAAGTCAGTGGATGGCTGGGAACCTGTATGCAGAGATGCTCAGATGCCATGGTAGGGATTTCGGCTTTGTTGCTGGGTAAGATGGAAAGCTGTTGGTCAGGTGGCTGGGCAGAAAAACCGCCTGATCTGACATAGACTTACAGAAACCACTTTGGGTTTCTTTCTTGGCAGGAATGAAATCGTAGTAAGAGGTAGAAGGAGAAGTGTTGGGGAAGTGAGACAAAGGTCCCAGGGAGGATTCTATTTGACTACATAGGCTCCCATAGTGGCAAGAAAGGGTCTGATTCTAACTATCGGCCATAGCTCAGCCACGGTAGGATTTAAGAAGAGTAGGCACAAGAGAGAAGGAAATGAGGAGAGTCCCAAGGACTGCCTGTGGTGTGGGCGGCCACTTACTGACCGCGGGACAGTGATGCCCATCTACTCCTTTGGAGTTTAATGTCTAGTTAGGGAATCAGCATTTTTATGTTGCTTTTATTTCTGGTGCTATAAATGAAACACACATCCTCCTGGTAGAACAGTCCTAAAATACATGCAGTAGACAGCCCTGTTTCCTGACTTTCTTCCCAAGAGGAAAACACTGTTCCAATTTGTAATGTATTTTTCTAGACACTATCAAAAAATGTACAAGAATATGTGTGTATTGTACTTTCTTTTCTTTATTAAGAAATTCTAAATTATTTTTTGTTATATCATGGTCCAAACTACCTAAGCTATGCTGCAGTGTACCTTTCCAGTAAATAATACATCTCAGAGATTAATTCATACCTGGGAAGACAGAAATGCTTCAAAGTCTTTTCCACTGTGTTTCCTTACTGTGATGTATTTAATTAATTCCCTACTGAAGAACGCTATTACTATTTCTAATACTGTTAAATTACTAATGATAATATGATAAATAATATCCATGTACATATATATACACTAATACAATACACTCCTAGAAATAGTTTTAGTTATATATCTACCTATTATTTATCATCTATCTGTCTGTCTGTCTATCCATCCATTCCTACAGCTATTATCTATCTACATCTTTCTATCTATCAAGTGTGACACTGTGCCACCAAAAGTATTGTAACTCACAGCCCACCATCAATGCACAGTGGCACCTGTCAAGGAGACTGCTTATGATGCCATCAATACTGAGGACAACCCATGCATGTATAATGTTTTCTATTTGGCCAAACACCTTCATCGTTATTCTTACCACATACTTACTGATCTCCCAAATGAATCTGGGGAGTAGATACAGTGTACCTCTTCTTTATGTAGTGAGGTAGACACTCGGAGAGACAGCAGACTTCTTAGTTAGCAATAAGAGAAGTAACTAATATACCTACACCTGCTTTTTTGGATAGGGACAGTCACCAAAGCTCAGAGATGCTGTTTCTCTGTTAAGGTCAGAAAGACCAAGCTGTGGTTGGATCTGGGTTGTTATGTCATACCTACGACAAGTTAAACTCATGGCAGGTGTACAGGAGGGAGGGCGGCAGGCATAAGGAGTAAAGGGCGAAGACTGGCAAAGGGAATTCCTGCATATCTGGGAGGCAACAGTGTAATCCTTAGAAGAGTCCTCATGAGGACTATGTAAAGTCCTGCCTGGTTTCCCATTCTGATTATTCAACTGACTGGGATGGGTTGTTTAACCCCTGCCTCAGTTTCCTCAACTGCAACATGGGATTTTACTTTCACAGCATCATTTTGAAAGCTAAGTAAACACATAAAATTCTGTCAATATCATCTATGTAGTAAACACTCAGGGCAAGCTGGTGTCTCTTATTACACAGAGTGAAATATGGCTCAGGGTAAGTAAGATGTGAATGTCAGGCTATGGGATTCACTCTCTGTCTCTCTCGGTTTTGACCATAAGGACTCTGGCTTTGGAGATGGTTTCCTTATGTTAGAACAGATTAAGGTAGAATGGAACTGGAGTCCAGGGACCAATAGAGGGTGGCTGCCAAGTTCTTCATGGTGATTTCATTGTCTGGAAGAGAAGGCCAAACTGTGGCTGCGCTTGGGTCTTGCCAGTGCTCCTCAAATTGCCTGCTCTGAACCAGTGCATTGGCTGTTACAGCCCAGCTTCCACAGCCAGGGACCATTTTTTGATTGTTACTTTATAGGAAGTGGGTTTGTTTTTTTTTTTCCCATCTGCCTACAAGAGAGGGTTTGTCTCTATGGGAGAAGGCCTGAGATCTGCGCAGGGTTTAGGAGCTGGCTGAGAGTTGGGAGCATTCGCCCCTGCAAGGAGCCTCGCCAAGCAGGGTTATGCTGGAAGGGAGAAGGGCCCTCCTCTGTGGAGACACCTAACAGTGTGCCCTTAGGCTTTGTCTGGAAAGCCCAGCCTCCGCCATGACTGCAAGACAGCCCCTCCTAAGACGAAGTCCTCCCACACTTGCGGCCACACTTTGCTCACAGGGCAGAAATTGTGCAAACCGTTGAAGAACAGACTGAGCTGATAGGCTGCGGCCCTCCTTTCGCCACCCCCGCCCTGCACACACCAAAGCCTTTCACAAACGCCGTATGCGTGTGTGTGTGCTCCCCAATCTTGCATCTCTGTCCCAGGCAAGGCTTTAGATAAATATGGTACCCAATAACTTCAAGGGATCAAGCGCTTTCTAGAATTTTTTTTTTTTCTACTAAGAAGTTGAGCTGGGGGGAATTGAAAGCAAGGCTGCCAGCTTTGATGTCTTAAGTATGAAATTTCAATGGCTTACAAGCCGCCAAGCTCTGGTACTTGTATGGCTGGGACAAGATTTAAAAAAATGATTGTATCACACATCCCATGGGTGACAGGCATCAGAGGGCTAGTAGCTTGAGGAACCCAGAAAGAACGATTTTGGAGGTGGCTGAGGGGATTTATCAGCTCCTTGCCCTGCCCCCCCTTTTTTTGTAAAGATAAATTGGTTTGGAAACTTTCTGTTACAAAAACATTCTTATTTCCAGGATATGAGAAAGTCATGAAAAATCCGAAAGAATACCAATTAATTTCGCTATTCAAAGAAGGCAAATATTTTGTTATATTTTTTTCTATGATAAAAGGATTGCTAAACAGCAGATATAATAATATTAAAATTTCAGCTGGGTGAGGTGGTACAGTCATGTAATCCCAGCAATCAGGGAGGCAGAGGCAGGCTTATCTCTCATTTGAGGCCAGCCTGGTCTACAAAGGGAGTTCAGGATAGCCAAGGCTACACAGAGAAACTCTGCCTTGAAAAAGAAGTGGAGTATCTGATTTTGTTCTACATACTTCCCTCTGTATCTGCAGATTAGTGCATTCCTCATCGGAAAAGCCTCGTTTTGCACTTGACGGCCATTAATAGAGAGACCAACAGCTGGCGAGAGTACAGAGGGTGAGTTACAGGTGGAGTGCTCATCCCTGAATGAAACACTTATTACACCTTGCTACACACGATTCAGGACAAGACTCAGGCCTGTTAGCACTCACCGCGCCCAATTCCCTTAGCAATGTCCAAAACGCAATGTCCACATTCGGCAGGCCAAAGTGGAAGGACCATTCTCCCGTAATCCACAGAAGCAGGCAGAACGTGGCTCACAGCTTCCCTGAGGCTCTTTTACAGTACGTGGCCAGTAACCCGGGACGAGGAGACCTCAGTGGACGTGACAGCCTTGCCATTCAAAGCTGTGCTGTGGCTCAAGGCTGCCGTCGGAAAACTCTCCTCTGACCTTTTCTTAACACACGGCATTTTAGTGTTCTGTTGATTACAGATCACTTACATGCAGCACACAGTTGACTGTTAAATTGGAAACTGAGAAAACCAAAAAAAAAAGAAAGTGCATGCTTGCCAGAGCAGTGCATCAGAGCAGTTGTTCCCAAGGTATTCATCGCCCTGCGTCTAAACACCTATAATTAAACTAGCTTTGGAGCTTTGCCTCTTGGAGAGAACGGAAGAATCAGTTCGACAGCATGCAGATCCTGTGCTGTGAACACACAGCTCAGCAGTGAAGATGTTCAGAGCAGACCAGATGCTGCGGCTCAAGGATGCAATTACCCACCTATCAGGATAGACGGATGATCCCCTGATCTTGGGGACATCTGAGCTCAGGCTAGCAGAGGGAGAGAGACAAGTGATGAATATGGTAACCTCCAGTTCTCCACGTCTTTAGCGCAGCCTCATTTCCTTCCTGGGGACTGTATTTTTGTAGCATGGATGCAGTGATCACCCAGTAGCTTTGTGTTAAACAGCTAATTAATGGGAACTCAAGTCCAAGCTGTCTTATTTATGAGACTCTGGAGCAGGCAGAGACACTTCGCTCATCTAGAAAAATAAGTTGGGATCAAGCTGCATCTTCTGTGTTAGTATGTGAGGTTCTGCTGTCAGGCATCAGAAGCAGCCAATACCGTCAGGCTTCCCATGAATCACTGAAATGACCTGGACCTTCCCATTTGAGTTGATTGTAGCTAATGTGTGCCATATAATCTCATATGCTCAGAATGTCTTGTGAACCAAGCATGCTATCAAGATACAGTTTTAATTAACATTTGCTTTTTACATAATGTACACAATTTATTTTGGCAAGAGTTCATTGAATGTAAAGTCTACATAATTAAGATACTAAACCTGCAATATTTTTTCTTTGTAGTATTTTTTTTAATGCTAAATGACACAGATTCGGCAACATTTATTACCCTGCAGAATGCTGCAATGGGCAATCACAATTTCAAGCTGCTTTTTCTCCGCCCTTCCCTTTCTTTCATTGTTTCCCTAACCTCAAGATGCAGAATCATATATCTGTTTGTTCATTTTTTTTTAGATTCAGGAGTATGAAGCTTTTGTGTAGTTGAATTTTACACTACAAATCAAGTAGGAGCTGGGTACACGCCAGCAATTCTAGCACTCTGAAAGCTGGGGCAAGAGGATCATGAATTTGAGGGCAGCCTTGGGTACATAGCAAATTTCAGGATAGCTTGAGCTATATAGCGAGACCCCGTTTCAAAAGAACAAAAGTGAAAAGAACAAAGAAGGTGAACTCTCGGTTCTTTGGTATAAAAACCTTCCGTAAATTTATAGCTTGTTTTAGAATCCTGAATTATCTTCTGAGTTTGTTCCACTAAGTGTTTCAATAATGATTATTACCGACTCAAGGTCGAGTGGAAATGGGCATATCAGATGAGACCTTCAAGGTCATGAAAGTGACTCTTCACTCTGCCCACTGCCACTGAGCAGGGATATAACTGAGCCAGGTCACATCGTCAAAGGAGCCAGAGCTAAGGGTAGAGCCTGTAACCCTCCAATAGACAGGCTTGCTCTGTAGAAAAGACTGCACTCCATTCCCCCAGAGCCTCACCAGTGAGGTCTTTTAAACTTGGACATGCCTCTGTATCCTGGAAGTCAGACATGTTTGAGGGGGAAATGAAAGCAGGCTTGCAGCCAGGCATTTCCCGAGATGAAGGATAGTGCGGTAGCTGGATCCCAGCCATTTGGTTCTCCCGGATAATTCCTGTAATTGTGTCAGAAGGCGAATGACTTGGCTTCAGGCAGCAGAAGCACATGTTGCCACAATGCAGCCAGCCATAGCCCCCAACACCGGAGAGCTGTTGATGGAGGAAGCCCATCGCCTCAGAGGGAGCATACTTCAGTCAGACCACTGCCCAGTAAGAGAGGAAGAACCCCACTGCTGGTGATGCCATTTGCTAGAGCGTCTCTCACTCTTTCCAATCTGCTTCATTTCTGGGACTGCCAGGTTCTTTCCAGACAGGGCCTGGACAGGGGCCTTTCCCAGGACTCCGCTGTGCTCTCTCGGAATGCTCAGCGTATAAGGCATGGATGGCTTCCGTGTCAGTCTCCTGCTCAGATCTGCAGAAAGATGCTAATTAGTGTCAGTAATTGCTGGAGAAGAGGAGAGCTGGCTGCTTCTCAGCTGGGGGTGGGGAGAGGCCAGCTCTCTCTCTGCCTTTCTCCGTCTCACCAGGAAGTGATCATCCCTGGCATCCTGTCAGGGAGATAGGCAGGCTAGTATATCAGCAAAGCGCTAGTGACCCAGGCATCAGAGCCAAAGGGTCATCATAGAAGAATACTCAAAGGTGCACTTCTGCAGGACAGACTTCCTAAGATGTGTTCCTAAAAGGAAAGAAAAATAGTGCAATTTGAGAGCCAAATTCCAGCAGATGGGGCAGGAATGGGGCCTCCATATCACCAGCTTTTTTTTTTTTCTGCTGGTGCTGCCTTCCATAGTGAGGGCAGGGAAGAGTCTTCTCTTAGCCTTAGCTGTTTTTTTTACTCTTATTATGGGGCTGGAAAGAGCATCTACCTTGTAGGATTGCAAGAGGTTTAAATGCACAAATACATACACCTGCATGTACCATTTAATGACGGGGATGATCTAAGCAATGGGTGATTAGATGTCACTCCTGTGCAGACATCTGCTGGATACTCACAAACTTGTTTAAGGTAGGTCAACATCCTTATCAACTTGCAGCAATGGCATCACAGGAAAAAGAAGTGAGTGTGTGCTGACTAAGCAGGGCTCTACTTGGCATATAAGAGTAGAAGTAAAAGTAAGCAAAGCGTCAGAATACATAAACCAGTATTATGTAGATCTGGATTATAAAGTGTTATGTACTGTCCATCATAGTACTGCTCTTGTCTATAACTGACAGTGCATCAGGCTTGGTCACTTCATCATCATCACAAACTCAAGGAACACAGTGCACTCTCCCTGCTGGTGGCCTTCCAGCTCCGTGGTCAGCTTAAGGGACCACAGTTAACCTGCTGCTGACTAGAATGCTGCGTAATGCATGGTGATACACGGTGCAGAATAATGCTTAGTGCAGAATCCATTGTTCCTAAGCCAAAGGTCCTGAGTTGCTAGGTTAACTAGGTTAAAGTAGGTAGCACACTAGAAACTGGCCTCTTGTGTGCTGGTAAATTTCAATGCTATTTCAGGTTGACCCTGGAACAGTTTTTAATAGGCTGGATTACCCCCTGTGGTCCCCTTTCACCAGCTTTCCCTACCTTTTATGGCATGTGAACAAGAAGTCAACAAATAGTGGTGACCAGATTCTTATGATAAATACAACCTCCCCGATAGTTTTCTCAGTGTTGCAGCCACATGCTTAGCTTTGCTTAGGTCTTCATGGATTATCCTACATGTACCTCAAAGCCCCAGTAATGTGGTCCCAGAATATCCAACAATGTGAAACACTTGTATTTTGCTTTATTTATGCATGATGTAACTATAAAAATCACATTATCCCATTATTGTGTACTGGTGCTGGTGTTTTAACCTTCCATTTTCTGAAGATAGAGCAATTGCTTTGCTTAATATCCATTTGCTTAGCAAATACATATATAGGTATATTATAATCTTACTTTTGTATGTGTAATGCCAGTACATACACAACTCTTCATTTATTCATTCAACAAATAATTACTGAGCACCAAGAGAAGCTCAGAATTGTAGATTAAGAAAGTGTTTGGGCAGCATCCAACTTAGGGCCTCTGTGTGGAGAAGAGAAAGCTGTGATTCTAAAACAGTAAAGCTCACCTTCTTCTTCAAGTAGATTCCACTGACCCTCAATACAGTCACTGTAACAGCAGGCATACTTTTCATTCTCTGGGCTAGCCAGACCATAATTCTGGGAGCAAGGCTCTCTGACCTTCTGCCTGGCATTGGAACAGCTGCTCATAGTGGGTTCCAAGCCTATAGTCATCCAGCCTTTTGTTTATTGGCACCACAAATCTTCATCTCAGAGAGAATGGCAAGGTAGCTAAGAGCAACGTCATATTGTTCGGGTTAGGAAAATGCTTCTGGTGTGTTCTAGCTGTGGGATCATGCATAAGTCATTTTTACATTGTTATGCCTTCGGATTCCCATGCAAACTATGGATATTGAATTAATAATCTGAAACTTGTGAAATATTTAGAGTATCACCCGTTATGTACATAAGTATTCGTTTATTACTGTTGAGTGTTCTACATTCCCCATGAAAACTCTTCTGTGTACACAAATGGTTGCTAAGGCACCAGGCATCCAAGTCACATTCTGGCCAGTGCGGATGACAAAAGGTCTGTTTCCTATTAAGCTGCCAGATAAGGGTTGTTTCTAGAAGTTTCTCTTGGCACTTTCATTTAAAAAAACCTGTTTTTTGGATATACTTTTTGTAACAGATGCTGGAGAATTAGATTTTATTGCAAATACTCTGTACTTACTAGGACTTTTAAGCCAGTAATAGCCTTCCTTATATCCCCATGGTTCATAAAAAATCCTTCCTTATATCTTCATTGGTCAAAGGATAATTTCACTCATCTGCCTCTTGTTGGATTACCTAGGGGCATGAGTTCTCATGGGCAAAGGGGTCTCTTTGGCCTTTCCAACCACACTCTAGAGCAGTGGTTCTTAACCTGCCTAACGCCATGACCCTTTAATACAGTTCCTCGTGTTGTGGTGATGCCCAACCATAAAATTATTTTTGTGGATACTTCATAGGTATAACTTTGCTACTGTTATCAATCATAATGCAAATCTCTGTATCTCCTGGTGGTCTTGGGCGACACCGCTGTAAAAGTTGTGAGATTGTGACCCACCTGCCGGTTGAGTACTCCTGTTCTAGGATCTATTCGTCTTGGTCTTGACCCACACTCACTGTGGCTCAGGACCCAACATGCATTGCTGATGCCAGCGTTTGCACCTGTAGCCTAGACTTCCACAATGAATGCTAGGTGAATATCAGTGAATATCAGTGTGAATTAATTCACACTGATCAACTCTCACTTAATTCCCTTGTGTGTTTTTTCCCTAGGATTTATTCTTTCAGAACACAGGGACACCCCAGTCTTCTTGAAGTCAAACACTTGGTAATCAGCCTAATATCTCCATCTTCTCAAATGTCTCACCCCTACATGCAGCATCTTGATAGTTCTTATAATGCCCACTCGCCCTATATAGTTATACCTTAGTCCTAGCCAGCAACATGCTCAACTGGGTTACAGAGCTTCCTTCCTAGGGAGCTGCTCAGCATCCATGCTCCTCTGTACACTGCTACAGCAGAATTCCTGAGTGCAAACCTTACTTTTACACATATTAGTTATTACATGATGGAATAAGCTTTGTTTGTTTTTTTTGTTTGTGTGTGTGAGTGTGTAAATGTATATATGTATGTATGCATGCATGCATGTATATGAATGTGGTATGCACATGCCATAACACATGGCTGGGGGTCAAAGGATAATATCTGGTGTCAGTCTTCATCTTCTACATTGCTTGAGATAGAATTTGTTGTTTTTAAATACATATGCTTGATTAATTGGCCTGGGTGGGAACTTCTGGAGATTCCTCGTCTCTACCTCCCGTTTCCCCATTGGAGTGTTGGGATTACAGGTGCATGCTGCCATGCCTGGCTATTGTGGGCTTCTGGGCATTCAAACTCAGCTCCTCCCTTTGCAGAGTGGGAATTTCTCAACCTCAGAGCCATGTGCCCATCCCCAGACAAGCTTCTTAATGATTCTTTGTCACGACCTTTTCATCGGTAACAGGAGAGCAATAGTAGTACCTTGCTCATGCAGCTATTGCGAGCATTAAATGAGCTAATATAGGGAGGCACTCAGCAATGCCTGGCATATAATAAGCACAATCAATAAATGTTAGCTATTATCATTAGCTCTTATTACTATACATTTTTCATGAAGCAGCCAGAATGATCAGTTAAAAACATAAATTAAATGCAATCATTCTTGTACTCAAAACTCTTCAGTGATTTTTCCATTTCAGTTACAATGAAATTTTAGCACATCACCAAGGCCAGACCCTGACCTCAGCTGTGCCTCCTCCTGTCTGAGCGCTTGGCCATCACTCACTAGCTGAGGTACATTAACATTCCACACTTTCTGCTTCCTTTGGGGCTTGGCCCTGGCTCTGCCCTTTGCCTGGGATGCTCTGCTCCCCTCCAGCTGTTCACGGGCTCACTGTGCCCTCCTCCCTGCTTTTTATTAGATCTCTGTTCAATTATCTCTTCTTTTTCATAGATCCTCCATGATCATGGATCTCAAAGAACACCCCTATGCTGCCCACCATCCCCTTGATTTTCCACAGCATTGACCATGCTTTTCAGTTACTTTCTTGTTAGTCCATTTAATTTATAATCTGTCTCTACCAGAAAAAATGTGGCCCGTCTGATCTCACCTCATAAGTTATGATTCCCAGGACCTAAGATAGGAGTACACACATAGGTGCTCACAAGGTAGTTGGTAATGAAATGGGACATCTTTCCAGAGAAGCTCTGAAGGATGAGTAAGATTTCTCTATACTGAAGAAAAGGAAAGGCTGGGAGGCAGTAGATACACACAGCATTAGCAACTCTGTGTGAGTAGGAGCACTACTATCAGAATGCCTAGCTATCAGAGGTGTGCTCTAATCCTCAGAACTGGAGACTCCCTTGCAAGTGTCTGGGGAATGCAGAACCTCTGGCCCCAGCTCAGATCTGATGAGTCAGCATTTGCAGCCTCTGTGTGTGTGTGTGTGTGTGTGTGTGTGTGTGTGTGTGCGTACACGCGCCAAATTCTTCAAACTTCACCTCCCAGTGTTAAGATTACAGGTGTGTATCATGATGCATGGGTTGTCTGTGGATACCAGGTACCCAACTCAGCTCTCCATGCTTGCACAGAGAGTACCTTACTCATGTAGCCACACCCCAGCCCCATCATTTGCATTTTACGAAGACTCTCAGGGGGAGTTCTTTGAGAGGCACTGGGATAGCATCTTCAGGGTTCCAGAACTCCCCAGCACAGCTAGGGACTAGGGAATGCAGTACACAGAGAGATGTGTTCCCTGCTGTGCAAGTTCATCTGTAAGTGACAGAACCCAGACCAGGAGTGCCGTATCAGACAGGGTTTTTTGTTTGTTTGTTTTGTTTTTGCTTTCATATAGGTGTATTTCAAAGTAACAATGGTTACAAATTGATTGACATAGCCAGAGAAAAAACAAATTCCCATATCTGTGTAAAGAAAATAAAAAGAAGATACAATTATTTGAAAAGACCTATTCACTATTACTATTTCAGGAAATAGTAAAGTGCATTTCCTTCCTCATTGTGTGAAATTAAAATTTAGTTTAACAGATGAGCTATTGTGCTCATCCTACAAATATAGTAGGATGAGATCTCCCCTATCAGTGGACTTGGGGAGGGGCATGAGTGGCGAAGTGGGGGGGGGAGGTGTATCAGACAGGTTTATTTGGGTCTCCTGCGAAAGTCTGAGCTAAAGTGGATGTGTAGAAGTAAGCAGTTAGAGGCTCTCCATAGTCCTCAGTAGTCTGTAAGGGTGGACTTTCCAAGCTTGCCCTTTAAATAAAGCTTTTCTGACATTCTGAGCTGCCACTTTGTGCCTAGTTGAAACAAGCACTCCACAATAGTCGGTGAGCATCTTCCACCTGCTAGGAGCTGAGGACATGGAGAGAAGAGAGCTACCGTCATCCTCAGGGACCTCACCACTGGCAGGGGAGAGAAGCAATGCGCAGTTGTGGTGGCTAATCCCTCCTGTTGACTTCTCAGACAGCAAGGGTCAGAAAAGAGGCCTTGATGACAGAGGGTGGAGAGGAGCCCAGAGGTTCATGCGTGCTTTCTTTCAGGATACTTAATTGGAGCAGCAGAAAGCTTAAATGCATAGAGAGCCTGGCACGCTGAACAACAGTACAAAGAGGGATCTTCATGCTTGGAGGAACACTAGGAACTGTGGGCAGAGAGGAAAACTCTGCAGACAGGAGCAACCGCCCAGCGTACAAGGGATAGCAGAGCCAGGAAACCACAGTTTGCAACCTTTATTAAGCTAATTGATCCGACAAGAATTATCTCTGGATGCTCACAGCACTGTGAAAAGTTGGAAAGAGAATATTCATGCTGTCTCAGATATAGTCTCAAGTAATGCTAGTTTCTAATTGGCTGAACAATAAAGGGCAATCTTACCATGTAGAAATCTGGCAGACATTGGCTGATGATATAATATTCCTTATGACGGGGCTAAATGGAATCATACAACTCAAACTGAGGGTCGTTCTGCAAAAACAACTCAAATACACTATTCAAAACTGACAATATGGTGATGACAAGAGAACCAAGTTCATGGTGCAGGGTAACAAGAGACGACAGCTAAACACAATTCACTCCTTGATTGAATCCTGTCTGGAGAAGAGATGTCCACATCGCATTTTGGGGGCAGTTAGGGATATCTGAATGTGGACTTTGCACTAGATAATAGCTCACTGGTGTACTGAATAGGCTCATGGTGTTGTAGCTACTCAGGGAAATGCTCTTATTCTTAGAACTGACATGCTAAAGAATTTAAGTGTGAGAAATAATGGTATTGCCAACTGTATTTCAAGTGGATTCGGGGGGGGGCGGGTATAGAGAAGAAAAGATGAGATGAGCATGGCGGCCTTTAACAGCTGGTGAACCTAAGCAAGGAGCATTCAGGTGTTCTTTGTGCTGTAATTGCAGGCTTTCTGTAGATTTCCTTTTTTTTTTTATGGAATCAAAAGGATGTTTTACCATTTGAGTGGCTGATTTTATGTAGACCAAGAGAGTTCAGAGGACACAGTGGATTCCCATACTCATATCACTTCGGTTTTAGCTAAACTGAACCCATTGCTTATACCCCAGGGAAGGGGGGTTGATCTTGGCAGAGGAGATGACAGAATAGCACAGATTCATTCAGCCTCTGGGGGAAGCTTGCATCTGTTTCCTTGGTGGAGGGTCTGTACTCACAAGCCATGAATCCACACCGGAAGCATAAAGTCTAAACTCCTGCTTCCTAGAAAGGTCTAGGAAGGAGCAGGAGGCGAGGAGTTGGAGTGGAGTGGTACTAGAATTTTATTGGCAAGGGTGAGGGCTGTTGTTACTGTGGGGAAGTGAGGTGGAGAAGTGGTGGAATTATAATTATGAGGACTTCAGAAGAATGCATTTCAAAGAACATTTTTAGTCACAGATGGTTGAAGAGAAATGCAGAGAAAGGGCCCCAGCACCTCATCTTCCCCATTTCAGGAGGGGGAGAAGCTTGCTAATGAACACATTGATTTCCCAGTTCCTTAGAACAATAGCAAATGCTTTTTGCAGTTATTAATTGGGATCCCACGGCAGGTATGGGGGAGGGAAGACCCTGCTGATTTGGAGTTTCTCTTTAGGGGTTGGGTGAATAGAAAGAGCAAAGAAGAAAGCCATGTAAGCAAGAGTCCTGGACAGACTTGACACCCAGCTCATAGCCTGGCTCACAGACTGATTAACCTTTCTCTTCCGACCCTTACTTCCTGACTCGTAAAAATTAGAATAATAGTCCTTCCTGTGAATAATAAAGGATTGAAATGAGATAGTTATTACATTGGAAATACTTGCCACACTTTTGAGCCAGAGATTGTTTTTCTTTAAGAAAAAAATAAATGTTTTCAAGAAGTATTGTCAAGCGCATACACTGTGCTAGGACCAAACAATATCACAATGGGCTTGGAAACACAGTTCTTGGCTCCCTAGAACTGGGAATTTGGTGGAGAGGGCATCAATGAAGCAGGATTAAAGATCTAATAAGGGCTGAGTTGCTCAGTGGGTAACGTCCTTGCTGTGAAAGAAAGCATCAGGACCTGAGTTCAGATAAACAGGACTCAGGCAAAGAACTGTGCCATAATGTACATCTGTAACCATGGGTTTCAGAGAGAGGCTGGATCTCCAGGGGCTTGCTGGTTAGCTGGTTAGCTCACACCGCAAGCTACAAATTCAATGGGAGACTGTCTCAAAGAAACTAAGGTGGAGAGCCATAGAGGAAGAAGCCAGGTGTCAATCTCTAGCATGTGCGCACATGCACACATGCACAAATTTGTTTTAAGTCTGATAGATCTGGAAAACAGTACTCTGATGGGGGCTGTCTGTTACTGAGAACATAGAGGAGGGGCCTCTGGAAGGAAGCAGTGTCATCAAGGAAACCCATCAAACACTCCTGCCCTCCCCCAGATATCTACAGATTGAACCTGCTTGGCCAGATGGGCAGAGGTCAGGGGGCTTGTAGGGGACGGGTTGAGTTTTCTTTCCCCAAGGAGCAAGGCTAAAGGCAAGCCCGTGTCTTGTGGACAACCTCTGAAGCTTAACTAAGCCAGAGCTCAGCTTGAGCTGGCTCAGCTACTAGGGCTTCTAGGCGTATGCAGGTCTCTAACCTGGAACAGGTTCCCTTATTCTCAGGGGGCTGAAAGAACAATCGTCAGGCTTAAGTTTTCCCAAAATGTACAGGTAGTTTCAACCCCCTCCCAATACATAGATAGTAGGATGCTTATCTCACTCATGGATCCATCTAACATCCCATAATGTGTCCATTTCTTATAGTATGTATACATTTCCATGGGAAGTTTCTATCCCACATGCCCGGTGCCTACAATGAGAACTCTGTTATGAGTGTGTGCCTTGGTGCATTGGTGGCATTTATCCCCATGTGCATTTCAATACCCATAGAATAGGACTGTTCCAATCTGGTAGAGCAATAGACACGTAAGGTAGGCAGAAAGACTGGGAGTTTGCGTTCATTTCACCTAGGCCTAAGTTTTCTGCGCAGTCATGAAGAGCAAAACTTAGGGCTAGGATTGAAGAATTCAGAGCATATACTCCTCTAGTTTAGGGGAGCAGGCTCATGAAACAAATCCTGTGCTTCATGCAATGGTGAAAATAAGGGGAAAGGGATGTAGGACTAACAGTGGCTCATGACTGTTTCCCCTGTGCTCAGGAGGCTGAGAAAGAAAGAATGCTCAGTGTATGATGCCAGCCTGGGCTACGTAGTTCCAAGTTTGTCTGGCATACAGAGAGTGAGACCCTGTCTCAAGAGGCTGCCAACAATAACAACAAAATTAAGGAAAACGCAAGCATTCATCCCTGAAGTCTAGAGTTCAGCTCTCCATTTTTTTTTTTTTTTGCTCCTCTGTTTGTCATTCCTTGCAAGCCAGATGATCAGGGCATTTCAGGGACTCCATGGTCTGTCCTCCCCTTGGGGCAGTGAAGGCATCACCTGTGAAGTCTGAGGTAGGAAGCAGTGGGGAATGGGGTGAATCTTGTAATGCCTGTCATGTCTTCAACTGCTTTGTCATGATCTGGTCAGACACTAATTCAGTCCATACAATGAATATTATAATTCTTTGTGTTCTTTAGAGGTAGAATTCTGAAATAGTACACAATACGGGAATTTACCAAAGGCCTTCAGATCTACCAATGGAATTAGAACACATGCTTCATTTTGCCCCCAGGAACCAAAGCAATTTCCATGCTGTTGGATTAGAACACAAACTTCACACCTAGGTGAAATGGAGAAACCACTCCTATTTCATGAATTTTTTTTAAATCACATATTTGCTATTTAAGACTTCACAAAGGAAGAAAGGCATAAGATTCACACATTTTCAAGAAACTGCTGGTGCCTGAATATCTCCCAGAAGCAGGGAGAACTGGTTATAAAAAAGTTGAAATTTCCACATAAGAAAGAATGCATCTAATGGTGACACGGATGAATAAAACCACTAAGAAGATTATGTTCAGTTGTTGTGGTTCTTGTTTGTTTTGTTTTTTAGTTGTATTCTCATTTCTAGGCTCTGGAATAAATTAATACCTATCTTCCCTGTACTCGGCACAATACTATCTTATCCCTAAGTGCTAAGGAATAGCTGTGAAAGACTGAATTCCTATCTCTTTAAAGTACACACACACACACAAACACACACACACACACACATACAGAGAGTGAGAGAGAGAGAGAGAGAGAGAGAGAGAGAGAGAGAGAGAGAGAGAGAGAGAGAGGAGATATCAAAGGTCAACAGGTTCTATACCCTAGGCAATGTCAGCAAAGAGGAGACACAGCTCCCGCAGCCAGAGGGATACCCAATATTAGGTATACCTAATATTTTATGAGGTGAGAGGGCTGGGAACAAGAAGGGAAACTGAGGGGAAACATCTTTTTGTCAAGCTGGAGGTCTGCAACAGGGTAGGTTCCTGGGAGGATATGAGTATGACTCTAGCTCCTAACGAGGAACGGGGGAGGGGGGCATGAAGATTGAAATGACCACCTCCTAGCCAGGTAGGACTAGTGGAAGGAGAGGTACAACAACCCACCAGCAAAACCTGTGATCCAAAAATTACCCTGTTCATTAGAAGTCAGGGATAAGGAGGGAACAAAAGTTGAAGAAATGTCCAACCAATAATTGTTCCAACCTGTGTCCCACCCCACGATTCAGAGCCATTCCCTGATACTATTAATGATGCTCTGCTATGCTTGCAGACAGGAGCCTAACTTGACTCTCCTCTGGGAGGCACCAGCCAGCAGGGAATTCAGACAGATGTTGAGACTTGCTGCCAAGCATAGGGCAGAGCTCTGGGAGCAACTGTGGAGGTGTTGTAGGAAAGATGAAAGGACCTAGAGGGGACAGGAACGTCACAAGGAGACCAAAAGAGACAACTAACACAGTCCCACGGGACTTACAGAGACTGAGACATCAACTAAGGAGCATGCGTGGTCTGAACATAGGCCCCCTGTGCATATGTGAGCGATGGGCAGCTTGGTCTTCCTAAGGGGCACCTGGTGGGTTGGAGGGGGGCTATTTCTAATATGGATTTTATTGTCTGCTTTTGGATCACTTCACCCTGGAAGGACTGCATTGTCTGGCCTCGGGATGAGGATATGCTCAATCCTGGTGTGATTTGATATGCTGGGGAGGTTGATATGGGAAGAGCTCCCATGTGTCTGGGGGAAAAGGGAAAGGGAAAGGAAAAAAAGGAGGGGAAGGAAGGACTGAAAGACTAGAAAGAGAGGAAGCAGGGGCACCCTTGAGATGTAAAGTTAATAAAACTGAAATTTAAATAAACAAGCATACAAAAAAACAAAAACAAACAAATAAAAAAGGGGGACATTACCTTTTAGCCTGAGGCAGTCTCCTAAAGTTTTAGGGACAGCAGGCCAAGACAGAGTTCTGTTTGTGGCCTTGATGTAGAAAGAGTCTCAGGATTAGCCAATATGACACAGAGAAAGGATTTCGTTAAATATATTTTTATTATGTATTTTAAGCATGAAAATTAAGAGAAAAGGGCACTCAGAGAAACACACCCAAGTGTTTGAGTACCAGCTGCTGAGGAGAGAGTAAGCAACAGATTGCCTTTGCATTAACCATGTATATAGCATTCTGGTGGCTCTCAAGTTATATCTCAAAAGGTTGCTTAGGAGTATCTTTTTCCCCTCTTCTCCCCATGTGATGGGTGAGAATCTAAGGTGGTTCTGGAGGCTGCTGGGTTGGAATTATAGCCTGATAAGGGCAACCTCAGACTCCCGGGGCTATGAACAGAGATATCCTTGTCCCGTCAGTGTGGTTCATGAAAATTGAAGATTCCTAGAAAACTGAAGATTTACAGATGGGTGGGAGAAAGGCCTTGAAAAATTTTTGCTCCTCTGCTGGTGAGAAGCATCAGTTGGACTCCCTCTTCCTATGACCCGCAATTCTCCCTTGTCTTCTATCCTGTATCAAACTCATTCCATCTCACAATTTTTGAGCTCACTACCAGAGCCATTGATGGTGTTGAGCTCAAAACTGAGATGAATCCATGTCCCTCACTCAGCCTCTGTGCTGAAAAAGCCCCTTAACCCTTGGGATGTTTTTTCCTGGGTATGTAATGTGGGACTGCATTATTGGAGAAGGATACTGGAGGTCAGGTTACACTGAACCGGTGTTGGTGTCGAGGTCATTTCCTGCTGAGTTCCCTCTTCAGGCCCTTCTGCTATATTCTCTTGAACACATTCCTTCGTGTAGGGCCTGTTCTCAGGTTATCATATGGGGGTGACAGGTTGATAGGAGAGCTTTTCATGCTCCTTACAGTTCAATCTGCTTCTGTTCTTTCTCAAAGGAACAGGACATGGAGTCTGACAACTTCAGCATACAATGTGCTTTTGCTGTATCTATTGCCAGCTGGGCCTTGGTTTTCCCACCTGTAACTTGGAATGATTACACAATGTCATTCAAGTTTCCAAGCCCCATCTCCCATACAGGTCACAATAATCCTTACTTGGAGAGGATGCTGCTGCCTCCACTTGTCTATGCTGGCCAGGGAGTACAGAGATCCCGTTATGAGGAAGCTGAAGTGCTCAGAAAAGGTCTTAAGCAGTGAGGCCAACCTTGAAAGGGATGGGGTTTCTGTCTCCAAGGCGTGAAGCGGCCTCTAATCTGGTGAAGCCAGAAGATACGATAGATAATTGGCAAAACCCTCTGTTGCTAAACTAAAAAAATTTATGAAATCAATTGAGAGAAAAATCAATAGCAGACTTTCCTTACACACAATGAAAAGGCAAGATTGCCACACAATTAAGAACCAGGCCCAGGTTTTTACATTCTGCCTGTCTTGTTCTAGTGTTTCTAGGCCACAGTTGTTCGTCAGAAATAATTAAACATTTTCCCATGGGCAACAATTACTTGCTTAAAATATTATGAGTAAGGAGAATACATTTATAATTACCTAACCTTTCTGAAGGTGAAAATATATATTATCCTTTTCTCTTCCATCAAAGGAGCGCCTGGATCCGCCAGCACTCTGCTTTCTCTCTCTCTCTCTCTCTCTCTCTCTCTCTCTCTCTCTCTCTCTCTCTCTCTCTCTGCTCTCTGTCTCTTGACTGCACTAATTGCCAGAAGGGATGGAACAGCACTTTCCACACACCATACTTTGGCTTTCATTTTCCAGAACTTTTAGGAAATCAAATCACAGTTCCTCTTTCATGTTTTTTTTTTCAAAATCATTAAACAGGCTGCCTAGAGTTATTAGGCATCTATGGATGTCCTCAGTGCTGTATAACAATGGGAGAGGCCATGGCTCTTTCTTCTCTGGAATCCAGAGCCCAGGACTGACGTATGTTCAATAGATTCTTGATTTCCTCTTAAACTCTTACACAGGGAAAACAGCAAAGTAATAATAATAATAATAATAATCAGCAAAAATAACATAATCACAATAGCTAACTCTTACAGAAACAGACATTTCTTTAATGGTTTTATCTGTATCTATTAATTATACATAATAATGTCTTTCATTATGGCGGTTTCATTCACGTACATAATGTATTTTAGTTATATTCCTCCCTACCTTTTCTTGCCCCTCCTACTGCTAACCTCCCTTTTCTTCTCAAATAGCTCCCCTTCTACTTCCTTGTCACTCTCTCTTCCTCTCTCTCTCTTTTCTTTTGAGGCAGGCATTAGAATGATGTGTGCATACTGTCTCATTCACTACAAATGGAAAATTTACAGATGAGAGAACTGAGGCCCAGAGATGTTAAGAATCTTGCCTAGGATCACACAGCTAATACCTAGTAAAACTTGAATGCCGTCTAGAGACAGTCCCTTCCATCAACGTAACTCTCTAGTTGGAAGCCTCCCTCAAATTTCTCTATCAAGTCATTTTTGTTTAATGTTTATTGGCAAAGAAGATAGTTTACGTAGCATACTTATCAGAGAGCTGGTTGCTAGCATCCTTTCATATTAAGCCTTTGTACTCCTAACTTGTTTGGTATTGTTTTTTACAATTATTGTTTAATGTATTCTTTGAGAATTTTATACATCTATACAAAGAAATATGATCACATATATCCTTCAATATTCTCTGTAACTCTACCTGTATCCTCCTCCTGAGTCTAATCCAATTTTATGTAATATTGAGGTCATCATCACTTCTCCCCCTCAACCCTCTAATCCTCCTTATCTCCCTTGCCCTCCTCCTCTTCCTTCTTCTAAAATAATCTGTAATTTCAAATTAGTCCTACCCCACTTGCGCAGCTATGTTCATAGCAGCTTTATTCGTAATAGCCTGAAACAACCTAGATGTCCCTCAACTGAAGAATGGATAAAGGAAATGTAGTACATTTACACAATGGAGTATTTACTCAGCTGTTAAGAACAATGACACCATTAAATGTGCAGGCAAATGGATGGAACTAGAAAAAAATATATATCCTGGGTGAGGTAACCCAGATCAAGAAAGACAAACATGGTATGTACTCACTTGTAAGTGGATATTATCTCTAAAGTAAAGGACAATCATGCTACAGTCCACAGACCCAGAGAGGCTAAGTAACAAGGAGGGCTTCGGAGGGGCTACATAAATCTCACTGGGAAGAGGAAATAAAATAGACATTGTGAGTAGAGAGGGTAGGTGGGGGGGGCAGGAACAGGAAGGATCAGGCAGGGGGAAGATGTACTGGGAGAGGCAACTGGAATTGAGGGTCAGCAGGGGTGGGGGGGGAGAGATCTTGGGGATGAACTAGAAACCCAGTGCAATGGAAACTCCCAGGAATCTCTGAGGGTGATCCTAGTTAAGACTCCTAGCCATGGCAGATCTGGAGCCTGAAGTAGCCATCTCCTGTAACCAGGCAAGACTTCCAGTGGAAGGGTTAGGGCACCAACCCAGGCACATAACCTTTGACATATAATTTGTCCTGCCTACAAGGTGTGCTAAAGCAAAGGTGACAGAGAAATTGCGGGAGTGGCCAACCAATGGCTGGTCCAGCTTGAAACCAATGCCACAAGAGGGAGCCTATCCCTAACAGTGCTTGGTGGGCCAGGCCTCAGAGGCTGGTTAGCCCAGAGGCCTAGGATAGAAACAGATGTAGGTCCATCTACTGGACCATGGGCAATGACCATAATCCCAATGAAGAATGATTCCCAGCAGCCATCACCTGCCAATAGCCCCTTGGGAAGCTGTGAGGCACAGAGATCTTCTCTCCGATGTAGGTTGGTACTTTGCCTTGATCTTGCACTGCTGATGTGAGTATAGAATGCAATGGCCACATCACATCCAGAAGGCAGCAGTTCACAGCACTCCTTCCCGTTTCCTGGCTCTTACATTCTTTCTGCCTCCTTTTACTTCGTTCCCTGAGTGTTGACAAAGGTGTCCCATTTACTGCTGAGCACTGCAGTCAGTTACTCTTAGTGCTTTGATCAGTATGAGCCTCTGCACTGACTGCTGTCCACTGCAAAAAGAAACTTCTCTGACCAAGACTACGAGTATAAGTGACTATTTAAAAGCAGGTTCCCACCCTATGACTTTCATCTTCTTTTGCAATGGGCTTTTCACCAGGCTAGCAGTACCACATATGGAAATGCCTCCTGTGGAATAGGCCTCCACCTTCCCGCCAAAAAAAAAAAAAAATAGTTGGTTACCTCCAAATAGATATGCCACTACTGTACCAATGGGCACAGTTTACCTGCCATGTTGTTATTGAAGCATACAAGAATCAGCACTGGATAAGACCAGTAATAACTCCCCACCCACCACCCCCAGCAGACATCATAGCACCCTCTGGCACTATGGAAGCTAGCCAATAGGGAAGAAGCTTCCTGGTCAGTTTAAACTTGATTTCTCTGTGTCTTCCATTTGGCCTTATTGAGTTTCTGTCTACCAGCATGTAGTAACAGTAGCAGCTTCTCTTCACTTCCTGAGTGTATGACCTGGACACTGGCTCAGGGCCTTCTCCCTTCTTCACTAGCATGCACTGTTTCCTTGGTTTACCAACGAAGATGCTGATATATGAAAAGAGATACTGCCAACATGACGCAGCTAGTAGTCTGGGAAGCAGGGACTGCAGGGAGGCTGGTCTTCTATTTAACCTGTTTTAACCCGCAGCTTGTGCTGGGTTACTGACCTAAGGCTGTTAAAAGGAACGAGGCCTCAGAGGCCGCTCCTTCTGCCAGTTATCAGCTTGGCTGACTCACACCCTAGATTCTGGGGCCAGTAACAGGTAGACTTTTATGAATGCTACCTGCTTAAGTGTTCTTTCTCTTGTTTTAGGAAAATAAGACTTGGGTAATTATGTTGAGTTTTGGTGCTCTTCAATAGCCCCTACATTAGGTAAAGATTTGGTTAAAATTATAGTTTTTTTTTTTAATGATAGCTTATGTGTGCCAAGCATTTACACAGTCCTTTGGTTCAGAGCAGTTTTGATGCGATTTTGATTCCTTGCTGCTTCCCAGTGGCAGGGGGTTTCAAGGTTCCCTAGGAGCTCATCCTCTGTGATGCATATATTGTATACACAGAATAGTATTTTACGCTGGGAATCATGCTAGAGATGCATTGCTGTACGGGCTCTCCTCAGCCAGAGCTCACTTCTTATTTTCTTGAGTTAAGGATACTTGAATGAAGGGCACATTCTATAGCGAGCCTGCTTTTTGTGCTTAGGTTCTAACGCTACCCAGATGTGTGACCCTGGACGAACTGTTTGTGTGTTTCTGGCTTTCTTGCCTATCCATCTATAATACTGGGGTGGTGAGAGCGTCAAGCGTCTCTGTGTGGATGAGTGAGTAGATGTGTATCATGCTTGGAATAACTGGATCTGGCACATCAGCAACTGCAACTGTGGGCTCTTGTTACTGGTAGCCATCTAGAGAACTGTCATTTGAAAAACACTTAATTTTTCTTCTAATAAAAGAAAAGCGGTTCATCATTATCTCCCTCCACCCCCCCTCTTTTCAAAGGGCCACTGAATTTTTCACATCCTCTTCTCGTAATGACACCCAGCACTTCTGGTGAAGGTGAGAACACAGCAAGCCTCTGTGTGAACATTTAGAGGAGGGCAGGAAGTCTGCATTGCAGCACACGCTGCAATTAGCTGCATACTCTGCATTTAGCTGCACTGGCATCCATGTTTGCCATTAAATCCTGTGGTTGGATCAGGCTGCAAATTTTGGCTGATGCAGCTGATAAACTGTTTGCCCTCCCTGTCCTACCAAGCTCTTGCATGCCATACCATTTTGTACAGGAACCCTCCTACCCCCTGATGATCCTTTCCCTTTTGCTGTTTTTCTTATGATCCTTTCTCCACAGGGCAGACAGAGGGGATGATTTTGCAGAGCAGATATGATACTTCTGCTTAAACATTCCCTAGTGTCTTTCTGTTGCAGTAAGAATCAGACCTTGACTATAACTGCAGGTCCTATGTGCACTAAGGTACTGGATCTGCTTCACTTTTTTTTTTCAACATGTCACACCTTCTCTGAGAGCAGAGACTTGACCTGTGTGTGATGAGTCCCTGAAAGACCCTTTGCTGGCCACTCACTATCCTGTGGGCTCAACATGAGCTACAGCTCCCTAAAAGGAGCCTGCTTTGACTACCTTGCATAAAATAACATACCTCGGTCCTACTGCAACAGCAACAATATTCCCAAACCAAATGCCCTCTCTACCAGATTCAGGCCCTGTTCTAATTGCCCATTTGCTCATTTACCTGAGTCCTCTGCTTGCCTGGAGAAAATAACACTGCCTCTGGGCTGTTAATCACTGGCTGTGCTTTTTTTTTTAAGTTTTATATGCCTCAGGATGGAAATGAACTCAGGATAAGAAGTCTCTTCAGCTTGGAGGTTCCCAGAACCCACTGGTTGTCAGGAGGCTCACAACTGCCTGTAATTTCAGCTCAAGGGACATGCCTGTTTTTTAGCAGTTTGGAAATACACGGTTTGTACAAGGGCATCTGGGATGTGGCTCCACAGACAGGATGCTAATATTGAGGAAATTAGCAACTAGTGAAAAGTGGCTAGCAAGTCTCCCGAAAGCATAATCTGGGTTCAGATAGGGGAAAACAAAACATTATAAGAAGCATTGGAGACACATCATCCATTGCTAATCATTGAGAGGAGCATACAGCTAAAAATGCTGGTTTCAGAGATGACTTGCTTGAGTGTAAGCCCAGATCTTCCTAGTTACCAGCTCTGAGGCCTGGGTAAGTCACTTATTCCTCTGGGCTTCAGATCCCTAAGAGTGATTTACTTTCAAGGTCTCTGCTGAATGGATGGGTTAATAAACGAAAGCACTTAGTGCAGAGCATGGGTCATCTTAAGGACCCTATGTACACTAATTACTGTTATCATTATCAACTGACTAGAGGCAGAGACACCAGATGTACCTTTTCTACTGCAATGCATGAGGGAGGGGTGGCTACTCAGGAGCTTTCCGTTGCCTTCCTGTCACACCATAGTTTAGAGCTTGACCACTCCCAGCAAGCTACAGAATCTCTTCTGTAGCCCAGAGTTACTCAGTAAGTACCCTGTATCTCAGCAGGATCACCTAGTAATTATACTCTGCAAGGTTTCCAAAATTGTAGTGTAGCAAAGTAGTTCTGAAGCATATGGGGCCTGCCCGACCCCATTGCCACAAGAGGGAGAAGACAGTTTTTGAAGCACAGAGAATGAGATAGGTCTGTGCTTGGGCCTGTAGCTTTTGAGGCAGTAAGCTATGGCAGCTCGTGGACCCACCGAGTCATGGGGTGGCGACTGTATGTCAATTTCCTCCCAAAGCACAGAAGTTCTTCAGCCACATTGCGCTGGAGAAAGCTCAGCATTGTGTCCATGGTAGGGGCGGGGGGGGGGGCGTCTCCTGAGATTCCCCTTCAGAAGAAATGAGTCATAGAAGTAAACAAAAGTGGGAGGAACAAGACTAGGAGATCATGGGAAGGTAACTCAGGTAATCAGGACTGGGCATGGGGGAGGGAGAAGCCAGAGAGTTCAGTGTGACTTGAAACTTAAAGCTATTCATTCTTCACAACCTATTCCGAGGGTGTCTCTCGTGGGTGAGGTTCCTCAGTCTGCATAGTGAAGAAGCTTGTCCTATTCTCTAAGCACAGACTCACATACTCAGTGTGCGCTTGAGCCTACTGCCTGCTCTGGAGTCTGTCCTACAGGCTCCATGGGAAGGGAGTGGTATTTTCCTGCCTTTATCAAGTCTCTGGCCACCTGTTCGATTGCAAAGTCCTCAGTTCCCAGATCCCTCCCAGATGAGTTATTGCGCATAGCCATTTTCAGCCTATATTTTAAGTGTAGGAAGTTTTCACTTAAGATATCATTCCATTATATTTTAGCATATTAGTCTAACACCCTTTTAAAGGCAATAGGATCCTTTAAAAAAAAACTAGTTATACATGAAATTTCAGTGAGTAAAACAGAATAATGACAGTTGCCTTTGCTTAAAAGAAAGACCCAAGCCCCAGATACTTCTTTTTCATTTAGCTCTAATATCATTACTCTACAGATCCCTTAGAGCGGATTAAACAATCTTGAAACCATTGTTTTAAGACAAACATACTCTTTGCATCACTGACTTTTTAATGGAACAATCAAATGTATCTTTTAAATGACACGGGCATTTTATTAGAATCATTGCTGTAATATGATTGAGTTGGTACAGATAATTTGCAAGGACAAGGGCAGAGATCTAATTAATGTAAGCAAAACCTTGGCTTTATTGGCATGTACAGACAGATAATCTTAGAATACTGGTGACAGGCCAAGTTCTAGCCAGGCATTAATGTGACTTTTCTGGGTCATTCTTCCCAGTCATCTATTGATTCCACCTTTCTCTGCTAACTTTTATCCATGTTTACTTCTGTTAGGGATACTGGATCCTTGTAGTAAATACGATGATTTGGTCAGTTCTAAGGTTAAAATGCTTACGGGTCTTGATCCCCAAGCATTCATAGAAGGACTTTTATTGGCACTTCTTAAGTCACATGTTGTCCTAGTTTAGCTTCTGTTGCTATGATGAAACACCAGGACCAAAAACAACTTGGAGGGGAGAAGTTGTTGCAGGCCATTATGAATGAGGGCCTGGGCAGGAGTGCAAAGCAGGAACCTGGAGGAAGAAACTGAAGCAGAGACTGTGGAGAAATGCTGTTCCCTGGCATGTTCTCATGGCTTGCTCAATCTGCTTTCTTTCACCATCCAGGACCATCTGCCCAAAGGTGGCGTAGTCCCCAGTGGGCGTGGCCCTCCCACATCAGTCATCAATCAAGATTCCTACTGAATTGCCTATAGGGGATCTGATGGAGGCATTTTCCCAGCTGAGGTCTCTCTTCCCACATAACTCAAGCTGGTGTCACGTTGACAAAAACTAACCAGGACACATGTCAACCCCTAAAGCCGGTGGATATTCAGAAGTCATTGTGATTGATAGTCCCTCCAGAATCGTGCGGATGTGTCAGGTGAGGCAGCTCTCTGATCATGAAAAAGGTGTTGGCAAGGATAGAGCAACCGATGTCTACCACAGGGCTACAGCCTGTGTTAAAAAGTACTTTTCACATTGATACTGTTTGTGCACCATTGTTACAAAGATCAAAGGTGCACACACAGAGTAACAGCGAGAACTGGGTATGTAGGTACCTGGCATTTAACATGATGTGATAAGGTGGACCAGGCAGAATTCATCCGGAGTTGGAAAGAAATAACATTGGCTGAACAAAGGAGATGTTAATTTTTCCAGAGGAAGTCAGGTATGACTTATTTGGAGGTGACATTTGATGACATTTCCATGTTAGAAAAGAAAAGAAATTTTTAGGGAGAATGAAGCATGGAAAGGCCTGGAGGCATATACTGTGATAGGGAGTGAAAATGTTGGTCCATAGACCTGGCAACTGTAGCAACTCCTTCCGCAGTTTGTCCACACTCTGGAGCCACCATCTTTCCTAAGAGCCCTTAAGGTCTGCAGAGTTAGTGTGTATACAATACAATGAATTCTGTTAAGTTTCACCTGTCCCAGGAGCTGGCCTCCTCTGCTGTGTTTCCATAACTCAAGCTATATCTGCAAGATCCTCCAGAGAAACCTGGCTCAAAACTTCAAGACCTGCTGAAACATAGTCTTGCCCTTTCTCTCCGATCATAACCCCATTCTTTCTGCCTTCATCCCTTCTTCCCCCATTCTGTTTTCTGGGTGATCCATCCATACCTTTCAGCCTCCTTAGGAGGAAGTCCACTGCTTTTAAGGACCATTAGCCAATCCATACATTCCTCCAATCTTAGAATCTTCTCTTCAACCCAAACCATCATGTGACAGTCGGGAATTTGTAGAAAATGTTCTCTAATACAGGCTCCCACAAAGACTATAATTTACCAGGTCTGGGTTAGAGCAGTTTGTAAAACCTCCCAAATAACATCAATACGTAGTCAGTTCAAGTACTAACTCTTCAGAGGCTGTGTGGGCTGGGGGAGCCCCTGGGCTTTGGACCCTCCTCCTGGAAGCTTGTCTGTGGCTGTTCTGGCTGAAGGTGTGGCCTGCTCTGCATACTGCAGAGGCAGATGTCTAGTCCCTTGATAATCAGGAAGACTCTGCCGTGCTCAGGGTTAATGGCACGTTCCCAGGCTTGTTAGACTGTTGTCTTGTTCTCAAAAATTATGTTTTAGCCTTCTGGACATCTAATTTTGCAAATCAGTGTCGGGTACAGAAAGGATCCTGTCACTTGAGCAGCACATTCAGTAATTTTAAAGGTCAAAGCCCCACATGGAAATGAGCTTTCAGCTATTGAAGTACATTGATTTAAACACACATAACAGAAAATGTGTACTTATGGCACAGGGCTATTTATGCATATATAAATTAGCCCATTAGATGTACTGATAACCAATATCTCAAGCACTACTCACTGATCATCAGGGCAGCATAGTAGAAAAACACTGAGAAGTGCAGAAACAGGCTTCATTTTTAAAGACATTGCAATAATGGCTCTCAATTATAGAGTGTCTACTTATGACAGGCATTCTGCGGCTTGGTAGTTTACCCCAAATTCACATGGCAGTTATGCACAGTAGGAAGCTGGAGCTCAGCAATGGAAGGAAACACATCCAGGACAGCACAGAGAAAAGAGCAAGACTGTTACGGCAGACCATGAGTGTTCAAATGCCCTCAACAGCACCCTTCTTTCCATGGATGCCAAAGTACTGAGAGAACATGGCATATGAGAAAGGCTGCCAGGAGCAGGCTGCCCACAGAGAGGTGGAGAATTTACCCATATCTGTGACCCACAAGGAAGATTCGCCTCTTTCCAAAGAATATGCTGATTTCAGAAGTGCTATATAGTTGCTGGAGATAAATTATATTTCTGGTACATATTAGTTCAGCTTAATTTCCTTATTTTTGTATGATCTGCTTGGGTTACATTGTGTAGGAAGTAAAATAAGACAAGTAATATGCATTTGTGAACTCTGTTTATATGTTGTCATCACTACAGATTCTCAGCCACTTTGGCCAAAGGATTACAACATCCATTTTGTTGCTTTGTTTCCCTTCATTCAGCAGAACAGTGTATCTCTGACCTGTTCTGTATCTGGAAGCAAAACTGACCTGGCTGGTAAGATGTTGGTCTTGATAAATTAGGAACAAAAAGACCAAAACTAATGGCTTCCACAATGGGAGGTGCCCTGGGAAATAAAATATAGAACAGAGGGATGGGGGGGGGAGGGCGGGTGCTTGTTTACTATGACTCTGTGTATTCATCTGGTGGGAAGTATAAATAGGTTTCTTTTCACAAAGGACCCTGGGAGCAGTGAATGGGGGAATAATTGACTTGTCTTGGTGTGTTTGTGAATGTGCATTTTTATCTGATGGTAAATATGCTGTTGGCCTTTGAGTCAGTCAACCACCATAAAATTTCCTCAGCCTCTTCTGCACCAAGATAACATGCCCATCCCCCCTCCCCAAGAAAACATTTGAAATTAGCATTAATCATCCAGTGTCTTGGTTTGGGCCCTACGGTGAAAGCCACCTACTGCAGCTGAATGCCATTCAGCAGGCAAGAAGTGATTTGCAATATAATTTAAATGAAGAGTTGGTTTCCTTTCCCATTTAGAACACACCAGTATGGAAAACTGATTGTCAGACATTCTGGTGATGTGCATCAACTTGGCTATTCACTCAGAAAATGAAGTTTCCTGAGACACCGGTACATTTAATTTATTTTTTCCCTGTGAAGTTAACTTCAGCTTGTTAAATACAATGACTCTCCAAGCCACAGGAAAAAAAAAAACCAACACTATTAATTTTAATGCTTCTAATATAATGGAAGGAGATTATATTCATTTGGAATTTTTCCTCTTTTAATAGAATGTTTACTTGCCCTGTTCCTTATGAGTTAATTACTACTTTCTCTCCATAATGTTATGCGTATATCTGAGCAGCCAAACAGTGTATCTGTTAATGTCCTGGGTTTAAGAATTGGTGGTGAATCTAGCATTTCAAAAGATTATTGCTAAAGCTTCGATAGCTTGGCAGAGTGATGTGTGAATAGGAATACAACTGGTCCCTTGCAGAGCCCAGTCATCTATTTTTATAAAGCACTTCACTTTGGTACAGTTGCTTTCTTATGCTTTGATTGTCAGAATGAATGACGTTTCCGTGAATTATCTAGTAGTAAGTTATGATTTGGTGGCTTTCTCTCTTTGCTCATTCACCTGTCTATTTTTAGTTCATTGGCTGACTCAGTTAATAGACATTTAGTGACACCCACTTGTGTCAGTGCTTTGTGAAGTATTAGAGATTGATGATTAAGACAAGTCTCCATTTTTAGGGAACTTGGTGTTGAATAAGAATTGCAACATGAGGCTGTAACATAAGAACCATGGTGCATCAGTGCAAGAGAATTGGGTATTTAAAATAACCCCATGTAGTGTACCTCTTTAATACCAGCCCTAGGGAGACAGAGACAGGTAGACTTCTGTGTGTTTGACAATAACTTGATCTACATAGTGAGTCAGACCAGCCATGGCTACATAGTAGGACCCTGTTGCAAATGCAGCAACAAAAGCCAAAGGATAATGATGGACATAGTGGAAGCAAGACCCTCTGGAAAGGGGACCACCAGGCAAGAACCTGTTGGGCTTTGTTCTTGGAGCCGTAGGCCTTGTTCATTGTGGAAAGATGCTAACAGTGCAAGGAGGCCCTTCAGGTAGAGGCTAGCTCCAACATGTGCAAGCTGAGATGAAAACCCGTTAACAGCTTTGACCTATTGTGAGGTTACATTGCAGCAAAGTTATCCACAGTTGAAAATGCACTCAACTTACCCACTTACAGAGTATCATGTCTGGGCTGTTCAGTACCCTGTGGATTACAGATTGTTTTCCTCCTGATCTCATCCTTGACTGGATGAGCTCACTGCCGCTGCCCAGCATGACAGAGAGTATTGTAGAACATCTGTCAACCTGAGGAAACAGAAAAATTGAAATAGTGTAATTTTTACTCAATGTATATCACTTTCAACCATCATAGAGTCAGAACACCATGACTGAGACCATTATGCTTGTATCTTTAAAAAAAAAAAAAAGATAATGGTATGGGCTGACACTCCCCAAGCTCCCCATCAGTCTGTCACTGTTTTAGATTCTTTTATCTGTAATTGGAGGCTTCTGATGACACTTGGAAGTAGGTAACATAAGTACCCCCTCTCACAAAGGAAGCTCATGCCAAGTTTGGTAACTTGCCACATAGCAGAGGCACTAGACTCGGCATTTAGTGGGAACCCAAATTCGTTGACTCCAAATTCTATAATTTTGATTGTCATGTTCATAGTCTCTGCCCTTGAGAGCCTTCAGTCCAGCCACATGATAAGATGTGCAATTAGTGACAATCATGCATACTTGTGTCTAGAAATCACAGCAGCACACACAGTTTGTGGAAAAGTTCAAGCGCAATGCAAAGTATGTGAAGTGTTGATAACACTGCCCAGTACACAGGTAAGCATATGATGATTAACCCTTGATCAGCGTTAAAATTCCAGTGGCACTAGGGAATTCAGAGATAGACTGGGATACATTTGAGGTGAATGACCAAGAAACCTCACAGACTAAGCGGCAGTTGATGCAGGCTTGAATGGGAATATGAATTATTCAGGGAAGAATCCATATAGAGAAGATTTGGGGGAACAAAATAATTATTACAGCAAAAAAAGGAAAGAAAGAAAGAAAGAAAGAAAGAAAGAAAGAAAGAAAGAAAGAAAGAAAGAAAGAAAGAAAGAAAGAAAAGAGCAGGATACAGAAATGCTAGCTGACTGGAGAATTCCATCATGTTTAATAAAAGCAAATAGACCAATTTGATTGAAGTAGGGTGTCTGTAAAGAAAAGAATGAGATGGGGCAGAGAGGCAGGAGCTGTTTACAGATCGTGATACCCATTGAATGACAGGCACTATCTGCATTTAGTTGTCATAAAACATTTCCTGAGCTTAGAAACTCACTTTTTCACTGACATTGAGGTTCAGAGAAATTAGGCAGCTTTTCTAAGGTCTCTGAGCTGAAGAATGGTAGACCCTGGGCTGGGAACTAGAGCCATGTCATTTTGGTCACACCACACTTTTATCTTTGTAGCTCATCTTCTAAATATATTGTCAGTATTTATAGAATCTTTTTTCCTAATAAAATATATAGAAAAAAAGTTTTAAAAATGTGTTAATGTGTTGGCATGTTCTTCTTTGGGGTTTCGTTATCATTCCCTGTAGCCCAATATTTCAAAAATCCAGTTACTAGCCTATGTGTTCTTTCATCAGGATGGAAAGAACTGGCGCCCAGATTTGACTTCTTCTGCATAGCCCCTCCACTGCTTTCCTATCCATGTGTACTTGTTAGAGCACTCACCATCAACAATACACCATCACTTAGAGTAAGGGCAGACAGTTAAGAAACTCGGCTTTGAGTAAGAACCCCAGGTTCTGGAGCTAGATGTTTCACTCTGCCCTTAACAACTGTGGTCATGAACACTTGTTCTGAGTTTATCTTTGTTTCTGTCTCTTTACCCATGTAACAGCCATGATAATCCTACCAGTGGTTTATTGTTAATGAACAAATAGAATGATACATGTAATGAATGCAACCTGCATTTACAATGCTCCTACACACTCATGAAATGTTAACATCGGTATTGTCATGGCTTCTATTTCCGATCTTCCCACAAAAGGAGTTATGATCTGCCCTGTTTGTGAGGATGTGGACAAGTCCTTTCCTATTTGTGGAAAAGAGTACATAATTGCAACCTTTGCAGGTGGCCATTTGACAACAACTGTAAAGATTTAAAGTGTACAATTAAAATATGGTTCATTCATTCATTCTTCTTCTTATTATTATTATTTGTATGTGTACATGTTAGTATATGTATGTGAGAGCAGATACTGACAGAAGTTAGAAGAGGGTATTGAATGCCCTGAATCTGGAGTTGCATGTGGTTGTAAGCCCCCAAATCAGTGATGGAAACCAAACACAGGACTTCTACAAGAGCATTAACACTCTAACTGATGAGTCCTCTCTCCAGGCCCCAGGTGTACATATTTTTTAACCTTTGCTTCCACCTCAGTGTATCACTGCTACAGACATTCAATCTGTACAATGTTTAGCCTTTGGGAGTTTGTCTTCTGTGTGGATCACTCATTGTAAGATTTTGAAAAGAGGTTGAAGAACAATTGAAGTTTCATGTGTTTTCCATATGGCTCAGCCCTTTGCCCAGTGAGGTTCCTAGAGCTTGGCATCCCCCACACACTTCTACTTTAGACAACAGACCTCCTCCCCAGCCACTTTCTCCAAACTTCATCCTTGTGGCCAACTTAACCCTGTTCGTTCACTCTCCTGTAGTCCGCTCTCAGAACTGACATGGGCTTCTTTCACTGCAGCTGCTTCCCTGCCTTTTCTCCATGATTCCTGACTCGAGGACCTGGCAGTCTCAGAAGAGCTTCACTGAATTCCCTTCCATACAGATCCTGGGGACTCTCCTCCCCCAGCACCACCCCTGTGCAGCCTGGACACACTGACTGAACCAATTTTTAGGATACTTGTAAGTACAATACTTGGTTCTTTAAATATATATATATATATATATATATATATATATATATATATATATTTCAAATCACTCTTCAGCCCCTGTTACTCTCTAATTTTGTTTTCCTCTGTTCTCTCCCTTTCTGGAGCTCACTGTTGGCACCAAGGTTAACACCTTGGGACCCTCATGCATTTAATCAATGACTATTGACTGAGGTGGTAGGCAGCAAGGTGCATGCCTTTGTCTTCCTGTTTATTTCCTTTCAGGTTACTTGTCTCTCACTTGGAAAGTAAACGGATTAGAATAAAACCAATTTGAGGGGAAAAAGAAATGTTCACAGGGACAGAAATAGAAAGTCCTACTATCTTGGTTGCCTATGATCTGTAGACCTCACCAAGGAATTTAAAAAGTAATGTTTCTTATCATAAGTGACAGAAATATGCCGCTTTCTGCATCAGTAGATATGAAGATTAAAGGGTCTGACCGTATTAAACAATTTTGCACAGCACCAGGCACTTTGGGCAGTGCTCACGGCCTTATTACCCTTCTTCGTGTGGCTATTTCAGGCCCAATTTAAGAATACAATGCAGCCTGGCTTTGCAAATTGACATCCTTTAATTTAAACTGTCTTGTGGGAGAATTAAGAAATTATGGAACAATTATTCCCCCTCAGTTGAAAGCTGGATGACATCCTGAGATTCTTGTACATTAGCCATTTGAATTGATTAAGTCACGTAATTGAATTACACCTTTGCCCTCCATAATATCTCGTGGCAGATATGTTGGTGTTTCATGTTGGGAAAATGCTCTCATAAAAATAGAACAAGGGCTGGGGTTGCAGGTTGACCTAGGTGACAAAGAAAAGCCCAGAGCAGGTGGGGGTATAAACAAGTTTGTGGCGGCGGCTGATTGAAAGAGTGAACATTTTGTCTGGCATCACAGTGGAAATTCACAGATGAAAACTGTAGCATGGTTTGTGGTGTATTCTTTCCCCCTCTCCATTTTCATCGTCCTTGAACATTAAGTTTAGGGATGTGCCACTCATTTTCAAAGCTTTGGCTAACATTACCAAGGACAAAATTGCTGAATTTGGGGTACATTTTCTCTGTCCTCCATGGCTCCCCACACATGCCTGCATCAAAGATACCTACCAAGAAGTAGACAAGCACCCTTCTGCAGGCAATAAAGCCAAGCTAGGAGCCATTCCCAGCTCATATGTGAGTGAGGGCACACACCATTTCCTATTCACCACAGTTTCTTCTTTAACCTCTGCAACGATTTCTTTTCTAGCATAACACAGAGAGAGGTAGAAGTTTTAAGCCAATTTTGAAATATTTAAAAAGATTGTACTTATTAAACCAAATTTATTTATTTTGTTCAGAGAGTTGTACTTATTAAACATGGTTCTCTGATTAATAGATACTGATTTTATACAAAAACTAGGCAGATGCTAATGGAGAAAAAGTGGCCAAAATGAGTTCCCTTTGTTTAGAGGGCCAGGATAAAAGGTGGAGAGAAAATACCCTGATCTGAAAGCAGAAGGTGGGTTACTAGGGATTAGAAAGCATGCTGGGGAGAGGAGAGGACAGGGGAGGGGGGGTGTTGATGGGCATGGTGGACACATACTGCATGTGTGTCTGGGAATGTCACTGAAAATCCTTAAATGTGTGTAGTTAGTAAGTGCAGATAATAATAAAAAGAATGAAAACAGTTAAGTTTCTCTCTCTCTCTCTCTCTCTCTCTCTCTCTCTCTCTCTCTCTCTCTCTCTCTCTCTCTTAATTGCGGCCTGGAAATGTGTGTACAGGTATAGCACTGTTGACAGAGTGCAGCCAAGAGGCAGTAGACTTTCCATTCATACTTCTCTGAAGCCTCTGCTGCCCTGGCTGGCCCTGCCCCCTCACCCTTTCCCATAACATCCATTTGGAACCCAGCAGAGAATAAACCTCTTAGATTCTCATCCCGTGGTCAAGCTGGATGTGTGCCTTTCATTGGAAAACTTCTGTGAAGGAGAAAGGTTTAAAGCAGGGCTCTGCAGCACCCCACCCCCACCCCGACTTCCAGCTAGCTGCCACACTGAGCAGCATTCTGAGGCTTCGAATTCTTTGTCTAGTCTGTGTGGCAAGAGAATCGCTCACTCTTTTTAAAAGCCCTTTACCTTTTCTTTTCCTTTATCAAAGAACACTCTCGGAGCTTTAAAACCCAACCACAGCTATCCTCCTGAATATTTCTGTGCGGAAGGGATTAATCAAGTCTGTCAAATGCTGAGCGGTAAAATCTTTAATATTTCTAAAAGGTTTAAAGCCTGCATATTTATCACATGCATCGTTGAGAATAATCTTTCTTTTTATATAAAAAAAATTAAATGTTCATGGTGGAATCGTGTGGTGATGAGCCCAGTGGGTGAGAGGCTCACGCAGGACCCTGTTGTGATACTCCTATAGAGACTTCAGCTAAGCCATTCTGTGACATTAGCTGGCTAGGAGCACCCAATCTACCCCCACCTGTGTTTACACTAAGGTTTATGCTGAAATTTGAGCATTTGGGTGCTCAAGAAAAATGGAAGAAGGATGATCATGGATGTCAGTGTGCTTTGAGGGTTTGCTCCATTTTAATATTTGAAACACTCCTTTGTCCTGGGCACCATGTAACTGATGTATAGATTAGGGTAGCAAGGTCCCAAAAGGGAAGAAGTTATCTCAAGCTCACATAAATATTCATTTACAAACCTGGGACTTGACCCTGCTGTGCTTGTCTGATTCTTCCCTTCTAAGTGTATGGGTAGTGCTTAGTCCAGGAAGGTATTTGCTTGTCTTTGTTAGGGTTTCAATAGCTGGGATAAAACTCCAGGAGCATAAGCAATTTGAAGAAGAAAGGGTTTGTTTATTTTCTAGCTCATAGTCCATCATCTAGGGAAGTCAGGGCAGGCATTCAAGACAGAATCCTGGAGGTAGGAACAGGAAGCACAGGCCATAGAAGCATGCTGCTTACTAGCTTGCTCTCCATGACTTGCTTAGCCTGCTTTCTGACACCACCCAGGAACACCAAACAAGCTCAACTCACAGTGAGCTTGGTTCTCCCATATCAATCAAGAAAATGCCCACAGGTTTTTACACAGGTTTCCCACAGGCCCATCTGGTGGGGGAGTTTTTCATTTTAGGTTTGCTCTTCTCAGATAGGTGACTCTAGCTTGTCAAGTTCACATAAAATAAGCCAACACATCATTTAAATGTTGTCAAAGATGGTTAGGAGTGAGATGTCTCAGGATTTTTAAGGATCCATCATTATTTCATAGACAGGCAGTATAGCTAGCTGGATTCTGAGAATCTAAGATGCTTAATCCAATAGAGAAGTAAATATTTCTTAGACTAGGGATTCACTCATGTTAATATGACAGACTTATATTTCGTTTTTAATTTAGAAAGTGCCTTTCTATGTAGTCTAATGTAAGATACTCCATCATCCTGTGAAGAAATGCCGTTCAGGCTCTATTTCCCCATCTGTTATGGCATTACCACCCACCACCATTAGTCTCTGAGAAGGGAAACAGGATGGGGTGAAAGAGAACTCAGCTGGTGGTGAGCACGAGAATAGACAAGCTTCAGTGAGATCGCTGTTTAATGGGGAGATACACAAAGGTTACTTTAACCTTTGGGGGTGGGTGGGGGCTCTCATGGTGAGTTGCATTATTGGCCAGGGCCAGGACAGGGGGATGCCTCATTTGAATAAGGGGGAATTCCAGGTGCCACGTGACATGACCTTATAAGGGAAGAGGAAGGTTAATCTGGCTATGTGACCATCTCTGGGAGTGCAAAGGTGGGACACAGGGCTACATGCACTGGATGTACAGGTCCCCTGGGAAGAAGAGCAGTCTTACTCCTATGGAACTCAGGATAAGATTTCCAGGGTTTGGACACACATCAACCCCATTCTTCTTTCTGTTAGCTTTCTCCAGTCCCACAGCTACCTAGCCATTTGACAAATGGGGAAACTGAGACCCAAAGGCATAAGTTGTGCCTATGGGTATACAGATAAAGCAACTACATTGATGCTCAAACTCTGTTCCTCTTATTCTGGAATGTTTTCATTAATATTATTTTATACACACCATACATACACATTCATGTGTAGGACTGTAGATGTATATGACATTCTGGTGGCAGTCAGAGGACAACTTTGCATGTGTGCCCTTATCTTCCATCTTGTCTGGGAACAGTATTTCTTTGTTGCTGTCTGTTAAGTCAGCCAGGCTGTCTAGCTGATGAACTTCTGAGGACTCTCCTGCCTTCTCTTCCTAGCCTGCTGCATGAGCACCTGGAATTACACATGTGCCCAGATTTTATGTAGGTTCTAGAGCTTCAAAGTTAGGTCTTGATGCTTGTGTGGCAACCTCTTCACCTACTGAGCCATCTCTCCACCCCTCCATGGATATTTTAAAGCCATTTGTTATGTGTCTGAGAACTGAACGAATAGAAGAGTTGGAATTTTATTGATAAGAAGTACACAATTTCTAGAGTGCTTTATCATTTATAAAATGAACTGGATTGAAATTTAATGTTTTTATTTGAAAAATTTTATAAACACTTTTCATTTAGAAAACATCAAAGAATTATGTGTTATCTTATGAGTTTGCGTACATAATAATTTTCAGCTTTATTGGCAAATAAAATAGTTTTGAAGCTTAAGAAGACTTCAGAGACCAGTGCCTCTAGTTTTCAGATTTTACACTGACTGTGGTATATCCAAGCCCATACAGCATCCTGTGATGGAAGAAAGACTTCTTGCTTTTGATGGGGATGGGTAATACAAAATAGGGAAGCTTTTATAGGAAGTGCAGAGGGTGGCATCCAGAAAGGGAATTGAAGATTTTAATCATGGGAATGTATTCAATAACTGATATTAAAATGGGAGGATGGAAGGGCCATAGGGCACAATGACAGCATGACATCCCTGTGGTCAGGAGCCTCTATGGAAGCTCAAGTTTGTTGTTTCAATATAATTAGTTGTATAGTTTTATTCTTAGACTGCCACCATGGTAAGCTACCTACATGATTAGAACCCTGGACAGACAAGATGTCTGCCTCATCTACATCGTGCTACCAGTTTGTTTGAGTTAACAACCCAAAGAAAGTCCCCAGGATTGGGAAAATGTGAAATTCCAACCTCACCCTATGCAAAAGTAGTCCTCTCTGTATTTACCAAATCTTGTACAAAAGTGATACAAGAATGGCTTTCTCCATCTAGGCTGCCAGGAAGAGATCAGGTCTACTTCTGGAATTCTTTGACTGGGCAAGACGTTTCCCCAGATTACATTCTGCACACTGTAGTTACCATCATCAGGGAAGAGAAGTGAATTCTATGTGTCCCTCTGCAATGCACCCTGTTCTGGAGGACTGGCCTAGGCACTGGGATTTTCCTGTGTGTACATGTTCTATGCAGTTGAAAGGTTTTTGTGTAGGGTTAAGCTCTCACATGTACTAAGAGGCAGAGACCAAGGGCATGGTCTTCTTCAAACGGTGGAATAGATCTAAGTGCTGCAGGTTGGCAGTCAAAGCTCTTGAGGGTCCCATTAATTCTTTTAACACATGTCACCTTAATCCCATATATAGCTTTCCATATGCTAACCACTCAGCTGGGCATGGGTCTACAGATCACCCACAGGTCTCTCAGAAGTCGTACTGGCAACCAAAGGGCAAAGGCTTGAAGGGGATCTTACAGAACATGGCTTAATTGTGAAGGAAGAGCAAATATTGTTTAGCTATGTGCCCAGAGAATAAGTGACAAAGATGTACTCTTATCTCAAGATGTTCCCTTTATTGGTTCTTATTCAAACTTATGCAAACTTTCTTGACCATGTCAAAAGGGCCCATCAAAAAGAGGTGGGAAGGAAGCTCTGTTGAAACTCTCACCGGCACAAAGTGTCCGGAAGAGTTTTCTATGGTAATATAACTTTTCACCCCAGGATTTCTTTTCTCGAATTGTATCCTAAAAATAAAAACAACAGAAAATTTGCAAGCAAATAAATTCATTTCCATGAAGTTTATTGAAATTTTGAAAATGAGCAAGAAACAAACTTTCACAAATGAGGAAATGGTTTCAGAGTCTCTCCCCTTTAAGTAAGGTAGAAACTAAATAAAACTGATTTCCTAAAGGCTCTTTAATGTTGCTAATGACATATGGACAGAAGGGAGAAATGAGAATCTCACAACAGCCTTTTCCTTGCAAACATATGCTTAGGTGTGTTACCACCAACACTTAAAGACTGGCATATGAGGGAATTTCTCCCTGGAGTGGGATAAGGATGCCTTTCCATTGTTTATCCACATATATTTCTTCTTTTGTAAATATGAAAAGCAAGACAAGGGCAGGTGTGATGGCTCACCAGGTAAAGGGCCTACCTACCAGGTGTAAGGATCAGCGTTCAGGTTTCACATAGAAAGCGAATAGATATGGTGGCCTGCCTGCAATACGTGGCACAAAGTGGCTCACCAGAATGAACAAAGCAGTGAGCTCCAGTTTCAATAAGAGAACCTGCTTCAATATACCGAAGGTAGACTGGTTTACAAGGACACTCAGTGTCAAGTTTAGGCCTCCACGTGCAAAAGTAAACATATCTGTGGGCACGCATACACACATGTGAGCATACCACACACACACACACACACACACACACACACACACACGCAATGCTAAAAAGGTAAGAAAACCAAAAAGATTTTAACCAAAAAAAAATGTTTTTTAACAAAGTAGAAAGAATGACTTTGGCTGTCTGGTTCATGTAAAGACTTATCTCATGCATCTCAGGATGTATGCAAATAATGTCCTACAATGGTATTAAGAGAGATAGGGAAATAGTAAACTTGAGACTGGAGGACACCATGGAGGTCAAAGGTTGCAAGACTAAAGTGTGAATAGCACTTTTCTCACCTGCACTGGAGAGCACAAGTCTCAACTTTTATTTGCCTTTCAAAACTGAAACAACATCTAGCTGTATTGGTACATGCATATAATCCCAATATTTGGAAGAAGGATCCAAAGTTCAAGGTGACCCTCAGCTACTTAGCCAATGTATGCTACCCTGGTATTCCTGGAACCCTGTCTCCAAAAATTAAAATAGAAATTCTTGAACAGGTGACTGACTTAAAAACTCAAGACTATGGTGATAGGTTCCAATTTGGGATTTCTGTCTGCTGGTTGTTTGGCTTTGGTTGTATGACATCACTGCTCTGAATGTCCATGTAATGTAGAAATGCCTTTTTTTTGTATGGCGTTAGGGTTGCACTAAATATGATATCTCCAACTATGTGAGTCGCACATATCTATGTAGATATATATCTGTGTACATGAAAGATTTACCTCTGAATATACCTCTGTGTATAAATACCATACACACTCACATGAGCACCTATAACCATACTCAGAAGGGTACACTGGGGGATGGAACCACTTTCCTTACTGCAGCTCTTTCATCCTCTGCAGGCTTCTTTCTCACTCCCCTGCCCTGCTTTACCCCCAGACTCATCTCTAGGACTACCTGCAGTTTTATTCAAGGGAGACTGTGCTTTGGACTCCCTGCCTGCAGTGTGGAGAAGTTACTCCTGGGACCGCTCCCCACCTCCTGTCCTGTACAATTTCAGTTTGGCATGAGCAACCCAAGCTCACTCTATACCCTGCCTATGTGCCAACTATGAGAAAGGAGGAGCGTCCTTGCCTAAAAGTTCTAAGAGAGACATTCTGGTCTTTCTCTTCCGGTCCCTGGTGCTGCGGGAGCCGCAGACATGGCCAAGTCCAAGAACCACACAACACACAACCAAATGGCACAGAAATGGTATTAAGAAACCCCGATCACAAAGATATGAGTCTCTTGAGAGGGTTGACCGCAACTAAGTTCCTGAGGAACATGTGCTTTGCTAGGAAGCACAACAAGAAAGGCCTGAAGAAGATGCAGGCAAACAATGTAAAGGCAGTGAGTGCATGAGCAGAGGCCACCAAGACATTGTGAAGCCTACAGCCATTAAGCCCAAAATGCCAAAGGGCCCCAGCCACAAATTCAGCCATATGGCTTCCATTGCTCACCTGAAGCTTGGGAGGCAAATTCAAAGCTACATGGCCAAGGGTTGTAGGCTCTGCCAACCAAAGCCCAAGGTTCAAACCAAGGTAGAGGCCACAGCTCCAGCTAAGTTCCAGGCTTCAAACCCATTTCAGGCTCCTAAAGGTGCCCAGGCCTCTGTGACAGCCCCATAGGAAAGGCTTCCGCTAATGTGAAGACAGACGGTCTGGTGTGATACACTTACCTACACACTGTTTGCAGGTGACTAGTGTCCTGTGCTGATTTTACAGATAAACCTGATGCAAGATCTGGACAGAGAGAGAGACAGACAGACAGAGACAGAGAGAGATTCTGAGGTGAAACAATTCTGGGTTAGCACTGGGCATGGCTAGTTCAGGAGTCCTTGGGTTGTGACACTTCCCAGAGCTGCAGATCGAGGTGGAAAGGCGTGGGATCCAGAGTTGTTTTCCTTATTCTTTCTGGGACAGCCTCCACAGCGCATCACAGCAGTCCACAAATAAAGAACGTAGGAGGGCAGTATTGGGCACCAGGCTCTTACGCCCAGGGATTATCTGGACGTCCTGTTTCTTTCAGGAAGGGGTTCTATTTTTCTTTCTTTCTTCCTGGGCACATCTGTATTTACACAGCTGCTAAGCTGGATGGAGAAGGTGCTGTCCTCCTGTTGTTTGGGTTGTCTTTCTCCTGCACAGTGGAAGGGGTCAGTTACTCCGAGAATCTTGAAGGGTCTTTAAACATCCTGCCTACAAGACCTTCAGCATCATTAAAACTGTGCTTAGTAACTTCTAAGAGAAAATAGTCAAGGAAATAGCTCATTTGCAACTTAGAGCTCGCTCGAATCGTAGCCTAGTCTCCAATTTAATGCTGCCAAGAAGCCTATTGCTGATTATGCTGGATGCCCCATAAATTAATGAGAGCTGGACTTAGAGGTGACAACAATCGCTGAGCCTGTGGAGCAGAAAATGCAACACTAATACATATGTTTCAGAAATGTCCCTTTGTCTATATATTTGGAGAAGAAAGTGCTGATGAGGATCAATTTCATATTGACTTTAAATTTTTCAATTGACCCAGAGCTCTTTTTTATTAAGTAATGCACACGAGAACGTTTCATCCCAAGCCTTACTTGATGGCTTGGAGAATTCCCTTCAGAATCCAGTAAGCTGGATAGAATTTGAAATGCAATTCATTCATGTATTCTTTTATTCATCCTTTAATAAATATTTATTGAGCAGCTGCTATGCACTTAATTCTAGAAACGAAGCTAGAATGTGAGTAAGACCCAATCTTGCCCTCAAGGAATTTAAACTCTAACGAGCTAGTCAGACCCTATCAATATACAGCCCCTGCCCTGAGAAGGGGCTTCTTATCAGTGAGGTGTGTAGGGGTCAGGAAAGTACTGAAAAAGGACTCACAAGCAGTATTCTGGTTACTTGACAAGTACTAGCTCTTGTTGAATGAATGAATGATTAGATGGATGAATGATGTGGACCTTTAGCTGATCTTTGGAGCAGCACAGCAATTGGTTAAGCAGAGAATAAAGTTAAAGGCATTTGGGGTTGAGGAAGCCCAATGTGTAAAACAAGGAGTTCTGGTCTTTTTAAAAACAGCCCAAGCATAAGCAGAGGAAGAAGTAGGGCCAGCTTAGTCCAGAAGCAGATGGATGGATCTTGGATGCTAAGACACCACTTACGGAAATAGAACAGATCTGCTCCTGGAAGAGGTGGTTAGAGGTCCTTGGGCTGTAGGAACAGGTCTGGTTACCCAGTGACTGTCTCAGTTGTGATTACTTCCTGTGGTTGGAACAGAGATCTTATCTTCAGAGGCTTACCTGTAGACTCTACATACAGGTAGAGTGTAGATGCAGCCTGATAGAAGACCCAAAGACCTATTCTCAGAAAGACTTGATTGGAATCCCATTTCACCAAGCATCAACAACATACTTGATTCTGGAAGCGTGGGTCCTCCTGCTACGCCCACTGTGTCTTCAGCTTGATGGAGTGTTGAGCAATATGATGTAAAGTGTTTTCTCCTTTACTGCCTTCTCTTCACAAGCTTTTCTCAAGTAGCATTTCCCACATCCTCAGTTACGGTCTGTATGCCTGCAAGTGCTGCCGTTCTGTTTTTTCTTAATCCTGTTTAAGTCTTAAGCAAGTCTGGGCAAACATGTGCATGTCTTTTCTGAGCACCTGCCATTGGGATAGCCTCCCTGTGCTGTGCATAGCAGGTTGCAGTCTGGTGCTCTCCTGAACTTGACTCCATGCCTATAGTGGCCTAGGTTGATTTATGGCTGCTTGCTCCTCTGTTTGATCTTAAGAACAGTAAGCTGTGATGTAGCAGCTTCATTCCACTCACCTGCTGGCATCTTCATGTTTGGTCAATAGCTTGTTAACTACTCTGAGGACAGGGACTGCCCTTCCTGGCTAACACTGAGAGTGGTCTCTATGGTAACTGCATCCTATCAGAAACCATGCTCATTCTTCAAGGCTTTCCTCTTCTATTTTTCTCTGGTGACTTCTGAGTAACCTATAATGTTTGGAGCCCTGTCTCACCCTGACAGGAAGCCAGTGCTGATTGAAAGCCTCACAGTGGAGCTGAACAAGACACTCTGCTTTCTTCTAGCTATGCTGGCTTGTTCTGTGTTGCATTTGGGCCAGGCCTGCTGGGACCTGTCATCCTTTATTGTTACTCTTTGTGGTGCTCCCCAGCTATTGCTCTCGGTCTCTCAGAAAGCTTTGCTGTGCTTTCTCCATATCTCCCTGCTCATTAATATCTTGCAGCAATTGCCTCTGAATCCTGCCATTCTGTGGGTGCTTTTTCTCATTGTCTTTCTTTGTTTAGTCATTCTCTCATCTCCTCTGGACTGACTCCCAAGCTTTCTGTTCTTCATCTGTATGAAAGAAATTTTGTCAGAGATACTCATGTAGACTGCTCAGATATAATATAGAAGGAAACCATCATTTATATGAGATATAACTATAGAATATTCAACCTGCTGATGACATTAGGGCTTAGCAGTAACACAGGTGATAACAAGCCTCATGTGGAAAACTGTGTTCCAGGCACTGTAGTGAGCTCATTACATCCTTACAATGCCCTAGTAAAGAAGGTATTGCTTTGTCCTCATTGTATAGTTGAGGAAACTGAGACAAGAGAGAGTTCAGGAATGTGCCTTGGAGTTCTCATTGATAAATATCAGGACTAAGACTCACACTTTGGCTCAAGAATATTACTGTGGTCATCTTGCAAAATGTTACTCATTGTTTAAAGAAGTAAAAAAGCTAAAAGATAGATTGATACAATTTTATACATACAGAGAAAAACCATAACTTCTCTAAGCATTGATTTTCCTGATGTTTATCTATTGAGTGACAGATCAGTAATAATAATAATAATAACTGTTATTATTAATTTATCCAGCCTACTTATAGGATAAAGATTACTTTTAAAGGACTTTAAAAAGCTCAGCTTCCAGTCTTTCTATGTTCTGGACTCAATATAACTTTATCAACTTCTTTCTCACAAGTTTCTTTCTCTTCTCCAAGCCCCTCCAGATTTAAAATGAAGTATAACTCAGTAGAAGACTTCCGGGCTTGGTCACTCTATCGTCTTTACTCTGCCCATTTTCAGTCTTAAGTTCTTTCCAAAGACACCAAGGTCATACATTTCTGTAATAGTGGCAGTTGAGATGCTGAGGCAGGAAGATCACGGGTTTTGAGGCTTCCTTGGACTGTTCTTGAGTTTTACGTCATCTTGTAATATATGCAGATTCCCTGTTGCCTTAGTCACTGTTCTGTTGTTGTGAAGAGATACCATTACCAAGGCAATTCTTACCAAAGAAAACTGGGGGCTGTCTTACAGTCCATTCCAGCACCCCAACACCACATAGGAGAGAAAGAAGGTTAGTGGAGAGAGGGGTCATAGGTCTCTTGGGCTATTTCCTGCTGTTTAGGGATGTAGTTCCTTGGAGCAGGTCCAGGATATCTCCAGATTAGTCTCATCAGACTGTATCAACAACACCAGGAGCAGCAGGGGGAAAACAGCAGCAGCCTTCTTCCTTGGAGCCCCCTTTATCTCTCTGGGCTCTGAGCTTCATTCCCTTTCAGAGTCCTCAAAATTAACCTATCTGCAGCTGGCAAAGAGCCCTCTCTCAGACCCACACAAGGCAAATAGTTTGCTGCTGTGGACAATCGGAACCAGTCCTCTATCCCACACCTGGGATTAAAACAAAAACATGTATACATATCATAAACCAAAACTTCCACAGCACTTAGCTCTATTACACTTTCTGGTACTTCTTTTTTTTTTTTTACTCCTCAAACTATATTTTGTAGTTATCTCTGTCTAGTTTGTACTTCATTATTAATCTGCATAAGAGTGATTACTAATAACTACACAATGGAGTCAATGCTGACTTGCAATCTCCTCTGTCAATGACATTAACTACAGAATCTTCAATTTAGCCTCAGGCAGACTTTTTTGGACAAAAAAAGGAAACAGCCACATTCTTAACAACAACAACAACAACAACAACAACAAAACCCACAAGAATGGTCTGTAGGACACTTACTAATATTCTTCTCCTTTTGAAACTTCTTGATCTGGACTCCCACACTTCAAATTGCCTTCAGCACTGTCTTCCATGCTTCTACTAGGATGGCCTGCTAAGCCCCACTTAAAGCATCCAACTATTTTTCCAGTCCAAAGTCCCAAAGTCTTCTATATTCTTCCAACAAGAGCCATGGTCAGGCCTGTCACAGCAATACCCTACTCCCTGGAACCAACTTCTGAATTAGTCACTGTTCTGTTACCAGGAAGAGAAATCACAACAGAGGGAACTCTTATCCAAGAAAGCATTTAACTGGAAGCACGCTTAGTTTTAGATGCTTAGTCCATTATCCTTGCGGTGGGGAGGAGCATGGTGCCACGCACAGTACTGAAGCAGTAGCTGAGAGCAACATCCAGATCCACGGACTGAGAAGAGACAGAAAGGAGATACACGGCCTGATGTGGGCTTTTTGAAACCTCAAACCCATCCCCAGTGACACACTGCCTGAAACAAGACCACTCCTTCTCCCACAAGGCCATACGTCATAATCCTTCTCAAATAATGCCACTCCCTGATGACTGCTCATTCAAATATATGAGTTTATGAGAGCCATTCTTATTTAAACAACCACTACAGTCAACAAAAAGTCTCTCTCTCTCTTTTTTTTGCATGTCCTATTTTTCTTTCTCCTTGTTCCCTTTTTCAAGACACCGAAGCTGAGTTCGAGCTGTAGAACTTTCCAAACTTTCTCTTTGTCCACACTACCATCAATAAGGATTCAATCCAACCTCTACCTGTACTCCCACAACCCTGGCAACCCTTTACAATCCTCTCCACTCCATGTCTTAGCTATCCATGTATGTGTCAGAGGCTACTTCCACAACAAGCCAATCAGCTAGTTCAGGGACATCCTTCAAAAAAGGACGGGAAGAGAGAAGGAAGCCAATCTGTGGGAGGGAGTCCTCCATCTTGTGCTGAGCTCAGAGAACTATCTGGTCATGGAGACTGCGACCTTCAACAGCAGGGCCCTCCAACATTTTAGGCTGGACAGGGACATTCTGATAGATAAAAACCATTTTGGTGGTTTATAAGCAAAAGAAAGCAATTTCTCCCAGCTTTAAAAGTTGGGATATTCTAAGACCAAGGCTCCTGCATATTTGATCTGTTGAAGGCTCATTTTGTTTGTGGTGCCCTTTTATTGTGCTTCTATAAGGTGCAAGGCATTTAGAGAGTCTCCTTAATATGGACACTGGCCCCATTTGAGAGGGCTCCAGCCCTGTGTGCTAATCACCTCCAGAAGACCTACCTTCTAACACTGTTACACTGGAGACCTGGAGTTTAGTGTAAATTCTGGGAAAGGCAGGGGAGAATGTATTATGACCATAAAAATATCAAACTTATTTTTTTATTATTTAACTGTTAAAATAATGTAAAAGATCTAAAATAACCACTTGTCATCAGTATTCTGAGAAGCATCTTGCTTGATACTTTTTTCATCTCAAGACTCTTAAGCCAGCAATATGTCTTGGTGGATGAAGGACTTCCTGCGGACGGGCTAAGACCAGAGCTTGGGTTCCCTAAACCAGATCACCAGAACTCACAGAAATTCAAGCGAGGGGGCATAGCAGCACCCCTAAGTAATTACAGTGCTCAGAAAGCAGGGATGGTGGATCACTGAAGCAAGCTGGCTAGCTAGACTAGACAAATCAGTGAGCCCAGAGCACAATTGAGGGACCATGCCTCAATGAATTAGGTGGAGAATACTTGAAGCAGATCCCTACTTCAAAGTCAGCCTCTGGACTACAAACACATGTGAACACATGGGCACACTCATCACATACTCATACCCATGCAAAATAAGGGATATTTTAAAAGACCACTAGGCTTTAGATTATGACATAGATACAAACGAGGAAGGTAGAGCCTCCCAGGCCTACAGTGCCTGACTAAGTCACAGCCACTAGCCTGATTGGACGTACAGTGTGTGCTCTGGGCATGTGAGAATAGATCTTTTACCATTTGCTTATTATTGCAGCCCAGGGCATTAAGGGTTGAGAGCCTGTTGGAAGGAAGGAAAGATGGGTGGATGGATCCGTTAAACTTCATCATCTGCCAGGTGAACATGTGCTTGCATTCTGACTGTAGAAAAGAAGGAACATAGGAGAGATATCGCTCCTACTAAGCTTTTATACTCATTCGCACAGCGCATATAACTCCATTTCTCAGTACAGAAAAGAGAGTCAGAGGGAGAATTTATAACATTCTGATCCTGGTGACAGGCTGTGAGCTGAGTGCTGTCATTCTTAGGGCAGGTTGCCTTTGGGGTCAGGTGACACTTCTTAGGATCTAGAACAAAGTGATCTTTTAGACTTTTAACTGTAGGCCTCATGGGTCAAATTTTGGAATAAGTTCAGGCAGTTAGAATCCCAGACTTGCCATGAGTTTTCTTTTAAACTTGCAAGAGACCTTTAAGGCTTCAGAAGCTTAATGGAACCCCGAGAGTTCTCAAGGGGCATGCCCTGCACCCGTAAACTCACTGGCTGTGTGGTCTTGTTTTCCAGCTTCTGAAATGGGTATAGTAATGGCATTTTTCTCTTAGGTTTGACATGATAATTAAGTCAACTCACGTAGAGGGCTTAAAATAAAACCTGGAACCCAAGATCCCTAGCTCTTGAATATTGTGTTTCGGGGTTTGAAGAGAGAATGAAAAGCCCCTTGCTTATGCAGCAACTAGTCTTCAGTAACTGCAGCCCAGAGCTGCTCCAATGGCAACTCCCCCATTCTATTAGCTGGATCCCCCAGCCAGCCAGCTGGGATGTGATGAAAAGGCTTGGAAGGAGCTAACTGCAGAAAGCGTGTCTCACCTGGGACCAACATGGGGCAGAGAAGTCCAGCACAGGAAGAAGAAACAACTTGGAGACTGGAGGTCTTAGGTCAGTGTGAATGGGTGTCATTCAGGCCAAGAAGCATCAGCAGTGTGACCTGTAACAGTCTTAGTGGCCTGCTCAGAGCAGATCTCTCGGGTCCTGCACCCAGGATCAGTCCTTCACTTTCTAAAAGTTCTCACCAGCTGTTAGCAGCCATTTTCTAAAACCACACGGAACCAGAGTGCTCAAGACATAAAGTAACATTAGGAAAAGTCCTTTGGCTATGTAAAAGGAAACAAGATGAGAAGAAGGTAAAACATAATATAAAAATTATAAGATGTATTTAAAGCACAGGCTGTTATCAAACAAGGCTGCACCAGACACCAGGCATAAGACAAGTACACACCTTTACTGGAGTGGATCCTTCCTCCCTGGTCCACCCTCATTCATCAGTGAGGAGGTGAAGGATGCTCCCTTCTACTGTTGCTGCTCTCCCATGGATCAAAGGACTCTGGGCATCTCACTCCAGAGGGAAGCCCACATCCCAGCACCAAGAGATGCTTCATAATCTCTCATTACTGCCCAGCACTTATTAAATGATCTGCTGTTTTCAAGTGCCATACAAAGTGCTTTCCTAATACCATGTAACTCATTCAACTATTAGGATCAGTCACTTTCTGATGGGCATATGTTTTTTTTTCTTTTTTCAGATGAGTAAAATGAAGATACAAACAAAAATGATATGTCTTTTGGTTTAGTGTTCTTTCCCTGTTTCTCATTCAAATTTTATATATTTAGCATATTTTCTGTGATTTTCTTACTGTTTCCTTACCTGTATCAGTGCTGTGTATTTCTATACACATAATCTAAATATCCATTTTTCTCAACAGCCATGTGAATTAGTTATCACCTATATGATAGTGGAGAAAACAGCTCAGACAGGTCAAGAGCTGAGATTCCCACATGATCCTGTGTTATGCCTCAGACCCTCAGACATTTCTAGCATGCCATATCACAGAAGTCTTTTTACCTTCCAGAGAAGTCCCTTGTTGTACTCAGCCATCTCCCCATGACTCTGGCACTGGGCCTGTCCTCTGGAAGTTTCTGGGTTTTGTTGTTGTTGTTTGACTGTAGCTGTGTCTACAATCATGGTCAGGGACAGATTTCTGCAGCAAATACCCAGTCATACACATAGATCCAGGCCAATAGGTTCTACCCACCTCCTGCATACACTTGGCTTCTGGCATAACATTTACATACAGCCTGACATATCACCTTCATATCAAGTCAACTAGGGAAAAAATGTCACCTTAGTTTACAGAGGAAGCAGAAGCTTAGAGTGAATAAGTACCTCTCCTGGTATCGTAAACATGCCAGTTTTTAGGATGCTCTGATGTGCTCTCCCCACCTCACAGAGACTTTGGACCCTGTGAAACATAGTCTGAGGAGACTCCGTGAACAAGGAGAAAGCTAATGGTACCACGGAAAGCTTGTCACACAGCTGCTGAAGTGTACTGCGAGCCAAAGAGCATGTTATTACAATTATGATTGGGTTTGCATGTGCTTCTCAAATCAGATGTGTAAATATAATCAGAAACATTTCTCTCTGCAGCACAGACCTCCAGTAGGTTCTACCTGCCATCCTGGTTCTGAGGGAAGATAATAAATTAGCTCTAATTAGCTTCCCCGCATGCTGAAGAAAGACTGTTGTCACAGTTGTGCAAGCAGGGGGAAAAGAACTGCCCTGGACCCGCTTGAGAAAAGCGGTCTGTGGTGGCACGTGCGCCTGTTCTGCCCCAGCTTGTGTACTTGTGGACCCGCTACCTCTGCCCTCTGGCTGTTGTATTTGTCCCGTTTATCCTCTATTCCTTCTCTCACTCACAGCATCCTGGATCCCACGATCCTGAAGAATTTCCCAGGTGGAAAGAGAGTTATACGATCAGGCTTAGACTTGAAACCTGGGGATGCAGGGGTAGATAAGAGCTGTTTGGGGTTTTGTTGTTGTTGTTGTTTTGTTCTGTCATTATAGAAGTCCTGTTTTAATGGGGGAATAATATTAAGAACTACTCAATTTTAATACCCGGGACATGGCCATACCCAGCAAAAACATTCTCTTATTTAATTTCTGCAAGGAGTATTTTTAAAATTTTATTCTTCTCCAGTTCAATACCTGCTGACCACAACCTCCCCTCCCCCACCCTCCCATTCTCCCAGTCCTCCCCTCCCCCAGATCCCCATCTCCACTGCTCCTCTATTTCCCTCCCGAAAAGTGCAGGGCATAACAAGATGCAGCTTCCAGATCCTGGCCACCTATACTAGGCAGGGACTCCCTCTTACAACTTAGACCAGTCATTGGTTGGGCACTCCCACAAGCTCTGAGCCACCATTGCCTCAGAGCATCTTGTAGGCAGGATTGGTTGTGGGCTGTAGGTTTTGCGGCTGGGTTGGTGTCCCAGTCCCACCACCGGCTGCCTAGTTACAGAAGATGGCCAGGTGAGGCCCCACTCCCCATTGCCAGAGTCCTCTTCCAGGAAGTTTCCATTGCACTAAACGTCCATATTGCCCCTAAGTGCCCACCTATTCCAGTTGTCTCTCCCTGTACTCTCGCCCTCTGTCTTCCCTCCCTTCCCCTCCAGATCCCTCCTGTTCTGCAAGAAATTTTTGTGGCCTTTTGTAGGCTGGGAAGTAATCTCAAAAAGGTAAGTCATTTTCTAGTGAGTGTTGGAGTTATGCCTCTAGCTCAGAGCCTGGCTCTGACCTACTAGATCACATTGTCCTGCCTAGAATTCCACAATGCCATAAAATAAACAGAGCTAGTCGGGCATCACAGGGAGGCTATGGGGGTGAGCAGTGGGTCAGCTGAGCAGTCAAGTTGAGCTTTGGTCAGGATGGCCGTTGGACAGAAGCAGAAAGAAAATCATCTCGAAGACCCTTTATTCATTCCTTTTTTTTTTTACTCTTTAATGCATGCACACACGCACGTAAGTGTGTGCAATACGGTATGGGGGGATGTGGTTTCTGTGTGTGCCAATGTGCTGGTGTAGAGGTCAGAGGACAACCTTGTAAGACGGATTCTCTCCTTCTATGTTTAATGTGGGTTCTGGGGATTAAACGCAGTTTGTCAGGCTTGAACTCTAGCACTGGCTCTCAGCCCTCCTAACGCTGCAGCCCTTTAACTGTGTTCCTCATGTGACCCCAACCATAAAATTATTTCATTGCTTCTTCATAGCTGTAATTTTGCTACTGCTATGAATTGTAACGTAAACGTCTGATATACAGGCTATCTGACCCCTTTGAAAGCGTTGCTTTACCCTCAAAGGAGTCCCAACCCACAGGTTGAGAAATGGCTGCAGTAGAGGACAGGAAGTACTTTTACTGGTGAGCCGCCATCTAACCCTCCCATAAAGGGTTTTTTAGTATACCAACATGGAAGAGAAAACCATTTGAGATGGAAGAGTCAAGACACTGAGATGTGAAAGAAAGCCATGGGAATGGACAAGGTAGAAAGCTGTGAGGGGTTCGTCTGGAGGTAGGCTCTGTGCTAATTCACTTAAGTGCCAAACTTATCGAATGCCTGCTGTGTGTCAGGTGTGTTGATAGTTCGGGGGTTAATGTGATGACAGTATAAAACCCCACACCCTCAGGGAATTCAGTATTTTGGCACAGTTCCTTTTCTGTAGGGACCAGTCTTATTTCTCAAGTGGAGCTTGGCAACTGATGGGTGCCAAGTGAAAGCCGGAAGCTCTACGAAACACCCTTAACACACAGGACATCACCCCAAACACACAGTTGCCGGACCTAGCTTGTCAACAGCTTAGTGAATGACAAGCCACGGGGAGGATTTTACCCACACCTTTTCCATATCCTGTAGCTTCCAGCAAGAAAAGGTAACAGAAGAAACGATGGCAGCTAAAAACCTTCTGTTGTATGAATGACCTCCCAACACAAGAGAAATCAGTTTAATTGCCCAGGCTCTTTTATAAGCACCCTCTGATGACCCCAAAGTGCTCTCCTACCTTCTCTGAATCAGAAGCACTCAGCTCTTATAAAAATTTATGCCCCTCCCCCAAAAGGGGATGTCAGGTGGCTTCTTCCTTCTTAATCAAATTAAGTAAATAGTGTCTCCGCAGAAACAAGGCACAGCTGAGAAATTTATTACAAATCACCTAATCGCTTGCCTGCTTCTTCCACGGAAGGGAAGCTGCTTCCCTCCCCCACTCCACATTAAGCAATATTTTTCGGCCCTAGCTCCCCAGTAAAAGCGTGTGGACCTCAACCGTGTTTTAAAATGAAAGTCCACTTCCTGTGGTTATTTCAAACATGCCAGAGCTTTTTGACCTTTCTAATGCTGGCTGACAGCAGAACAGACAGCTTGGCTGTAGCTAAGACTGAGAAACTTCAGGTTCTGGTCCTGAAGAATAAAAAGAAAAGGATCAGGGTGCTGGAGGTAGGGTCCTTGGACCAGTCCTGGCTGTCCAAATTCAGTCTCTTGGGCCTTTTTGCCCTCCACAGCCCTTCCCTGTGTAACCTTGAGCCTACTGTTCACGTAACCTCCCTGAACCCCAGTCTCTCTCTGAGAAGGAATTAAGAATGAGTCCAGTGCCTTGTTGGGTTGTTAGGGTTTATAGCGGTGAAACTACCCGAAAAAAAGCATCCATGGCACAAAATAACACACGAACTCAGCAAATGAAAGCAGGCTGATTATGTCCCACCCAGATGTAGCTTCAGGAATGTGGGGTGTGTCAAAAAAGAAGAGCCTCTCTTGTGGTTTAGTTACTTTTCTTCTCTGTTAAGCACAGGCAAGGAGGAAGGGGGTTCCTTGTGCCCTAGTCGCTCCTTAGCAATTCATGCAGTGCAGTCCATGTCTCAGGGTATAGGCAGAACTACAAGGAAGCTCACTGACAGATCAGAGAGAACATGAGGGAAAATCAATTAAAAGAGCCTTTCAGTGAAGGAGGGGTGGCAAATGCCTCGCATTAATCCCAAGAGATACCTGAATTTCCATAGCAGGCAAGGCCTTCACTTTAACCCATTGGCTCCTCCGGTTGGAATTTCCCAGGGTGAAGTCCATTACTAGCAGTGGGTGCACCGGGTGTGATTAATGACCCTGGTTACGGGCCGGTTAGCAGCGGAGAGCTTCATCCATCTCACTTCGTGGAAGCATCACACACCATTTATTGTCTGCCACCGGGATGTGTTCCTTTGCAATTAGGTAAATGCTTTCTTTGTAGGGGATGCTGCAGTTCCTCCTTCATCAGCAGCCCACCTGTTCTCCCCGTTCTGTCCAGCACCCTGCGGGAAGACACAGGCTGGGAGAGCCTGGTGGGAGAGCATGGCCATTTGGGGCCCTGGAAATTTGCCTCCTTCCTGATACCTCATATGGTGGGGGCAGGGGCCGGTCAGTTCAGAGAGTCCGTAAAAAATCTCAACGTTGAAATCTGTCTAAGGGGTGGGAGGAATGAGGGACAGCAGGAGACAGGGCATGCCGTGTTAATTGAGGCCTGCTGCTCTCTTTCTACTGTCCACAAAAAAGTCGTTCAAAACCCCAATGAAAAAACAAAACAAAACCCAAAGTTGGTCATTCATGGAGTGCTGTTTCTGTATGGCGCTATACTCTATGAAGTGTAAGCTCCATCATCCCTAGCCACAGCCGGGGACAGTCAGATGTGAGAGGAAAGGGACCAGCTCTTCCCCTGAGTTAGCCAGACCAGCATCTCTGCCACTCTGTCCCCCTAACAGACAGGTATGGAACAGGATAAAGAGTGAAGCCACCTGTGGATCCTTGTTCCCTTAAGAAGAGCAAAATAGAGCATGGATGTCTACCACAGTTACACACTGACACCTGGGGTCACCATCCATTGTTCTGACAGAATATTGGTGAAGAAGAAATGTTCATGATGGAGGCTACCCTCTGGCTACAAAAAGAGATGACAGTAACGCCTGCCAGTTGTGTTATTATACCTTAGAGTCTACTAAATATTTGCATGCATCACGGCATTCAATCTTCACCATTATCATTGCTGCACAATGAGTAATAACTATGCAAATTTACAAATGAGACAATGGAAGCAAACAATAACAAAAAAGTGCCCTAGTCAGAAATTTGTGTGTGTGTGTGTGTCTTCAACAAAAGCCATGTATCAAAGTCTCTGTGCCCATGAGTAGAACTGGATTCCAAAAGAGACTTCGGAGAGCTGCCCTGTCCCTTCTACCACACCGGGACAAAAGAAGACAGCAGCATCTCTGAACCGGACACCAAATCTGCTGGCATCTGGATCTTGGACATCCAACCTAGGAGGACGTCATTGTTGATAGGGTGTGCAGTCTCTGGTACTTTTGTTATGTAATACAAGCCAAATGAGGATGGGTAGTGTAAACTAATCCACTGAAGCATTTAGAGCCATGGGTCAGAGACTCGCACTTTGAATCCATATGCTCTGACTTTGACTTGCTTTTGCACACTGGATCGGCAGGTCCAGGGTTGTGGGGATTCCTCTCGACATCTAGGGGAAAGACTTTAGGAAGATGATAGATACCTTGAACATGAAAACCTAGAATAAAAGGTCTATGCTTGGAGGGGCAGCTTGGTAAGTCTGTGGAAGGAAGTGGGGGTATTATTGCCTAGTGAACTGGAGAAGCCTGTAGTTTTAAGCCCATGAAAACCAGTGAGGACTGAGGGTTGGGACACAACAGAATACCCTGGTACAAAGTAGGTAAAGAGGTTGGCATCCAATTCATATGAGCCCCACTAGGCTATGTTTGAGATGTTACTTTATCTTTTGGCTCCTCAAGCAAATGGAAGCACTCTGTCTGACATAGCTAGTATTGATCAAACTCTATGCTTCTTACTCTATACTTGTCTCATGGGTGACCATGGCCAAATGTGGCATCATTTCTCTTTTAGAAATGTCTTTATTAATTGTTTAAGAATTCCACACATGCATACAATGTTTTTGTTTGTTTGTTTGTCTGTTTTACATAGTTGCCCCCCACTGTTCCACTGAACTTCTCCTGGATCTACCTGTAGAGCCCCTACTGAATCCAACTTGTGTTTTCTATGTATAGGCATGGATGTGGGACCATCTACTGGAACATGGTGGCCCTACCAGGGACCACCCAGATGTCCCCTCTTTAGCAGCCGATAAACCTCAGCTAGGGAAAGGACACAAGTGTCCTCCTCCCCATGCGGGAATGTTTGTTGTCTCTTGCCAGGAAATGTACATTGGATTAGGGCAATGAAAAAGCAGCTGTGGCCTCTCTGTCTATTTCATTTTCATTTATCTGTTTTAACATTTCCACTTTTTGGAGGAATCATCTCTAAGCCTCTAAGTGAGAGTAGAGCTGCAAGATGGAGGAAGATGGCCTGGGTCCTTGACACACACCTGTGTCATACACCTCTATTTGAATGGGTTTCTTCATGAACAGCAAGTGAACCACAGCCATTGACATGATGAGGCTTATTTGTCAAGCAGCAAGTGTCAGGGTGGCTAAATATGGAGACTTGATTGGCCTTTTCAAGGGATTGCTCTGGATGTAGAATGGAAAAGATGGAGAGAAGTTTCGGGAAGACATATGGTTCTGTTGAGAAGTGTGAAAAGCCCAAGACATTGTTGAGATTCACACAGGTGTGCACCAATGCATGCCTTCCTCAGCTCTTCCCTATAGGAAATGTTCATTAAGCAGGAATAGCTCAAAACAAAATGTCAAACTCAGTTTTTCTGGAGAACTTCCAAGTGTTTTATTTTTATGTATCATTTTTTGTGGTTTTCAGGGCCTTAGTTTACAAACAAGCAAGGAACAGGTTAGACACAGTGCAGGTAACTGTGATGCCACAGTACTGTGAGTCCAGGCTGTCTTCTGGGTGCATATGAGCTCAGGGTAGGAGGTCTGGAGAGCAGATGGACCCAAAATCCTTCCTCAAATGACACTGACTACGGTTTTTCTCCAACTCAAATAGTTCGTCTTCACTTGCTCAGCCATGAGGTAAGAATAACACAGTGCTTGCCTCATGGGTCAACCTAAGAACCTTATGGTACCCCAAGAGGGTCCAACAAGAAAGTAAGTTACTGTTTTCATGATTATAGAACAATTTATCTCCAACCCCGCTGCCCTGCATCTTGTTTTGAACCTGTCGGCCTTTATCCTAAGAAGGTCTTCTTCCACATTCAACTCCCTTGATTTCTGCTCTTGACTGCTCCGCAGAGGGCTCTCCAGGTTACTCATTCTCAAAATCACCTCTACAGGCCATGGCACTCTGCTTTCCCTCTTAGTACACATTACCACCTGAAGACACACCTGGGTGTGATGTGTTACTCCTCTCATTCCTTTGACACTTGGAAACCTTTGTGCTTTCTACTTTGCAGCCAGACATGAGGCTTCTAGAAGATGGTCTCACTTAGAGAAGGAACTCAGTGTTCACGCCATGAATGTCTCTTTGCTCTGATTAGTAATTGTCTGGGGACAAGTACTACTGAAACCTTGTCAGCTAGTACCTTACATCACATCATGCCTTCTTGTCTTTGAGCCAGTGTGAATAGGTACTTAGATCTACAGGTGCAGACTTCTACTGTTTTAGCCTAGCTAGTTACCCTAGGAAGTTACCAAATGCCAGGCTGACATGCGTGAGGTCAGCCATCTGACTTGCTCTCTATCCACCACTACCATTAAAATCTCAGCTTTGTGAGAAAATGGCACTCACTATCTCCATTTGGAATAGGTCTTTCCTAGGCTCTTCCTTCTGGCATATGAAGTGTTTATTTGTTTTGGAAGTCTTTAGAAGTGGCAGCTTTCTCATCACACAGCAGTACGGAGTGTCCCCATTTGGTGCCTGTCCATCCAGCAGACAATATTTACTCTGTCATTGCAAAGCTGTTGGACCCTTAGATCCTAATCATCCAAAGATACTTTTATGGCTTCTAGAAATCCGGCCTGCTCTTATGCAGGCAAGCGTGCCTGCCTCCCTGCCATCCTGATTACCAGTTCTTGTTGGCAAGAAAGCCATAATGATACCCGCCAGATTGTGCCAAACAGACGTTACCTAGCAACCCAGTGGGAGCCATCAGGATGCATCCTTGTGTTATCAACACTGTGTGGGATTCTTTAAGTTTCCTTGATTCAATGGAGAATTCCAGGCAGCCTTGAAAGAATGGCTTTGTGGTTAGACACAGTAGCTTTTCCATCCTGTAGTTCTAAAAAGGCTGCATGGCCCTACTCTCCTTAGTTTTCTAATCTGGACTGCAGGGAATAATAGTTGTGCCTTCTTCGTAGGAACACTATGAATGTGATAGATGTTGCAGAATACATAATATTCTATAATATACTATTTTGTATTAAAAAGTTATTCAATGAATGTCAGTTCACTTTGTAGTATATCTTGTTTTCTAGGTTACATTATTAAAATATATAAATCTAAGCCTCTAAGGGACCTGGATCCAGTTATCTGTACTCTACATTAGTAAATCATTTGGTCCTTAAGGAAGTTTCTTAACTTTATTATGATTTGAATATAAGATGCCAAACAAAGCCCATGTGTTAAAGGAAGACATTGGATCATAAGGGTTTTGTCCTTATCAAGGGATTAATCTCTCAATGATGTAATAAAAGACATAATTGGGATGTGGTAGAAAGTGTAATATGGAGTCTGGTTGGAGCAAGGAGCTCACTGGCGACATGCCCTCAGAAGAGGTATTTTGTCTCCTGCCTCTTTTTCTGTCTTTCTTCTTCCTGGATGCTATGAAATGAGCAGCTGTGCTCCACCATCTTCCAACAGGATGCTACTTTGTTTCCCTACAGGCCCCAGACAGTGGACCGAGATGTCCACGGGCTGAAACCTCTGCAACTCTGAATCAAACAAACTCCTGTTCCTTTACACTACATGCCCCAGTGTGTGTCACAGAGACTGAAAGAAAGACATTCCTCTTTTTCAGTTACGTCTCTCGGCTGAACAATGGCACACATGTTCCAGAGGCCTCTTTATGTAGTGATATGAGGAGAGGCAAAAGGCTAGACTCTGTGTGTGCCAGAGGTGGTCTGGATACCTGGCTGAGGGATTTCCTCACAGGAGGTTCAGAAGCACTGAAGACTGATCAACCACCTTCATCCAAATATAATACCTTTGTACAGGTCTTCAAGCTGCAAAAAGAAACTTGAAGTTACATTGTAATCTGTCTATTCCCTCTAACTCTGCCTTTTCTCTTTCATTATCTCCCCTCACCTGAGAAAATGCATGTATAATCCTAAGAAAGCCAATTATCTGGGGGAGATGGAAGGGTCTTAGGAAGTACGTTAACCAGGCAGGCTGGAGAAGCCAGGTGCACATAGAATGGAATGATATATGTGAGGTAGACAACATATTGCAAAATTCTGAGGTTGGAAGTGAAGTGCCTATGGATTGCTGGTCTCAGGCTTTCCATCTCTGAGAATACTGAGTCTTAGTCTTCTCACTTATAAAACAGATGAAACTCAGCTTGTTTGCAAAAATGTTGAAAGAATGAGAGCAATGTATATAAATAACATATTAAGATGTTTGAAAGATCATGAGTCTTCAACAAAGGATATATGTTTAATACAGTACTAAAAGCAGTAATAGCAATATACATACATACATACATACACAAACACAGGAAGAAAGTAGAACCCAAACTGAAGAATGGTACCAAATGACTGGCCTGAATGGTGAGTCTGAAACACTCACTAGGATGAGAACCAAGTCAGAAGACAGACTTATGGGGATAAATAACTCAGGGTCGAGAATAAAAAGGATGTCAAAGTTGGAGATTCTCAGCCAAAAGTGCAGAGCAGGGCAGACATCTCCCACCTGGAGCAGCTCTCGCCCTAGGCCTTTGCTGTCTCCATGAGGAGTCTGCTGGCAGTGCTCTGCAGAAATGTCCAGTGGACCATTAGTGTTCTCGAGACACAGGGCACTGTCCAATAGAGTTCCTGGCACCTGTCCCTGGGGTCACAGATCCTCAGTGAATTTCCCAGAAAAAGTGCCACCTGAGTAAGCATCCCTCAGTCAACTTGCTTCTTAATCAAATGAATCTGAGCACATCCTAGATACCTTTTGGGCACTGGCTGGCTGGCTTTTTACCTCAGGGAGCTCATCACAAAGGTGTTTATGGAAACAAAGACACTGACTTGAGATGTATTCAGCCAGTCACTCATCAGCCAGGTGAAGCTTGGGCGATTTCCAACCCAGCCTCATAGAACTAGCTAGACCACAGGGTTGGGACTACAGGTTAGGAGGTAAAACAGAGTGTCTGTCGTTAGCACCTACAAGGATGGCTTTCTTCTGTGACATCTGGACCCTAATTATCGCTTGTCACCCTCACAGAGTTCAGAACAATCATGGAGCAGTCAGAAACCAGTTCTGTATCTGAGAGCCTGACACACTGAATCTGGGTCTGAGAAAATGACCCGGAATTCATCCACCTGTCATCTCCTCCGTGCTTTTGTGGAAGAGGGTTGTTGAAATCACTGTACTAATGCCAATTTCTTCCTCCACCAGGAAACCCAGGACATGTTATTATATCACAAGGGGATGTAATTTTTAAATATTTTAAGTGAGGGACAAACAATCCCTGAGGATCCCTTTGATTTTAAAAATATGCTTTGAAATGAAATACTTGTCAGTCAGTTAATGAAATACTCCGACAGTTCTACAAAAGCAGTCCAAGTTCAGCTTCCAATTAACACTGTATGTTTCATCAAGTTGGCTTCATGTTTGAAAAGTAACACTATTGGCTTTGAGTCATTTCTGCTTTGGTAAGTAACCTCTCACCCATATTCCTGTAAGGAACCCCCCAATAAATGATTAATTAAATTATATTAGAAAAGAAAAGTAGCACTATCAAGAATTAATAGTATGCCATGTGTGTGTGTGTGCGTTTGTGTGTGTGTGTATATGTGTGTGTCAGGGAGGGGTATTAAGGAGTTACTTTTGCTTCACCACTGTAGACCTTTTATTCTATATTGGTAAGACAGGAACAAGAAAGAACCTTGTAGCAGCTAACTTTTAAGGTCTTTTCTGCGTGAAATCCTAATAATCTTATAATGGTAGAATGGCAACAATGTGTGTATGTATATAATTAATTATATATACATATAATTTATATATATAGGACCATGATCTTAACTTTATCACATATTAAGAATTTTACATAAAAGCCACAAAACTGTCCATCTGTAGTATAGTACTTAGTACACAGACTACATTGGCATTGGCAGTGTAGGCTGGTTCCCTCCATCCATTGCACATCGCCCACTTGCTTCAGCTGAGGAACTCTGTGGCTTCTGATAAACTGCTCAAAACCTATGTCTAGAACCTCCTATCTAAAGTCGAGGTGTTAACAGGTCCTGTCTCATGGAATTGCTAAGGGATAAAGCGAACACCATATGTGGAATGCTTGCAACAGTAACCAGGACATTGTCAACATTGCTCACTCTAAGATTCCACACATACCCACCCTGTCTTCCAAACTCTGCTCTGTATGACAAAGCCATTTGATTGTTCATAAATGCCCCATTTCCTTGGGACTCTATGTTGGCCTCCTTGGTGTTTCATTTTTGATAGACTTCAGCCATGTCAAGAACCAAGCATAACATTTTCTTTCCCTCACATTGGGAAGAAATGAGTTTTCTTGTCTTAGAATGCTCCCTGCCCCCTCTTTTTTAAATTACTGGGCAAGAGATGGAATGAGGAGGGAAACAGATGTGGGAAGAATGGGGTGGGAGGTTTTATTGTAATTTCAAAATGCAACATAACACCATTACTTTGCTTTCGAGGTCCACTTCTACACTTTGCTTGTCTTCTTTTTCTGGATTGTAAGGTGATATCAACACCTTACAATGGTAGAGACAATGGTAGAGTTTCAGCTGAGTTGACTCATATACACTCTGGGAGCATTTAGTCTGCCAGTGACAGCATCTTTTGGTACATTCTCTTCTAGGTATATATGCTGGTTAGTTTTTGTCAACTTGACACAAACCTTGACAAACTTTTTTTAAAAGTAATTCATTTATTTTTATATTAATCACAGGTTATGTACTTTGTAACCCAGCCGTAGCCCCCTCCCTCATTCCCTCCCAATCCCCCCATCCCTCCCTCATCTCCTCCCTGCCCTGTTCCAAGCCCACTGATAGGGAAGGACCTCCTCCCTTTCCACCTGACCCTAGCTTATCAGGTCTCTTCAGGGCTGGCTGCAATGTCCTCTTCTGGGATCTAGCTAGGCTGCTCCTCCCTCGGGGGAGGGGGAGAGGGTCAAAGGGCCAGCCATTGAGTTTATGACAGAAATAGTCCCTGTTCCCTTTACTAGGGTACCCAGTTAGATACTGAGCTACCATGGGCCACATCCGAGCAGGGGTTCTAGGTTTTATCCATACATGATCCTTGGTTGGAGAAACAGTCTCATAAAAGACCCCTGTGCTCTGATTTATTTGGTCTTTGTGGAGCTCTTGTCCTTGCCAAGTCTTACTAACTCCCCTTCTTTCATATGATTCCCTCCACTCTGCTGAAGGCTTGGTTGTGAGTCTTAATATCTGCTTTGATACATTGCTAGTTAGAGTCTTTCAGAGGCCCTCTGTGGTAGGCTCCTGTCCTGTTCCTTGTTTTCTCTTACATTCAGTGTCCATCCTGTTTGTCCATCTAAGCGAGGATTGATCATCCCACCCCGGGTCCTCCTTCTTGCTTATCTT